>JBBMWA010000033.1:2247500-3447500 GCA_039566165.1 Maruca vitrata | reverse complement strand
ATTTCTCTTAAAACTCCAGTCTTTTAAATGTATGCCAATAAGTACTGCGTGAGCGTTTTCGCGTGCGAAATTTTTTTATATTCATTTCATCCAATAGGCGAGACGACTAAAAAAATATAATTAGTCCGTTATTTAGATCTTTTAAAAATAGTGTACACGTATTTTTTATTTTGTTTCACAAACAAGAAATTATGTAGATATAGTGCTTAGAAGTTTCGTATGACGTCACGATTAGGTACAATTTTTGCGTAACTGTGACGTCACAACCCCCACTCCAGAAGTTTGATAAGCTATAATTTTGTCATTTTTCAATCAATTGAAAAACAAAAAAATACGTGTCCCATATTTTTGTATAAACTAACTTACGGACTAAATAGAATAATAAGATTTTGACCCAGTCGTCACGCCTATTATACTATATCTGATAATTTCTCATACTTCCAGCCTTAATTTTAACGCTGTACAGTACACAGCCAATATCCTCAGAATATACTAACTCTCTGTATTCCTTGCATGGTGATAGAGGTCCAATCGCAGCTGACATTTATAGTGCACAAGTGTACGCGCAAACACAAGTGCACTCTCTGTTCCCTTACTCTCATAGTCCGGTGAGACGGCAATCTGACATGACCGATGAGCGATCGGACGCAGGACCACCGGCTTAAAGTGCTTTCTGAAGCACGGGCGTGCAACTCCGGGGAACTCTCGGTCTTTAAGTAGAGCTTTTAAAATCCAAAATCAAAATCAAAATGTAGTTATTTTGTGGTCCACAGGTAATTATGTAGATCTTATTCTATAACATTAGCATCTCCGTGTCCTGCCCTTGGGCGTACAAAATATATTATATGTATTAATTTGGTATGGTTACAAAATAAATTAAAAAATTATATTCATTAATTTTAAAAATTTAATTATAATCTTACTACCTTTTGCTCTCTTAAAGCTTGCTACCAAAAGACCAACGAGGCAGTTCTAACAGGTATAAGAGAAAGCATCACAGCTTTTAATTTCATGCTCACTCAGATTCTACGAACTCTCTGTATTCCCTGCACTGTGTGTCGAGTCGTGGGGTCCTATCGCCCCCTGGTTTGGGCGGGGGCAGGAAAATTACAAAAAATATATTTCTTCTTATGTACTTTTCATATCTCTCATACCTCCAGTCTTTTTGACGTATGTAGTACTAAGACACATTTGTTCACTATAATATGTCCTGCGCCCTTGGCTGATCTCAGTTGAGATCGGCCGCCATGGCTGAAATCGGTCGGACGCCTTACTCAGAATCTACGAGCTCTCTGTATTCCCTGCACTGTAGGTGGGGTCGTGGGGTCCTATCGTCCCCTTGGGGGCAGACGGGGAGCGGTAAATTAAAAAAATTTTTCTGCTCAAGTCCTTTTCATATCTCTCATACCTCCAGTATTTTTGACGTTTGCAGTACCAGTACTCAGAATCTACCGACTCTCTGTGTATTCCCTGCACTGTGGGTGGGGTCGTGGGGTCCTATCGCCCCCCTGGGGGCGGGTGGGGGCGCGGGGGCGCTCGTTAGCCACCTGCAGCGCACCTGCGGATTACATTTGTACTTTCACACCTTATTGAACAACTCACAAGGAAAGACGCGTCTCTGATGATGGAAATAATTTACAGTTTTTCTTTTGGCTGCCTCGTTGGAACTGTGGTTAGTGACACAGGTTCATTTTTTAAGGTTCCAAGCCTTTTTTCTGCATATATTAATGGTGCCATTATCTGTTAGCGATTCACACTAACGGCCGTAGAAATTTCATTGCAGAAATGTAAACTACAGAATTGATAACAAACTGGCATTAAATGAAAATTTTAAATTTTTAACTGACGCATTTTTGGTAAATATTAAAACTAGCTGGTGCAAGCTTTATCACTTAATTTCATTCAAATAATATTTATTTATATTTGGTGCCGCGGAGAGAGAGAAGTGGCGTGCATTTGGGGAGGCCTATGTCCAGCAGTATGGACTGTAATGGGCTGATGGTGATGATGATGATGATTCGGTTCTCAGTGTCAATGATTAATCTTACTCTGAAGCAAAATTTAAGGGAACATCTAATGCATTTAGCTGTCAAGAAATTATATGAATAGTCTTAAATGGTTATAGTCTTACGAAAATACAAATAAAATGAAAGTAAAAATACTAACTAAATAGACTACTCGTAAATGTAATCGTTGATATTATATTTTGGTGGCAAGCGTCGGGTCAAGACCAAGGGGTCCTGGATTTGAGTTCCGGGTAGGCCAAACATTTGGTTTTTAGTAAAGAATTCCTTAAAGTTGGCCGTCAATCCATCCACATGTTTGACCATTACATCCACTAACATGATCTTACATAAGTGTAATGGAACATGCAATAAACGATTTATACTGAAGTTTGAGTGGAAGAAATAATAGTATTTGTTGGAAATCTAAGCGCAAAGTACGCGAAGTGTTGGCGTGGGAGGACGCGGTGACGCTACGCAGCCGCACCGGTACACTCGGACTCATAAAAGACGAGCTGTTAAAAAAGAAATTAGAAAAAAAAATAGTAAAAAAAAAATTGAATCATAAAATGAAAAAACATATATTAATGTTAACGTTTCACCTGTTTTTTGTAAATGTTTTAAAAATATATTTATAAAGATTAATAAATAAGGACCATGGGATTAACGTGCTTTCCGAAGTACGGGCGTGCAACCGTTTTCGGACGGAGGGGCTGAGTAATTTCTTTACAGAAAAACTCACACAAAATGCAATCGTGGGTTGGTTACGCAGTCGATTACATCTAGAGGAACCTATGTATGCTCCCCGCCCTCGTCCGATAATCGACCGATTTTTTGTCGGAGAAAAATGGAACGCAATGCAAATGAGGGTGTTCGCGTATAAGAACTTCACTAGATGGCAATACGTAGGCGTGAGGTCCAACTGCAGCGTGATTGATTATTTTTGACGTGACATTGACAGACATGTCAATATTCACCAATCACGAAGCAGTTAGACCTCACGCCTACGTATTGCCATCTAGTGAAGTTCTTATACGCGAACACCCTCATTGCATTGGAGCAACGCACATGACCTTCAAAAAGTTGGTCGAATATGTCATACAAATTGCGGACGGTCCCACTATCAATCCTATAAAATGTCGAACATAAGCCTTATGATAAACCTTTTTGAAAGACGTATATGTACTTATCTTTTGATACTTTTAGCATTACCAGATATGAAGTTTTATTTTAATTAGATAAGAATTGAAAATACCACAACATTTTTTTTAACAAACTCGTAGTACAAATAATACAATTTTAAATTAGATAATAATAATAATAATAAAGGCGTAGGGATGTGACGACCCCACCGCCCCCTGGTGAGAGTCGCTGATTTTCGCACCAAGAAAAGCAGCGACTCTACCAGTGCAACCAGTCTCCCCAGGGCAGCTTGTGGCGGGCTGAATGGGATTGACACCCCTTGGGACCCGTGCCTCCGAGAGTCGACCAGGCCCCTCTCTCCGCTTGCCTTAGTTGGCCGGTAGGAGTGGACCCCACGGGGGCCGCAGGACTCTCACCTCTGTCTTGCCTTAGCCGGCCGGCCAGAGTGGGGCGTCAGAGCTACATGCTCGCAGGGTGGAAGTGAAAGATGCATAAGTCGCGAGTTGGCACAGTGGCGTTACGCCACTGGGTATAAAGCGGTGTACACCTCTCGGCACCCTGAGCCGCTCACAATAATGTTGCCCCCCGTCGCTCCGGCCTCGTGCCTAGTGTGTGCGACCAATGGGGGGCCCATGACAGTGAGTGGCGAGTCACCACCTGCCCATTTTATTCGTGTTTATAAACATAGATCGGGGCAGGTGCCATAGTCCTTCCCATAGTTCCGGTTACCTAGTCCACTAGCACCTCAACCCCATAGCCCTGTTTATTTTCTCTTCCACCCTATTCCATAGTCCTGCACTAACCGGGGGTTGTTCTTGGCTGCATTTTATAGTGTATACAGGGATAATCATCGGCTGGTGCCACTTTACATATAGCATACAAGTCATAAAAGGGCCTCTACGTGTTGGCTTTGGCCCCACGCACGCCTCCCAAAAATCCGGGACTCTGTAGTCCCGAGAATATGGATATGACTGATAATAATAATAATAATAAATCTTTATTTGGGCAAAAGTAAGTAGTCTGCACTAAGCATAATTGCTTGAATCGCAGCAGCCAATACATCAGTACATATACTAAAACACATTTTAAAATTGAGACACCTGTCTTGGGCAACAAACAAAATAAAAATTACATGACTAATAGTTAACATAAGGATATTTAAACTTTTTAATATTTCTAACAATTATGTTTTATTTATTTACTTAAATCTTATTTATTATTACGGTTGTGTGTGTGAGTGTGCACGTGGGTGTGTGTGTGTGTGTGTGTGTGTGTGTGTGTTTGTGTGTGTGCGTGCGTGTGAGTGAGTGCGTGGGTGAGCATTAGTTGGTATATTTAACTTAGTAATTCCTCTGTCTCCATATAGTCCAAGTCCATCAGCCACAATTCAATGGCTACCTTGGCTATCCGTGGTGGCGCTGATTTAATGTCAGCATTGCGACAAGCTCGGTTATACAACCGAGGGAACAGATAATTTGGGTGTCTTTTTGCAAAAGTTGTTCGTACTCTTTTTACAGGAACTTTGAACACACGTTGCTTTAGAAGGATTTCGTAATCGGATGACTTCAGGGTGATTTTATGAATGTGAATAGCAGCCCGCAGTATATACAGTTGGCGGACTCTGAGGACTTTGCTTTCTCGGTATAAAAGGTTTGTACCAAATCGGAAAGGTTTACAAAGCATGACTTTAAGAACTGTTTGCTGGGCCCGCTCAAGAACAATCATTGAGGATTTGGCGGCACCTCCCCATGCTTTAATGCAGTACATTATTATGGATTGGCAAATGGCTTTATACACTAGGAATAGGGTCTTTTTAGGGGCCGAGTTTCTAAGAGCTTTTAGTATGTAAGCTGATTTTCTGAGTCTGTTAGATGTTGAGGTAATGTAATAAATAACTTAATAATAATTTAAAAGACTTCTTTTTTATGAAACTCGTGGATAATACAATTTAGTGACCCAAAGTTTCGAGAAGACCATAGACGAAGCGTAGAGTGAAATGTGTTTCCTTTTTAATCGATATGGTCCGTGTTGCAGCAGTCTGTGGGAGGCCACAGCTGGGAGCAGATTGCGCCCGCTGGTACACTCAGACACGGTTTCAGCTCAATAATACATGTTACATTGGTACTAAGCTAGTACTTCACTATATCACTATACGCCTAGTATGAAGCAAAGTCGTTTTCTCTGTGCCTATATCCCTATGTATGCTTAAATCTTTAAAGCTACGCAACGGATTTTGACGCGGTTTTTAATAAATAAAGGGAATTCAGAGGATGGTTTTTATGAAAAATTTAACCGTAGCGAAGCGAAGGCGTAATTATTATCATTATACAATCGTTATATTAACCGATTGTTTTAATCAAACGAATTCTATTCTCACTAAATATTAGTCTCTAAATATTAGCAAATACTTAGCTACTGCCCGACGTTTCGTCAGGGTTACACCAATCATGGTCCCTCGCGACCATATTTGGTTTAAAGTAAAGTAAAAAAGTAAAGAGGTATACCCATAAAGACTAATATTTATTGAAATGGAACGCGAAAGCTTAAAATCAAATTCTATTCTCCTTGTAAAGAAAAAAACGCGTTTTTTCGAATTCCACCAGGATTTCCCCTGAAACTTTTCCTTGTGAAAATGTAACAGCGATTACCGCGGCAGAGTGTACGTAATCGCACACCTGCCCCGACGCTGTGCAGCCGGTCTGTCTGTCCGTCTCTGCGCTATCTCAGCCACGTGTCCGTCATACAAGTGTTTGCTCTGTGGTAACATGCACGCTAATATGTAGGGTTTTCTATGGTACATATACGGTTTTTATGAAAATTTTAGACTTTCGCGTTCCATTACACTAAATATTTGTCTTTATGGGTCTACACGCGTTAATAGGAGTAACGGCGTTAACAGTTCGCTCGCGACCACGATTGGTGTAACCCAGTCGAAACGTCGGGCAGTAAGTAGCTATGTAATTTGCTACTCCTATTAACGCGTGTAGACCCATAAAGACAAATATTTAGTTTATGAAAATTTGTTAAGTTAAAAAAATACGTTTAAATCTCTACCTCTTCCTATGTAACCGAATTTCTATGGAGACCGCGAAATGATTGCTTATAGCAAAAGATCGCCCATTGTTTATTGTAACGTCAACTCTGTAAATTGTTTTGATTTTTTAAGGGTAAGAGTCATTCGCTCCTCCGCAAGTTCTGGTATGAGGCTACTCCAAGCCATCATTGTATGTCAGTTAGGAACAACACAAAATTTTGGATTTTTAGTTGTAGTTATATCTAACGTAAATGTTGCATATCAAATGTATTTGTTTTCATTCTCTACCGTGTAACTAGTGGTTTCAGGATAGAGATAACGATAAACATCATTTTGTTTTTCAACGGAAACCTCTGAATGCTCTGAAGAACTATTTCACCTTTCCACTCCCGAACGACACGTGCTGGACAGCGCTGCCATCCACATACAATGCAGGCGCTGGTGGCACGGACCATGAGGTTCTGTTCCTTTTTTCTGCCACGTGTCATTAAGGCATGGAATGCCCTTCCAGCTCATGTTTTCCCTCCCTCCTATGATCCCGGGCTCTTCAAGCGGGGCGTGAAACGGTATTTAAGCAGGCCTTCAGGGTGAGTGCGACAGGCTCAATATGGTCTATTGTTCCTTTCGACCTCATATGTGAATCCCACTACCGGTTACCATCAGGTGGAGTGAGGTCATCCCTTTAGCCATTTATAAAAAAAAAAACTATAGATAGAGAGGGTGCTTAGACAAAGTGACAATATCGAAACGATAACCAAGTTCGAAAAGAACAAAATGTTGACATTAGACGCGATAAATCACGTGGTCAATCCCATACATTTTATTCTTTTCGAACTTCGTTATCGTTTCGATATTGTTACTTTGTCTACGGGGCCAGGACCCTAACCATTTGCAGCTATCCATTTTCAGTAATGTAAGAAACACAAATGTGTGTACTTTTAATACTATATTATCTTCAATATTTTCATTAAAATACCTTTTTTTTGTTTACAGATGGAGGCAAAAGTGAAGGAAGAAGTGCCTGATAAGGAGTACAACCAGCCGACCACCACAGAGAGGAGGAAATGTGAGTGTCTCCCTCAAACCGACTTAAAAATATGATGATGAGATAGCAAAGTCACGATTAGATGGCACGTCTAATAATAGAATATAGGAGCCAGTATATAATTTTAAACGGTCTTAGTTACACACATTAGAAAACTGAAATTGTCCGGGATATTTTTTTGACTGGCTCGGTGGAACAGTGGTTAGTGACCCTGGCTGGCGGTTCCAAGAGTCGTGGGTTCGATTCCCACTCGGGACAAATATTTGTGTGATGAACATCGGTGTTTGTTCCGTGTCTGGGTGTGAGTATGTATTTAAGTATGAATTTATAAATATATATGTATGTATATCAGTGTCTGACGCCCACAGTACAAGCTTTGCTTAGTTTGGGGTCAGATGACCGTGTGGAAATGTCCCAGATATTTATTTATTTACTTACCATGTTGTTTTGTTGTAATGAGCTCCCGATATGTCGGCACTGTTGCAAGAGCCATGATCACGGGTGGACAGTAGCGTTAACATAAGTTAGCTATCGAAAACTTACGTACGTAAAAATCCTATCGTTTCCTAATCATTTTTTTCATACTACCGACTTTAGTTCTTAGCAGGTACAAGTTTTTCATAGACATATTTACATAGGCGATATCGAATCTGTCATTTTTAAACTCATTGTAGCGCTACTGTTGGACTGCGAGAATGACGGTAGGTCTAAAGGCAGATAATTATGTCGTTCACAATATTGTCACTCTGAACAGTGTCTGAATTGTCGGACAATTTCAGTTTTCTAATATAGGTGCCAGATTACTCGGGCCACGCCAACACGGCTCAGTCACTTCAACAATCACGAGAGAAGTTAAAAAATTATGTGACGTTATGATTTTAATAATAGAGTATAGGAGCCCAGATCATTCGGGCCATGCTATTACGGCTCAGTCACTAGGGCCACTCTGGTCTTGGTGGCCTCAATTTACCTACCCACATAGTTGTTTATTTATTTATTTATTTATTACACACACTAACAGAGTTACAGTAGGTACATTAAGAAACAACCTGCTAATAAGCTGTATTTAGGCTGTAACTCCACTTTTAAGTGTGAACAGCATGTTTGGCACAATCAATCTAAACACCTAATTTTTTTACATTGTACCTAGTACCTATCTATCTTCCATGTCTGTGACTGTCACGCATTTGTATTTTATTTTATGCATAAAACAATATTTATCTGTCTATCTGCACGAGGCTTGCGCCGCAAATATAGACTTCAATCCGCCATCTTACTGCTGCATTGATGTAGAGTTCCTAGAAGTGACATGCTTAATAGAAAGGGACACTTCAAGGACGAACACTGAAAAGGAAATTTAATATTGGAACGTTTGAGCGACGAATAAATAAGTAAATCAATATTAGACATCACATACATTGATCTAATTCCGTGGTTAATAGCTTAAGCACTTGTGTTACAGATATTCTGATATCTGTAACAATCGAATCGACAGTGGATACACAAATATACTTAATATATTTAATAACACACACAGACACGGTACAAACACTGATGTTTGTCACACAGATGTTTGTCCGGGGTGGGAATTGAACCCACGACTCTTGGAACCTTGAAGCCTAGGTCTCTAATCTCTGTTCCACCAAGCCAGTCAAATCGCAGAAAGATTTTTTATAATTTCCATGGGAACACATTAAAAAGTCCTCATGAATGCTCCTCATGAATCTATCTATGAAAAAAACCGCATCATGATCCGTTGAGTAGTTTTAAAGATTTTTAAGACCGGACTCTGCTTTGTTTTATACGATGTAATGACTGCTTCTTCTGTACTTAACAAAACACTTACTAAAGTATGTAGTCCAAATATAACTGTAAAAAAAACAAGCATTTCCAGCGCCCTATCTCCCAGTGGTTCGTGCCGGGCGGCGCGCGCGCCAGATTAGCCACTGGGGCAGTTGGTTCCATTCCCACGCCGCCTCCACAGGCCCGCTCCGTAGCTATGCAAGCAATAATGGCTGTAACCATTCAGAAAGAAATGGAGTGAGCAGACTGTGGGAAATCATGGAAATCGAAATAATAATGTTACGACCACGAGGGACCGGGCAGGCGGAATTAATCTTATCGTCGTTTGGATGGGGTCTATATTCGCTTGCACGGTCGTAGCGAGCTCTAGCGTAATAATAATAGTGTTACAACCACGAGAGACCGTGCAAGCGAAATTAGTCTTATCGACGTATGGATAAGGTCTATATTCGCTTGCATCGATACTACGTCACACACTCTGGTCGGTCGGAGCAAGCTCCAGCGAGTTCTAGAAATTTCGATCCCCGCGAGAACATTCTCGACACCACGCGAAGAGCTGCGTCTCTGGATATAAAAGCGGGATGTACGACGCGATGGGACAGTTCCGATTTGGAAAGCGAAGCGAATCAGTCTCCTGCGAACTAGAAGTGATCGAGTGCGTTACCTGCGAATAGTTTCAGTGAAATTCAGTGTTTTAGTGTGATTCAGTGTTTTAGTGTTATTTAGTGTTCCGTGTTTAGTGTTGTTATTAAGTGTTTTTAATTGTGTTTTAAGTGTTTAATTGTGTAATTGTTAGTCGTTAAATAAATTAATTGTCTTTTGGTGACTTTTGGCGTATCTTGAATTTAACGTACCCCGTTCCCGCAACAATTGGTGTCAGAAGTGGGATTCAAGATGCCTCTTACACCACGAGAAGACAGTGAGGGTCGAGTAACAAGGAGTCAAACCGCGGCCCTGCATGAGGGTGAAGGCACTTCAACGGAGGGATCAATTCAAACATCAATTGGGCCTGTGGAGCTTGCAGACTTATTTAAAATGCTGCAGACACAAGCCCGTCGCCAGGAGGAGCAAGCCCGTCGCCAGGAGGAGCAATTCGCTAAACTGAGGGAAGAACAAGCCCTTCGCCAGGAAAAGCAAGACCTTCGCCAGGAAGAGCTAAGCAAGAGTTTGTTGGGGGCTATTGAGAAGAAGCACGAAGTATTAGAAAAGCAGATTGATGCTCTCAAGGATGATGTGCTAAGCGTCAAGACCCAACACGAAGATCGACTCACCCAACACGAAGATCGACTCATTCAACATGAAGATCGATTCACCCAACATGAAGATCGATTCATCCAACATGAAGACCGATTCACCCAACACGAGGATCGACTGAGTCAGGTGGATGCTGAGATGCGACAACTGCATACCAAGATGGCAAGAGTGGGGACCCGGGGTGCTACGGTAGTGTCGGATTCTCCGAAAATCGAAGTACCCCACTTCGATGGAACGACGTCTTGGGCAGCATTTTGGTATCAGTTCGAGACGGTGGCTAAAGGAAAGGGGTGGAACGAGGAAGAGTCCATGATGGCTCTGACTCTGGCTCTTCGTGGAGATGCCCTGCTCACATTGGAAAACCTGCCTTCGGATAAGAAAACTTTAGGTGCTCTCCAAGGAGCACTAGAGGGCAGGTATAGCGACAAACACCTGGAACACGCGTATAGAGCACAACTCCGCGACCGACAGCAGAAGCCTGGTGAGAGTCTGCAGCAATGGGCAACGGAAATCGAAAGGCTAGTCAGACGTGCGTACGTGTCATGCCCGACAATGGTGGAATCAATGATCCCGCAAGCTTTCTGTGATGGAATTAGAGACGCAGACGTCAGACACACCGTGAAATTGAGCCATCATCAGACCTTACAGGAAGCTCTAGCCCATGCTTTGGAGGTGGAAGCCGTGCGTCAAGACGCTAGAACTCAACGACTTCGGGAGGTTGTGGTAAAGGAAAAACCTTCTTTGGGTCCGATGTGCTATGGCTGCGGCGAGAGGGGCCATATTCGGAGTAGTTGCCCCAAGCGAAGATGGCCACGTAGAACGACAGTAGCGTCCTCTACACAGGTGGACGCAGAAGAGCTGTCGTTAAACTAGAAGAAGCCAGGGCCGTGGGGCGGGCGCTGGCTGGTCAACATCGAGCCCCTACCGTCACTGTTTCACAGATTGGTAATGGGAACAACCTTACAGTGGTTGGACAGCTGAACAGCGTAACGTGTCATTTTACTATTGACACCGGTGCTTCAAGAACAATAGTGCGTCCGGAGCTATTGAAAAGGACTATTGTGTGGAATCAAAGACCATCCGTTCAGCTTCAAACAGCAACAGGCCAGCCAGTTACCGTCTTCGGTGAGACGATGGCGAAGATAACCATTGGAGAACAAACCTTTGAATACGGTGTACTCATAGCAGACATCACGGACGATTGCATCATCGGATTGGACTTTTTAAGAGACCAGAAGTGTGTGGTAGACGTCGCTAGAGGAGTACTTAGTTTCCCCGAACAAGAAGTATTCCTAGAGGGAGCGAGATCATGCGCAGTTTACTGCCTGAAAAATACGACCCTACCGCCGAGATCTGAAACACTGGTCAAAGTTAGATTCCCTTACACTGCGTGTCAAGGGCGAAGCGTCGTCATAGAAAACTGCGGCGACCATCCGAGTTGGATCACAGCAAGAACTCTGGCAATGACCGGAAAAGGAGCGCTGGTGCGAGTCATCAATCTTAGCGAAGATGAAGTGCAGCTACGAAGAAACTGTGTCATCGCACGGTGCGATGCAGGTCAATCCATCAGAAGGCTGAAAAGGGCCCGGGAACCGGAATCCTGTCAACGAGATGACGTCACGCCGCTCCTAGCAAATTGTAAGGACAAGCTATCTGAGCGGGAACTTGAGCAAGCTAAAAGGTTATTGCTAGATTTCAACGACATATTTTCGCAGGGCGACCATGATTTGGGAAGGACAGGTCTCGTTAAACACAGAATAGACACGGGAGACGCGCCACCAATCAAGCAGCGGCCTAGGCGCCTTCCATTTGCCAAAGAGAAGGAGGTAGCAGACATGGTTGCTGAGATGCAGAAGAACCGCATCATAGAACCTTCAACAAGCCCGTGGTCTTCGCCAGTAGTACTGGTAAAGAAGAAGGACGGCAGCACCAGGTTTTGTGTGGACTACCGGTTGTTGAATAATGCAACCAAGAAGGACAGCTACCCTCTGCCCCGTATAGACGACACACTGGACATGTTGAGCGGCATGAAGTGGTTCTCAACTGTGGACCTTAAGAGTGGGTACTGGCAAGTTGACATCCATCCAGAAGACAAAGAGAAGACGGCATTTACGACCGGAACTAGGAATGAATTGTGGCAGTTCAACGTCATGCCCTTTGGTCTTTGCAACGCTCCGGCGACATTCGAGCGGTTGATGGAAAGGGTACTGGTTGGACTTCTGGGTGATGCATGCCTGGTCTATCTGGATGACATCATTGTCATGGGTCGAAATTTCACAGAGCATGTCAGTAACCTGAGGAAGGTTTTCACTAGAATACGAGAAGCCAACCTGAAACTCAGCCCAAAGAAATGCACGTTTTTCAAGGAAGAAGTTGCCTACTTAGGCCACATTATTTCATCGAAAGGTGTAAGGACCGACCCAGAGAAGATAAAAGCTGTCCAAGAATGGCCTGTACCAGCTAACAAGACCGATGTGAGATCATTTTTGGGTTTATGCGCATACTACCGGCGCTTTGTAAAGAACTTCTCTGATATAGCGAAACCTCTTCATCGGCTCACGGAAGATAAACGAGTATTCGCCTGGGACTTGGAATGTGATCAAGCCTTCGTCAGATTAAAAGAATACCTCTGCACCAGTCCTATACTTGGCTACCCGAACAGAGAAGGAACGTTTATCGTGGACACCGATGCTAGCAATACTGGCATAGGCGGAGTTCTGTCGCAAGAGCAAGGTGAACGGGAAGTGGTGATCGCCTATTTCAGTAAGTCACTTTCAAAACCTGAAAGGAACTACTGTGTGACTCGTAAGGAACTGTTGGCAGTAGTAAAGACTCTACAGCATTTCAACAAGTACCTCGTTGGAAGACAGTTTACCCTGCGGACAGATCATGCTGCGTTAAAATGGCTCTTGCAGTTTAAGAACCCTGAAGGACAAGTGGCGCGGTGGCTAGAGCAACTACAGGAGTACAACTTCACAACAGAACATCGGAGTGGTAGAACGCATTTGAATGCCGATGCCCTATCAAGGAGACCTTGTCCTGTGGCCTGCAGTCATTGCTCTAAAACGGAGACTAAAGAAGAAGTCCGGATGATTACCACCCAGGGACTTGATAATGAATGGAGCGAAGACGCTATCAAAAAGGCTCAAAAGGAGGATAGTGACCTGAGGAAAATATTTGAATGGAAAGAAGTAGGTCAAAAACCTTCTTGGAGCCATGTAGCATCATCAAGCCCCATCACGAAAAGTTACTGGGCACAATGGGACAGTTTGGAGATTAAGGATGGAGTACTCTTCAGGAAATGGGAAACACCAAAAGGGGATCAAACGACGCTACAGCTGATTGTGCCCCGTAAACAAGTTGCTTCTCTACTGAGGTACATACACGATGGGGTATCCGGGGGACATTTAGGCGTGAAGAAGACCCTAGAGAAGCTGAGACAGAGGTTCTACTGGATACACTGTCGGGAGGACGTCGAAGACTGGTGCAAGAAATGTACGACTTGCGCATCAGTAAAGGGCCCACAAACCAGAAGTAAGGGCAAACTCAAGCTGTACAACGTCGGCGCTCCATGGGAAAGAATTGCAGTAGATGTAGCTGGCCCCTTTCCAGAATCCGATGAGGGAAACAAGTACATCATTGTGGTCCAAGATTACTTCACTAAGTGGCCTGAAGTCTTCGCTACGCCTAATCAAGAAGCAAAGACGGTCGCCAAGAAGTTAGTCCACGAGGTAATTTGCCGATTTGGTGTGCCTCTTGAGATACATTCTGACCAAGGAAGAAACTTTGAGTCAGCACTGTTCCAGGAGGTCTGTCAACTGTTGGGTATGCATAAGACCCGTACTACACCAGCACACCCGCAATCCGATGGCATGGTCGAGAGATTCAACCAAACGTTGGAAAACCACTTGGCCAAAGTTGTGGACGAGCATCAACGAGACTGGGACCAGTACATACCGCTTTTCTTGCTGTCCTACCGATCTGCGATCCACGATAGCACCAGCGCAACCCCAGCAATGGTAAACTTCGGTAGAGAAATGCGGCTTCCGGTAGACGCGTTGACTGGGACACCGCCAGAAGCTCCGAAACCAGTAACCGAATACGCGGCTGACCTACAGAAGCGCCTGGATGAAGTACATGCTCTCGTTAGAGACTGCAGTCTAAAATCCAGCGAAAGAATGAAAACCCGTTACGACCGCAAAGCCAACACCGACGGTTTCGATGAAGGGAGTCTGGTTTGGTTACACAACCCACTCAGGAAGAAGGGCAAATCACCGAAGTTCCAGCCAAGGTGGGAAGGACCATACAAGATCATCACTAGGCTGAACGACTTAACCTATCGGATCAAACAAGGGACAAGAGGCAAGCCGAAAATTGTTCACATTGATCGATTGGCTCGTTACCATGGGTCAAATGATGCTCGGGACGAGCATGACTAAGAGGGGGATAATGTTACGACCACGAGGGACCGGGCAGGCGGAATTAGTCTTATCGTCGTTTGGATAGGGTCTATATTCGCTTGCACGGTCGTAGCGAGCTCTAGCGTAATAATAATAGTGTTACAACCACGAGAGACCGTGCAAGCGAAATTAGTCTTATCGACGTATGGATAAGGTCTATATTCGCTTGCACGATACTACGTCACACACTCTGGTCGGTCGGAGCAAGCTCCAGCGAGTTCTAGAAATTTCGATCCCCGCGAGAACATTCTCGACACCACGCGAAGAGCTGCGTCTCTGGATATAAAAGCGGGATGTGCGACGCGATGGGACAGTTCCGATTTGGAAAGCGAAGCGAATCAGTCTCCTGCGAACTAGAAGTGATCGAGTGCGTTACCTGCGAATAGTTTCAGTGAAATTCAGTGTTTTAGTGTGATTCAGTGTTTTAGTGTTATTTAGTGTTCCGTGTTTAGTGTTGTTATTAAGTGTTTTTAATTGTGTTTTAAGTGTTTAATTGTGTAATTGTTAGTCGTTAAATAAATTAATTGTCTTTTGGTGACTTTTGGCGTATCTTGAATTTAACGTACCCCGTTCCCGCAACAATATTATAAGACGAACCAATGCTTAGATGGTTTGGTCATGTTGAGAGGATGAATGAAATATGTTTATTTATTTATCTATTTATATATGACACACTAACAATACATGCATAAACATAACATCCAAAAATCACTCAGTATAACTAGGTTCTGATACATGCATCAATTACAGGTGAGTACAACTTTAACAATATAAACTTATAACATATCGTCGGCTTAGAGTGTAAACCTGCTAACTCCATATCAGGTACATTTTCAGGAGAGACGATTAGATTGTGTATTTATTTTCACACTTTCGAATGGTATAAATAACGTATTAAAGTAAAAAAATGGATTTGACAGGTTTACACTCTAAGCCGACGATATAAACAATTTACTTATGAACTTATATACTTATATATATATTACCTCAAATTATACATAAATCTAAACTTTAACAATATTAAAATAAAACTGAATAATAATTCAAAATATATTGAATAATAATAAAATTTACTTTGAATTTTCAAGTTGGCTATTTGGAAGTCTCTAACATTGAACACAATATCTTCTTTTTAAATTTGGAAACAGAGTCATTAAATATGTCCAGATCAGATGTTTAACGAAATGAATATATAGAGAAAGTATAAATGGAAATGTCGACAGGGGAAAACCAAGGAAGACCTTCTTGACCAAATAGGTCACATTTTGGAAAGGTCAAATTAAAAGTACCCGTAATCGACGAGCGTGCATGAAGAGGTTGATGGATGTGGATGAAGCGAAAGTGGTGTGCCAGGACCGTAGCACATGGCAGGAAGTGATCTCTGCCTACCCCTCTGGGAAAAGGCGTGATTCTATGTATGTGTACTTAAAACTAGTTTAAATTAACCCGATTTTATTTTTAGAGATTAGAAACCTGAACCGACCACAACCCCTGAATGTTTCAAAAAGGTTTAAGCTCAAATGCATTAGGACAGCTAATCATCAGGGTCTTATCGACCGGTGAATAATACATGTGTCCGCCCCCGGCACACCCTGCCTCTCTCACGCGATAATCTGTAAACATAGTGATTCACATATTAATTACAAACATACGTAGGTAGAAACAAATATTTTTATTTCGATACTGGCTCGGTGGGACAGTGGTTAGTGACCCAGGTTTACTACCTACGGTTCAAAGAGTCATGGGTTCTTCCACCAGGACAAATATTTGTGTGACGAACATCGGTGTTTTATCGGTGTCTGGGTGTTTTATTAAATATATTTAAATATATTTGTGTATCCACTGTTGATTCTGATACCCGTAACACAAGTGCTTAAGATTCAAGGGCTCAGATCAATGTATGTGATGTTGTGAAATATTTATTTATTTATTTATTTGGATAGTGTTAGTGAGTTAGCGCCAGCTGCCTCGTTGGTCTATTGGTAGCAAGCGCTGCGTAAAGACCGAGAGGACCCCAGTTCGAGCCCAGAGTCGAGCAAAATTTGTGTGAGATTTTCTGTAATGAAATTACTCAGCCTCAGTTTTCTAATGTGGATGACCATGACAGTTTAAAATTATATATGAGAGAAAAAATTATAAATATACGTGGAAAGTTAGAAAATGTATGCACTAGGTAGGGAGGCTTGTAGTAATTATATGTTGAATGTAACATATATATACTGTACATAGAGTCTAATTAGCTCGGATCTAATGATAACAAGATCGCTTGCACATGACAACACCGGTAATGATATTGCAGCGAATACGAGTACCAATTAATATATTCAGCTATTAAGAGAAGGTAAATGTTCGTTTATCTTCATTTCACTTACTAGTGCCTGCTTTATTTGATTTATAATGTGGGATTCTAATCATTCTAAAGAGTAATCCTTTTATATTATGTAAGTCCTTTAGTAAGTAAACATTTCTGACAATTTTTCATAAACCATGAAATTAGAAAGTTAGGTAGAGTTTATTCATCCTTACTATACTATACTATAAATATTATAAATGCGAAAGTAACTCTGTCTGTCTGTCTGTCTGTCTGTTACGCTTTCACGCATAGTGTACTGAACCGATTTAAAATGAAATTTGGTACAGATATAGTCCAGAGCCTGAGAAAGGACATAGGCTACTTTTTAACTGACTGCGCTATAAAGAAGTAATGTTTTACCCGTTAACCATATCTACGCGAACGAAATCGCGGGCGGAAAGTTAGTACTATATTTAAGTAAAGGATACGTTAAATATTTGGTTTCTTTGTTATTCTTCATGGTCTACGGCCGTACCGCTTATTTGCCTGACTTGGCTGAGACACTGCCGTGCCCCTAGATAATTGCGCCCCTTATGTTTTCCGGAAACCTCAGACTTCTTTTCATGATCTTAATTTTAAAAAAAAATCTTTTTTCGAGAATCCTCGAGACACAATTCCGTTTCACACTTCACCGTCCATTATTGTACCCAAACCGGGAAATCCAACCCAATACTCGGTATAAACTCGTTAGCCTTCATAAAAATTTAACCCACACATGGAATGTTAGAAATTACTGGATAATAGTATATTATCATCGAGCCTATTACAGACATTAGAGTAACCGATGACTGCGCGCGCAAACACCATGAATTAGGAACGTGGGAAGGGACACCTTGCCTTAGGGTGGCCATGGTTTCTGCAACTTGTGGGATATATAGGACATTAAGTCATATAATACTAGTGACCCACCATTCACTTGGGGTATAGGATACACAAAAACCTTCCTCTTAATCTCTCTATCTATAAAAAACAACAAAATCCGTTGCGTTGTTTAAAAGATTTAAGGATACATACATACGTACATACATACATACAGACGCAGGATGCGACTTTGCTTTATACTCTGTAGTGATAACTTTAAACTGTCATAAAACGACTATTAAGCTATTGCATAGCTTTTATCGTGGGCCTTGAGCCGAATCCAGAAATTCCGTAACGAAATAACCTCACGCTCCCCACTCGTCTAACGTCGTTTCAGTTCGGCAGTCTTCGACGCGGCGTTGTGTATGACTCTACGAAACTCGCACGAATCGAGACGAGCTGCTCCGAAATCGGACGATGCTGTGCAATAGCTTTACCGCGGCAGTCCCCCGAGTCCCACAAGTCTTTTTTTATAGGTCTACACGCGATAAAGAGTCGCAAATACATAGCTACTGACTGCCCGATGTTTCGACTGGATTGCTCGAGTCACGGTACAGTCACATAGTAGCAAATACATAGCTACTCATAGCTGTCATGGTTACATACATATGAAAACGGAATATGTTCAGGACATTTATCACGTTGTTTAATATTAACGAGCTTACGAGTCAACTTTTTCTAATACAGGACATTGTAGGATTTTGACGTAGTAGGAGGCCTATGTCCAACAGTGGACAATGTCAGACTGATTATTGTTAAATGAAATATTGTTGTATTACTTCAAAAATAAATTATTGAGAATAAAAGAAATTTAATTTACCCATAAAATACGATATAAAACATGTGCTTGGGCTAGTAACATGAGATTGTAAAGGTGACAAAAGTTTTCCTATTTGTCCTGCCAACGATTTGGCCACACTAGCCCCGGCTTAGCGGAGGGCGGGCGCCGTCTGTCCATCATTTGAGCGCTGTCCTAGTTTTGGAAAAATAACATGAATTAAATAGATTTCCATTGGAAAACCATTTGAGTTCAATCAATTTCAGAACCACTTTTAAACTATACTAGTTCAACCCGCAATTCCGTTTGTGTGGAGTTGTTTGTCGCGAAAAACATTATTATCTTAAAGCGATGTCGGTTAACAAGTAGTCTTTATCTTTTCATAGTTGTGTACTAAGCCTAATTTCAACTAAAAGCTAAACTTGCTAGTTTTCACGCCACTTGCCTTAAGTTCAAACTGACATACAAAATTACTTTCGCATTCTTAATATCCTTACTATATAATATTAATATTATAAATCCGAAAGTAACTCTGTCTGTCTGTCTGTTACGCTTTCACGCATAGAGTACTGGACCGATTCAAATGAAATTTGGTACAGATATAGTCCAGAGCCTAGGAAAGGTTATAGGCTACTTTTTAACCGACTGCGCTATAAGGAAGTAATGTTTTACCCGTTAAACGTCTCTACGCGGACGAAGTCGCGGGCGGAAAGCTAGTTAGTTATATAAATAATGTTTCTGCCATCAATTCCGTCGTTTGTCACGAAAAACATCATTGTAGTCGGTTAAAACATCTTATATTGAAACCTATGTTTTTCTCAAGCTTCAGTCTGTGTCTGCAACATAAATTAAAACCAGTCTTTTAGTTAAGGTGTGAAAGAGTGTTAGATAATTACTTCCCCACACAGCCTAGTGTGGGGATCAGACGTTTAAAAACGATGTAAAATGTTTCATGGTAATAAATTATTTGTATTTGTATTATTATTTATACTTTTGCTAAATACTACGTATATTAAATAAATAATAAATATCTGGGACATTTCCACACACGGTCATCTGACCCCAAACTAAGCAGAGCTTGTACTATGAGCTTCAGAGACTGATATACATACATATATATTTATAAATACATACTTAAATACATAATCACACCCAGACACGGAACAAACACCGATGTTCATCACACAAATATTTGTCCCGAGTGGGAATCGGACCCACGACTCTTGGAACCGCAAGCCAGGGTCACTAACCACTGTTCCACCGAGCCAGTCGAATATTGTAGAGGTTTTTTCAACAAGTGTACGGTTATTAAACTCTACCTTTACCAATTTAGTACCTCACAACCACATGTAAAAACCATGAACTACATAGAATCAATATAAGTACATTATGTTTTTATACAGAAAATCTATCTACCACACACATTTGTTCTCGACCGCGAATCGAGCTGACTACCCACGCGAGGGTTTTAGTTTAAATTCACCGAACTCTAAACCCTTCCCTCACTCCTTATCAATGACAGCCAATGGGTTTAATTCCATTAATAGATAATTCGATAGAGTTGTTATAAATTAACAATGTGTTCCTGACTACTGTTTTCGATGTCCAAAATCGATTTTGTAAATAACTATTTTACCTTTCTACCTTAAATTAGTCTTTATGGGTCTATACGCGTTATTAGGAGTAGCAAATTACATAGCTACTTACTGCCCGACGTTTCGACTGGGTTACACCAATCGTGGTCGCGAGCGAACTGGCGCCGCCCGTCTTCGTCTGCCACAGCGGTTGTGAATTTCTTGATCCACCCCCGAACCAGCACTAATGTCATTTGTACAGCTACCCACATTTGTCCGACACACAACACTCACTGTATCCGGGTTCATATTAGACTAATACCGCGTGTAGACCCATAAAGACTAAAATTAGTCTAAAAATTAGTAGTACCAGTTCGCTCGCGACCACGATTGGTATAACCCAGTCGAAACGTCGGGCAGTACCTAAGTAGCTATGTATTGGATATTCCTAATAACGCGTGTAGACCCATAAAGACTAATTTTAGTTAAAATGTTGAAATTTGAGAATAACAATACATGTGAGTTCAGTCCGTAAAATTAGTTTTCCTTTTTTTTATTAACTTCAAATGTAGTGTTCGTGCAAATAATGGAAATACTAAAATACTATTTTTTTTTCGAGCTCTCCGGAAACCGAGTCTAACAAGCAAATATCTTAGAGAAGGGCCAACCCTTTCAGAATCGTATATCACCCTTGTGTCAGTTGCAACGTCTCGCGGCGTCATGCTGCCAGCGACACACATTCACCAAGAAGGGTTTGGATGAAGAGATGTTGAAGGAATACATTGCAACGATATTTTATTTATTTTGAAAAACGGAAAAAAGACGTGTGGCACTCGGGGACTGCCACGGTATAGCTATTGCATAGCATCGTCCGATTTCGGAGCAGCTCGTCTCGATTCGTGCGAGTTTCGTAGAGTCGTACAATACGTCTACCCGCACGCACACAAATACCGTGCCGAAGTCTACCGAACTGAAAAGACGTTAGACGATTGTGAGGTTTTTTCGTTAAGGAATTTCTTGGTCGCCGCGCTCAAAGCCCGCGATAAAAGCTATGCAATAGCTTCAAAGTCAATTGCTCCACAGTCAACCGGGGATTTGAGTACCCGTCTTTCCGGAAATGGAGCCCAAACGTGTGAACCTTTACACCAACTAACAGCCATTAAAGCCGCATACATGCATATTACCTGTTAAACACATGTGGCTTGTAGAGGCCTTGTCACCATCACTGTACTTGGTGAGCAATTTTGACCATAGATACATAGATTTCATAAATACACATTGAAGAATGGTTTGGTAAAACTGTACCCTTTTTGCAATCGCTACTTTTGAACAATTCTTGGATGGAATTGTAATGTTTTTTTATTGGATAAGTGGAAAAAGCCAATATTAATAAATTTGCAAATTGCTGCGAACTGTTTTATGCAATTTGATACCAGTAATAGGGTAGTTTCCTAAGTCTGATGTTACATACAATTTCACAATTTACAGTAACATATAGGTAAATCAATAACATAAGTGAAATCGAAAATAAAATTTCTTATGAAATGAGACAAAAATAGGCATTTGAAGTTAGGTGGGAAAGTCCATTTCTAAAGTGCGAAAATTCAATAAAAATACTATGCCATATATTAATTACAGAATAAGTAGTAACTTTCACTATGAAAACATAATTCGTAAACGCAACATTTGATATAGCTGCTGAACAAAGTTCTTACGATATGCGTAAAGTATACAGAGCGGTGACGTCATAGCTCTGTGCGACAGTTGTATGAAGCGGTTTGCGCTCGGCCAAATGATGTGCTGTTGTAACTGCAATACCTCCGGAGAGTTTTCTAAATATCAAACCATTCTTTTAACAGCAAATAAAGTTATTTCAATTTCAATTTCAATTTCACCTTTGCAATTGTGTGGTCCATCCATTTATCAAAAAATAAAAAATAGGAAACTACCCTATTGTGCGTAAGAATAGTCAGTACCTAAGTACACAGGTAAAACCGTATGCAATATTGGATTTTCATTTTTGATTTCATACAAGCAATTTTCACAATTTAACTCGAAAATCTAATCATTTAATACTTTTAAAAAAACATACACTTCAACAAGTATTCTTCTACCACAAATAACTTATACATCCATAATCATTAACGAAATCTACCAATCTCAGCTGCCCATACCCTCTAAACAAGTACTCTCAGAGTGCAGGGCCTCATCTGGCGTCGGCCATTACTCACTAGCGCCCTCCAGCGGGGAATAAATCAGACCCTAGAGCCCTCGAGTGACGTCACGGGAGACCAGACCCGGCCCGAACAACTACTCCAGAGTAAAAGGGAACAATACTACTGTGGATATACTCGGTGAGAAGTAATGACGGCTGGAATATTTGCAGCCTATGTAGTTAATAATAATAATAAAAATCTGGGACATTTCCACACGGTCACCTGACCCCAAACTAAGCAGAGCTTGTACTATGGGCGTCAGAGACTGATACATACATAGATATTTATAAATACATACTTAAATACATATTCACACCCAGACACGGAACAAACACCGATGTTTGTCCCGAGTGGGAATCGAAATCACGACTCTTGGAACCGCCAGGCAGGGTCACTAACCACTGTTCCAACGCGCCAGTCGCAGTTAATGACAAAGACACCAAGGGCGTAAATAATTTACTCGCAACTTTGAAAGAATCGGAATAATTTGATGTTCTGTGGCATTTATAGATCCTTACTAATATTATAAATGCGAAAGTAACACTGTCTGTTAAACCATCACGCATAGTGTACTGAACCAATTTAAATTAAATTTGGCACAGATATATTTCAGAGTCTGAGGAAGGATATAGGCTACCGACTTAACCGACTACGCTGAAAAAGTAATGTTTTACCCGTTAAACGTCTCTACGCGGACGGAGTTGCGGGCCCAAAGCTGGTCTATTATAAAAGCTAATGGAAGTGATCTCTGCCTACCCCTCTGGGAAAAAGGTGCGATTTTATGTATGACTTATCTATATATAAAAGCTATAGATTATGGGTCAACACGCGATAACATAGATAAGAAAAATACATAGAGTCTTACTGCCCTAAAAAAATTGACAGAAAAGTTTTATCGCGTATAGACTATTATTGTAATGTAACGCGAATGTCTAAAATAGTCTGTAATCTATTAATTTACAAAATTATGAAATTACTTACAGGCGTCACAAGTGAAATAATTATACAACCCACATGTATAGTACACACATAAATATAGAGGTTCCGAAGGTATAAAATGACGATGTGGAGTAATTAAACTAAACACTATTACGTATTTATTTTCTCACTATATTGTGCATAATAATTGCAATATATTTAATAATACAAGTAGGAAAACTATCATAGCACAAAGTTAAACAAAGACTCGCAAAGCTACCATCACGGATTGCAATTAACAGATTCGACCTTTCCATTCTTGGTTGATTCAGCCATCTTGTTTATTTTAGGTACGCGCGGAATAAGGCCTGATTATAATAATATGGTAGCTATCCGTTCTTTTTGAAGAAAACTGGAATCAATCGTCAATCAACACATACTTGCTATCCAGCAAAACACTCTCTTATCCCTCCATTCTTCTAATTATAGTCAAAATCTATCAACTTCTCACAGCCAGTGCTCGTCTGAATATAGCCTTCAGGACATCCATCAAATCTGAAAACCTGTTTGCTTACCAATCGGCCTCTTACTAAGTTTGCGTTTTGATTTTGGGCTGTGATCACAGCAATCCATGCGAACAGAATCACCAGACAATAAAATTTCATTTTCGTTTCTTTTGAATTGGATTTAGGGATTCTTCTAGAACTTCGAGGTTTTTGGGAAGAGGAAAGCTTGAATTTCAAAGGCTTTAGCTAGAAAATCCTGGGATTATCACTCCTGTGGTGTCCAAAGATGGATCGTCTTTTGATTCCCTAGATTTTGATTGCAGCCTTAGTGCGGTGTCTATGATTGCTTAGAAGTATAAAGGGTTTCAATTTTAGAATGTTTATACACCTATCACAGGTATTGGCTTCCACAGTAAGATCTTCGCTTGCAACTTCCTGTAAGATTTCAAATGTAGCTCTGACGCGTTCACAATTAGGTGTATTTTCTTTTGGGAAGATGCAATAGTTATTTTAAAAAGCAGATTCTGTAGAGTTCACTTCACAGTCCCTTATAGTTCGTGTTAGGTCAGTAGCAAGACTCGACTGGCGAGATTGTCTCTATCAGGAGTGTTTATTTTCGTTTGCTATCAACAGTGAAGTATGATAATGATCGTCGTATTTATACACACTTGTCAATCATGCATGGCGATTGAGCCATAGTACATGTACGTACAGTATGAAACGTAGCTTTCTCTGTGCCTATATGGTTGATGAACAACCTGGTGTCAGAGTTTTTAAACCGCCCGTAGGCCTCTGACATGGCTTCACACACCGTTAAAAAATTTCTCCGGTGTGCTGGTTTCCTTCACTGTTAAAGCGTCGAATGATGGTACATATGAATTTCAAATTTGAAAAACACATTGGTACCTGACGGGGTGTAAACTGGCGACCTCTCGCATGGCAAGGAACGACCGTAACCACTCGGCCAACGACGCTTTTAGAACCCTATGTATGCTTAAATCTTTAAAGCTCCGCAATGGATTTCGATGCAGGTTTTTTATAGATTTTTATGTAAAATTCACCCTAAGCGAAGCAGGGGCGGGTCACAAGTGTTAAAGTAAAGTACTTACTATCTCTTAACATGCATGTTAGTCTACTACTCAACAATTTGCTTGTAGGTTTGTCGCAAGTTTACTTCTAAGGTGATACTAATTCTAATCTTTATGCTATGTAAAATTGGTATTAGATTCGTATCTGTGTCTATTTTGTATCTATCAAAACATGTTACTCCACACCACTTTTGGTTATGATATCCGAAAAACAAGTATTTTTAACATTTTTAGGTATGTATATATATGTAAGATTTGAATACGAAGGTATTGGCAACTAGAGCCACTTGTGGATTAAGGCACAATCGAATAACGACGCAGTGGTGACCTACTAAATCGGATGTGTACTATGGTGTTTCTGTCTGTTATTATCGACAAAGGTTAAACTTAATAATAATAAATGCTTCATTTAATAATAATATCTTGCATTAATTAGCACGTGAAACACAAAAGGGGAATCACCGTTGTTTTAGAGATGTTACGTTTTAAGTTATAGTAAGAGACACCATTGGTAGGTTATTCAATTCAAATACGATGCATTGAGCAGGCAATAGAATGGATGTTACAATAAATAGTATATGCGTCATGATAGGTACAACGTACTCTATTGTAAGTATGATAAATTACGTATGTCATTTCAGGATTGTCCGCAACTTTAATTTCTCACAACAGTAAAACTAAACTAACCTACACAGTTAAACATATTTAAATAACAGTCAAATAAATCACAGTTTAAGACCAAATTTGTGGGGGAGTTTCAATTTAAAACCCACTCAATCTAACCGACCGTCAAAGGTCGAATAACTCGAACTGCCTTGTTGGTTTATTGGTAGCAAGCGCAATTCCCAAAATTCCCACGGGAACGGGTATTTGCGGGAAAATCCTTTATATAAAAAATCTAAACCGCTTAAGTTAGACGCTTGAAATAGTAAATTTAAATCTAACTTGCAACAGGATTTTGCCCACAGAAACAGGAGTTAGCGGGAAAAAACTTTTGTATGAAAATTGAAATTTGTCATGCATGTACCCTAATGAACGTAAAGTTTCCTTACAACGCGATATTGCAAAATTTCTCACGGGAACGGGAGTTTTGAGAAAAAACTTTTGTATGTACACTCCTGTAGTCCACGCGAACGAAGTCGCGGGCACAGCTAGTATTATATGCCACAATTCACGAACGGGCGGTCTCTAGTCTCGTCCGCTTGTCTCAGTCGCGCTACGAACCGCAAACCTTTACTCTTTGCTACGGTAATGTATGCTACGAGCTCGCGTTCCATTCCCTGCGTCCTTATTGGTTGTCAGTCGCTTATAAAACAGGGGTTATCGGTGAGGACTCAGCCGTAGCCGTAGCGTGCTTGACGTGAAGATAACGCGGGGCCACGAAGATGGCGGAATCAATAAAAAAATTCTACCGGTCTTTAATCACAAACGTCATAACATGGTTTTGCTGCCTTGTTAAAATATTATTATGCCTGTTTTCAGTGAAGATAATGCGGGGCCACGAAGTTAGTGGAATTAATAAAAATTGTCTACCGGTCTTTTAAAACATCACAGCTAACATATATGTATTATGGTTTTGCTGACTTGTAAAAACATACTTATTACGCCCGTTTTTGTTGAACTCGCTTTTCGGATTCGATGTGTATATTGGATTCGTGGAAATTATTGTTTGAATGTTATCGACTTATCCATAGTTTCTATTGTAAAATAATTCTTGTGAATAATCAACAATGGCGTAACAAATAGAAATAATTAACATGTTCATAGTTGCATTAATTAATATAACTATTTTATAAGTTTGTAAGATTTTATTAGCAAATTACATAGCTACTTACTGCCCGACGTTTCGACTGGGATTAATATTTAGTATTTTTGCGATTATAAGTTTTTGCCAATACGGCAACATTTTACTACGGTACTTTGGATGGTACGGAACCATCCGTGCGCGAGACAGACTCGTATTTGCTACTTTTTTTCTCTACATTTAGGCCTCTCCACCTCATTATTTTCTAACTACCCACAATATCATCGGGGCACCATAGCCTATCTCCTAAACACTCGTTCCTGCTGTTAGCTAGGTATGTATGTATTATGTATGTGTATGTATGTCTGTGTATGAACGGCCTCAGGCTAGCAGGGTCCGGCGTGCGGCGGCACGCGCCTTGATCAAACAAGGAGGCCACTAAACTAGCGGGGTTGGATTGGATAGCATGAAAATGTATTAAAATAAGTAATCATGGTTTAATATTTAATGGTGAGTTGTATGCTCGTTTATGATGTTCCAGAACTATGATATTTTACCTGGTTTTCAGAAGAGAAAATAAATTCTGCCCTTTTCATTGAAAACGAAACGTAACGGCATTTAAGGATGAAAAATAAAAGAATGAAAGAATAAAATAAATAAATAAATAAATAAATAAATATTTTCACAACATCAGATACATCGATCTGATCCCGTGGTAAGAAGCTTAAGCACTTGTGTTACGGAAATCAGAAACGACAGTGGATACACAAATATACCTAAATATATTTAATAACACACCCAGACACGGAACAAACACCGATGTTCGTCACACAAATATTTGTCCCGAGTGGGAATCGAACCCACGACTCATTAAACCGTTGGTAGTGAGCTTGGGTTGCTAACCACTGTTCCACCGAGCCAGCCAAAATAAAATACAAATCAAAATAAAAAAAATACTTTCTATATGTATTTGTGTGTATAAATATATAGAAAGATCAAAATGTTTTGCCTCAGCATGTGCCGTAGTAGCCGCAAGGGCGATGATATTCTGGCAGAACCTTTGAGTGACGCAACAGAAGAAAAATGAAAGATTAATACAAACGAAGTTCGCTCGCGACCATGATTGGTGTAACCCAGTCGAATCGTCGGGCAGTAAGTAGCTATGTATTTGCTACTCCTAATAACGCGTCCTGTAGACTAAAGTCTTCAATCAGGGGATACCAGTCACAACTATCTGTCCGGTGGTTGGTGAACGGTATACGGGTAAGCGACCCCGGCTCCTCGAGCTACTATCGACTCAGACCAAATCATCCGAAGCGATAGTATCCTTCCTCCCCTTTTCTTTCCCCCGTCATAAATGAACTTGCTACTCGTAGGAACGCAATGACCTTGTTAAAACAATGCACAAGGCAGATTGGCGGCGACGTGGTCCACAACCCGTCACGTCACGTTTCCCACAGAGGTGAAAAGTGGATCGCTGGAAGTGATCTCTGTCTACCCCTTTGTGAAAAAGGCGTGATTTTATGTATGTAGACTAACGACTATTTATTTTAATATCTTGTTTGGAAAACACCATGGAAAAAATGAAATAAACTCCCAATCACCATAACGCACGAGCGCGAGGCACGCATTATGAGTCGGCATGCGCGGGTCGGGCCAGGGCATCAGCGATTAGCTTGCTCTAGGGAAATGTGACACTTTTTGGAGTATAATGTACACCAGGTATGAAAAGTTTAAGATCGTTATGTATGTCACGAATTAAAGCTTTCCAATAGTGCGGTATTACATTACCTACTGTGAAACATTGGAAAATTTTAGATATTCGCTAATTGAATACATAAACTTTTACAAAAATATTTTATAAATCGATTTGTTACAACAAATAGCAAAAGGCAAGATGAGGAAAAGTTAAAATAAGTACTATTCAAATTAGAAAATATGTTTACGTATAACATTATCCAATCAAAAACATAAATGTGAAATGAGAGCCAAGTTCAATATTATGATAATTGCCTTGGTTGTTGACTTCAACGACAAAAGAAGTGAGATCTAAATGGGTGCCAAGTTCAATGGTCAACCCTGAAATTTATTTATAAGTAACACTATAACATACCTATCATATCTTCTTATAACATAAGATAATGTATGGTGGTAGCCTATGAAGGTCTGTCTTGGCTAGTTTTCTTTAGTTAGTTAGTTAGTAGTCTAGTTAGTTGTCTTGGTTAGTTTGGTATTTGTCGGTATTTATTTTATAATTCAGAAAATTTGGATTGTTGGTAGAAACTAGCGAGCGAACGTAATAATTCGTTGGTAGGTTTATAGAAACTACCCAAGACAGAGCATCATAGGCTACCACCGTACATTATCTTATGTTATAAGAAGATATGATAGGTATGTTATAGTGTTACTTATAAATAAATTTCAGGGTTGACCATTGAACTTGGCACCCATTTAGATCTCACTTCTTTTGTCGTTGAAGTCAACAACCAAGGCAATTATCATAATATTGAACTTGGCTCTCATTTCACATTTATGTTTTGATTGGATATCATTACTTTTTGTAGAAAAGTATATATCATCGTAACGCCGTAGGTCCTTTGAAAAGGACAAATTCAAAACTAAAACTAGACTTTATAAATATAAAACAATTGAATCAGTTACTGTATTTTCCTACGTTTACGGGGTATAACCCTAAGTAATTAATATGAAAACCGACTATAAGTATCCACTCTTAATTGTAAATAAGTAAGTATGTATACCTAAATATATCTAAGTATATATTTAAGTGCGACAGGCTCAACATGGTCTATTGTGTCTGTCGATCTCATATGTGGATCTTACTACCACTTACCATCAGGAGGAGTGAGGTCATCTTGTTAGCCTCTTATAAAAATAAAAAAAAAAAAACAAACAACCTAATTATCAAAAAATTGCCTGTTTTTATTTTTTCCTTTGTATTCATGTAATCACCTATCTGCATACCAAATTTTAACTCTCTAGGTCATTTAGAACTGGGTTAGAATTTTGATCTGTCAGTCAGTCAATGATAAAAATGAGGATTTTTGGACATTAATATCTAAATAACTGTTTGAGATAAGCTTATGAAATTAAGAACACATATTTATCTTGCAAGTCACAATATATGAGCCAAATTTGATACGTTTATGTGAAATAGTTTTTGATTTATGAGGGGTTCAAAAGTGGTTCCAAATGGTTCGTGTAATATTACACACGGTGCGGCTCGCCAGTTCTGTTTCTTGAACTTGGCTTGACACGCTACCGCGTGTCTAGATATTTTTAAAACCAAATAGGTTTCTCTTACCTATGTAATTTCGATGACATTTGCGCATTGAGGTAATAAGTAGAACTAGAGAAGACACCACTCATCACTACTATGTTCCATTGAATTGCGGCGATATCGCCGCACTTCAATCAGTCGCTTGCTAGCACTGACAGGTTCACCATATAGACGATTTTATTAAAAAATAATTATAAAACACATCAAAAATGCCGTGGTGTGTGTTACGATATTGAACAAATAATTCCAGGAATACGGCAAAATGCAAAGGGATAACTTTTCACTGGTGAATAATTAGATATTTTCGTTATAAAATTAAATACGATGACAATTATTTGTCAGACGCCATTTTACGCATTCGATAAAGAATAAAATTAACAGAAGTGAATATAAAAAAATACCTACTTAGCTATCGTTTTCATTCATTATTTTCTTTTGGCAGTACAAACTAATGCATTATTAATGATGTCCTAACGATTTTGTTTGTAAAGAATCTTTAATCAATATATTTTATTGACGCCCAACATTTTGTATTTTTTTTTAATTTGTGTTATGTACAGTTTCATGTGTTATTATTTTTGATACCTTGTCTTTATAAGGTTCCCGCGTCCGAGCCAAGAAAACCAACCAAGTCTTACATCGCCCCTAACAATAGAAAATCAATTGTGTTTGAATTTCCGTAGGTACTTGAAATGTACTCCTCGCTATGCATATTTAACAAAATACAGAAACATTTGAAGGATGTTTTAATATTTGTTCCTACTCTTACAACGCAAATAATAGATAATAGGATTCTTGTTAGGTATAAAACTCCCAGAAACGAATAGTCCCTTCTGTAATGAAAATCACGCGCTTTAGTTGCGAACAAATTAAATCCTACAAGCAATAAAGCGCTTCGTAAATTCCGCATGCTTTGACGATGAATATGTTTCAGCGCTGCAGCGAACATAAAGTTCAAGGTTTCAAAATGGAACATGATTTTTGCATGCGATAGCTTCTCTAGTTCTACATTTATCTCAATGCATTTGCGACTACTCAAACCTAACCTTCAACCATATAAAACAAACCTCAAACTTAAAATATTTATTGCTTTTCCATAATGTACAAAAGGTGTTGCTTAAAAAGTAAGATTCATGGACCCTGTCGGGCACTGCAAATTTATAAGGAGACACACTTACATATTAATCAGAGTCCCGCAAGTCCCGTCCAAGTCTCACTTCGACAGCCGTTCCCGAAACCTCCAATAATTCCATAACAATAGGCATAATGGAATCCGTCCACTCCACCCAGGAACGGCAAAAAGCTAAGCGTGTCTCTGACAGGATAAATAAAAGTTCGTCGGGAGCTAGTGGCGGCGAACTGCCAGGCGCAGGCGTAGGGCCGAGAAGATTATGGCGGATTATCGATACGTATTATTCTAAACATTAGTCTTTATGGGTCTACACGCGATATTAGGAGTAGCAATTACATAGCTACTTATGTTTACTAATGTTTAATAATAATAATAATAATATAATTTATTTATTTCGTAATCTCAAACAGGTTTACAAAAATAAAATACATTTACATTATAAATGACAACATATTGTGACCGTGTAAACCTGCTCATTTTGACAGTGGAATCTTGAACAGATGACTTGACTTATATGATGATAACTGCCTCGTTGGTCTATTGGTAGCAAGCGCTGCGTAAGGACCGATGGGACCCCGGTTCGAGTCCGGGGTCGGGCAAAATTTGTGTGAGTTTTTACCCGACTACGGCAAAGCAAAAGGAGGGTTATGATTTTGACAGGCTATGTATGTATGTATGTATGTATGTATGTATGTATGTATGTATGTATGTTTGTATGTATGTATGTATGTTCATCTGTTTCCACATAACTTCTAAATTGCTTGTCAGAATTCGACAAATGACATATAATTAGAAGCGTCTTAATTGTCCGCTGGTTATAGGCTATATAGGGTTTCACAAAATCTAATGTGGCGCCCACTAGCGGACAAAACATACAGAGTAAAAAATAAAGTTAAGATAAATACGCCGTGTTTGGTATCATTGGAAAGCGCTTTACTTGTACATTTTAAATATATATATATTACTAGCATTTGCATGTGACTTTACGTATATTCATGGACTGATTGCATATAGTTCACATCTTTTCGTTCATAGCTTCTTTACTACTTACTAACACCAAAATAGTACAAATAATAAAAAGTTAAAAACTAAAACCCAACTACGACAAAAAACGACGCTGAAAAAGTATAAAACAAGACTTTTAGAACATACAATACTATTTTGAAGTATGCAATATTTACTATGTAGAGATAAGTTTTCATGTTTGGAAAGGCGTAGTCACACGTTCCATACACAAGTACCTACCTACCGTAGCACTTTGACAACGTGTGACTGCGGTTTTCCAAACATGAAAACTTATCTCTACATAGTAAATATTGCATACTTCAAAATAGTATTGTATGTTCTAAAAGTCTTGTTTTATACTTTTTCAGCGTCGTTTTTTCTGTAATAAAATCACTCAGCCCGGAGTTAGTAAGTTGGCGGTTACACGCCCGTGTCTCGAAAAGCACGTTAAGCCGGTGGTCCTGCGCGTGAACTCTCATCGGTCATGTCGGATTGCCGTCTCACCGAATTATAAGAGTAAGGGAATAGAGAGTGCACTTGTGTTTGCGCGCACACTTGTGCACTATAATATGTCCTGCGCACGCATGCACATGAACATGCGCAAGCATGGCTGAAATCAGTCGGTCGCCTTAATAATATAATTTTACGGATTAAACTCGCGTGTATTGTGATTCTAAGGGCCAATTACAATTTTAGGGGCCCCTTGACTTAATTTGCTACGGGCCCCGCTCTGGCTTAATCCGGCACTGACACCAACTTATCGATAGAATGGTATCGATACTGTTAGGGCTCCGCCCTAGTCGTTAGGGCGCGCGTGGCGGCGACACCTCGCGCTGCAATTACCGAACACACACAAACGCCCAGACCCGCTTAGACCTACGAGTGCACAAAGAATACTTCACTATATCACACTACGTTTTAGCCGACTGCGCTGGATAGAAGGTTATATTTTGTTAGAACTATCCTACTTCCTACTAATATTATAAACGTGAAAGTTTGGATGTGTGGATGGATGTTTGTTACTCTTTCAAGCAAATACTACTGTACCGATAACGATGAAATTTGGTTACAGGCAGCTGAAGACCCAAAATAACACATAGGCTACTTTATATCCCGGAGTTCCCGCGGAATAGGGTTTCCACGCGGACGAAGTCACGGGCGGAAAGCTAGTACCAAATAGATAAGACCAAAATGTATGGGATTTACCACGTGATTTATCGCGTCTAATGTCAATCCCATACATTTAATTCTTTTCGAACTTCGTTATCGATTCGATAGTGTTACTTTGTCTACGGGGCCATGCCGTATCTCAAGAACGGTGACAGCTAGACAGTTGATATTTCCAGTGTCGCATACTTACTAATCTATACTAATATTGAATTGATTGGTGAGTTTGTCTGTTACTTTGTTTAAACTTGCTAAGCTCATGAACTGGTTCGAATTGAAAACTTTTTGTGTTGGTTAGTCCATTCATAGAGTGAGGCTTTAGGTTATATAAAATCATGCTGCGACTAAAAGAATCAAAGAAACAATGGACAATGTATAAAAAAACCGAGGGAACGCGGGCGAAGTCACTGGCATAGCTAGTAATAAAATAAAACAAACATTCCCCATACAACAAACGTGTTTTTAAGCTTTTGCATAGCTTTTATCGCGGGCTATGAGCGCGGCGACCGAACCAAGAAATTCCGTAACGAAAAAACCTCACAATCGTCTAACGTCGTTTCAGTTCGGTAGACTTCGGCACGGTGTTTGTGTGCGTGCGGTTAGACGTATTGTATTGTACGACTCCACGAAACTCGCACGAATCGAGACGAGCTGCTCCGAAATCGGACGATGCTATGCAATAGCTATACCGCGGCAGTCCCCGAGTGCCACACGTCTTTTTTCCAAATCTGGTATCTGAATCCGACTCGCACTTGACCGGTTCTCTTAACGCTTTCTCCTTTGTTGCAGCGAACCCGACGGGCAAGGAGCGCCGGTCCCCTGAGGCGGAGGAGGCGCGGTCGCCCTCCGCGCCCGGCCCTCCCAGCCCTCAGCACAACGGGACAGGTGAGCCAGGAGGAACTGAGCTGATGTACATCATCATCATCAGCCCATATACGTCCCCACTGCTGGGGCAAAGCTAGGCCTGTATCAGACAGGATTAATATAAGTTCGTCAGAGCGTGAAGCGAATTATGGCGTATTATCGATACATATTATTCTGTATTTATATGATCGCGCAGATCTAGTTTAATTTATCATCATCATCATCATCATCATCAGCCCATATATATCCCCATTGCTGAGGCACGGGCCTACCCTAAACAAGGGCGCTAAGGCCTTAGTGGAAAACATCGTGAGAGAACCTGCACACTCACGAAGAAATTCTTAGGTTGTGTAGTAGTCAACCAACCCGCACTTGGCCAGCATGGTTGACTAAGGCCTTATCGCCCTATTTTAGGGTAGGTCCATACCCCAGCTGTGGGGACGATATGGGTTGATGATGATTATGATTTTTAGGTAGCCCTTCAAGGACTCGCTTGATATGCCGTATGGATACAGGTATGATGCTATCAAAGATGTTAGTCTGAAACAAAGGCGTGGTCGTGAGTGCAAAGACTGTGTTGGGCTTTAGAGCGGTGGCACAACAAGATGCTTTGAACCCAGGTCGGTTCAAATAGACCCGATCAAAGCTGAAAGGATTTTTTGTAAATAAAATACCAGCTCAACGGCGCAGTTTCGAAGCCAGGCCAGGATCAGGTGCACAGATGAAGATGGAGAAAGAAGGAGATGCGTTGTTGTACTTTTGGAGAGGCTGTAAACACAGGGGGATCTTGGGTCTGAATCTCAGGGTGATTTAATAATGTCCGTATATCCAGCAGGACCCTTCGCCTGATTCCAATAGGAACCAAACTTTCACTTCCGCAATAAATAGTACCTTCCGAATTGTGTAAGGAAAAAATTAGTACCTTAACAGTTTAACCAAAAAATTGACCTTATTTCCAGCAGGACCCTCGGTGGTTTGAAGGTCTGCAGACCTGTAGTGTATGTCACTGTATAGCGATGAATTAGTACCTTTAGAATATCTTTGTTATTGTTTAGAAAAGTTATCAGTTTATTAGAAATGTACCGACAAACATTTTATATTTCCAGCAGGACCCTTTTTTGTTCTGAGTCACTATGAAAACGTGTCAAACGGCGTAGCCTTGTAAAAGCGTAATACAGAGTGGAAATTTTACGTTTTCTTTTTATAATTCAATTATTTTAGGTAATAAAAGACAAATAATTAGATAATTAGATGCATTTGACATTTTGAAATAACGTCTTATTTTTAAAAGTTGTTCTTTATGATTCGCTAAATATGTTCCTCTTAACAAGGATAAATGCAAAATATAAAATAAAAAGTGTCAAATCAGTCTTCTAAGAACGGCTCCGGTATAGAAGTTTCGTATGACGTCACAATTACGTACAATTTTTACCTAGCCGTGACGTCACAAGCCCCAACTCCAGAAGTTTGATAAGCTATAATTTTGTCATTTTTCAATAAATTGAAAAACAAAAAAATATGTGTCCCATATTTTTGTATAAAATAACTTACGGACTAAATAGAATAATCGGATTTTGACCCAGTCGTCACGCCTATTACTTAAGCTGCTTACCACGGGAACAGATCAATGTATCTGATGTATATTACACATTTATGATATTTCACAGCCCTCTCGTCCACGGAGTCCCTCTCGCCTCCGCTCCCGGAGGGTTCCCGCGCCGCGCCCGCGCTGCAGCGCCTGCGCCGGTTCCTCTCAGCCCTGCACCAGTTCGCTGTCGATGTAGGCGCTGATGCTGGAGAGAGGGTCCGCCAAATGATATACAACCTCGTTGTAAGTATTTTTCTAGGGCACAGTCAGCCAAGAAAGTGGTCTAATACCACTTTTAGCTTAAGATAAACATAAATTACTTATTAAAAAAAACAGAAATATTTATTTTCAACGAGTAGGATTACAAATAGGTTTACAATGTGTATTCAGATATTTATGAACCTACTTAATCGGGTATTTGACTGTGGTTGTTACGTTTGCCATTTTTATGATAATCAGTAAGATTTAAGTAAAACAGTATTATTAATGAAAACGAAACTTAATTTTTTGGCGAAATGAGACAGCAGAAGACGTTTAAAGTTGGGTGGGCAAGTCCATTTCAAAATTGCGAAAATCATTTAAAATTTCGTTGTCATCTTATAAATAACAGAATTAGTAACATCTTTCATTATGAAAACATATCTATAAACGCAACTTTTGATGAACCTGCGAACAAACTTCCTAGGCGCTGCATACAAGGAACAGGCGTGTGACGTTTGTATGGAGCGTTTTTGAGCTCGCCCAAATAATGTGCAATTAAAACTGCAATATCTAGTCGAGTTATCGAGATATCAAAAAGATACTTTCAACAGTGTTTTTGTGTTCGAGTTTTCCATCCATCATCATCATCATCATCAGCCTTTTACAATATCCCACTGCAGGCCTCCTCCGTAGAACGCCATGCACCTCGGTCCTGCGCCAGTCTCATACTTCTTAATATCACTTGCCCATCTAGTCGGAGGCCGTCCTCTTTTGCGTTTACCGAACCTGGGCCACCATTCTGTAAGCAATTTGCTCCACCTGCCGTCATCGCGTCTTGCCAGGTGTCCCGCCCACTGCCATTTCAATGATGCACACCGCTTCCCAATGTCAACTATCTTTGTTCTACGCCTGATGACGACGTTGGGAATCCGATCTCGGAGGCTAACTCCTAACATGGCGCGCTCCATGGCACGTTGCGCTACTTGGAGTCTTAGGCGCGTTTCCTTCGTGAGCACCCATGTTTCAGCACCATAAGTCATGGAGGGCAAGACACACTGGTTGAACAGTCTGGTCTTCAGGCACTGTGGGAGTTTTTTATTCCTAAAAACGTCCTCAAGCTTCCCGAATGCCGCCCACCCCAGTTGTACTCTCCTGGAAATTTCTTTCTCGTGCTGGTCTTTGCCAAAAGATAAACGATGCCCAAGATAAATATAGCAATCGACCACCTCAATTTGTGTGTTGCCTAAAATTAGGCTGCCACTTTTTGGTTATACGTCATAGCTTTAGTCTTGGACATGTTCATCTTGAGGCCCACCTGTAACGAAGCTTCCCGAAGTTCCAAGAGCATACAACTTAGCTCGTCCTTGGTCTTAGCAAATAAGACTAAATTGTCTGCAAATCGAAGATGCGACATGGAGGTACCATTGATGTTTATTCCCTTGCGGTCCCATGGTCCATCCAACTATATCAAAATAAAAAAATAGTCAAATACCCTATTGTATTTTTTACAGCAGTTTATTTTTGACACCTACACTAGAATTTGTTCTTGTGCGGATCTTTGGTCGCGCATTTTCCGCATAGTGTGTTTAGACACTAATAAGGCAAAGAAAAATAAAGAAGATTATAATTGAAAAAAAAAAATACGGGGTTTTCTAATACATGCAAATCTGTTGCTTAAAAGGAAACTCTAACCACAATTTGCTACGTAGGATTTTAGACTTTCGCGTTCCATTTCACTAAATATTAGTAAGTAGCTATGTAAGTTGCTACTCCTAATAACGCGTGTAGACCCATAAAGACTAATATTTAGCATAATTTGCTTTATGACATATGTGTCACTGAATAAATAATTTTGATTAGATTTTTGTAAATTCAATAAACTTACCCGCCATCTCCATCCACAGTCAGGCACCCTCACCATCGAGGAGTTCCAAGCCGGAGTCCAGGAATCCACCAACTACCCGCTGCGAGCATCCGTGCCGGGGTTCCTGAGGGCCCTACTCCCTCTGGCTCAGAGGGACCTGCATGCACGGGCCAGGAGGGCCAGGCAGGTCAGGAGTCCTTCCATATGAAATATATTTTGTACGCCCAAGGGCAGGACACGGAGATGCTACATGTAATAGTTTAAGACCTACATTATTAACTGCCTCGTTGGTCTATTGGTAGCAAGTGCGTTAGGACCGAGAGGTCCCGGTTCGAGTCCGGGGTGGGGCACAATTTGTGAGAGTTTTTCTGTAATGAAATTACTCGGCCTGGAGTTAGGAAGGCGGTTGAACGCCCGTGCCTCGGAAAACACGTTAAGCCGGTGGTCCTGCGCCCGATCTCTCATTGGTCATGTCGGATTGCCGTCTCACCGAATCATGAGATAAAGGGAATAGAGAGTGCACTTGTGTTTGCGCGCACACTTGTGCACTATAATATGTTGATCTCAATTAAGATCGGCCGCCATGGTCGAAATCGGTCGGACGCCTTATTATAATTACCTGTGGACCACAAAATAAATACATTTTGACTTTTGACAGTCCTCGCTATCTGAAGTTTCTTCACTTGGTGCAGGTCGATCAGGAACATCATCTCCTCTTATGATTAGGATTATTTTTACATGCCATTTATGGCGTAACATTTTAGACTTTCGCGTTCCATTACACTAAATATTAGTCTTTATGGGTCTACACGCGTTATTAGGAGTAGCAAATTACATAGCTACTTACTGCCCGACGTTTCGACTGGGTTACACCAATCGTGGTCGCTCGCGACCTAATAACGCGTGTAGACCCATAAAGTCTAATATTTAGTATGGCGAAACATGTTGATCTCCCAAGTTCATGACCATCCTATTAGTAAATGTACTAGTACAGGATCCGTGGAGTATTTTTTCACTTGATTACTATCAAGCTTACTTTCCGTGAGTAGCTTCATTTTGATAAGACGCCCAACAATTTCATGTGCGAAAATTTTTGATTGTGGTAGCTAACAGAGGAAGCAATGATAAAATATGTCGATTTGATGATTCTTCAATATTTATTACTAACTGAATTGTTTTTAATATATCTTATGATAATTATCTAAATTATTTGAAAAAATATTTGACCTACAAAATCTATGGTTTCATCAAAGAGTCCTCCCCCTCCAACATGTATTGATAACGAGATCACCAATAATTATTACTAACCAGCTGATTTTTTTTTTATTTATTTAGTTAATATTTATATAATGTAACGGTCATATTGTCCTACAAATTCCGTGGTACGTTGTCCCGGTCCTACGGTCAAAATCTACCAAAAAGTCAAAATTTTTTTCTCACGCTTGATAAATGAATTGATTTTTAATTTCATGATTTTCCAATATATATTCAACTGGTGCACCGCAATAGCGTACCACGCTATTTTTACATCAAGGAGCTGTACTACTCGTACTACTTTTGACCGTAGGACCGGGACAACGTACCACGGAATTTGTAGGACAATATGACCGTTACATTATATAAATATTAACTTAATAAATAAAAAAAAAATCAGCTGGTTAGTAATAATTTTTGGTGATCTCGTTATCAATACATGTTGGAGTCAGTGGAGTCTTTGATGAAACCATAGATTTTGTAGGACAAATATTTTTTCAAATAATTTAGATAATTATCATAAGATATAATAAAAACAATTCAGTTAGTAATAAATATTGAAGAATCATCAAATCGACATATTTTATCATTGCTACCTCTGATAGCTACCACAATCAAAAATTTTCGCACAGGAAATTGTTGGGCGTCTTATCAAAATGAAGCTTCTCACGGAAAGTTAGCTTGATAGTAATTAAGTGAAAAAATACTCCACGTATCCTGTACTATACCGTGTTTCTAGCAAATAACGATATTATATTCTTCTCTATTATCCTGCCCTTGTCCACGCTAAGTGTGGTCGGCGCAACATGTGTACTTCTTCCACTCGGGCTATCATTCTTTAGCTCTGTGTCTACTCGTTTCACTCCCATATCATCTCTCACGCAATCCATCCATGTCTTCGAAAACTGAGAAGTTGTTTTCTTCCTAACTGACATATGATGATAGCTAGGAGTAGCCTCGTCTTCATCGCCGGACTTACGGGGGAGCGAATGGCTCTCACACCTAGCACTGAGAAGTGTTCATTGATTGACAGGCTCGGTGGAAGAGTGGTTAAATCAAGTGTTTTTCAGAATTTTGGCCTAGATAGTTATATAAGTACACCGTGAAATTTTAGTGGTTGTTTTCCCGCAGTAAAATGATTCTATCTTAGTAGCACAAAAGATTTGTGCAGTTCTTTTTTATTGAAATCAATAAATGCCAGTTTTACAAAAGGTATAACCAAAACTCGAAAGCACTTTCGAACCGCTGTATTACTTAGGGCGTAGAGCATTAAGCATCGATTTCATGCGGCAAGCAGTACCTGATTACGTCACATCTTATAAAAGAACGATAGCTTCTCTAGTTTTCGAGTTAGAAAATTATTATTTTGAAAATTTTAAAAATATTTTTTTTCTTTCATGGTATAATTTGCATGATTCGATAGTATTACTAAAGGCAAATCGTTCGACCACAGGAAAACAACCACTAAAATTTCACGGGGTATACGTTAGTATTGAAATCAACTCTTCCCTCACAGACTCCGCTCCAGTACATCAGATGCCATGAACACCTGGTGCTGGAGGCAGGAGGCGATGGCAGCGACATCTTTGCGGCGCCACAACCTTCAGCCGATGCTATCAAGCGACGCGCGGGGGAGGCGTGAGTATCTACTAACGTGACACACAGACAGACTACTCACATTAGCCCGATGATGAAGAGCACCTGGTGCTGGTGATGGGGTAACGTGACAGAAAAACATACGTATTCGTTTTTTAAATACTACACAAGTTTGATGGGTAATGAAGTATTTAAGATATTCTTTATAAATATTCGAGCCTTAATAGGGTATTTGACTATTTTTATTTTAATATAGTTGGATGAACCACTCAAACACAAAGACACTGTTGAAAGTATCACTTTGATATATCGATAACTCGACGAGATTTACAGTTTTAATTGCACATTATTTGGGCGAGCCCAAAAACGCTCCATACTTACAAACGTCCACAGGCGTGTGACGTCACACGCGTGTTGTTCTGTATGCAGCGCCTAGGAAGTTTGTTTGGCAGGTTCATTAAAAGTTGCTTTTATGGATATGTTTTTAAATGAAAGATGTTACTTATTCTGTTATTTATAAGATGACAACGAATTTCAAATGATTTTCGCACTTTTGAAATGGACTTGCCCACCCAACTTTAAAAGGCTTTTGCTGTCTCATTACACCATCAAATTAAATTTTGATTTCATTAAACTGATTTACTGAAACTGATTTACTTAAATCTTACCGCTTATCATAAAAATTGCAAGCATAACAACCACAGTCAAATACCCTATTATGGCTACATAGAGATTAAGGGATTTTGTATTCAAATAAATATACCCATCTAATTATTAAAGCAATAGATTTCTAAGGCGATAACAATTTTTGGTTTATTTCCGGATGTTTTGCAAGCGAGACAATTTTTTTATACTTCCGCAAGGAAATGGTTTTGGCGGCAATTATTTATTTAAATAGCCTATAATGTACCTTGTAAAATTAGCTGATAAATGGCTATTCAATATGGAAAATTCCGTCAAAATTGGTCCATTTCGGAAAATTTCGATATAAACCATTTCGGAAAAAAACAGTCAGACAGATATAAATGGTTTTAGTTACGTTTTGTTATTTGATTATATCAAATTCATTTAGTATTACCCTGATATAGATAACCCTGTGCTTTCAGCTTGTATTAAACAGGAGGTACGTCAACAAACACTGAACTATAGATAATTATGAGCACCGGAAATCGCCGGTCGCATCCGCCGGCCGCGCCATAGACAAACCTCGATAATTTTTAGGCGCGCAAATTAATTTAGCCCGCCATAATTTGCGTTATTTGCGACGCAACCCGTTCAGCGGCTGTTTAGCTCGTGCCAAATAGCTGTGGAAGGGTCTGGCAGGCCAGTCCAACGTGTTAGGGAGTTTTACAAATTTACTACCTAGTTTTTGGCTTGGGGCCGGCGCCATCTGGCGGATAGGTTACGCAGCGTGGCTGGACGATAAATTTGCTTCGATCGTGTTTTTGAAATGATGATGGGGGTTCCGGTTTGAAAACCAGTGTTTGGCACCGATTTGGTAGGATGGTCGGGATTATGGGTGGTGAACCTACTTTTATTTTTCGAGTGCCTCGTTGGTCTAATGGTAGCAAGTGCTGCGTTAGGACCGAGAGGTCCCCGGTTCAAGTCCGGAGACGGGCAATTTTTGTGTGCGTTTTTCTGTTAAGAATTACTCAGTTAGCCCGGAGTTAGGAAGTTGGCGGATGCACGGCCGTGTTTCGAAGGCACGTTAAGCCGTCGGTCCTGTGCCTGATCTCTCATCGGTTATGTCGGATTGCCGTCTTACGGAACAAGAGAGTAAGGGGACAGGGAGTTCACTTATGTTTGCGCGCACACTTGTGCACTATATTATGTCCTATGCACTTGGCTGATGGCCGAAATCGGTCAGACGCCTTATTTTTAAGACTTTAGCCTCTTACTAACATCCTTAAGACTGCACACATACTACGCCGTTTGCTGAAGGATCTAAAAATGTATTAATCTAAAATATTCCTTCTTAAAAACCTATATCTACTTCAATCTTAAACATCACTATTCACAACAAAACAGTAGGTATATACGGAATTCGAAATCCAAATCTGCGTAACTGTCAAAAACGTAAACCACCAACCCACCAATGGCGTTGATTAGATTTCGGAAGCACCACTTGAACCGAACTGGTGTCGCGTCTGATTGGTGGGCTGTCGGGTGGAGTGGTCTTGTCATAGGTGACTGCGGGCCAGTCACAATACTCGATCAGGGGCAAAAAGTGACGGGCGTCTGTTAGTGACAGCTAGGGCGGGGTGGGAGAGTATCGACTGTGATTTCGATATCGGTGCTGTGATTTTTCACGTGTTATTTTGGTTACTTATCTATTTATTATTTATTATTTTATTTATTTATTATTAAAACAACAATTTTGACTTATAAACTAAATTATGTCCCGCAAAACCGTCTAACAGTTTGACTGCAGGATCAGCGAGTTATATAATTTTAAAATCTTCATAATACATACTTATATATACTTATAACTAAATATATGTATTTATATTTATATAAATTATAAATTAATATTCAGGCAATATACACATATAATGCCTTTTAAGCATATTTTTAAACTTGCATTTATTGCTTTCATTTCTAATGTTCGCAGGTAAACTGTTCATTAGATAAGGAAGTCGCTTCCTGAGAGTTCTATCACCGTAATAATTATTGACTCTTGGAACAATAAATTTACCTGAGGTCATTGACCTTGTGTAATGTTCGCTATCTACACTAGCCAGTAAAGAATTATGCTCTTGACTGCCATGATTCCTAACTGCTAATAAATATTTTAATTTTTAAGCTAAGTGGTAGTTCTTTCATAACTTTAAATAATTGGTAGTAGTTATTTTTGAATTTGTTTTTCTGTTTATTATTAAGCATTAATTTTAAGAATCTAATCTGGATGTTTTCAATTTTATCTATATATGATTTGAATGTTAGGCCATAGCTGTCGAGCGCATACTCAATTATAGATTCGACTAAACAATTATATAACAATTTTAGTGTAGATTTAGGTACTTTATAACTTAGATTATGAAACCTCCCCAGGATTATTCTAAGTTTTTTACAAAACATGATCAATGTGGCTGCTCCAAGAGAAGTGTTCATCAACTTTTACACCGAGGTAAGTTACACAGTTAGCCCGTTCTATTGGTTGGCACTTACAATTAATTTTACTATTATGGAAACAATTAAACGTATGAGTAAATAAGGGTGTAGGTTCTACGACAATAGGCATATAAGGAGAATGTATAATTAATAACTTAGTTTTATCAGAGTTGAGCACTATACCATTATCATGTGACCATTTAACAACAGCATCAATATCTCGTTGTACAAGGCGGCACGTCTCAGCCTATATTGAACTTCGCTCGCGATCATGATTGGTGTAAACCAGGGTCTGGCAGTAAGTAGCTAGGTTTTTGCTACTCATAATTCGCGTGTAAACCCATCATATTTTATAGCAGTAAATCAAAGCCTTTGCTTTTGTAGTTACGGTTTTCTTTTTGTTTATAAAAAAAGAGGTATCTCTTAGGTACCTAGAAATCTAATATACTTTTGAAAGACATTGGTACATTCCTAACTAACACTGTAAATCAGTTTCGAAAAGAAAATTGGTACACAATATGGTATAAAAAGAAAAATCTATTTCATATATTAATAACACTAAATAAAATACTTGAAATGCTGTATGTAAATTTTTCATTGCGATTTATGAGCAATAAAGAATACATCAGCCTGAGGGCAACTGCAGCGCTGGTATTCTGGCCAACGCCGCTTCACTGCTCCAAATCATCACGACTGCTCCAAAGTACCGTCACTGCTCTAAGTATCGTCACTGTTCCAGTCACTGCTCCTAAGTATCGTCACTGTTCCAGTCACAGCTCCTCAGTATCGGCCGCCCAGCGGAGGCCCGTACAAATTGCCTGTCCGCCCCACTCACCTGTATTATTGATAGTTCGGTTTGTCCGCGGCTAATGATTTTTCAACCTTTTCCATTGTGACTGTTTGTGGACGGATTTTTCAGGACGGCTTTCAATATTTAGGGCTCAAATCTCTACAGATTTACCTAGCCTACCTAGAGTACTAGTATCGGAACTCTGACGAATTCAATCAATAACACGTATTTAGTAAGGAAAATATGTATTTAAGCAAGTATATGGAGTTAGGAAAATATGTATAAAAGAGTTTTTTACTTAGAGGTCTGATTAAACTATAGCAATTATTATATTTTGAGTTTTAATTTGCCGAAAGAGATAATTCAGGAATCAAGATTTAGAATGTTTTATATTAAGGTCTCTTACGGAATACTAAGACTAAACAACTTAAATAAGTACAAAAAAATAAAGAACAAACAACAAAAGAGCTATGGTGTCAGATAATGTTTCTATTAAGAATAATAATAACAATTAGTTTGGAAAATCGATGGATTCGCTCGCGTAATTGTTGTAGCAAATGTATAAACTATAACGGCACAGTGTATAGCACGAGGGGTCAAGACTGAGGCAATTAGCGACGGTTAAATCAGAAGCAATTGGGCCACACGGTAGAGGGAGACAGTGAAGCCATTTTAGACTTTCGCCTTCCATTACACTAAATATTAGTCAGTACACTAAATACAATGTATGTCACAAAAAGCTAGAATAAGATAATTTATAACAACAGGATATTAATGTCGTACATAATAACAGTTATAGGAATGTGATATTAGATTGGTATACATAAAATATTATTATATATATATATGTATGTAGATATATATATATCTATATATATATATATATACACATATATATATCAAAAAATATATTGTTATATAAAGATATAAATAGTTATAGAAAGGTATATAAATATATTATGTGTAAATAAATAATATTTAAGAGCGCCATTATCGCCAACAAACTGGCAACAGTTTGGCGATTTTTGTAATTTACTGTAACCATGTAATTTTTGTGAATAAATGACTTAAAAAAGTCTTTATGGGTCTTCACGCGTTATTAGGAGTAGCAAATACATAGCTACTTACTCCCCGACGTTACCACAACCGCTGTGGCAGACGAAGACGGGCGGCACCAGTTCGCTCGCGACCATGATTGGTGTAACCCAATCGAAACGTCGGGCAGTAAGTAGCTATGTATTTGCTACTCCTAATAACGCGTGTAGACCCATAAAGACTAATATTTAGGACAGTGAAACCAGTTGTAAAGAATAAAGTAATTAGATACATATTACATACATTGATCTTTCATCATCATCATCATTATCAGCCCATATATTATGTCCTTATTGCTGGGTCACGGGCCTACCCTAAACTAGGGCGATCTAAACTTTGTCGAACTGGCGACCTCTCGCAATCCAAACAATGACCTTAACCACTCGGCCATCAACGCTTTTTTCAAATACCTAATCGTGTAGTTCTGAGGGCCTACCATGAGTTGGCTGTCGTAAACTTATCTACGTTAAAAACCTATCGAGTTGTTTTTCTCATATGGCCGATTGTAGTTCTTCGCGTAACCACCAGCCGGCGCTGTACATGTTTTTCATAGACATATTTACGTAGTCGATATCGAGCGCGTAAGTTTTAAACTCATGGTAGCCCCACAGAACCCCGAAGTTACTATCTAAATTCTGCCAAGTTCCCTCACTGGAGTTGTTTCCGTTTTCCGCACACGTGTTGCGTACATCGCTTTGAGCAAACTTGTGATTAATTTCGTGTTGTTTGAGTCCACGATTCTCTGCATTATCTAAGTTTTCGAACAGTATGTTGCTATTTATACCGATTTAGTGTTAGATTCTTGTATTATTAGCACAATAATCGATTTACCTACACATAAAAGAACTAAGTAATTACTTAAAACTTAGAACAGTATGTATGAATACTGGTTAAGACGAAAAAAATTGCGCCCGAAATTCATAATATTCGTTTTGGAATTATTGTTATAATATGTATTTTTAGTCCACATTACATGCCTTGGCACTTAGTTTTAAGTTTATTTTCCACATATGTTATGTACTTGTACTGTTATCCTTTCTGGTTGTAATATTTAATTCATTACAATAAGTAGTTACAAAGCTAATTATATTTTTGGTACGTTCCGTCCCGTTGCGTCATCGCAGTCTACCGAGTCTGTCGGTAGGCACACTATGATTAAGTAACCTATATTCATATGTCACTAGTGACTCTTATATTATACATAAAAACCTCCCCTTGAATCTCTATATTTATTAGCTGCGTAGTTTTAAAGATTTAAGCATTCATACATACAGACAGATGCGGAAATCGATATGGCTATATATGTATGTAGTATCTAGTGATAACTAAACCCTGATGTTAGTACGCTAACTCAATAGTGGGTTAGCGACGCATATGCTGCACAGAGTCATAGTCAGCCGCTCACTGCGAACATAAATCCTTACTAATATTATAAATGCGCAAGTAACTCTGTCTTTTCTGTCTGTTGCGCTTTCACGCATAGAGTACTGTACCGACTTAAATTAAATTTGGTACAGATATAGTCCAGGGCCTGAGAAAGAACATAGGCTACTTTTTAACCGACTGCGCTATAAAGAAGTAACGTTTTACCCGTTAAACATCTACGCGGACGAAGTCGCGGGCGGAAAGGGACTATTGGGACTATAAACGCATAAGAACAAAAAGCTCTACTCTATAATTAAACAAAAGCACAACTTTTCCAGTGCCAATACCAAACTCTTAAACTTTACAAACAAGAGGAGTAAATGAATAGGCGTCTGTTTTGTACTAACTCTCTGTATAATAGTAAACAATCGGCAAATGGGAGGATCGATAGTCAACCATCTGAGCTTGGACAATGATAGAACAAAGGGAACTTTGGACAAATAACGACGGCTAATAATTTACATGAAGTGTGGGGCGGGGTGAAGGCTGAAGCGGTTTTGGAACTTGTAAACTTGTAAGCTTATGGTTAGATGCGAAGTTTGGGATTTAGGAGCGGAGGGCTCGTGAAGTGGTTGCCAAAGAGTGTACACAGAAAAATATACAAAATTAGAAAAATATATACTTTGTGACTAAAATATGTAAGTCTTATGGAGAATGATTTTTTATCATTGAATATTACTGGTCTCGACATAATTTTATATTTTAGTTTTTATTTATATTTTGTAAAGTCGAGTTTATCATACCACTTTTTAGATTATCATTGTGTTTATCTAGTGCGTGTAAATAACATCCCGCCAAAAACATTCTGTAAAAAAACTAGCCAAGTGGAGCGTTTGCTCATCTCTAATAAGTAATGAAATCTAGACAAAATCGTGCCGAGCCTAAGGTTCCTTACTGCGATGCTGCGTTAGTGTTGTGTCACTTGGCCGTTGAAGGGAACACAAGGGTACAGAACCAGGTGTTCCGTAACAATATTATACCAATCTGTCGCCAGAACCGCTACCTATTGACGATGAAAATATGCCAATTGGATAACGTTGAATGAATAGCAAGTGAAAATTAAGGCTTGATACGGTTTTGTAACCTTGAGTACCCTTCAACGGCCAAGTCACACAACACTTACTTTAATAATGAAGAAATCTCCAGTAAGGAACCTTAGGCTGGCGGGGGCACTGCCGTGCCCCCAGATTTAATGTTTTATCAACCGATATAACTGGGAATGCCATTATCCTTTTGTTGAAAAATACAAATAATTTATTACAATTACGCATATTAATTAATTAAATAATCATTTACATTAATTGCCATTGTGTCATCAGTTCTGTAGTTTATATTTCTGAAATGTCTACGGCCGTTAGTTTGTATCACTAGTGGATGATGGCGCCAGCTGTAGCTAACGGTAAAAAAATGACGGCTTCAATATAAGTTAGTTTGTGTAATGGTTCGCACGTTTGGGTGCGATTGATTTTTAGTTTTCAAAATATTAAAACAGCAACATAGATTTAATTCCTTACTCTACATTTTTGGGGCTAAATTCCCTCGCTTATATAGTGACTAAAACGCCTACTCTCTCATGACTTGGACCAGAATCAAAATCAATGCAGGGCGCTATGCAATCGGCGAATTCTGTGATCGGGCCACGCCCGGCACCGCTAATGCGCTTAGCACTAGTGCCGACATATTTGAATGGGGATATTAGTAGACGCGATTATTGGTACCCACAATGGGGATGTTTTATGGATGAAACATTAAAATCTAAACAACTAAAAAAAATTTAAGTGTCTGATTTTAATATTAAAATAACGTCTTTGAACTAAATGGGCATAAATCATTAACGGGTACAAAAATAAATACCTGGGACATTTCCACACACGGTCATCTGACCCCAAACTAAGCAGAGCTTGGATTATGGGCGTCAGACACTTAAATACATACATATTATGTTCATAAATACATACTTAAATACATAATTACACCCAAACACGGAACAAGCACCGATGTTCATCACACAAATATTTGTCTCGTTTGGGAATCGAACCCACGACTCCTGGAACCACTGTTCCACCGAGCCAGTCAAAATAATAACTTACTAAATTAAAATTAAAATTTTCAATTAAATATTATCAAGAGTGGCACTTTTCGTATGGAACGTTGTGAGTTTGCCCAAATAATTTCCTATTTAATTCAGTAATAACTCGGCGAGTAATGAAGTTATGACAATAATTCTTTTAACATTTTTTTAAATATTGTGTTGCCCAGCTACGTCAAAATAAAAAAAGCGTCACCATCCCTACGGCGGATTTTGCCTCGCATTTGTTTTACATATTGACAACATTGCTTTAGTGCTGCTTCAGCTCTTAAAACATCTAGACCTAACGTTCCCTCCCATTCCAGGTTCTACGACGGGCAGTCCAATGGCTCCCACGAGGAGTTCCCGCCGGCCAAACGCGCGCCGAGCCTGTTCCTCAACCCTTCGCCATTCCTCTGCCCGTTGCCTAGCAACGCGAGCCTCTTCGACTACCACCCCTACCACTACCAGGGGCCAGGGGAGGCGCCTTTCGAGAGGAGGGATGGTGAGGGCTGCATCTTGATATTTAAATATCGTAAAATTAAAAATAACAGATCAGAAGTAACAGCTCACCTTGACACAGCAAAGCAGTTTGAATAACGAGACCATCACTGAAAAACTTACTCATAAAAAACTTATCATATAAAAGAGCGTCGAAATCGGTCCCCCCTTCCAAATAATCACGAAGTCTCAGAATCACGTCGAAATTCCTGATGATGATGTCATCATAGGTAAACATTGGAATGATCCAAACCGGTCTATCTACTGGTCTGGTCATGATCCAAATCGGTCTACCAAATGGTCTGGTCAATGTTTATCTAGTTTAAAAGATAATTCTAAGAGTGAAACTGAGTGATAGATTTAGAAATGAAATAATTAGAGAACGTTGTGGTGTGAAAGAAGACGTAGTAACTAGAGTTGAGAAAGGTATACTTAGATGGTTTGGTCATGTTGAAAGGATGAATGAAAGACGATTAACGAAGGGGATATAAACAGAGGCTATAAAAGGAGATGTCGAGGGGGGAAGACCAAGAAAGACCTTCCCTGACCAAGTAGGTCATACATATCTTAAAGAGCGGTCAAACCAAAAGTACCCGTAATCGACGTGCATGCATGAAGAGGTTGATGGATGTGGAAGAAGCGAAAGTGGTGTGCCAGGACCGTAGCATATCGCAGAAAGTGACCTCTGCCTACCCCTCTGAGGAAAAAGCGTGATTTTATGTATGTATGTATAAAGATGATTAACTCAACTGTCCACATGTCCAGGGTCCATCTCAGTCCGAGACGTGTCTTCAATGAATGCGCCGTTCGCGGAGCCCCGAGCACTCGGTCCATCCTCCCTGAAGGTGGACGACGAGTGGAAGAATATCAACACTATGCTGAACTGCATCCTCAGCATGGTGGAGAAGACGAAGCGCGCGCTGGCGATACTGCAACAGAGAGGTATGTAGATGATCTTATATTATTAGCAGACGCACACATTCACATATTATTTGACGAGTTATGTGGTGATTGTGAGTTAGGTGGTGAGAAAGATTAGGTTCGGGACCAATGGCTAAACGTGATATCGAGACCCGGGTTTGTGACATATTATACTTTATCCAAAACAAAAAAGTGCGTCGATGCCCGAGTGGTCAGGGTGGTTGCCTGCCATGCGAGAGGTCGGCAGTTCAAACCCTGCCAATACGGTTATTCGACGCTTTAACGGTGAAGGAAAACAACGTGAGGAAAACGAAGAAATTCTTAAGTTACATAGTCAGCCAACCCGCACTTGGCCAGCGTGGTAGACTATCAGGTCTTATCGCCCAAGTTTTGGGGTAGGCCCGTGCCAGCAGTGGGGACGTATATGGTCCGATGATGATGATGACGTAGTAGGTATCCCTGACGCAATTGATTCAAGAAATTAGTGTCCCGAATTTCATAAGAAGGTAATCCTTTTTAGACTTTCGCGTTCCATTACACTAAATATTAGTCTTTTATGGATCTACACGCGTTATTAGGAGTAGCAAATTACATAGCTACTTACTGCCCGACGTTTCGACTGGGTTACACCAATCATAGCCGCGAGCGAACTGGCGCCGCCCGTCTTCGTCTGCCACATCGGTTGTGAATTTCTAGATCCACCTCCGAACTTGTAGCACTACTGTCATTTGTACAGCTACCCACATTTGTCCGACACACAACACTCACTGTACCCGGGTTTTATTTTAGATGTAACATTCCGCGGTATGCACTTATTAATCACTGGATTCCATGCCGACGATAATTTAAATCCATCTTTCCTATTGAAATTCCTGTGCTTCTTTATTTCAATAGTTTCTCGCACTATTCTTGTATGATAGGGACGATCTGTGGAGAGGACCTTCGGGTCATGTAGCTCCATCCATAATAACGCGTGTAGACCGCATAAAAGACTAATATTTAAGGTTATCCTTGTCACCAGGTGTGGAGCCAACAGAAAGTAACGATATCAAGCGAGCCGCCAGCGAGATCATGGCGGCGGCGGTCCGGCAGACCGAGGAGCGGGTGGCGGAAGTCAGGCGGCGCGCTGAGGATGCTGTCAACCAGGTGAGGGTCCAAAGCAGCTAGATAAGACCAACCTGGGTACCAGGTGCCGTAGACAAAGTAACACTGAAAATGTCCTGGATTTTTCGATCACGACACACTACACTCACGGTATCACTTCTTTTGTCACATTTTTATTTTTACATACCTAAACGTATCACTGGATGCCATACATTAGATAGTTGAAACCCATCTTTACGACTGAAATATCGGGATCTGATTTAAACAAAACAACATGGTAAATATCCTGGACTTTTTCAGTTTACACTGCAGTATTGTCGACACTGCTTGGCGCTGTGGGAGCCTGAATCGCCTAATTACCTTGGGAGTCTCACCTAGGGTTGCCAACTATACTGTTTTAAACAGTATTTTACTGTTTTTCCCTCAATTATACTTTTAACTGTTAAACAAAAAAAGTATACAAAATACTGTTTTCCGATCGAAATTGAAACACGAAGGACGCTCACACAAATTTATTTTTATTCCGTTTGACGGTACTCACTGCTCAACAGCGCAGCCGAGAACCTCTAAAAATATGTACTTAGAACACAATGAAAATACTGTTCATTTCCCTATACTGTTTATTATTCACCAATCAGAATATACTTTATTTATTTTAAAATAAGTTGGCAACCCTAGTCTCACCTCGTCTCTTAACCCTTACTCTTTCCTCCCAGGTGAAGCGCCAAGCCCTGGTGGAGCTCCAGCGAGCCGTGGGCGCTGCGGAGGCGAAGGCTCTGGAGCTGGTGGCTGCTGAGCGGAAGGAGCGCCGCCATAGCCCTCCGCCCCCGCCGCCCGGGAGGGACCTTAGCCCTAATGCTGCTCAGCAGCAGAATGTACGTATTTTTTTTGGTCCATCAGGTCTTCTAAGTTAGAGGAGCCGAGTATAGCTAAGTGCAAGTCAACCTTCTTTGTAAGCTTTGTAAGTTCTTTGTAAGTATTTTTTACATGCCTCGTGCTCGGTTAGCACGTAGTACCATATATTTTTTATTAGGTACCACATGAGTTGTATAAGTTTAAAAAAATCGGGTTAACCCATTTACCCGATTTTTCGTTATTTTTCAAATGCTTAAGTCTATAATAATATTTTACAATGATCCATTTGAATTCCTGATGATTGTAACGATATCACTATTTTGACTGACTCGTTGGAACAGTGATTAGTGACCCAGGTTCACTACCTACGGTTCCGAGTCGTGGGTTCGATTTCCACTAGGGACAAATACATATTTGTGTGACGAACATCGGTGTTTGTTCCGTGTCTCGGTGTGTTATTGATACATTTAAGTTTATTTGTGTATCTAGTGTCGTTTCTGATCCGTTCCACAAGAGCTTAAGATATTTAACACGGGATCAGATCTATGTATGCGATGTTGTAAAATATTTATTTTATTGCATGTATGTAGTTTCCTGTAAAAATGACTTATTTATCAAATCGTGCGTCCTATTTCGCCCAAAATATGTAGGAGAAGTGGAACTAGGGTGGTCAGGAGACAGGGCACCGCTATACACCGTGAAATTTTAGTGGTTGTTTTCCCGCAGTAAAATGATTCTATCTTAGTAGTTCAATAGATTTGTGCACTTGTTTTTTGTTAAAAGCAATAAATGCCGGTTTTACGAAAGGTCAAACCGAAACTCGAAAGCACGTTCGAACCGCTTTATGACTTAGGGTGTAGAGCTTCTTTAGCTTTAAGCATCGATTTCATACCGCAAGCAGTACCTGAATACGTCACATCATCAAAAACAACGATAGCTTCTCTCGTTTTCGAGTTGGATAATTATTACTTTGAAAATTTGAAAAAAAAAGTTTTTTTTGAAGGATTAATTTGCATGATTCGATAGTATTACTAAAGGAAAATCGTTTTGCCACGGGAAAACAACCACCAAAATTTCACGGTGTATGTAGGAGAATTGGAACTATTGGGTGGTCAGAAGACAAGGCACCGCTATATACACCGTGAAATTTTAGTGGTTGTTTTCCCGTGGCAGAACGACTTACCTTTAGTAATACTATCGGATCATGCAAATTGTTCCTCGAAAAAAAAATTTTGGTGCAACAGTGGTTAGTGACCCTGGCTGGCGGTTCTTAGAGTTGTGGGTTCGATTCCCATTTGGGACAAATATTTGTGTGATGAACACCGGTGTTTTTGCCGTGTCTGGGTGTGATTATATGTTTATGTTTAAGTATGTATTGATAAATATCTACCTATGTATATCAGACTCTAACGCCCATAGTATCCAGCTCTGCTTAGTTTGGGGTCAGACAATTTTGTGTGGAAATGTCCTAGATATTTATTTATTTATTTTATTTTTTATATAAAAGCTCACAAGTCCTACAAATCCTAACTTGGCAGTAAGGAGTTTCTATAGACTGTCTCCTGAATCTCCTAACCTTGGTATCTTCCGCAGTGTTGTTGGAACTGCGGCCGCAAAGCGCAGGAGACATGCTCGGGCTGCGGCGCGGCGCGCTACTGCGGCGCCTTCTGCCAGCACAAGGACTGGGAGAACCACCACCAGGTATACAATATCATCAGCACTCTCTTCTGTCTTTATATATGTCAACGTAAAATTGCAAATAAGGATAGATTGCAATCTATCTCGCGAGATTGTGAACTGTCGAATAATTGTGAACTATACACGTTCACGGTTGACTTTAAGGCCGACCAATCAGGCTATAGGCTATGCCTATAACTGACCAATCAGGCATTGACATCATTGACAAGTGACATATTTAAGATCGCAATTTATCAGTTTCACTTCGATAGATTGCAATCAGATGAATAATAATCACACGATAAATTGTAAGCATCATGTTATGGTTCACAATTATTCGACAGTTCACAATCTCGCGAGATAGATTGCAATCTATCCTTATTTGCAATTTTACGGTGACATATATATAATTCTACTAGCTTTCCGCCCGCGACTTCGTCCTCGTAGAGAGGTTTAACGGGTAAAATATTACTTCTTTCGCAGTCAGTTAAAAAGTAGCCTATGTCCTTTCTCGGGCTCTGGACTATATTTGTACCAAATTTCAATTAAATCGGTTCAGTACTCTATGCGTGAAAGCGTAACAGTCAGACAGACAGAGTTACTTTCGGATTTATAATATTAGTAAGGATGTCTGTGTATGTCACAAATCAGCCCGGCAGATGGCGCTGATTGCTTGAAAAAGCATGTGATCTCGGAAACGGCCGTAACGATTTCGCTGTAATTTGATATGTGTGGGTTTTAGGGGACGAGAAATCGATCTAGCTCAGTCTTATGTCTGGAGGATATACCCAAAACGAGGGCGGGTCACGAGTCTTCTATATTTTTCTGGCCTTCTGGGTATAAATAATGCTGTGTTAGAGATGGGAGATTGTATTGGTGTACAGTTTCATCATCAGATGCATAATTTTTTCATCGCAATCAAGGTACTTTGCCATCGTCCCCTTCTCTTCTACCTTTTATTTCCAGCCAGTTATTTATTAAGTTTTAACTCAGTATCGTTCCTGTTGTTTGAATGGACAAGAGCTGAAAGAACTTCCATTTGGTATAATTTGTAGGCAAATTCTTAACCGACGTCTAATTAACTGGCTAACGGGTAAAATGTGATGGAAAAATAAATTTATTGCGAATTTATTTTTCCCTGGATAGATCAGTTAGAGCAGCCGACGCGATTTCGAAAGACAGGTGGGTCAAGTACCCGTTTAGGCGGGGCCATCATGACCCAACAGGCCTACCGTTTAACAAGAGGAAGATCAAGACTATAACCAACCACATCTAACCCTCCCCATCTTTCCAGGTATGCAGCGGTCGCGAGCAGAAGCCCACAGCGTTGATCCGGGGCTCGCCCCCCGCGCCCCTCCCCCGCCGCGCGCACACCCCCGCGCCCACCCCGGCCCCCGCCGCCCCGCCCGTCACCCCCGCCCCGCCCGAGCGCCTCTCCCTCACCACCCTCGCCTCAGCAGAGCGCCTGCACACCCAAGACCGGAGCCTGACTTCAACCAACTCTGACAGGATCGCGCTGGCCACTCTCTCTACCGCTCAGGGCCTGATAGGCGGGATAGGTGGGAAGAAATGACGGCTAGGCAAGGAGCCCCTAGCTTGCAACGCGATTCGGTTCCCTAGGAAGGTTAGGAGGTAAATTTATTAGGAACTATTACTTTAATATGTAACTTTTTTTGTCCGTTTTTTCCTCAAGAACCATAAAACAAGTTTCCAATTAAATTTTATAAAGATGATTAAAGATTAATACATGATGTTATTGTAAACTCAACAGGAATGGTTACATGGTCCTTTTCTAAATTTTAAATTTTAGTTTAGGTCACGTTCTTCAAAGACACAACTCTTTGTGTCTCTTTTTGACAGTATCATTCTTCAAACAAAAACGTTGCAAGTAATTTTAAAAAATCTGAATTTTAATGTGTTAACTGATTACGTGATGGCTTGGAGTAGCCTCGTCATCAACACCGGACTTGCGGGGGGGCGGATGGCTCTCACCCCTTTTAACTGTCATGCTCGTTAATGTAAAACTGAGTTTTACAATACAATCATTTTGTTCCTTCTCGGCACGTGTCATGTAGCATTTTGTAGTCGTCCGGTATGCATTACATTGCATTTGAAAATGCAGACACGCATTTATTTTCCATCTTTCTATCTATCTATCTATCTGACAAAAAAATCGGAATTGAAATTGACTGATCTTGACTGTACAAAAGATATATGCAGAATATTTCAATCATTTTCAAATAATTTTCAACATTGTAGTAATTCAATATTTAGGTAGTATTTAATTTTTGTATCATGCGGTAAAATAATTCTCAGTACAGTGACCGTCAGAAGTGTATATTTACTAACAATTTTCTATTTTGTACGAATAGAAAATAAAGTATGAATTTTCTAATAGTTACATAACTTTCCTATTCAATGTTTTTCCACGAAACTTTGTCATTGTTATCTTAAAATCAGGTCTAGGAAGAAGTTAGTTTCTAATTACACAATGTTAGTAAAATATCACATTTTGCATAGCTAATATTAGAACCAAAGAAACTTGTATGTAAATAATGAATAAGTTTAGATTTATTTTGTAAATAACGTTGGTGCCATTTTGTTATTTGTTTGTGATAATAATGTGAAATAAGTGTAAGTAAATTAAGTTATTGTGTGATTTTTATTTTATTTACTAACTTAAAGGAGATTCTTCTTGAAAATAACTTAACAATTTAACCAATTCATCCAGATAATATTAATAAATAACAATTTCTCCAGCATAATACTGTTTTTTGTATATATTGTATCTTCTTCTAATAGCATTCCCTAAGCATTTGTAAAATAAGTAAAAACACAGATTGATACGGGTACAGAAATAGTTAAGCTGCGATTTTCCACCAAAGTGGAAATGGGATAAGTAAAATAATATTAATTATTGCCTGTTCTAAACATTTCATTTTTCATCGAATAGCTATGCATACTGAAACAGTTACTTTGTAATTTCATTTTATCTTTTCATTTACACTTGTTACGGTTTTCATAACAATTAATTATCTGTATAAAGACGAAGATTCAAATGTCTGTTTTCTGCTTTGGTGGAAATAACTCACAATTTATTTAGTTATACGTACATTTTTTACTTTTGATTGTGACTGTATGTACACTTAGAATGGAAATAAAGATTCAATTTGATTTTACTGTACAGCGTAAGTTCTTACAAATTGCACTCATAACAGGTTTTGATAATTAATAAATGTGTTAAGTTTATTAGATATCCCGTGACATAAAAACTAATAAATGTAATAATTAATTATATTGTTGTCTAAGCTTACAAATCTGCAACTGTCGCACCATGTACATAAGAAATTAATATATTAAACACACTGTAAATGTAAAAATTGTATTTGTTTGTAAGAAATTTGATTTGTAATATATTTCCACTGGTTCAGTGTAATTCAATGTGCAATATTAAAACTAATATTATCGGTGTATAAAATTTCGAATTTAATATTTAATAAGATATCGACACGTCGAAGTTATTCAAACTTTCATTCAATCAATCCCTGAAAAATTTGAATAGAAAATAATGAAAAGAGTTTGATAGTATGGTATCTCATTCTTGGAACTACTGGTTTGAACGTAAGCATCACCATTTAACCATCTTCAAAAAATGAGGTTCTCAATTTGGTTATGTTCATTGAAGGAAAGTTTGAGCAACACTGGATCCAGCACTTATAATAATATGATTAAATTCTACATCGAATTCGTGAATAAAAATATTAGATAACCTACATGCTGTCTTTGTTCTGATCCAACCCTATCATTATCCAATATTTTACACTACTAAAGAGTTTATCTACATAAAAAAACTCTAAGGCCAGCCATACACGCACCGCTAGAGCAGTTAGCCAGTGAGCCAGTAGCCATACATTTACGCCAAATAAAATAAAACAGAACCAAATTAATATTGGCCACGTCACATTCTTGCATCCCCTTAACTTCCCGTGAAAAAGTTTTCTTAGAAATAAGAGTTTAACCTTTGGTAGTATATTATTTACCGCTTAACGGCAAAGGAAAACATCGCGAGGAAACCTGCACACCTACGAAGAAATTCTTAGGTTGTGTAGTCAACCAACCCGCACTTGGCCAGCGTGGTTGACTAAGGCCTTATCGCCCTAGTTTAGGGTAGGCCCGTGCCCCAGCAGTGGGGACGTATATGGGATGATGATGAGTATATTATAGTCATGATAAACTAACGTTACTGCATAATATACTGGTTCTATGAAACGTGGTTGTGACCCACGGTTCGAAGAGACTTGGGTTCGATGCCCACCCTATAAACATTCAACATGTGATGACTGGCTCGGTGGAACAGTGGTTAGTGACCCAGGTTCATTACCTACGGTTCCAAGAGTCGTGGGCTCGATTCCCACTCGGGACAAATATTTGTGTGACGAACATCGGTGTTTGTTCTGCGTCTGGGTGTGTTATTAAATATATTTAAGTATATTTGTGTATCCACTGTCGTTTCTGATTTCCGTAACACAAGTGCTTAAGCTACTTACCACGGGATCAGATCGATGTATGTGATGTTGTGAAATATTTATTATTTATTACTATTTGATGATGATGTTCAAAAGTCTGAGTGTGAATATATGTACTTATAAATATCTAATTATGTGTCTCTGATACCTATAGTACAAGGTCTGCTTATTTTGGGCCAGATGGCCGTACATGGCGAAATCCCAAATATTTATTTATATGAGGCCTTACCCTACACAAGCGACAAATTCGTATAAATTGATGGTGCATAATGGAATCCAAGTGTAAAATTATTATGTTAAAATATTTCATTTTAGTCTGTCTATTACAAAAGTGACTATACATATAATTGAGTACATAAATCTTAGTACATAAGGCATAAAAACCATTTTAAACAAAGCAGGTAAGTAAGTTACTATGAGGTATCAATAAATAATTACGCCAAAATTATTGGTCAAAAAAATCAAACAACTTGCTGAAAATCAAAGCAGTTTGAACATCTATCTTATAATCACTCTTACCTTCCTAGTCATCTCTTAAAATTGTATTATTATACACCGTGAAATGTGTATAATAATACAATTTAGTGGTTGTTCTCCCGCAGTAAAATTATTCTATCTTAGTAGCACAATAAATTGGTGCAGTTCTTTTTTATTGAAATCAATAAATGCCTATTTTACGAAAGGTATAACCGAAACCCGAAAGCACGTTCGAACCGCTTTATATAATAATAATAATAAAGTTTTATTCCTTCTCACATCACATACAATACAATACATATAATAGTACAGAATACATTATTTGGTATGTGAGAAGCTGGTGTCTGAAGTAGACGTAAGTCTGTGACACAGATCACCAGGTTCTCCCTCCCAGATTGAACAAAATAAAAATTAGGAATTACAAAACTATACAGAAGAATAACAAGCAATTATACATAAGTTTATAAAAATGGAAATTTTACTTAAGTTTAAACAGTTTTATTAGTAAAGCAACAGTGTAACTAAAGTATGTGGATTGTGTGTATGTGTGTGTGTGTGCGTGCGTGTGCGCGACCGTGTGTGTGTGTGTGTGTGTGTGTGAGTGTGTGTGTGCGTGTTTATAAGTGTGTGTAAGTATGCGAGATTGAGTATGAAGTAGCATTATTCCTTTAAAGCAATAAGAATTCTGTATCCGAGTAATTCAATTTGCCCAACATATAACTTGGGGCGTAGAGCTTCTTTAGCTTTAAGCATCGATTTCATGCGGCAAGCAGTACCTGATTACGCCACATCTTATAAAAGAACGATAGCTTCTGTCGTTTTCGAGTTGGAAAATTATTATTTCGAAAATTAAAAAAAAAAACATTGAATAATTTGCATGATTCGATAGTATTACTAAAGGCAAATCATTCTACCACGGGAAAAAAACCACTAAAATTTCACGGTGTATGTAATATTTAGAAAAATTGTTAAATGTAAAATGATCTTTTCAAGCCAAATGTGATTCCAAACTTTTTCAATTTATTTGCTTACACTAAGTAAGTTCTGTAATAAATTAAAACAATATCACAGCCTAACATAAACAATAAAGATACAAAGTCTATCAAATCCATCTGCCCTCTCTTTTTGCCTCCGACATCTTAACAACCCTTTGTACTTTAACAACTTCACCCTAAAATAAAACATAATTCTCTTTGATCCATCTTAGTTTGTAGCAAAGCGGTTGACATGACACCTGACGTCTTTGTGCCGGGAGCCCGGGGCAACACACGTCCGCACGGTCCGGCGTCTGACAGCTCTCTGGCATTCGCGTTCCGAATTTGAATTTCGCAATCCGCCCGCGGCCAATCAGCGTCTTTGACGTCGGAAAAAGAGAACCGGAAGTGATGTGAAATGTGTTCTGCCGGCTACTGTTTCTTGGGATGGGGAAGTTTGATTGAAATGCTATAGGGGTTATATTTGATATGGCTAACTGGAATTTGACGATGGACAGTTAAATGGGGTATGTTGTGGCAAAAATTCGTTTCATGGGAACAATAATGCGTAATAGCCCGCTGCTTCTGCATATACAAAACCATCTCTTATAATTAGATTAGTCATTCTAATAATTAACTGTACTGTTTGAATTTATTTATTTATAATAGATTCATAGACAGATTAAAACGGAAAAACCTTAATGATACAGGGATCCTTTGTACAAATATGAAATAGTAGAAAAAATCTAAAATGCGCAGTAAGAATATAACAAAGTGCCAAGTTGCACTTGCACTGTAAGATGCATGAGCATTGAGCTGCTCAAACTACCTAGGTACATGAATGTTCGAGAAACGAATTGGAAAAGTACGGGAGTATAGTAAATAAGGGAGAATCTAAGTAATAAAATGCTGAAACGCACTATGCATCGATAGTTCAACACCTTTCGCCGAAAGTCTTGCGATGACATGGAAATTAATCAAAAAATCGGATCGGCCGCGACAAAGGCCCGGCCGGCCTACGACTGCGGCGTCGGCGCCTGTCACTTCCGAGGCGCAATTAAATTGATGTCGGGACCAGCGCGCCACAGTGGAGAGGGTGACAGTGTGGAACTAGGAATAAATTTCTACGTTGAATCTTCTAAATATTTGTGATTGCAGATTATTAGTGGCAATAGTGTGAGAACTCCGACAAAACCTGAAGAAATTTTTACATTAATTGGACTCCAAATTTGTAGACCAATAAATTGAATTTACCATAAAATCAGCTCATTTTTGCTCATGAAAAAGCCATTTAACCATCTTCTTTTATAAATCACATGCATGCTGGGCGTACATGACAGCGAGAGTTAGCCTGAGTGTAATAATGAGTTAATACCTAAGTATAAACGCACAACTGTTTCTGAAAGCCAGCAAAGTGAAATAATAAGTAACTAACTCTATTATAATAGTATACTATACACTCTCCGCAATGTTAGCGCTAATCCATCTCTAATTTTCACGAGACAGTTAGAAAATATAGCTTTTCGCCCGTGACTTCGTCCGCCTGGAAACCCTATTCCGCGGGAACTCCGAGATAAAAAGTAGCCTGTGTTATTCTGGGTATTCAGTCAGCTACTTGCATACCAAATTTCATCGTTATCGGTTCAGCAGTATTTGCTTGAAAGAGTAACAAACATCCATCCACACATACAAACTTTCACTTTTATAATATTAGTAGGATAGTAGGATGTCCATCAGTGGACGGAAGTGGGCTGATGATGATGAATCAGGAAATAACCTAACTATAACATGGAGTTAGTTCACTACTTCTACTTATACTGTGAAGGGTGTGTCCTGCCCAAATGGTGTGTCGACACGAGAGCCCATCAACGGGACATGATGGAGTTTGGACGGTGACAACACAATCAGCATTTTGGAGGACTAAACTGGATGTACCAAAATTTTGGTAGAGTTTGCGACTGACAGTCCTAACTAATACTGAAAATTGATTGGATATCTATTGAAGGACAAAATAACTTACTGAATCCTGATACACCTTCGTGTATATTTCTGTCAATATCAATATTTCAATGTCAATAATTATAATTTGATTTATGATGAATTTAAAACGTTTGAAATAAAACTAATAATTATGTTTGAATTAAAATTAATAATTTTACGGATGTAACTCGCGTGTATTGTTGTTCTAAACATATTATTAAGAGACCACTCTCACAAGGATATAGGCCACTAACTTGCATAGTATAACTTAGCACTAAGAACTCTTGTATCCACTTGTCCTATTATTATTGTGGAGAGAAAAATAAATGATTTTATTATTATTATTAAGAGACCCGACGTTTCGAGCTCTTTACAGCGCTCGTGGTCACGAGCAAGATTAACGTTTTAAATGAAAACGTTTTTAACTATTGTTATTTTTTCTCACTGACTATGATGATGGCCTGAAGTAGCCATGTCGTCATCATCGGACTTGCGGGGGAGCGGAAAGTACCCTGCGGAACGTCGGATGTTCCACATACAATGCAGGCACTGGTGGCTCGTACCAAAAGGTTTAGTTCCTCTTTTCTGCCACGTGCCATTAAGGCATGGAATGCCCTACCAGCTCATGTTTTCCCTCCCTCCTATAATCTCGGGCTCTTTAGGCGGGGCGCGAAATGGAATTTAAGCATGCCTTCAGGGTGAATGCGACACGCTCAATATGGTCTATTGTGCCTGTGGATCTCACTACCGCTTACCATCAGGTGGAGTGAGGTCATCTTGTTAGCCTATTATAAAGAAGATATCACGGAAATCCTAATGGATGGTGTTCCTACGCAAATCAGGATCTGTCGAGCCTCAAAAGAGTCCTCGCTCAGCCGCGGTCGGTGCTGACACTCCAACTTGAGCCTATCCTATATTGGGGGACCTAAGTACTACAGGGCTTATTTCAATTACCTAATCTCGAAAACAACTACCGCAATTTAAGGTGCAGATGTCAGAGTCTCGGGACTGGTTGCTAGATGAAAAGAAAAAAAAGGTGTAGATTAACAAATCTAGGTAGAATTTATTAATTTCGCCTCACTAATAGACGCTACTTAAGTAAGTTGCCCTCCATTAGATAATAAAGATAATAAATAGTTATTAAGTAAACCATAGATTAAGTAATTTTGATAATATAAAATCTTAGATATAAGTTGATTTGCAACACCCTTACAGGGTTCATAAATTGTACCTACTATGTAATGTAGTTTTATGTGTGCAATAAATAACAAAAAGTACTATGCAATTAGTTTCTATAATTTTGCGTGCAAAACGGTACTAATTCTATTGCCTGTGCGCAACATTGTACTTCTTCCAATCGGTCAGCTCTGTGTCTACTCCTTTCACTTCTATATCATCACACACGCAATCCATCCATGTTATTTATTATTTATTAAAAACAACAATGTTTGACAAATAAACTAAATGATGTCCCGCAAAACCGTCAAACAGTTTGTATTCTTCGGCCTTCCTCTACTATTACCTCCATTGACATTTACCTATACTCGTATAGAAGTGGAACATGTTCCAAACGTCAAATAAAACCGAAAAGGCAATTTGAAATTTCTTTTTTATTACTTAGTCATTTTCTTTTAGAAAAAAATTTTTTTTTACTACACCCTTGTTAATACGTTTTATGCAAGTCTTTGCTCGTACGTAAACGTATGCTTTTTGAAAGAAAAAAAAACCTTTATTTAATAACAACAAGAATAGCTTATACTAATAATAATAAGAAAATGTATAAAAATAAATTTCTGCCACTAAAACTTTTCACTTATGACTAATATTTTTTAAGCGAATTAGGATGAATCGTACCGAGGTAAATAACCCGAACGATTAGTAACCGGGACCTTGTGTTGTGGCTTAGTGGTCGATGATATTTGAAAATATAATTTAATATGGGAATTTTTACAAACCTCTTCCAATAATTAGGTATTAAAATTTACTGCAATGCTCCCCGTTTTAGAGTTGGAAGTATTAAGAATACTCAAATATTTTGGATTGGTGACCATTGGTGTATCTGGTTGTATAAATCACAAAATGATTGGATTCTGCTACTTAGCGACTCACTTAGAAATATTTTTAAAGATATAGATATTTTAACCGTAGCTTCTCAGTACATTTTAGATTATATCGTATTTGTTCATAAAAACATGCATTTATTAAATAAAAAGTCGAATTGTCACAATTTTAACACCAGAAATAAATATAATAGGCTTCAAAAAGTTGGATAATCATTCATAGGTTTAAGTAGGTACAATATTGTTTAATAAGATTCCGCAAAATATTATTGAATTGCCGTTGTATAAATAAAAAAGTCTTTTTTAAATCGTGTCATATGAAAAAGGGTACCTACTATAAAGTAGAAGACTATTTGAATGATAAGAATCCATGGACATGATGAGCTGCTCGCTTGGACATCCAAGAATTATGTACCTTGTACATATTATTATTTATTTGTTATTAATTAACCTGTGATTTGCGATGATGCGAAAGAATTTCATGAAATCTACTTGCAGAATAAAGTATTTCATTTCAGTAAAATACAGTAGGACACGACTAAAAAACTATTTAGCCCGCTAGTAATATTATTTAGAACTTGTTATTTTGCTTTCGGCCTTTCTGTAAGTAGGTTATATAGTTCATCGTGTAAAATATTAGTATACAAACAATTTTATAAACCGATTTTGCATACTACAAAAAAATTAAGTGGCCCATATATTTCCAACTAAATTTATTTGAACCGTAAGTTAATAAATGTACATAATTTTGACCTAATCGCCATACCTATTTCTCAGCCCTACCAATATAAATACTATGTTTAAATTTTATAGGAAATCTTAAATATCCTCACGATTTACCCATTAGGTATTATTAAAATACACTAGTAAATACTTATAGTTACATTCTTATTAAAGCATAACATCCTGCTAATAATCATAGTGTGAAGAATGCATCTTGCACGATAATTGGCATATATTATCTAGGATACTATTTCCGAGTATGTAATGTATGCATTTAGGTATTTCAAATAGTAAATACTACATGGTACATATACAACTATGTTATATGTATAGACATATAGGAAGGGATTTCCTACAACGTTGCTATGACGTGGTACAATTGAGTTTGTATTATGTCCCTTCCTATCAAATTATAAACAATAGGTACACATGTCATGCTATTTCTTTACTTGTTCTTATATGATTGATAACCTCTCTATCGCAGTGGATGATAACACGTGGATGGTAACTTGCTATAAAGCACTGGGTTCGATCGCTAAAAAATAAATTCGGAAGTCGTTAAGTATGGCCGTGGCTTATGGCTCGATCGCGCTGTGTCAGTGCCCTGTCGCTAACACCAGAAGTCGTTAGTTCGATTGCCACTTGGGACTAAATATATAATGTATGATGAGCTTTTGAGTTTATTTCACGTTTTAGTATGTGTTTACCTTTTTACTGTAGTCACATTATTGTGTAAGTAATAATAACCCGCCCTCGTTTCGCTTCGGGTATATAATACACAAACACCTTCGTCTTAAATTTCTATCTATCTATTATAGAAAGAAACCGCATCAAAATACGTTGTAAAAAGATTTGAGCATACATAGTTACAGACAGATACGGGAAGCGACTTTGCTATTTGCTATATTAGGTAGTGATGCTGTTGTTTCTGATACTTATATCATATCCCTTAGAGTTACTTATTGGCGACAAAGTTAAGTGCCTGCGCATACACGTGACAAACAAACAGTCACTCAGATTTGTGTTATTAGTGAGGAAGTCAGCAAACTCTCGCCATATGAGTCACAACGAATCGTAACTGTGAGTCACTCAACACTAACATACTGACCACAGTCTAGTATGTTTTAGTCAGTATTATACATTCGATACTTAGGTATCCTTACTAATATTATAAATGCGAAAGTAACTCTGTCTGTCTGTCTGTCTGTTACGCTTTCACGCATAGAATATTGAACCGATTATTATTATTATTACCCGACTACGCTATAAAGAAATAATGTTTTACCCGTTAAACGTGTCTACGCGGAAGGAGTTGCAGGCGGAAAGCTAGTCTACAATAAAACACATACCTAGGTATTACTTGGTGGGTAGACACTACACTAGTACCTAATACTAGTGTCCACTGTCCTGTTTGAGTAATACTCTCTTTCGATTCTAATGAGGGTCGTTTTACAATTCATGACCTTATACTTATACTTATTTTTTAAATAGGGATTGATATTTAGGGGTGAGAGCCATCCACTTCCTGCAAGTCCTGTGAGGATGACGAGGCTACTCGAAGCCATCATCGAATGTCAGTTAAGAAAAATAATTAGGAATTTAATAAATCTAACAAAATATCACCTTTTTGTTTACACCGGGTTTGTTCTGTACTTGTCAGCTTGATTTATACAACATTATAAACATTATTAAAACCTCCTTTAAAAAAATGCCATGATTTATTTACGTTTTTTAACTGCACATGTAGGTAACCTTATACCCGCTTATGTAAATGAAAATATTATAATGGGATAAAAAATATATAAAACGTCATTTATATTATCCGTCATCGTAAATCCACTGGTAAAATCCATCTGTGGCAAAAAATCTTTACAACCAGTTTGACACACACCGTTCTCAGTCATCACCGAGTCGCCACACGGACGACTTGTGCGTATTAATTGGATCCTCATTAACCATGCGATCTCTGGTAAGTCATTAACTTGGCTATTTTTAACTTAAACGTCGAACACTTGTTGATATTTCAATTGTTTTAATTATTAAAGACTTGTCAGTTCCATTGTTTTTCATTGTTCAGATTATAATTATTGGCATTATGTGGGAATAAGTAGAGTTGTTTAATCTAGTTAATGGATTGTGTATGAAGCTAAGTTTATTGTGTAAACAACTTTCGCGTTCTGTGTAAGTTAGTATGGAAATATTTGATTAAATGTATGATTTGAAATAAAACTTATTTTACGGATTAAACTCGCGTGTATTGTTATTCTAAACATATTATTTAGAGACCCGACGTTTTTCCGTAAAATTAGTTTTATTTCAAATGTGTAGTGTTCGTGCAAATAATAGACAATACTAAATGTATGATGTCATGGATTTGATATCAATTTATGAGAAACAACATAGTTCAAATTATTTTTTTACGAAGGATAATACTTGTTTTACGACTTTAATTGTGTGCGTTGTTTTTATTCTTGAATGGCGTGTATTTATTATTATTGTTTTGTTTTCATTGATTGGTTCGATGGTTAATTGAAAAGTGGCTTTGCTGCGAGCCAAGAGTCGTGGGTTCGATTCCCAATCAGACAAATATTTTTTGTGATGGAAGTCGGTGTTGTGTTTCGTGTCTGGGTGTTTTAATACCTGCGTATTTGTGCATACCACTGTTGTATTCGATTTCATTAACAAGTGCTTATGCAACTTACTTCGGGATTGGAACAATCTAAGTAATGTTATGTGATATTTATTTAACTGAATAGATTCATTCCTTTAATGCGAAAAATTAAAGTTATTTCCCCTTAACCTAAATTAATTCAACCCATAAGGATAGAGATTTCGTATAAACAAATTACCCAGAGATTTCCTCATTAACATTTTTTCAGTGCACTCTTGTATCTTCCTCCTATCATTATTAAGTGTGTCATTAATACCTACCTACATAATCTATGTTTTCAGCTGCTTTTCCTCTTGGTGGCGCTAGTGGCGTGTGGGGTCTCCGGAACCCCTATAGACCCCACGCGCTGGCTGATCAACAGACCCACCGAGGGGTACCCGCGGTTGGGTCGCTCCGTGCCGCAAACGAAGGGGGGCGAAGCTCCCGTTAGAGGTGAGTTTAACCATTTAAGATATCATGGGTTTGTAATGAAGTATGATCTCACAAGTTTGAAAAAGCTTTCGAGGCCTCCGTATTTCGAATATGAAAATATACTACCTATACATTTTATTAATATACATGTTTAAAGTTTTGACTGTTTACACTTTTCGCAGGTACAAAATCAACGTTCTGATATTACGACGTCACACTAAATTATGCAATTTCAAAACTATAAAATTAATTTTACAAATATTGTAAAATTTTTGACAGAGATTCTCAATTATAACTACCTACTTAAAATAGTACAACGTGACTAACTTGTCGGCCGGCGGGTTTAAATGGGTCTTATTAACCCCCCCTCTCTTGATTTCAGGTCGAGTGCCCCTGACCCGGCAGCCAGCTCTCAAAAAGGGGGAGTACATGTGCGGTACCAGGATATGCAAGCTCCAGCCGGGGGAGGTGCCCAAGAACTGCAACGGGGTCTGCCAGTACCCCGTCGGGTTGTTTAAGAAATAGACTTATTAAATTAAAACCTTTTTAGTGAGTTGTTTCTGTTTATATGGTATCCTAAGGTGTTAGACCAGGCTCGGCCATGGCGGCCAGTCTCAAAAAAATCTCATGTGTGGTTGGAAGGAGATATAGTGATTTGTGCATACAACTTATACTTTAGCCCAACCCTCTTAAAACATATGTCTTCTGTCGTTCGGATTCGGATAATCTATACTCCGTCACTGTCAATAATTTATGGTATGAGTCACGTGAGTGAGTCCGATGCGGATTAGTATCCGAAAACTATCGTCGGTGTCTTTAATGCTAAACAATTAATAATAACAGGTAATACCTACATCTGTATTAGAATGTAAAAGAAATCACGTCCATTTTCAGAAATTCACAATTTACCTAAAATCAGCGCCTTTATGATTAATCTAATATGGCGGACTTTCCAAAATGGCCGCTTATCATTTGGCAGCAACCAACATTAAACAGAGGATTACAATAAGAATAGTGACGTTGTAAGATTTCACTAAAAACTTTGATTAAGGTACCAAAAAAAAGTCTCCAATAACGTCTTTATATCAATTTATTGTCTCAATCATTCCTCCTTCTTCCCCCCCTTCAACCGGCTCTGCTCCCAAGTCTTCTGCGATGTCTTAAACGTGTTCAAGTCCAGCTTGGCAGCTATAAGCCTCCCGTAGTTGGTGCTGTTGAGCAGGCTACTCTTGTCCGCTAGTTCTGTCATGATCTTGACCTTCTGTTCTGGACTGGCTGCTTCGAAGATCTCTTCAAAGGCCCTGGAGCCATATTGTGAGAGTGCTAACTTTTGGTAGTAACCCTGGAGGGGAGAAAGTTTATGGTTTAGACGTGGTATGATGATGACACGGGTACTTAGGATTTCTTGTCTCTTAACGAGGATCGTTTATGATTTTGAGTAAATAATGTAGCTTAGAAATCTTTGGTAAACTGAATTTTTATCTTATTACTAGCTGTGCCAGCGACTTCGTTCGCGTTTCCGTTTTTTACACATTTTCCATTGTATCTTTGCTCCTATTGGTCGCAGCGAGATTTTTCAACTGTAACCAGTAGTTCCTGAGACTAGCGCGTTCAAACAAACAAACAAACACTCAATTCAGCCTTATAATATTAGTATAGATGTGAAATGATGATGGAATCCCAGATCACCTTTTCATATGGATTAACTCCTGTTTAATGACGTCCCATCAGTCCACTACCTTAAAAATTAAAGCATCAGTCCCCTGTGCAACTTAAAGCATCAGTCCCCTGTGCAACTTGAAGTATCAGTCCCTTGACCTACCTTAAGCCAGCCACTAAACATTCCCCTACCTTATGACTCCATGGCTCCATATCAGCTTGTCTCTGGCGTTGCACATTAGTCCCCTGTGCAACTCACCCGTCCTCTGTGCAACTCTACAGTCCTCTGTACAACTCAACAGTCCCTACTTTAAGCCTTCATATTATCTTGCTAGCTTGACACTGGCGTTGCCCATCAGTCCCCTGTGCAACTCTACAGTCCTCTGTGCATCAGTCCCGTACCTTAAGCCTCCATATCAGCTTGTGGCGTTGCCCATCAGTCCCCTGTGCAACTCTACAGTCCTCTGTGCATCAGTCCCGTACCTTAAGCCTCCATATCAGCTTGTGGCCTTGTACATCAGTCCCCTGTGTAACTCTACAGTCCTCTGTGCATCAGTCCCGTACCTTAAGCCTCCATATCAGTTTGTGGCCTTGTACATCAGTCCCGTGTGTAACTCTACAGTCCTCTGTGCATCAGTCCCGTACCTTAACCCTCCACATCAGCTTGTCCCTGGCCTTGCACATCAGCCCCTGTGCAACTCTACAGTCCTCTGTGCATCAGTCCCGTACCTTAAGCCTCCATATCAGCTTGTGGCGTTGCCCATCAGTCCCCTGTGCAACTCTACAGTCCTCTGTGCATCAGTCCCGTACCTTAAGCCTCCATATCAGCTTGTGGCCTTGTACATCAGTCCCCTGTGTAACTCTACAGTCCTCTGTGCATCAGTCCCGTACCTTAAGCCTCCACATCAGCTTGTCCCTGGCTTTTCACATCAGTCCCCTGTCCAACTCTACAGTCCTCTGTGCATCAGTCCCGTACCTTAAGCCTCCATATCAGCTTGTGGCCTTGTACATCAGTCCCCTGTGTAACTCTACAGTCCTCTGTGCATCAGTCCCGTACCTTAAGCCTCCATATCAGTTTGTCCCGGGCCTTGACCCCGGCGCAGGCGCTGCGGCAGAGCGCGTCGGCCACGTGGCAGCCCTTCGCGTCACAAAGGATCACCGACAACTCGTCAGCAGATAGCTCCAGTAAGCTGTTTACTGCTTTAGCTGGCCTCTAAGTAAGAAACATTAGGAAACTTAAGTAATCGATGCTGGGTAAATTTTAAATATATTTTATGCGATCAATATTTATTTATTTATTTAAAATAGGTACACAAACAGATAACTGTCAGTTTTACAGCCATAAAATTAGTACAATAGATATAATATACTAGACAGCAATCTATAAATAGCGTACACAGCAATAAGAACCTTATTTCTAACTCAGTCGGGTAAAAAAAAATGATTCCTATCCTAAATTTTAGATTTAATATGACCAACAGATATTCTTACGAATGAGCTCAACCATGATGGCCAAAAGTTAATAATTAAACTTAAAGCCCTTTGAATCTAATAAGTAAGAGTAAGAAAAATAAAAAAACACTTGGTTAATTTATATTTATCGCTTTTTATAGAATAGAATTTACCGTTTATTTGACATATATATATTTGTCAATGCTATGTTTAATTTTAGCTTATTTATCAAATAATACGTCTCCATGTCATCCATCGTCTGGCAATATATCCCTTGTTCGTCATTCTCCCTCTCCCTTTCCCATCAGTCCCCTGCCAAACAGTCCCCTGGCCAAACAGTCCCCTGGCATCAGTCCCCTCACCTGGAACTCGAGTACGGTCTGCAGCACAACAGAGCCGTGCACGTGGATGAAGTACTCCTTGTCGAGCGCCGACGTGTCGACGCGATCCGACGGCAGCAGCCGCAGGCAGTACACAGAGAAGTACTTCTGATTCGATTCCGTGCACTTTAGGGCTGTTTCTAAGCTCTGGAAAGCATGTGGGTGAGTAAATTATTATTTTTTTTATTAGCAATTGAACAAGAAAAATGCTTGTATCATATACAAGTGTGACATTTAACTAAATTGTATTATTAATCTATACTAATATTATAAAGCTGAAGAGTTTGTTTGTTTGTTTGTTTGAACGCGCTAATCTCAGGAACTACTGGTTCGATTTGAAAAAATCTTTGCGTTGTATAGACCATTTATCGAGGAAGGCTTTAGGCTATATAACGAGCAACGAGCACGAGCAAAGATACAATGGAAAATGTGTAAAAAACGGGGGAAATGCGAACGAAGTCGCTGGCACAGCTAGTATACGTATATAACTCAAAGGTGACTGACTGACATAGTGATCTATCAACGCACAGCCCAAACCACTGGACGGATCGGGCTGAAATTTGGCATTCAGGTAGATGTTATGACGTAAGCATCCGCTAAGAAAGGATTACCCGAAGCGAAGCGAGTCACTAGTTATAAAAAATATTGGGCTTAAATGACTGGCTCGGTGGAACAGTGGTTGGTGACCCTGGCTGGCATTCCAAGAGTCTTGGGCTCGATTCCTACTCATAACAAAAAATAGTGTGACGAACATCGGTGTTTGTTCCATATCTGGGTGTATTTAATTAAATATGTACTTATATAGTACATATAAAATCCGTCATTTGCTGTATGATTAAGACAAGAATCTGTATTTTTTATTTAAGAGCTGTGGATTTTTAATTTAAAAAATAAATAAGCCCCCACTCACATTGAGAAAGTGCACCTGCCTTGAGCGTAGGCGCAGACACGCCTTAGCGAGTGCTACTAGCACGCCGGAGTTGCCGCCGGCCAGCACCGCCGATAGGTGCGGGGATAACTCGTCGAACATCGGCTCGAACTGGGGACGGACAGACAGATAGACAGTTAAGATATCTTTGTGAAAACTATTTTTTTTTACCTTTTTCATCATGATCAGCCCAAAGTGAAGGTTTTTATTGCAAACTAATTGTTGTTACTGGTGTTATTGTTAACAGGATCTTTAATACTTAGTTACTACCTTGTCGGGTAATGCAATATGAGTCTATATACGTCCCCATTGCTGGGCCTACCCTACACTAGGGCGATCTGGCCTTAGTCAAACACGCCGGCCAAGTGTGGGTTGGTTAACTACACAACCTAAGATGTTTTTACTTATTCCGGATTAAAAATAATCTTAATTAAAATTAGTAAATAAAAACAGCAATATGTATTCGAAAAATTTAAGGGGAACTTGGGTAAGGTTATTTTTTTAAATTATTAGCATTATAAAAATAACTAGAGATTATTTAAAAAAGTTCAATGTTTTGATTATTATTTTTTAGGTATTTATGTCTATTATTCTAGTTATACTAGCTTTATTCTAAGAGTTTCTAATTCTACATCATCTCCCAACAAATGGTAATACACAAACCCTCACAAAACAACCATCTCACCTCCTCCTTGACCTGGCAGTTGTCCACCAGCCGCTGGACAGTGAAATTCAGCATAGGCACACAGGCCAGCCGGCCCAGGCGGTTGATGAAACATTTGGCATAGATCTGGGTGTACATCTTCTTCTTAGCTACGAAGAGAGCTGCTTCTAGGAGCCTGGGGGAGAAAAGTTTCTTATATTTTTTCTTACTGACTTGCGATGATGGCTTGGAGTAACCTTGTCATCATCACCGGACTTGCGGGGGCTCTCACCCCGTATAAACAATCACCATATGTTCTATTGTTTGAAAAGAATAATATTATTGGCACATTTATTTCTTAACTTAACAATAAGATTTAATTATTTTATAGGACATAATATGGTTCGTTATTTCCATTTTCTCGGGACTACAGAGTCACGTATTTTTTGGAGGCATACATGGCGCCAAAGTTAACACATAGAGGCCCTTTAATGACTTGTATGATCTTTATATGTAATGTGGCATACGACTATAAAACGCAGCCAAGTACAACTTATTATTAAAGTAAAAATAAAATCAGATAAAACCGAAAAATTTACACCACCACTTCATCCTGCAATATTGGAGAATATTGATTGGTAAAAAAATACTGATTGACTAGAATCAGTGATTTATATAAAAACTGTGATAGACAGAAACAATCAGATTTGAGATCTATTTGCTGATGTAAAAAATTAAGAAAAATAAATATCGAATATGATTGGCATAAATACTTTTAAAGTGTGCAAGTAAAAATTCAACTAAATAAGTACTCACCGGACCGCAGACTGGTCTTCAAACACAGGCGGCAGACCACCAGCTTTCAATACACTATCATCATTCAACGCTTCTTTGCTATCTACATCTATTTTCTCATCACTTTTCTTCTCATCAGTCCCTTCCGACACCCAATCGTCTGGCGCAAAGCTTTCATCTAGAAGTTTCTTCAACATATTCTTAGTTATTGAACTGTCTACATTCTTTATAGCGTATAGTAACACTTGTAGTAATGCTGAAGTAAGGTTTCGGTACGGCAAGTCTTTGAACTGTGGCCATGCGGAGAGACGGTTGGCGAATTCCTTGACTAGCTCGTTGAATTCTTCGGGAACTTTTTTGTATTCCATCGTGGTTAGATGTGGTGGGATACCTGGAAAATTGTAGGAAGAGCTGATGTTATATCTAGTATGTATTTGCTTGTCGTTGTACATACTGAATTAAAACTATTCAACATAATGTTTTTAGCCATAACATGTTCATTCAGATTTTTCATTAGTCCTGCCTTTATGTTCAATTGTGTTAGGGTAGGGGTTGAATTATTTAATTTGATTTTAAAACTCAATTAAACAGCAATGCCTACATTTTAATATACACAAAGGTGACTGATGGACATAGTGATCTATCAACGCACAGCCCGAACCACTGGAAAGATCAGAATGAAATTTGGCATGCAGTTAGATGTTATGACGTAGGCATCCGCTAAGAAAGGATTACCCGAAGCGAAGCGAGGGCGGGTCACTAGTATAGCATATGATCATAGAATATAATGCAGTCCAATAAAATTTTCAGCACACCTTTGTTACTTTGTTTTATGCAAAGGCTGTATTGCAATAATAACAATAATAAATACCTTTCTTTTCATCTGCAACAGTCTCCTTAAACATATTAGTCTTGGGCTTTTCGCCAGGCAGCAATGTGATCCCGCTCAAACATTTCAACGCACTACGCAATATGTGGTTAGCATACTGATCCCAAACGAAATCCTCCAAATTGTTCAAAGCATACTTGCAGATCTTTATCGTGAAATCGTAGCATTTCTGTATATGTTCCTCGCTGTACTCTGATTCTTCTTTCGATTTCTTTTTCTTCTTTTTCGGTACCTCTTCTTCTTCCGCCTTCTGTAGGTTTTCTGTCGCTCTGTCGCAAGAGACTCTAAGTAATGTTTCCACTACATGGCTTGTGAAGTTGTCGGAGCAGAGTCTACGTAGTTCCGGTGAGAGGACTTCAATGAATCTCTCCAGGTCTTCAGCAGAGGCGAACGGGAGGAGCAGCTCGACTACGCGGCAGCCGAGCTGGTTACCAACTACATTCAGCTCTTCTCCTTTGGTCCTTTCCAAAACATTGTTGACTAAGGCAACTGGAATATTTATTTTTAGAAAATTAGTAAGAAAGTTCGAACAAATACCTAATATAGTTTTAGGTAATTTAAAGTTATCAAAGAAATAAAATATGTGTGATCATCTTGAAAGGGTTAAAGGGGCAAAAATGTAAAAATCTCAGTAGAAAAGTTATAAAAATCTGGTATCTATTACTTAATTTCTGTAAGTGAGCATCTATTTGAATATAATAAAGCATGGAATCGAGATCATTATTTTTCTAACCCAAGTAAATGATTCAAATACTGCAAATCTAATCTTTCGGCATAGTTTGAGTCCCATGACCAAAAAAAACTTAATAATAAATGATAACGCTTGTGGGAATGTGTTATGTTTGTTGCTCTTCCACACAAAAAACTACAAAATGGATTATAATGAAACTTCACAATAATATAGCTTACATATAAGATAAAATAAAAAATAAAACAAAACAACTCAAAGCGTACGAAGTCGCGAGCGGCCAGTTTAGAATCAAATCAAAAAGTGAAAGAAACTAATATTATGCATTTCATAAAGTGCCCTGACCTCTTTCCTCTTTGTCCTCTACTCCCTGCTTCATCGCATCGAGGATACCAACGAAATATTGATACAATTCTTCAGGCATCCTGGTACCACGACCCATTTGGCCTTTTTTCGCGTATTTCTTCGCATTTGCGAGGAAGTTCTTGCGCTTCTTCCTGTTCCTCTTCGGATGAGCATTATTGTCGGTGGTTTCTTCACTCATTTTATTAAGTTTTTGGCTTTTAATTAAGAAAAACTTCGATGTAAACAGTGGTAAACACACCAAACGGCAAACAGGTGGAATTTTTAAGGTTATTTTTATGTCACTGTCAAAGTCACGCTGCAAAGATTGAGAAAAAAATATTTATAAGCAAAGACATGTCCACCTATTAATCTTATTTTAGAACAATTAACATTAAATTATAATTTTTGAATAAATGTTTTATTTGTTAGAATTTACATTTTATTTAGACACAATGTTATTAAAATTATTTTAAAATATTTCGGAAAAGAGCTTTAGCACTTTAAATAGTAAATAGCACCAGGTGGGAACGTTTCAAAACTTTTACAAATCAGGAAAAAAATCAGTCAATAACTACCGTGAAGTGGATTTGTTAAAATTTGTCACTATCTATGTAACGAACACGCAAAATATTCATACAAACTCTAGCCACAATCAGCAAGGAACAATCAATCAACAAAGTCAATGAATCAGATACATTCAAACATCACCGATTTTAACTTAATAAAATTAATTAGTCACCACGGCAGCATAGATGCTAAACTGGGAACAATAATATTATTAAATTGTATTAACATATTATCACATGGTCCTCGCACGCGCATTGCATAATTTATTATATTTAATCATTCATTATGCATTGTTATTAAAATAAGCCTCCTTAAATAACTCCGGGCCTGGCTTGGTCTATGAGCTTAATAAAATACGCTTGTACACGTTTGAAAAATATTTCAATAAAGAAGCAGATAGGTAATACATATAAGTACAAAAGTGCTCTGATTCGGGCACCTTGTGATAAAGCTATCTTTTTCGAATCTTTTGTTTCATAAGTCAGTAAAAGTATTTTAGAACACGAATTACTAAGAAGATAACGTACCTAACTACAATTTATTACAGCATTGATTTTAACTACACTTAGACTGCAAATAAATATTTGAATTTGAATTTGAATTTGAACTAAGAACATTTACTGCAATATTTGCGGCAATTTCCTAATTATGTATTGTTTTTTAATAACGACTTGTATTAGTCATTGTTTTGGAATGCTGAGTTAGTTCAGGTAGACCGTAAGATGTAGGTTTAAAGGTAAATCTGATTTTTTTTAAACTGACCGTGTGTCAGGTATAAATTAGTAACCAAAATATTTTTAGTAACATTAGTGAGCTATCAGGTGGGATATCATTATATAGTACTCGTTTAAAGCGAAGTCGCTTATCGCGTATGCTTATATCTTTAAAACTACGGAACGGATTTTGATGCGGTTTTTTAATAGATAGAGGGATTTAAGAGGAAGGTTTTAATGTAGGTATAAAGGACCCGAAGCAAAGTGAGGACGGGTCACTAGTAATAATATAATCAGCGTCGCCACCGCTTATCTTCCGCAGATCCTAACCAAAAAAAAAGAACATGTTCATAACTGTATCACTGTATATAATGTAAAACCTATCCAACGTTCCCTTGTAAACCGGTCGTTATTCGATTAATAAGACCAGATTCGTGTTACTAAACAGTTTCTTCAAACAATGTCTACGCGCGCGGGCTGAATGCAAATGCCGCCATTCTTGCTCGGCTTCAATGGAGCTTTATCGGGAAAGGGTCCAATATGGACGGGAACAAGACGGAGCATCGGGCGTCTCGGTCCGGCGGACGGGGCTTGGCAAGAGCGGAGGCGGAAGCGGGAGCGGAAAGCAGCTTGGGGCGTTTTTTTAAATATAAAAAGATTGATCAGAATGATCTCACTCCATCTCAAGGTAAGCTGTTGGGAGTTTTACATTAGGATGACAGGCACATTAGACCCTATTCAGTCTGTCGCACTCACCCTAAAAGCCTGCTTAGGTGCCGAATCAAATAAAAAACAAAAATAGTTCATTCTTATAAGCATTTAACATGTACTTATAAAGACTGGTTCGTAAGCGCACTGGATTCCTTGTCTTTAGCTCCAATGGGTTCTATTCGTAGTCTCGGGTAGGGAGACAAATTTATATGCCATGAATATCGGTGTTTCTAGCTCTTTTGTTTCTGATAGGTATCCTTAACGCATGTGCTTAAGCTACTAAAATAAAATGTTCAAAAACTTCGTTCTAACTATTTTATTACTCTTTTTGCAGAAGGTAAGTTCATCATGAACTTATAATTTTCAGGTAATACTACTCATACTCACAGTACTTAACACGAATTAAATTACTTTTTGCAAAATGAGGCTAACAATAATGAATAGGTTTCCACGCTTAAATCAGACCACCGCCTTACAACAGTGAATGCATTCACGGGCAGCCAACCAACCAAACTAGTTTGTGTAGTTTGGCGCCGGCTTCGGAGTCGCCCGTGTCTGGTGTTACCGAAAACTTTTACGCTTACCAAATTAGGTATCTCGCTAAAACTAAACAAAAAACTTTAAATAAAATCTTTTTAAAACTAAATCCTTTTTTGGTAGCGAAAGTGTGAAGTTTACTTTTAAAACGAAAAAAAATCGCAGCCGAGATTGGCGAAATTCAAATTTCGAATTGGAATTCCGTGAAGTGCATCTTTTTTTATTGGAAATCTTGATTGAACTCTATGGTTGGATAAGGTGTTTTATAGTGTCGTAGAGGATTTATCAAAGCGGTTTGAGGTGAGTATTAATAAAATAATAATAATAATAATGGATGGTTTTTATTTAATTGCTTAGAGGCAAGACCGGTCGGGAATGCCGTGGCGCGAAGGCGTTGACCGAATCTACGCGTATGCGTGTGTGATGATATGACACTCTTCCCAGTTCGGTATTTACTTTCATGTATGATTTTTTTTTCTGTGAGCTCAGGTGAGCACAAGAAGTGTGCTTTGATTGCTGCATGGCATTTGATTCTTTTGCCTCCTACGTGGATCGAATGAATCTTATTAGAAAAAAAATATGTTAAGGTAAATACATAATCTATGTAATAAATTAATTATATATTCTAATATAAGATGGATAACGAAGTTTCGTAGGTGAATTTTAGGATAGGCAAATATTACTTGCCTCTTTTTTCAATCAAAATCGTTAATTACGAGTCACACGTTTTAAAGGTGTTAAAAAACAGATTAGGACCGTATTTTGACACCCCGTCGGTTCAAAGGAACATTAAGTAAACTAAGTAGTAAATTAAAAAAAAATATAAAAATGATAGATCAAACCAACTACTCTGTATGAGTAAACATGCTACAGCATGTTCGCAAGAAAAAAGAACATACGGATACGGTATAAAAACCGATAACTCGTCAGTATATCTCAAAAGAATTTCATCCGGCTGCAATGTCAAGAATTCGCAAAGCGGTCGATGAATCAGATTGGCCTGCCTACCCACAAACGATCATTATTAATGCCTACTTTTTAACAAAGGCGAAAAAACTTTTTTAAAGTATGTACTTTTCACTTTCTAGAAGGCTTTTCTGTTTTATTTATTATTTATAAATGCAACAATAGCTCTGCCGGTCGCATTTTCACTCCAAACTACTGGTCCGATTTGAACGGAATTTGGTTCACAGATAGTCTTCTCAGACCAGGCTCTACCGATTCTCTATCAGGATAAACCATACCACTTGCCAAAAGAGGCATACCAATGTGCCTCCAAGCCAGTCTTCAGCCAGTGTACACAATAGGGCTATCGTTTTTGAGCTCACTAGGTGGCGCCACTTTTGAGTGACTTCCTAAAAAGCTGTCAAAACTTTTTTCGGGAGCCAAACCGGAAATTTACATTTAATTCATATAACTACATTATTAAAAGTAAACCTATTGGCTAAGAACAGTGTTTCTCAGTATAATTTTGCTTAAAAAAAAAAGGGGCGAACGTATAAGTATTTTCCTCAACTTCCATTTTAAAACACTCAGATTAATTTATAATTGTCATATCGACTCCTATATATTCATAAATGTACAAATATTAATGTTAATAGGAGTAAACCCTCAAAACCGACCCGCTAACTGTGACATTTGACATTTATAGGACCCCACACGACACTAACGCCTCTAGCGGCCAATTCACAAGCGATAGCCCCCATAGGCTATAAGAAAACTAAATAGGCACTTCCTTTACCAATATAGAAATAACACAATAACTTCTTTAGCTTCCCAAAAGCCCCTTCTTCGATGAGTCGCATCACTGTGGCTTCTCGGTCTCTCGTAATTAACTGTAATTCGAGACACGATCGTTCAATTAGTTACGAGCCCCAATTCCTTAGAAACGATCAATTTACAACCTTACCCCGTTGTTATAAGAAATATGGAACACAATGGTACTTTGTAGCAAGATACAGCGATTCTACCTAGCTAGAGTATTTCAATAAACTGGAAGATTATTTAAAGTTCATCTCACCTTTAAGAGATTTTATATCAAAAACTGAAATAATACCTTGGCTTTTGTACTACACTAGAGACTCGCCCCGGCTTTACCCGGGCTTTTTTGGCAGCAATGATTTATTAAAATCGCCTATAATATACCTAATGTAACTTGTAAAATTATTATTTTTTATTTTATTAATTGTTATACTAGTTATCAGTGAAAGTCCCTCAAAATTGGTCCAGCAGTTTCGGAGATTAGCGGGAGAGTAGACAGACAGAACTATATTAATTGTGTGGTTCTTATAAGGCGTCCGACCGATTTCAGCCATGGCGGTCGAAATCAATTGAGATCAGCCAAGTGCAAACACAAGTGCACTCTCTATTCCCTTACTCTCATAATTCGGTGAGATGGCAATCCGACATGACCGATGAGAGATCGGGCGCAGGACCACCGGCTTAACGTGCTTTCCGAGGCACGGGCGTTCAACCGCCAACTTCCTAACTCCGGGCTGAGTAGAAAAACTCGCACAAATTTTGCCCGACTCGAACCGGGGACCTAACGCAGCACTTGCTACCAATAGACCAGCGAGGCAGTTAGTTAGTGTGTGGTTCTTATTGTTACCCCATATACACCGTGAAATTTTAGTGGTTGTTTTCCCGTGGCAGAACGATTTGCCTGTAGCATGGGGTCTCATCCCATACATTGAAAATCATATTCCCAAAAACTACAACAGATGGCGACACGAGTATTCATTTGTTGATGATGATTATGCAAATCCCAGAAAACGATAAATCCAACCATTAAAAATATATAAGCTAGTATTTAAAAATATGATAATACATAACCAAATAAATTAAAACCCTTTTAGATGAATATTTTCATAAATTTAAATTTGCAATAATATTTGTAGTTTTCGTGAGTGCTAATCTGGTAGAACGCCATCTAGTTCAAAAATGACTACAGTCCGTCATCAACTAGATGGCGTTGTTCGCGTATATTTTATATTGGATAAATTATAATTCTAGATTATTTAATTTCTTTTGTTAAAACAAGAAAATAATATGACACGAATATAAGAGTTACTTAACTATCAACTACAAGAATGATTAATCTATTCCTTAGATTAATATTTGGTAACATTTCTCCGAATTGTAGTAATAAATATTCCCTAACGCAACAAAAACGATTCAACTATCTAGTTTAAAAATTGGAAAAAAATCGCATTCTTGACCCCGCCTGAATAGGGTCCCCGTTTAAATAGAAATTAGATGTTTAAATTTACATAGAGTTTTGAATAGCACTAAAACAACAAATAAAAATATTCAACTATAAATAATTGGTCATAAATTTTTATCTGGATATAAAATATGCAAAAAGATAGCTTACATACGGCTGTAATTGTGCCGTAAAAATTAAATTTGAGCCTCTTAAGATTTAAGAGATATTAAATTTTTTGCTGGGCGAACGTTTTGGCAAATGCTATATATCGGAAACGGTTGGACCCACAGTGATGATTTTTTTTTTATACAGATACAGTATATTTGTGCGTATAATTTTCATAAACATGACTAGCATGGTTCAGGAGTTTAATTTTTTTTCCTAGAAAATTAAAAAAGGCTCTAGCCCTCGAATGAACATAACCAGGGACTTCGCGTTGGTGCCGACAGTTACCTATTATATATTCTCACGATCCTATAAAGTTTTGATTATTGGCGAGTTATTAACGAAATTGTATTTTTGAGGTTATTTTGATCCAAATTACTTAGAATAGGAAAACGCTAGTTTTCTGTGAGCTGGCTTATTACATTCTTAAACAATAATTTGTGCCATATTTTAAGAATACGTATACAAAAAATCAGGTCAATATACCCATTAGATTAGACAAAAACGCTAAAAAACCTTTCGAAATATTTTATTAACCGACCAAATTCGAGTGAACATTAAAAAGCGGCCGCAGGATACTTCAAGCTATCCTTCCGTACTTGATGGTGTTAATGAAATTAAAATACTACAGATAGTTGCATAATTGTTAAGTTAGAACATATTTTATTAAAATATCACATTTTTTCATTAAAGATATATTAATTGTTCTTAGACAACCGCAAAAAAATCTGTTTGTGTGTATACCCGTTAATTAAAACAATAATGATGAAGAACCATTCGAAATGTTTTTTATAGATTACCCGAAAAATTTGAGTAGACATAAAAAGGCGACCTCTTTGTTCAATCTGCTAACTAGTTTATTGCGTTGACTGACGCTTTTTCAATAAAATTAAATGTTCGGTCTAATTAATCAATGAATGTCGTCATTTAATGAACGCGCTAGGCATACAATCAAATAGCTGATTACGGACAATTAATTTGTAATATATAATAATACACTACAAATTATAGTGTAGGTATTATTATTAACAACAAAAGCACATGTTATTTAATGTCTCTATTATAGAATATGTTCCAACTTAACAATTCATCACGCATCTGTTCTGTTTAAATATCTTTACAACGCCATCAAATAAGGAACATAAGCTTGAAGTATCGCGAGGCCGCTTTTTAATGTTCACTCGAATTTGGTCTTTTAATCTACCAAAAGTATTTCGGATGGTTTTTTATCGTTTTTGTCTAATCTAATGGGTATAATGAACTGTTTTTTGTATACGTATTCTTAAAATAAGGCAAAATTATTGTTTAAGAATGTAATAAGCCAGCTCACAGAAAATGTGTTGCGTGGGTCAGAATGTAAAAATAGTTATCTAACTCATTCTGTTTTAATAATAAATAAATAAAAAATAAAAATAAAATAAAAATAGCGTTTTCCTGTTCTAAGTAATTTGGATCAAAATAACCTCAAAAAATACAATTTTGTTAATAACTCGCCAATGATATGTAGCAGGCCGGCAAAACTTTATAGGATCGTGAGAATACGTCATAATAGGTACCTGTCGGCACTAACGCGAAGTCCTTGGTCATGTTCGTCTTTTTCATTTCCTAGGAAAAAAATCATACCTCCTAAACCATGCTAGTCATGATTATTAAAATTTGAGCACAAATATACTGTATCTGTATAAAATATCATCACTGTGGGACGTGGGTCCAACCGTTTCCGATATATAGCATTCGCCAAAACGTTCGCCCAAACATAATATCTCTTAAATCTTAAGAGGCACAAATTTCATTTTTGCGGCATATTTACAGCCGTATGTAAGTTATCTTTTTGCATTTTTTATATCCAGCTAGACTAAAAATATATAAAAATATTTTGCTGGACGAACGTTCGTGCAGCAGAATCAGTTAATCTTAAATAACTCCGAACCCTTTAGAGGCACAAATTTAAAATTTCAGGCAGAATTATTCGAGATAAGGCACAGAACATCTGCATCATAATTTTTTTGAAAGGAGATACTTTTTTGCTGGGCGAACGCACACAATGGCACGCTCTGCTAATTTATAATTGACGTTTTTATATTAAGTATTTTGAGCAAGTACGTATCTTATTTATTATTCGGAATTACTTTAACTTCAAATGAAACTACAATAATAATGAGTCCTCAATATTGAATTAATAAAATATTGTTATGTAAATTAAATTACCTTGGCTGTTTCAATACAATACTTAAAAATAATAATAAAACCACGTTCCGCAACGGGGTTTTAGTAAAAAGTTACATAGACCTTTGAATAGCACTAAAACAACAAATAAAAATATTCAACTATCAATATTCGGGCATAAAAATCTTTATATTAAATACTTTTCTCTTAACTACTTACGAGTTTTGGTTCAAAAAATATATAAATTCAAATAAAATCACACAACATCACTTTTAATGTTCCGATCCGTGGTAAGTGGTTGTATCACAAATAAACTTAAATATACGACATTTCCGACCTCGCTCCCTTGTATTGAAGAAAGGTAATCGCCGATAGAGGTGTGTCGACAACAAATATTTGTGTACGTATATAAATAGCACACACTAACACGGCGCAAACACCGATGTTCGATATACAAATTTTTGTTCCGAGTGGGAATCGAACCTACGCGCACGAGTCCCACGACTCTTGACGCATGAGACAGGGCACTATCCAATACGCCATCGAGCCAATCAGGCATACAGAGAAGAAAGGATATAATTTTTAATTACATGATATAGACAAATTATTTAACTCATACATTATCGTGAACTTTAAGTAGGTATCTTCTCGTTTTCGTTTCGTAAGTACATTCTAGATATTGCTGTATTGTCATAAATCACCATTACATTTTGAAATAAATCAATTGGTTCACTACGCATAATGAAATGACAACTTTATTTTAAATACATTTTAACAACGCCTAAAGTTTTGTCGGACTCTCGCGCGGCACGATGTACCTACTTCCTCGCCATGATACCCTATCGACAACCGGGCCGCGCCAAAGAGAATATAATCACTAGCGCTTGCTCTAAAGCTCAGAGGGCTGCCGCGCGCACACGGCGCTGTTACATATTAACGGCACGCTCTCTGCTATTTTATTATTGACGTTTTTATTAAATTAAAACGACAATAATAATGACTCATCAATATTGAATTAATAAATATTGTGATGTAAATTATTAAATTATTATTGTTATGTAATAATTTACATAACAATATTTATTAATTCAATATCTAATAATTACCTTAGCTGTTTCAATACAATAACTAAAAATAATAATAATTGATTAAAATGTTCTAATAAATAATTTACCTAACAATCATTGTTCTATCGAAAAAGGCCCTCACAACTCCTTTTGTACAAGTGACACGCAGCTTCAAAGCAATATCAACTTCACGAACATATTGTTTTGGTACACTTTCGCACTGTCGCAGTAAACAGCCCTTTGCATTTTGCGCGCGAGACGTTTTCCTTAAAAGGAGGCAACCCTGCTCTTGTGTGAGGTTCGGTTACTCGCGCGTGCGTATTGTCATTCCGCGACCCTGTGACGTCAAAGCTGTTTGGGAGCCTTTACAGCGACATCTTTTGATGTGCTTTTTCGACATGCGTTTACACTGGATGGGAATGGCTCGCTCGCTCTAGCGACATCTGGTGTGCAAGACGGAAAACAGACATGGCGCGTGAGATGCCCGAGTTATGATGTCTACGTTTCAATGTATGGGATGGGGTATCTGTATAGTTATGTTATCTGTGGTAATACTATCGAATCATGCAAATTATTCCGCGAAAAAAAAAATTTTTTTTTTCAAATTTTCAAAATAATAATTTTCCAACTCGAAAACGAGAGAAGCTATCGTTCTTTTATAAGATGTGACGTAATCAGGTACTGCTTGCCGCATGAAATCGATGCTTAAAGCTACAGAAGCTCGACGCCCTAAGTCATAAAGCGGCTCGAACGTGCTTTCGAGTTTCGGTTAAACCTTTCGTAAAACCGGCATTTATTGATTTTAACAAAAAAGAACTGCACAAATCTATTGTACTACTAAGATAGAATCATTTTACTGCGGGAAAACAACCACTTAAATTTCACGGTGTATACCCGTTTAGTTATTTTGATATTACAGACACTTAAATTTTATTTAGTTGTATATATGTAAATGTATCTAGTGATAACACATCTACTAAAAGATAGCATTCGCTATCTTTTAGTAGCCCATTTGACAGGCCTGAAATTGGTCCAGTTAGATGCGCAATAGAATTTAAAAACCTCTGCTTATGGGTCCAGAAGACCTCCCATACTTATTAAAACAGTGACACTAAAACCCAAATCTAATTTCTATGTAAGTATGTCTGTATGTACTCGCCTAATCTGACCCAAATTAGTGTCGTGTGATCCCGCCTGTGACCGCAGTCCACAGATTAAAAACTCTGTGGTCATGACAGCTCACCGCGATGTTTCGTAACTTTTCCCGCCTTCGAATGACGTCATAATAACCTTTTAAATTAAGGTACTTTTTAGGGACCTACATCCTTCATTCTCTTAATTTTATTTTTAACAAGAAGTCAACAAAGATATCTAAAGGGAACTTTACTACACATAAAGCAAAGTCGCTTCCCGCGTCTGTCTGTATGTATGGATAAATCGCAACGGATTTTGATCTGTTATTTTAATTGATAGAGGGATTCAACAGAAAGGTTCTTACTTCTTATGTACCTATATATCCGAAGTGAAGCGAGACACAGAGGAAAAATAATTTACTCTTAGCGTTACGCAAATTATGCTACATAGCAAAATCAGACAATCGACCACATATAATGCTACTAAAATGAACGCTGTGTAAATAAATCAATACTAACCGCACTAAGTGTTAAAGATTACGCTAATTAGTCAGGCATTTAGCTAAATTAGCTCTTCAACAAAACTAGATCATTATGCCACCTGTTTGACGTACAAACCTACCTGTATGATCTTGAAAACTTTAGTATTCTTAAAAATGCTTTGAAAACGTCATCTTCATGATTTAAGTTATGAATACGAACAAAAATGACAGAGTTATGGAAGTCTTTTATGAACAATAGCTTTATTTAATACGGTAATCTGAAGTTTCTTTGTTCAATACTAAGCATTTGTATGTTCTTTTAATCTATCGCTTATATTGTAGAGACTTACCAACTTATTCAATACAATTTATTTATTTGTCAGGCTGAGTAGCCCATATAACATACGTAGTTAGAAACAATAGTTAAGTATTGTGGGTCAAAAAGTTGTAACCACCAGGTATAAAGCGTAAAATACAAACGGAAGTTAATTAGGATGAGAGCCATCCGCTTCCCCGCAAGTCTGGTGATGATGACAAGGGTGCCAAGCGATGCCAAGCCATAGTAGTTAAAAAAAGACATAGAAGAAGATGATTTAAAAGAGATTTTCAAAGTAACTAATTGGAGTAGAAAATGCATAAAATCCCTATGTTTATTCTCACTAATCGGAAATAAATCACTCTGACCGCAATACGCGAACAAGTTAATGAAAATTGCAATAGCAATTTCTTAGGCAATCTGAAATCGCTAACTAAAGAATAAATTGATACTGCAGATGTACCAATGTGGACTTTATATCTTGGGAACAAAGGGAATATTCCTGTAAACATTAAACAGTAAATATAAACACTTCGGTTCTGTAGCGGTACCATGAGTTATCGAAAACTTACGTGCGTTAAAATCCTATCGAATTGTTTTTTTCATATCATCATTTATCATAGTTCGTAAGATTTATTATTTCAATTATTTAAGATATTATTATTTAGTATTTTGTAATTGGCATAAAGTTTGTATTAAGTGTAAGTATTAGGCAATACGATACTAACTTCTGTTGTTTCTTTTTGAATAAATAACGTTTTATTATTATTATATGACCGATTTTAGCGTTCTTAGCGTGACCACCAGGGGCGCTGTACGAGTTTTTCATAGACATATTTACGTAGGCGATATCGAGTCCGTAACTTTTAAACTCATGGTAGCGCTACTGTTGTGAAACCTGCATAAAGCACTTTGCTACTGTTAGTATACAGTAGTTTTATGGATTCTATTATTGGTGTTACGACCAATAAAACGGATTTAGGTACCCTATTAGTACAGGATCCGTGGAGTATTTTTTCACTTGATTACTATCAAGCTAACTTTCCGTGAGTAGCTTCATTTTGATAAGACGCCCAACAATTTCCTGTGCGAAATTTTTTGATTGTGGTAGCTAACAGAGGTAGCAATGATAAAATATGTCGATTTGATGATTCTTCAATATTTATTACTAACTGAATTGTTTTTATTATATCTTATGATAATTATCTAAATTATTTGAAAAAATATTTGTCCTACACAAAATCTATGGTTTCATCAAAGAGTCCTCCCCCTCCAACATGTATTGATAACGAGATCACCAAAAATGATTACTAACCAGCTGATTTCTTTTTATTTATTTAGTCAATATTTATATAAAGTAACGGTCATATTGTCCTACAAATTCCGTGGTACGTTGTCCCGGTCCTACGGTCAAAATCTCAAAATGAAGCTACTCACGGAAAGTTAGCTTGATAGTAATCAAGTGAAAAATTACTCCACGGATCCTGTACTATATGCATGAGTATGTAGGTATAATCACATGCGCATCTGGCTATTGTACAATTGCATTATTTATATTTAATACTAGCCGTGCCAGCGACTTCGTCCGCGTTTTCCCCCGTTTTTATTACACATTTCCCATTGTTTCTTTGCTCCTATTGGTCGGAGCGTGATGTTATATAGACCAAAGCCTTCCTCATAAATGGTCACATTTTTTTTTTCAATTCGAACCAATAGTTTCTAAGATAGCGCGTTCAAACAAACAAACTCTTCAGCTTTACATAGTATAGATTCGATATACTATACTTACCTACGTGTATTACATTTTGTGGTAATCTGCACAAACTCAAAATTGTATAACTTCAAGCGCCATTGTTTGGTATAAAATATTGTGTGCCAATTTCGGCAATGGCGAAGATCAGTCATCTGCGCAGGATATAGTGCACAAGTGTGCGCGCAAACACAAGAGCACTCTCTATTCCCTTATCTACTCTCATAATTCGGTAAGACGGCAATCCGACAAGACCGATGAGAGATCGGGCGCAGGACCACCGGCTTAACGTGCCAAGGCACAGGCGTTCAACTGCCAACTTCCTAACTCCGGGCTGAGTAATTTCATTACAGAAAACTCACACATTTTTTTCCGAACCAGGGACCTCTCGGTCCTTACGCAGCGCTTGCTACCAATAGACCAACGAGGCAGTTACAGTAGAGTACAAAACTAACAAGAGCGAATACTCCACCTCGGTTCATAGACACGGTTATGTATCATGTTCCCACGATTGCAATATCTATGTGTACCTACTTGCTGTGAAAATTGCGAACGTTACTGAAGTAACTTTCGGATGCACTATCTGCTAGTTAGTCGCCGCGGTTATAGTAAGCTTGTTGACTTCTATAGAATCTGATCGCGTTTTTCATATAACATGATCTGAGTGTACCTACCTATCAGGGAATTTTCATAGTTTTTACTGATTCACTTAAATATTTCATTAATCAGAAATGAAAATTTAACTTTTTCGTTCAGAAAGGGTCGTTATCAGTCGAGAGACTATTTGTGTACCGAATTTCATTTCAATCGGTTCAGTACTTTTGCAACCAAAGCGTAACAGACAGACAGATTTACTTTCACATTTATAATATTAGTAGAGATTGTTGCATCCCATGTTCCGGTAGTATTATGTTATCTATAGTTCCGGCTTCCTAAGATGCAAGCGGAGGTCGGCGACCGCTCAGTCGAACCCGACGCGCTCCATCGAACATCGACAAGGTCCGATAGCCACTGAGCATAGACGTCTTTATAACTGATATTGTATAGATATGAGAGTGATCTCTTATTTATTGGAATAAGATAGCGTAGTTCAATAACAAGTGGTAATTAATAAGAATACTACTCTGTCTGTACAAGGTACTGTTCTGCCCGCGACTCCGTCTCTTCGAGCTAATTACCAAAACTTTATTGAAGATTATTACTTTATTGAAGATACTATTTAGTAGTTTAACTGCCTCGTTGGTCTGTTGGTAGCAAGCGCTGCGTAAGGTCCGAGAGGTCCCCGGTTCGAGTCCGGGGTCGGGCAAAATTTGTGTGAGTTTTTCTGTAAAGAAATTACTCAGCCCGGAGTCAGAAAGTGTGCGGTTGCACGCCCGTGCCTCGGAAAGCACTTTTTTCCCCAGAGAGATAGGCAGATATCACGTCCTGTCATATGCTACCGTCATATAACATATCTGCTTCTTGTATATTATAATACTAGCGGCCGCCCACGACTCCGTCTGCGTGCTCGATATAATATGTAGAGTCATACCCATTTAGTAAACAGTCGTTATTCTAATATTACATACTACAGACACTTCAATTTTAATTAGTTGAATATATCATAGGCATGATAATCCAGGCGCAATAAGACTCTATAACATCTCCCGTTCCTTCCAGGTGCAATGCGCGAGAGTCTCCGCCGTCTTGCTGACGAGGACAGCGGGGCGGGGCGCGCGCGGCATGCGGCGGCGCGTGCGCAGAGCTGAGAGCTAGAGCTGCTGGACGGGGAGCATGTCAGCATCGAGCTGGATGAGAGTAGTCAATAACATCCGACTGATTTCAGCCTTTTTACATACATACATACATAAAATCACGCCTTTTTCCCAGAGGGGTAGGCAGAGATCACTGGATGATTTGGACTGAGTCGATAGTAGCTCGAGGAGCCGGGGTCGCTTACCCGTATACCGTTCACCAACCACCGGACAGATAGATGTGACTGGTATCCCCTGACTTTAACTATGCTGGCATAAACATCGACGATTACGAAAAAATTATGCAGCATAATATACATTAGTAGCCTTTTGTATCCATGAAACAAGAGTAGGTGGGTAAACTAAGCGAAGATTCCAGTATACTATTTTTGATTTACGTTAGAATGTTTGAATTGATCAAACTGTATACCTAATGTCGGATTGTTTGACGGACAGCGAACGCACCCAATTCATTTGAACTAGGGTTCAAACATTGGCGAGAATATAAGATAAACATAGATTTTCTGCCCCGTGTCATTAAGGCATGGAATGCCCTTCCAGCAGGTTTTCCCTCCCTCCTGTGATCCCGGGCTCGTCACGCGGGGCGTGAAATGGCATTTAAGCGGGCCTTCAGGGTGAATGCGACAGGCTCAATATGGTCTATTGTGCCTGTCGATCACACTACCGCTTATTACCTGATGATAAGTTGGAGTGAGGTCATCTTGTTAACCAAATTGATGTTTATTGCACAAAGATGTGTCCTTGATGGGGATAGAATCTTGGAGCAGTAACAAACATCTATGACCAAAAAAAGGAAATAACCAAATGACCTATCCATACATCAAGACACAAGAACTTCTAACAAATGTTTACCATACAATTCCTTTGTAAAGTTGCCTCACAAAATTCTATCTCTTGCCAACCCTATTCACATAGCTATTTAAGACAGCGCGTGCGCAACTGTAAATCACTTTAAGATCCAAGGAGAGATCGTAAAGCTGTTGATGTTCCGAAGTGTTGTGTAGTTGTTCGCCGGGCACTTGGGAAATGCTGTAATTGATGGCGTAGTAAAATGTACCTACGGAGCATTTATTTAGCTGGTATTTTAAAATTGGTTCTTTATTTCATTATTGTTACCTTTTTAAGTGATTTTTCATCACCAATACAGGAAGAGGGGTGTTATAAGGTTCAACGGTATGTGTGGTTGGCTGCTATACCGTAGATATATCGTCCCCTAGATCATAAACAAACTACAGGTTGTGGGTACAACGTAACATAAAGATCTGATGCCCACATAATATTGGACTGAGCCTTTCCTATGGAAAGATATCGCGCAAGGAAGATTTAGGGAAACACAAATGAATCTCTTTTACAACAAATAGAATCAAATAGAATGCATTGAGATCCATTTCTTATAATCCAGCCAGGTTGTTTTCTTTGTATCAAACTCTTTTGTCATCTAGTGTAGGTTTATAAAACGAATTAACGTAGTCACCGAAATGTCCAAGAATCCTGAGCTAAACGTAACATAGTTACACAACTTGATCTATGCTCCATAGTTTTACTGTCAATGGACGTAATAGTAGAGGAAGACCGACGAAGTAAACATGGATGGATTGCGTGAGAGATGATATGGGGAGTGAAAGGAGTAAACGCAGAGATGACGAATGACAGGCCCGAGTGGAAGAAATATACATGTTGCGCCGACCCCACTATGGGACAAGGACAGGAGAATGATGATGATGAGCTTTGACTAACGGCTAACGTCATCAGACCTCTTCTAGGGCCTAACCAATCCCTTCCGAGCTGTTAACCAATCCTTTAACAGTGCCTATCAACTCCATACCCCTATTAACCTATTAATCCTCTTCCCTTCCAGCGAAAAGCTCGCGGGGCAGAACTGCTGGACCGAGTGTGCGAGGAGCTGTCGCTGGTGGAGAGGGACTACTTCGGGCTGCTGCATCAGCAGCGAGGGGACCCGCGCGTCTGGGTGGACCTGAACCGACGGCTGTCCAAGACCTTCAGAAGTAAGTATAGAAACCTAAGGCTAAGGGATTGTAGGGGTGAGAGCGATCCGCTTTCCCGCAAGTCTTATTTTTTTTTTCCTAACTGATATAGTAACCTCATAGACTAGGGTTTTAGACTTTAGAAGCTGCAAGTCTGGTGGTGATTTTTTTATCCTAACTGATATACAAGGATGGCTTCTAGTAGCCTCGCTATCATCACCGGACTTGTGCGGGAGCGGATGGCTCTCACCCCTAAAAAGTATGGTAGTGATGACATTTTTTTCTAAATGACATACAATGATGCTTGGAGTAGCCTCGCCATGATCATTGGACTTGTGCGGAGCGGATGGCTCTCACCCTTAAAGTCTGGTGGGGATGACAAGGCTACTGTATATACTTAGTGGCCTGAATAACTTTGAAGTGAGATGTAGGCTTTATACTGAAGTGACTTTCAGGTGGAGATGGTATGTGAGCGCCATCTCTTGGTTGCTGTTTGAACTTTTTGCAAGTAGGATGTCACAAGTCTCGATAGCTAGTATCGTAGAAAGATGATTCAGTTTCCATTTATCCTCATAAATCCACCTGTTCCAGACGAGCCTTGGGACGTGCGTTTCGCTGTCAAGTTTTATCCTCCAGAGCCCTCGGAGCTGACGGACGACGGAACCCGCTACCAGCTCAGTCTGGCTGTCAGGAGGGACCTGGTTGAAGGTATTACCACTGAGGGTAACTTCCTTACTACGTGTTGGTGGTACATTATCAGGAGCTGACTTAACATATCAATTGATAAATGATAGTGAGTAGAAAGTGCACCATTGACTGAGTACACGCGTGCGGAATAATCATAATCATCATCAGCCCATATACGTCACCGCTGCTTCATGTTTTCATGCGATGGCCGAGTCAATATGTTTATTTAAAACGTTAAATATTTTTAATATAAATATTGGTCACTGTAAGATGTTCTTAGGTTTGATAAGGACGTAAAAACTTTAGACCACAGATAATAAATTTAGACAGAAGGTCCCTTAACTAGGGACCGAATAAATTAATAACCGACATGGATGTCACAACATTTTACTGTAAAAAAAACTGAGTTGGGTTTTTTGACAAGTGTTCTGTTTCTCTTCTTTCCAGGCCGCCTGACCTGCTCAGAGATAACCTACGCCCTGCTAGCCTCGTACGTGCTCCAGGCGGAGTTGGGGGACGCCGCCCCCGCCGCCCCCGCCCCTGCGCTCACGCAGCTCCGCGCCGCGCCGCTGCACGCCATCACGCCTGACATGGAGGCCAGGGTGCAAGAGCTTTATAGGAAGCATAAGTGAGTACACTTCACTTAGTTTATTAGCTAGCAGATAGTGCACTATAAGGGGTCCAACCGATTTCAGAAATGGCGGCCGATCTCATTTGAGATCAGCGAAGTGCGCAGGATATATTATAGTGCACAACTGTGCGCGCAAACATGAGTGAACTCTTTAGTCTCTACTCCCTTACTCTCATAATTCTATGAGACGGCAATACGATTTGGCATAACCGATGAGAGATCAGGCGCAGAACCACCGGCTTGACGTGCTTTCCGAGACACGGGCGTTCAATCGCCAACTCCCTAACCCGGAGTTAGTACCTGAGTAATATAATTACAGAAAAACTCACACAAATTTTGCTCGAACGCGGATTCGAACCGAGGACGGTGTGAACATGATAATTAAGCGTTAACATGAAGCACTGAAAAGTTATACAAAGTGATGATAAGAAGTGTAAGTTGGTATGTACGAATAACAACGTAGAAATAAGATCAATTTAATTAATTTAATTTTACGTGTAAATCCAAAATTACAAAAGTTCATCTACTTTATTATGTTGATCACTGTGTGGCAGTAAAATGCAGTGCAGGCACGATGTGCGGGTAAATTTAAATTGTTAACTACTTCACTGACTGACGGACGCACTAATCACGCAGTACCACAAGAGACGTGAGCTCAAGAATACGAGTACGCAATTTTATATTTTCAATGGCTAAAAATCATGGGTGTAATGTAACTCGGACAGATCAATGTACCTATGTAATATAAAAAAATCTTTGACACGGCATTTTAGCAAGCCTTCAGGGTGAGAGCGACTGGCTCATATATGGTCTATTGTGCCTGTCTACCACATTATGTGGATCTCACTACCACTTACCATCAGGTGGAGTGAGGTCATCCTTGTTACCCTTTATAAAAATTAAAAAACACGTGTTCCAGAGGCCAAACGCCAGCGGAGGCCGAGCTGAACTACCTGGAGAACGCGAAGCGCCTGCCCCTGTACGGAGCGGAGCCCCACGCCGTCAGCGACGGCGCCGGAGCGGACCTGCTGCTCGCGGTCTGCGCTCGCGGTGTCGCCATCTACCGGGACGGGTGAGAGTTGCACCTACCACCTTTTTTTTACACGTAGAAGTGCTTAATCTGGGATATCTGGGACATTTCCACACACGGAATATTTACCATGTTGTTTTGTTTCGCCATGATCACGCGCGAGTTCACCCGTGATCATGGCGCTTGCAACAGTGCCGAAATATTGAGAGCTCATTAAAAAAAACAACAGGTAAATATCCCGGACAGTTTCAATTTTCTAATATCAACGCAATCCTAAACAGCTAAACGTAGGCACTTAAAATTTGGAAGGCCCGCTAAGAAAGAAATTTCCGAAATTCCCACGGGAACGGGAATTAACGGGATAATCGTTTTGTATGAAAAATCTTAACGACTTAAGTTAGACGCTTGAAATTTGGCATGCAGGTACCCTAACCAACGTAAAACGTATTTGCAACGCGATATTGCAAAATTCCCTCGGGATCAGGGTTTGTTGGGATTTTTTTTATGTAAAATACTGTAGTCAACGCGAACTAAGTCGCGGGCACAACTAGTATCACCTAAGTTAAAGCTAGACGACTATATACCTTCCCAAGAGTAGCAGCTGGACTTAACAGCAGGTGCAGATAGTCCCCCCTCACCTTCCGCTCGCTTCCTTGAGTGTGATGCTGCTTCGAGATGGTCCTTCCTAGGTTAAAAGCTAGATGTTCCAGGGGTAACCGCCCAGGCCTAGAAGCCGGATGGTGAGTGTCGTAACCTTTTATGCGAGCTTTTAAAACGAAAGTTCTTGAGAAATGGAACTAGATACTGGTATGGGGGCATAGACAAAGTAACAATAACAAAACTATAACGAAGTTCGAAATAAATCATTTTAAACTTTTAAAAGGGAAACTTTACAAATCTATTTATCTTCTATCTTCTATCTATACTATAATAAAAACGTAGAGGTAAAAATTCTTGTACTTTTTTGAAAAACGCAAAAAAAACGAGTCAGGGATATGTTTTGAGAGTAGTAGAACACATCCCCATACTCAAAAATTTTTTTTTTCTCTGTCTGTTTGTTTGTTTCGACTGACCGCCTAAACGGCTGAACCAATTTAAATGAAAGTTTGCACGAAGGTAACTTAAATTCCGGAAAAATACATAGGATACTTGAAATCACTGACAGTTAACTGGTTCCCGTGGGATATTCAAAAAACCCAAATATTTGACTGATCTCTGAAACTGTTACACCGATTTAAATGAAATTTTGCATGGTGGTACCTTACATCCCCGGTCAAGATCTTAAATACTTTTAGTCACAGAAATTCCTGTAGGATCGTTAAAAATCTAACTTTATTAGATCACGTACAAAAATAGTAAAAGTATATCGACCAAAATCAACCTTCTGACTAGGACTATACGGACTACTTTATTAAGAAAAACGTCATAGTCGGGGAGGTAAATAGCTGGATTTGCACTTACTTAAACGACATGGAATCTGAATCGAAAGATTACGCTAAATCAGAAAAAAGTTTATTACACTTTGGTCAGCGATTAATACAAGGGGGCTGCCTGGTAGCAAGGGGTAGAAAGAAAAAAGTTATTTGATCGTGTCAGTCATTCAAAATTGTTACGATTTGGATATGGCATAAAGTCATAATTAATGTTTGTGTCTGTTGAAAAACACAAAATCATAATCTTGAGATACTTTAGGGCGTAACAATTTTATGCAGGTGGTACAAGTTGATATCAAAGTCCTCCTGTACAATAATCTGTAATTTTTTTTTTCTTAACATGTATCATCTCACTGCTGGGCAAAGGTCTCCTTCAAACCCATCCATTGCTCTCATCCAAGCCTAGGACTTGCCAGTTATTTGATACATGGACCAGATCTTCATACCACCTTTTCTAGGGTCTTCCTCTTCGGCGAAAATCGTCTTCAGGCACGCGAATTCTGGTCCATCTATTGTTCTTTATCCTGCAGACATTCCGCGCCCATTGCCACATCAGTTTTGGCCACAACCAACAGCAGTACGGGAGTGGATGGTGGTATATTTTATTTTATCTTTTTACTCCGCTCTATAGCGCTTTGAAAAACCTTGAGTTTGGATTTCTAATTTTCGGTGAAGGACCAAGATTCTGCCCCATATGTTAGGATAGGCAGTATAAAAATGTCGATGAGTTTGCGGTTCAGTGATATAAGAAGGTCACCCTTGATATACCCATTCATAGACATAGTCATAGTCTGCTCTACGGAGTATTTCTTTGTCCTGCCTGTATTCGAAGAAGACTGCCTAGCCCAAGTTTATACTCCTCTACATATTGCTTTACCTGCCTGTTGACTGCTATCCTATCGTTGGTGCTGTTGGTTACGACCTTGGTTCTGGATCTATTTATCGTCAGTCTAACCTCAAAGCTTTCTGCGCTCAGTTGTTCGAGAATCAACTCAAGTTCTGTCGAGGTATACTTATTTGCGATGAGGAAAATGTCATCTGCTAGGCGAAAGTTTGTGAGTCATCTATCCCATACACCAATTTCTTTTGTTGCCTATAATATCATAGTGACCTGAAGACTTCTTGAAGCGTGCTACTGAAAAGCTTTGGTGATAGGGAGTCACCCTGTTTAACTATTTTTTTTTGTATTTTGAATGTCAGGCGTTCAGTGTGCAGTTTGATATCGGATGTGCTTTGTTGGTAAAAGTTTTATGTATGTGGTTTCGACGTTTTGCTGAAGAAGAGAAAGCTAATTGGGTTGATGTGGGAGACCAGTTAGAAAAGTTTATGAAATTCGCTACATTTCTCTTTTATCTGGTTTTCGGTATGGAGGTGGTCAGTTGTCCAATATTTGCTTACTGGCTTGCATTGTTGGTTTGATTTTTTTTTATTGGTAGGCTGTTTGGTATTATCTGAATGTTCAAATAGAGGGATATCGCTATTCTAAGCATATAAAGGGGAATTTATAAACATTCACGTAAAATTGTTGGATATTATAAAATTCCATTTAAAAATCTTACAAGACAGAGTCTGTGTCTGATCAAGACTGCCAAACCCCCGTTGGGCTCCCCAACTATCACGTTTTTAGCTGGCAAGTCATGTCAAATATTGTCAGATTTGATATGAGTGTTTAGTTCTTCGTTAGTTCAAGAGATGTCACTGTGCTCTATTACTTCGCAATATTGCTTCAAATACTAAAAGTATAACGATAAAAGTTATTATCTCATTGTTTCATTACGAATACAATACAATCTACAAAAGTGGGACATAACAACCTAGCAAAGCAAATACTAATATAATTCGTCACATGGCGACACACGTCCTTCATACCTTAAGGCAGTGGATCGGTAGTTTGTATTTTTTACCTTTTGAAGTCATTCTGAGATCAGTTTTGTGTACTATCTACATAGGTACAGTACACTGTTTGCAACTATTGAAACCTGTCTCTGTCAAATCAAATACATTTTAACGTGGTTTTATAGTTCTAAAATGTAAAAAAATATTTTGTGAGTCCTAGCTACCACTCTCCTCATTTGGCTAGAGCATTGCTTAGACAAAAAAAGTTGGGCGAGTGAATCCCTTTAATTATAGTCTTTACATATATTACCTACTAGCTGTGCCCGCAACTTCGTCTGCGTGGAATCGTAACTTTCGCCAGCATTTTGATTTTAGGAAGCATTTTTAAAGTAATTACAGGTGAAATAAATAAAGCCACATAAATTATAAAAACTATTAGAAAATAAAATATAATTAAAGGGATTCACTCGCCCAATTTTTTTTTTTAAATGTTTATAAATTCCCCTCTATATGCTTAGAATAGCGATATCCCTCTATTTGAACATTCAGATAATACCAAACAGCCTACCAATTAAAAAAAAATCAAACCAACAATGCAAGCCAGTAAGCAAATATTGGACAACTGACCACCTCCATACCGAAAACCAGATAAAAGAGAAATGTAGCGAATTTCATAAACTTTTGTAACTGGTCTCCCACATCAACCAAATTAGCTTTATCTTCTTCAGCAAAACGTCGAAACCACATACATAAAACTTTTACCAACAAAGCACATCCGATATCAAACTGCACACTGAACGCCTGACATTCAAAATACAAAAAAAAATAGTTAAACAGGGTGACTCCCTATCACCAAAGCTTTTCAGTAGCACGCTTCAAGAAGTCTTCAGGTCACTATGATATTATAGGCAACAAAAGAAATTGGTGTATGGGATAGATGACTCAAAACTTTCGCCTAGCAGATGACATTTTCCTCATCGCAAATAAGTATACCTCGACAGAACTTGAGTTGATTCTCGAACAACTGAGCGCAGAAAGCTTTGAGGTTAGACTGACGATAAATAGATCCAGAACCAAGGTCGTAACCAACAGCACCAACGATAGGATAGCAGTCAACAGGCAGGTAAAGCAATATGTAGAGGAGTATAAACTTGGGCTAGGCAGTCTTCTTCGAATACAGGCAGGACAAAGAAATACTCCGTAGAGCAGACTATGACTATGTCTATGAATGGGTATATCAAGGGTGACCTTTTTATATCACTGAACCGCAAACTCATCGACATTTTCATACTGCCTATCCTAACATATGGGGCAGAATCTTGGTCCTTCACCGAAAATCAGAAATCCAAACTCAAGGTTTTTCAAAGCGCTATAGAGCGGAGTATCATAGATATTAGGTAAAAAGATAAAATAAAATATACCACCATCCACTCCCGTATTGTTGTTGTTTTGTGAAAAAACTGATGTGGCAATGGGCGCGGTATGTCTGCAGGATAAAGAACAATAGATGGACCAGAATTCGCGTGCCTGAAGACGATTTTCGCCGAAGAGGAAGACCCAAGAAAAGGTGGTATGAAGATCTGGTCCATGTATCAAAGAACTGGCAAGTCATAGGATTGGATGAGAGCAATGGATGGGTTTGAAGGAGACCTTTGCCCAGCAGTGAGATGATACATGTTAAAAAAAAATGTACAGATTATTGTACAGGAGGACTTTGATATCAACTTGAACCACCTCCATAAAATTGTAACGCGCTAAAGTATCTCAAGATTATGATTTTGTGTTTTTCAACAGACACAAACATTAATTTATGACTTTATGCCATATCCAAATCGTAACAATTTTGAATGACTGACACGATCAAATAACTTTTTTCTTTCTACCCCTTGCTACCAGGCAGCCCCCTTGTATTAATCGCTGACCAAAGTGTAATAAACTTTTTTCTGATTTAGCGTAATCTTTCGATTCAGATTCCATGTCGTTTAAGTAAGTGCAAATCCAGCTATTTACCTCCCCTACTATGACGTTTTTCTTAATAAAGTAGTCCGTATAGTCCTAGTCAGAAGGTTGATTTTGGTCGATATACTTTTACTATTTTTGTACGTGATCTAATAAAGTTAGATTTTTAACGATCCTACAGGAATTTATGTGACTAAAAGTATTTAAGATCTTGACCGGGGATGTAAGGTACCACCATGCAAAATTTCATTTAAATCGGTGTAACAGTTTCAGAGATCAGTTAAATATTTGGGTTTTTTGAATATCCCACGGGAACCGAATTTAAGTTACCTTCGTGCAAACTTTCATTTAAATTGGTTCAGCCGTTTAGGCGGTCAGTCGAAACAAACAGACAGAGAAAAAAAAATTTTTGAGTATGGGGATGTGTTCTACTACTCTCAAAACATATCCCTGCCTCGTGTTTTTTGCGTTTTTCAAAAAAGTACAAGAATTTTTACCTCTACGTTTTTATTATAGTATAGATAACTTAGTCGAATTAAACTAACTAAATAAATTACATTGCTATAAATAAAAAATATGCCCCAGATCGCTGTCCATAGGCATAGTGCCCAAGAGGCTGGTCGAGTTTCCTCTTTGGATGGCGAGGCTTATCCGCTGACCCAGAAACAAGCCCGCCCTCCGGTCACCTGAAATCTCGATCAGCCGCTTGGCGAGGTCTCGGTAAACACGATGCGCTGCAGGTCCCCACGGGCCCATTGTCTCTACCCCAAACGGCTCAAACATGTAGGAGCTGCTAAGGCCGACATATTTGCGCCGTTTGAGTGACTCCGCAGCACATGCAGCGGCTCCGGCTTCTAACGATGTTCCTGGAAGATGAGAAAGGGCCAAAGTGTCGTCGCAAGTAGCATCCCACACTAAGGGCCTTCCATTTTTCCAGGGCTCCAAGGTCAGACCTGTCAGACCGTTCGGTTCGCACAGCTGGAACAGAAGCGCTAGCAAGGGCCCGAAGGACGATGTCGTTGAGTCCAGAGTCCGGGGTAGTGCCTCTGCTGCATGAAAATTTACTTTGTCCACGGCACCAGGTCAGGTCATTTCTGCACCCACTCTGTGCCTGGGCACCGCTGGAACCGCCTTAGTTACAGCTGCGGTTGGGACCCCAGCTGGCTAAAGGAAGTCTACACCAAGCTGAGGATGCATCAAGAATTCCCCCAAGAAAAAGATTTCAACTACATGTTTTGCCCTGAGAGACAATGATTTTGTCTTAGTATTTGTCGTAGGGGAACCTGTTGTACCTAGGCCAGTTTTTGATATTTTTATTTTTTATAAATAAATGGTAAGAATAAGATCCGTCAAATAGGGAATAATGGAAAGATCAGTTACTCAACTATATAATAAATACATAAAATATGAGGATTTTCGGTAAAGCTGGAAACAAAAGCAACTTTAAAAAAAAAGGGAAAACTGTCCAAGGTACAACAGACCTGATGTACCTTGGACCGTTCCAGTTGTACTTTGGACATTCCAGGGTAGAATGAAGATAAACACTAGCAATTGCAGCAGAGTTTTATTTTTAATATAGGTAAGTACAACAATAATGCTCATACCTGTAATCAACAAAAACATTAATGTAAATAGCAGATTAACAGTTACCTTAATTAATAGTCTCTTGTCTCTTTATTTTGTGTGAATAACATAACAAATGTTTACATATTTAAATATTTATTTTTTGCCTTATATAAATAGAATAAAAATATAATCAAAAAATATGTTTTATAAGGTTATATTATCTTTATCAAAATTATCTATGTATTATCTATGTCCAAGGTACATCCTCAGTTGGGGGGCCAAGGTACAACATCATAACAATTTTTAGTTACAACTTGTTTAAACACACTTTTAATTGAGGTTGGGTTCTGACAACTATACTATCTAAAACCTAAATAAACTGAGATTATATCGGAAGTAAAAGATATTTTATAAATACGTATCGTGACAAATTAAGAGGCCATAAGTAAATTCCAAAAAACGAACTTTTAAGGCAAAAAATAATAAATTACCTTTTTTAACTGCATTGACCCGGCGCCGGCGAATCACAACTAACTTCACGTGAGTCTTATCAAAGCAGGCTTTGACTGCCATATACAATATTATTGTAAAGCGCGGGAGTTTACGAAAAATTACAATTGTCCTAGGTACAACACTGTCCAAGGTACAACAGGTTCCCCTACTCAGCAAACTTGTGTATTTTAACCTCGCGATGTAGGCTTGCAGCTGAGAGCTGTTATTAATATGTAATTTTTCTGATAACGCCATCTGTTGGTTGAGATTGGAAAAGTCTCGGGGCTTGACTGAACTGACTCTTAAATTATTTTTAATCTAACTAAGATACATATGACAAGGTAGTCTTTGAAAACTTTATCTTAATACTATTCAACCTTCCAGCATCCTCCTGAATCGCTTCCCCTGGGCTAAGATAACCAAGATCTGCTACAACAAGCGTGCATTCTCTCTACGCCTGCGCGCGAGCGAATTCGACGAGTGCGAGACGCAGCTATCGTTCCGTCTCGCTTCCACGCGCGCTTGCAAGAAACTCTGGCGGTGTAGTGTGGAGCATCATATCTTCTTTAGGTAAGTAGCATGGGTGGTAGGAAGTGTTTTGAGGGTCTGATCATAGATGGCGTTGTAATACAGATCACTTTAGAAGGGCTCATGAATTTGATTCAATAATGTTGCTTGATTGGTTGGTTTTATAGTTTCAAACTTTTTGTTAAGATGTGTGTCTTTTGAAAAAAGCATATTATAATGTAGAAGACTACTTATCTGATAAAAATCCATGGACGGACATGATGAACATCAATGAATTATAAACTTTTTGAATTTTTATGTAATTCTTGATTAATTTATTTACAACTTGACGTGCAAAAGTATTTCATGAAAATCTATTCGCAGAATAAATTATTTCCTTATTTCATTTCATTTCATATAACTGTGGTTTTCTGTAAAGAAATTGCTCGTCGTGTTCGGTTTAGCCGCTCTTGAGCTTTAGCGAGACTAAAGAACAGCAATTTATTTGTTATAATATTATTATATTTTAGATTCTTGAAATGCATATGTCAAGCTTGTATAAACTCGTATCCGTTTTCCGCAGACGGGAGACCCCAGTGAAGGTGGAGAGGATCTCCGGGTTCCCGCGGCTGGGGTCCCGGCGCCTCTCGTGCCGCCGCACGCTGCAGCAGCTGCGCGCCGACACGCCCGCGCTGCGGGGGGTCCTGGCCTGACCCCAACCTCTAACCTTGGGGGTCTGCGCCTGACCCCAACTGCTTAGAACGTCGTCTTACAAGAATGGGAGCCTCGCCTGCCCCCACGTATTAGGACTTTAGGGATCATCGCCTGACCCCAAGCCCTTAGAGCGACGTCTGACCCCAACCTCTTAGAATCTCGGGGGCCTCGCCTGACCCCACGTCTTGCAACAATGGGGGGGAAGGATAACCCTGACCACCGTACTAAGGGACGTACTTGACTGACCCCACTCTTAGAACAATGGGTGGCTTCACCGCACCCCGCGCCCCTAGGACCTCTTCTGATCCCACATCTCAGAACATTTGGGGGTCATCGCCTGAAAAATGGCCTTAAAACTCACAATTTAAAGGTCTTGGACTGTCACAATAACTGGTGGGCTTAACAACGAAGAACATTGGGGAGTCTTTGACTTATCTCACAACTTATAACTTTGATCAGTAGTCGATTGACCAATGGCCTCACAACTTAGAACATCCAGAAACCTTTGGTTGAAATTCATTGTAATTATAGACTCCTTCTAGTGAAATAAGCTACCCAAATATTTCAAAGGTTATGCACGAATAAAATCACCACCATTTTTTAAGATTTGTATGTAAAGATTTGATTAGAAATTAGTATTATATTCAAATTAAGTAGATAAGCCTAAATTATTTGAGAATACTATAACACTGGTTTAAAGTACATGAGTACCTAAAAAATGCATATTGACGCCGTCTAGAGCAAAGCTCTTCAAAATAAGATTAGATTTTGAATTAGAATATAATTATTCCATGTTCTAAACTTGTAAAAGGAAAATATTTAGATAAATGGATGTCTTTTAGAATTAAATTAAGCATACTTTGTATTCTGGGTCAAAGGCATAGAAAATGTTTTTATTTGTATTATCTTTTGTATGTTAGTTCTTATCTAGGTAAATAAATATAATGTAAGACCGAAGTGCCATTAAAATGTTATTGTAATGTAGTATTTACCGTCCTAAATTAATGCGGAGTTCCGTGAGTAATTCGTTCGCTAGATGGCGTTAGTAGGCGTGAAGTCTGGCTATACTGTAGGTATAGTTATTTTATCTGTGCTGTGTACATTCCCCCTAGTTCTACTACGCAGTTCGACTTCCATAGATATTGTGACACTATTTGTACTGAAGTGGAACTGCATAGTAGAATAAGTGGGAATTAACCATTTTCTGTCGTGCTTGTTTTTTATATAATTCGTACATGATCCATGCATGCATGGAAAGGCGGTCCATGCATTAATCATCATCAGCCCATATACGTCCCCACTGCTTGGGCACGGGCCTACCCTTAACTAGGGTGATAAGGCCTAGAGACTATACTCTATTCCAATTATGAAGTCCTTTTTGACAGATGTCAATAGTTCAGTACTAGGGAAGTACCCTTAGAAATCGATATTCAGCGGCAACGATTCTCGATTTGTAACAAATTTAAATCGAAGTAACTTTCAAAAACTAAGGTTAATAAAAAATATCGAAAGAACAATTTTAGACATGCAAAACTTCCAAACTTATTTTTTGTCGAAAAAAGAAATACACGATTGGATGTTTAGTATAATAATAATGAATAATAATAGTTAAGTTGTTTAAAATTTACTCTGAGTTTAAAGGATCATAACAGTTATAGGCTCGTGTCAAAGACTCGTTAATTAATGGCACCGAATGTTTGACACCGTTTGCTGCCAGGAGTGTTTGCACCGAGTACCTATAGTTGCAACACTAAATTAATTATACGAATTGTATCGCGTAATGGAGTAACTCAACAGTTACTATGAGCATCAGATTAAAATAAAAACAATCAATTCATTTAAGTTTTTATAGTTATTAATCATCACTGCTTGATTTATTAATTTATTTTGTTATTTAACCAGTTTACATATTACCTGCGCAAAGGACTGCACTTTTTATTACGTTTTATTGTAAAACGCATTAAAGTTATAAGCAGTCCCATTGCCGCTAGATTCATTTTCATTCACGAATGATCGTTTTAACTAACCGAATACTTGAGGCACGTCACTACGTTTAAAAGTAAAACATAAACCATAGTACGTAACTGCATACGCGCTTAAAAATATTATTTTATTTTGAAGTTCAGATGTAGAAACAATAGTTAGATCAAAAACAATAAGTATATTTTGCTTGTAAATTAATTGTAGGGTGTTTTTGCATAATTGTATATTTTTTAAATAACGATTTCCTACTAAACACAAAAAGTGATATTAAATTGGATTTATTTGAAACGTGCAGAGTTACGTTCTTCGAAATGTCAAAAAGGACTTCATAAATGGAATGGAGTATAAGGCTAAGAGAGTATCTTTACAATACATATACTTAGCCACTAGTTAAGTGTATGTATTGTAAAGATACTGAATAAATATTTTTCATTTTCAAGGCCTTAGTCGACCACGCTGGCTGGCTAGATGCTATAATGGTGTCAGTAAATACTCCCGAGAATAACGTATTTAACAATAGGTACTGGCTAGCATGCGAGACGCAGGAGCAATCACGTACCACAGGAAAAGAGCCCTTATTGGTTCATGTTGACATCCGTGGTGACATTTATCATGTTTCCGGTCGAAATTGACCAATTAAAGATTCGTGTCACAAGCTGTAACCGCGCTACGAACGCCGTGAAATTGTCAAAATTCCAATATTTAATTAAAGGAAATGTTATTATTTTTGAGTAATAGTTTATTATAACACACATGTATTTAAATTAAACTGTATGTATTAAAATATTTTTGGACACATTTTGTTTAGAATAGTATAGGTGTTTTCTAGGAAAAAAACCATGTTTTAAATTTAAGTATGCATATTTCAATAATGATTAGAACATTGGTGACGAAAAAGAAAGCTATTTATAAGACATGTTTCTTTAAAATATAAAATAATTCAAACGAATAAAAGAAAAGAGTAATTCAAAATAAAATATGTTTTATTTACTCCATTTGTATTTAATAAGTAAAGATACAAAGTCAAAATCTATCACAAATGTTAAGTTAACAATCCATCGAAGTAAAAGTGTGAAATAGTCATCTTGCGCGCATATTGGTTGATCAGTTGTTCCCTATCCATTATTGACCAAAATTCTGATTAATATTAGTTCTGCCAAATGTAGCGACACTGGGTTCATTTCTGTCGACCAAATAGATTACAAGATGCGTCCGTCAATTTTATGGCTTTGCGTCAATAGGTAAATATATATATCATCTATCAGTCCTGAAGTGGTTTTCCACTTTTCCCCACGAAGCCGCTTCATTGAAGTGGAAAACTTTTTAAGCGGGGCGACTTGGTAAGGCAAAGTGGAATATCACCTTATTTGGCTTTATCATCATCGTCTCCTAACCCAACGACAAAAGAGCCGCGATCATATAGCTCACTCCCTCACTCTTATCTCCCTTCTCCGTCTTTGGTTTCTCAGTAGTTCTTGGCACTTCTTTTTCGGAGACACTTCTCACTCTAACATGTGTCTCCTCGTTTGGCACATCTTCGCTTGCTTGCAGAAACGTGGCCTTTGGACTCCTGTCTGCTTCATCCAGGGTTGTTGGTGATGATGCCGCCCAAGCTAGGGAAAAAGGTTTAATAGAATTAAAAAAGTAGGTAGTTTTTTTTACAAAAGGTTAACAGGAGACCTCACTCCACCTGATGGTAAGCGGTAGTGAGATCCACATATGAGGTCGACAGGTACAATGGACCTTAATGAATAAATAAACAAACAAATACACACACACACGGCACAAACAACGATATTCATCACACAAGGAATATTTTTGTGACTGTGACTTTCAAGCCTTGAGTGATAAGTCCTTTCAGTATAGATCAAATCTATGATCATAATAATGTACAAAAATGTATATACGTAAATACATTATTTAATCGCAAAGTAAAGTATCTACTTTCAAAATAGCTCACCAGTAAATGCTAGCGCTAAAACAAACACACAAACACAGATCCTTGCCATCTTTCCTCACTATTCTTACTGACAGCACGCGAGATTGTTCTCAAACTTATTCAACATAGTCCAGGAACCCAAAAGCTAACAAGGAAAAGTCAACCTTAATTATGGATGCAGCCTAGCCTTTAGTAGTTTCTTAGTTATGGCGGCCGGAGCCAAGTCTTCTTTGATTATATATTTTTATTTTAGTTACAGACTCTCAGGATTACCTCACTCCACCTGATACCACGGTCGAGAATAACATTTGAAAAAAAAACAACATGTGCCATTTTTGCAAAAAAAAATGAGAACTTAATTATTGACTGATTAAGTTTCAAACTTCAATTATTTTATATCGCGTTCAATTTGATGTGCGGGCTCTTGGTCTATAGGTCACCGTCTGGTCAGAGTTTAACCTTGAAATCCAATAAATTGCGAAAGGTCACGCTTATTTTGATAGATTTGGTACAAAAAACACTCAGACATCGTCGTGCGTCATCAGTACTTACATTTAAAGGTCCAATTCAAGCAATTATAAGTACTTTTGAAATTTTATCGGTTTTCCTTATTATTTTTAGCTAATTTACTGTTTAAACTAATACAAATATGTACTAATAACGAGAACAAGAGGTAAAGAACAGTACAGTGTCATTTTGAGGACTCAATATTTCAACAGTAAAGAAATCACATTTGGTATAACCCTATGCTTATACCTATAAAACGGATTTTGGTAATCAAATTTTTAAGTCATCTCTTTGAAATTATTTTTAAGCTGTTTGATTGAATATCCGATCTATGCGTGCTTTAAAGTTACGATAATTAATTGCATGAAACGCATTTGAGCAAATGAAATTTATTGTTATAATGTTTCAACTGGCTCGGTGGATACGTTTCCAAGAGTCGTGGGTTCTATTCCCACCCGGGACAAATATTTGTGTGACGAACATCGGTATCTTTTCCGTGTTTGAGTGTTATTAAATTTATTTCAATAAGGATATTTGTGCATCGCGCTGTTGTTTCTGATATCTGTAACACTATTGCATATGCAATTTATTTCGGAATCAATATGTGATATTGTGTAATATTTATATTTATGAAAGATATTATACTAGCTTTTAGTCCGCGACTTCGTCCGCGTAGAGACGTTTAACGGGTAAAACATTACTTCTTTATAGCTCAGTCGGTTAAAAAGCCAATGTCCTTTCTCAGGCTCTGGACTACATATATCCGTAGCAAATTTCATTGAAATCGGTTCAGTACTCTATGCGTGAAAGCGTAACCGACAGACAGACAGAATTTCTTTCGGATTTATAATATTAGTAAGGATTCAGTGTGACCAGTGCGCGCTCTTGCGAATAGGTAGCTAAAACCTACCCACCCATAGATATAGAGCCACTTAACATACTCAAAAGTCAACAAACTAATTAATTATAGCAAAACGATTCAAATTATAATAACTGTTAACTGTTATGGCTTATCTGTGGTCAAACTGGCGCTATGACGTTGTTGATAGCGTTTAATACAACCGAACTTAAGGTGAATTTATTCGTCATCGTAGTTTAAAAAACACATTTTTCCTAAAATTAAGTGATTTAAGTAATTAATTCCTAGTGCTTAAGCTACTTACCACGGGATCAGATCAATGTATGTGATGTTGTGTAATATATTTATTAACTAGCTGTGCCCTCGACTCCGTTCGCGTTGGATCTAGAATTCAAATAGCCTATCCTGTGTCCCAGATATGTCTATATGTTTTTATACCAAATTTCATCAAATTCGGATAATTGGTTTAAGAGTTATGGAGAACCATACATACATACACACATACAGAAAAACATATAAATCGTGAAATTAGTATCAGTATCTATTTTTTTTTTTTTTATTTTTTTTTATTCGGATATCCAACAGCAAAAATTACAAAGATAAAGTTTTACAAACGCATGATAAATACAACTTAGCCAATAACAGGATATCACAAGATGATTAATAATATATAGACATCTTTGAAAAAAAAATACATTATAAAATAAAAAAACAGGACAATAATGCTGTGTGTTGGTGCTAGTGGTCAGAAAGACTGTTTATGTGGAACTTAGTTAAAATTATAGGACTATATTAGAAACACAATTACATACAATATATACACCGTGAAATTTTAGTGGTTGTTTTCCCGCAGTAAAATGATTCTATCTTAGTAGTACAAAAGATGTGTGCAGTTCTTTTTTGTTAAAATCAATAAATGCCGGTTTTACGAAAGGTTTAACCTTAACTCGAAAGCACGTTCGAACCGCTTTATGACTTAGGGTGTCGAGCTTCTTCAGCTTTAAGCATCGATTTCATGCGGCAAGCAGTATCTGATTACGTCACATCATATAAAAGAACGATATCTTCTCTCGTTTTCGAGATAGAAAAATATTATTTTGAAAATTTCAAAATAATTTTTTTTTTTTTCGCGGAATAATTTGCATAATTCGATAGTACTACGATGGGTAAATCGTTCTGCTTCGGGAAAACAACCACTAAAATTTCACGGTGTATGTGGGATGTGGCTTGAAACAAATATTTAGAGGAAAATCTTCACTTTTATTTACAGAAAAAACATTTTACATCATTCTTCTTTCATTCCTTGACATCATCTCCCAGCTGTCACTTTCCATCGACAATCTTTATAAAATAGGTAATAATATAACTTAAACAAAAAGTACTAAATCTTTTAACAAAAAATAACAAATATTAAAATCTAATCCACACGGTCATCCTGTTCATTCATCTGCCTCAGATGAACTTTCTTCTTCTGGCGCAGTCCACGGCTTCATCATGTCCGCTGAAGTTGAGGTATTGATGGGCCCTTCTCCATAGCCTACTTTCTTAACGGCGTATCTGTCATTACGTTTCTATGCAGTTACTTCATATGGCCCTAGAAATTTAGGGAAAAGTTTCGAGCCTTGGGAAAACTGGATCTTTTTGATTGCAACAAGATCTCCTATATTGTAAACAACTGCTTATTTTCTATTCTTATCATAACCTCTTGAATCTTCCTCTTGTATTTTTTTAATCGATTCTTTAGCCTTGTTTCTAACTTTTAGTCTAATTTTTTTGAACATTTGGATGTTTTTTTCTTTCATTCTATTAATCAATTCTTCAGTCTTTGAAACTCCAAAATATTCTCTTACGTGTTGTTTTTTTATTATTGGCAGTGGTAATATTTCTTTTATGACTTTCTTGTTTAACTTTCTGTAATCTATACATATTCGGCGTGAACCATCTTTTTTGTGAGCCAGTACTATCGGACGTGCAAAATCAGATTTACTAGGTCTAATAACTCCTTTTGCTAAACAATCTTCTATTTGTTTGTTTACCATACCCATTTCCAGTGGCGACAGACGTCTTGGGCTTTGATACACAGGATCTTCATCGACGAGTACAATTCTTAGTTCCACTTTATTAGTCTTCTTCTGCTCATTCGGGTTATACTCTTTGCACATCTTGTCAATTTCTTCTGCGTTTTTAGAATCTTCAATGTCATATTGATGGTTAGCTTCATTTCCTTCGACTAAAAGAGTTGGGTGCTTAAGCTTCTTCATATACACACCTTCAGGAGTAAAGTGAACTTCGTAATCATTGAGTATGGGGTTCCCAATAAGGATAGTCACCGGTATGTCGTGGTCCTTTACGACATGGAATTTCATGTCTGTATAGCATCGATCAATTTCAACCTCGGCCGTAAATATTCCTTCCGTATCTACTCTGTTTTCTGCTATACCGGTAAGCCATACAGATTTTGCTTTATATTCTTTGATACTACCTTTAATTTTCTCGAATTCTGATTTTATTATAAGGTTGACATCACTTCCAGTATCTATTAAGCATGTAAATTCTTTTCCGTTTATCGATATCTTCTTATACGGAACTTTTTCCTTATCATCCTTAATTTGTGGGCATACATCATCTTCTTTATTCTTATACTGAATGTTCATCGTCTTTTTGGGTTGGTCATTTGTGCAGTCAGTAGATTTATGACCAAACTCATTACATTTAAAGCACTTGATTCCCTTTGAACAAGATGATGATTGGTGGCCTAAATCGCCACAGTTGAAACATCTTTTAGCAGGAGGGATATTCTTGCGAGATGGATGATGCGCAGACGAATGTCCAACTTGTGCTTGTTTGCTTGTTACCTTCTTTCTGAAGTCACCATAGATATCCAATTTCCTACGGAATTCTTTTAAATCTGAGGCACCATATAAAATGGCTTTGTTAGTCTCTAGGTCACGGATACCATCAATGACGTATTCAATCAAGGCAGCGTCTTCAACCTTGCCATGGAGTGCCAATTCTTTCATGGACAGGAAATACTGTTGTAAAGTCTCATCGGATTTCATTTTCCGCGCCGCAAGCTTTTTATGTACTATAGCGCTATTAACTTTAGGGCCGAATTCATCTTTGAGAGCTTTCTTCAATGTCACGTAGTCTTTTACTCTCCCTAAAGATCTCAGGAAAAGTTTAGCGGTTCCGTCCAAAAGTCGTTTTGTATAAATCATTTTTTCTATCTTGGTCCACTTCATAAGCTGAGCAGTGTCTTCAAAGTCTTCTATAAACGTCTCAACAGGATAGGTGTCGTCTCCAGTAAATGTCATCATTGACTTCTCCAAATCTTTAAAAGAGATCTGTACTTCCACATCTTCGTCTTCACTCATTCTTTCATCTTTCTTCGGAGGCATTGTGGTAGTTACACTACTGTTATCTTTGGAACTCTTTGAAAATCTCGTCTTAGTCTTCGTACAAAATGATGGTCTGTTGGTAGTCATAAATCTTCAAATTAATTCAGTCTTCAGTCTTCATAAAATAAATTAATTCAGAAAATCTTCATAAACCATCATTCGGTCGAATATTTTTTATACTTGAATATCTTCACGCGTCATCATCGTTACCGGTGCAATGTCGGTAGAACAATTTGCAATGGCGAGTCAAACATTCACGAACCGGTACTTTTTGCAGACGACTTTTCAGTTTTCTTCGTAGATTCTCTTCAAATATTGTTTCTCATCCCGGACGAGCCCCCAAAAAGTTGTGGGATGTGGCTTGAAACAAATATTTAAAGGAAAATCTTCACTTTTATTTACCAGAAAAACATTTACATCATTCTTTTTTCATTCCTTGACATCATCTCCCATCTGTCACTTTCCATCGACAATCTTTATAAAAAAGGTAATAATGTAACTTGAACAAAAAGTACTAAATCTTTCAACAAAAAATAACAAATATTAAAATCTAATCCACATACATACAATATAATAAATATATAAAATTTCCAATTACTTATATTGTAGAGATGTAGTGTTGCTGATTTTATTCAAGATTTTTCGTTTAAAAACTGTTTTAGATGAAGCAAAAATGTCAATATCATTGAAACTTGTGTTGTACATTTTAGTAGCACGTAGAAAATAGTCATTTTTCCTATAGTTGGTACGGCAGAACGGGATATGGAAGAGTCTAGCTGTGCATTGTCTGGGGGGGCGGTTAGGTATGTGGTAATTAACTAATGATAAAAGTACTGAGCAATCTAAATTAGAGTTTACAACATCGTGCAAAAAAGACAGATCAAGCAAAGTTCTCCTGTTCTCCAAGCTGCTAAGACCATGATACTTACAGGCTTCTTCATATGATGAAAACCTTTTATTAACTTTAAAATTAAGATACTTAACAAAAATTCTCTGAATGCGTTCTATTTTTATTTTGTATATGTTATATTGGGGATTCCAGATTATACTGGCAAATTCCAAGAGGCTTCTGACGTAGGCGTAGTACACTACCTTGAGACAAGCAGTATCCGTAAACGATTTGCAAACTCTCATTACGAACTACTAACTTACTCCATGACCGACCCTTACAGATTTATTATTAGTATAGATTTATATTTTAATTCATCATGGCCGTCACCATAAAAGACGTTTATTTTAAGAAAAAAACATTCAAAACAAATTGGAAGGAAATGTTTAGAGACCCGCCCTTTGCTTCGGGTATTATACATAGGTATAGGTAAAACTTCCTCTTTAATCACTATTAATATAAACCGCACCAAAATCCATAGGTCTAAAGATGTAAGTCCACATAGGGACGGACAAACAGCGGATAGCACGTTGTTTTAAACTATTCATGATGTTCTATAAAATTAAAATGATTTTATTGGCACAGAAGAACAAAAAGTACAAACATACCTAGTATAGAATTAAATTAAAAGTATAAATGTCATTAAACTTATTGAGCCAAAGGTTCCCAAACTAGGCTTAGCCTGTAGTTTAGCAAACCGTACTAAATGGTAGTAAAGCTTACACGAGCCGCTTTGATATTAGATAGTTATTATTTATAAATAAAAAAAAAAAACAGTTCTCCACCACCGCTCAGGGTTCGAATCCACAGCCTCCTGGAAGTCGTGTCTAATCGTGTGCATTCAAAGGTTCTAAGCCATCAGCAATTCAGCAACATATCTGAATTGAAAGAAGGAAAGATAATAAAATAACCAGAAACTAGAAATAAGTAGTAGCCATGACTTAGTTAGATAAAGATAAAATCCTTATTAACATTCTAATAAGACAATACATAGTGGTTTTGTTTAAAGAAAAAATAACAAACTTTCAGAACATTAGGCATATCACAATATGAAACATTTGTAATTCCATTCACGAACTTATAATGTACACTTAAGATTTTTTTTTATTTGACTGGTTCGGTGGAACAGTGGTTAGAGACCCATGGTCACTATCTACGGTTCCAAGAGTCGTGGGTTCGACTCCCACCCGATTACAAACATTTGCGTGACGAACATCGGTGTTTGTTCCGTGTCTGGGTGTGTTGCTAAATACGTTTAAGTATATTTGTGTATCAATTGTTGATGCTGATATCTGTATCACAAGTCATCATCATCATCATCTTCGCGATTTCCCGGTTGCATCCTTGCGGAGCCCGGGGTCCGCTTTCCTACTCCTAGCTCTCCACTTCGCACGGTCTTCGGCATCCTTTACGGAGAGTTTGTTGGCACGCATGTCATCCACTACGACGTCAAGCCAGGCCTTCTTGGGCCTTCCCCTTCTGCCGGGACCCGGCGGTAGCGACATGGCTAGACACTTGTTCCCTACGTAGTTTGCCGGTTTCCGTAAAACATGACCGTACCAACGTAGGCGGCACTCTTGCAGTTTATCAGCGATGTCTCATGAATGGACATGAAGGGTGCCGCGAATACGGGAATTCTTTACGCGACCAGCTCGCGTAACTCCCGACATCCAGCGCAGCATCTTCAACTCCGTGACCCGCAGTTCCTGCTTGTGCCGCTCAAGTAATGGCCATGCTTCACTACCTACCATATAAGAGAACAGGCCTAATGATGGATTTATAGACCTGTCCCTTGACTTTAACCGGCATTTTAGGGGCGCAAGTGACGCCCCTCACCTCCGGCCATTTATCCCAAGCAGCAGAAATGCGTGCCTTGACGTCGGAGTCGATGTGGCCGTTCGCGTGGAGTACAGATCCCAGATACTTGAACCGGTCCGTGCGCTCGACCGTGTCTTCGCCTATGCGGACGGACATGGGATCTGTAGTATATAAACACTTGTGATATAGATATCTATATCACAAGTGTTTAAGCTATTTACCACGGGATCAGATCAATGTTATGTGATATTTATTTATTATTTATTTATGTACATTAAAAAAGGACAGAGCATTACTTATTACGCAAAAGGGTCCACAAGACCTCTTGAAGCTGATTTTCAGTGGAACCAGCAGGTAGAAATGGAGGAATGGAAGTTTCACACTTAAAAATGAAATTACCTACTGTTCTTACAGTTAATAATATTACAGAAAAAAAAGCTTTTAAAAACATTTGTAATTCCATTCACAAACTTATAATCGGTAAAAATAACTATTTTATCATAAAATGGTCCCTTTATATAAATAAAACATGAATGTTTTACTTAACTATGGTGTCACCTCGCCTTAATTATATCATTACGATTCAAAAAGGTTACGGAAACAAATTCTAAGTAAAATAATGATCTAATTATGTATCAGTAACACATTAAGTAACTTCATACAAGACTCGTGCTTGTATTGAATACACAATATTACACAACTTAGATCGCAATAAATAAATACATAAGTAGTACCTATTCTTTAAATACATCCTTATCCTTACTAGTCCTTACCTTACTATCCTTACTTCCTTACAATATTATAAATCCGAAACTCTGTCTGTCTGTCTCTCTGTTTGTCTGTTACGCTTTCACGCATAGGGTACTGAACCGATTTAACCGAAATTAGGTACAGATATTGTCCAGAGGGCCTACCATGAGTCGGCTATCGAAAACTTACGTACGTTAAAAACCTATCGAGTTGTTTTTTCGTACGGCCGATTTTAGTTCTTCGCGTAATCACCAGCGGCGCTGTACAAGTTTTTCATAGACATATTTACGTAGACGATATCGAGTGCGTAAGTTTTAAACTCATGGTAGCCCCACAGAGCCTAGAAAAGGATATAGGCTCCTTTTTAACTGACTGCGCTATAAAGAAGTAATGTTTTACCCGTTAAACATCTCTACGCGGACGGAGTCGCGGGCGGAAAGCTAGTATTATAACGTAACTCTGTCTTTATGTCTGACTGGCTCGGTGGAACAGTGGTTAGTGACCCAGGTTCACTACCTACGTTTCCAAGAGTCGTGGGTTCGATTCCCACTCGGGACAAATATTTGTGTGACGAAAATCGGTGTTTGTTCCGTGTCTGGGTGTGTATTAAGTATATTTGTGTATCCACTGTTGATTCTGATGTTTGTTGTCATAAGTGCTTAAGCTACTTACCACGGGATCGGAGCAACGTATGTGATATTGTGTAATATTTTATTATTTTTATTTATTTATGTCGCACTTTGACACCTAAACTACTCATCATCATCATAATCCCATACACGTCCCACTGCTGGGGCACGGGCCTACCCTAAACTAGTGCGATCAGGCCTTAGTCAACCACGTTGGTCAAGTGCGGGTCGGTCGACTACACACACAACCTTAGAAAATTTGCATCATCATCATCATAGATATGCAATTTTCCTCACGACTACCTACTCACTCGATTTGAAAATTCGGTACAATAGATAGTTTAAGGGCTGAGAAGGAACAGGCTTTGTGAAACTGATTTCTCTATTAGAAGGTATTTTAAGGACGAAAAGCTTGTATTAGTCTGATAAAAAATCCTCTTACTTTTAGTTTTATTTAATTTTCAGATCTTCAATTATGGAATTCTCACAACATAAACATACTACATTCTACAATGTTTGATTCTGAAATAAGTTGCAAGCATATAGCATTAGATGTACATAAAGTATTGGAAACGAAATTAGACAATACTTAAATGGAAAAATAAACAACACAACCAGACATGACACAGATTAATTTTATATCAATAATGGATGAGAATTTATTCTCATTTTGTAAATTTTTGCATGCCACTTGGTGAAATATGCTGAACACTGTATACACCTATAATGTAACGACTGTACCTATGAAACCATATTTCTAGCAAATAAAGTTATTTCATTTCATTTCATGGAACAAACTCCGATGTTCATCACACAAATCAACATATCTACGTTTTCTCAGTATGTTAATTGTTAACTAACTGCCTCGTTGGTCTATTGGTAGCAAGCGCTGCGTAAGGACCGTGAGGTCCCCAGTCCCGAGTCCGGAATCGGGAAAAATTTGTTTGAGTTTTTCTAAAATGAAATTACGCAGCCCGGAGTTAGGAAGTTGGCGGTTGAACGCCCGTGCCTCGGAAAGCACGTTAAGCCGTTGGTCCTACGCCCGATTTATCATCGGTCGGATTGCCGTCTCACCGAACTATGAGAGTAAGCGAATAGAGAGTGCACTTGTGTTCGCGCACACTTGTGCACTATAATGCACACATGCATGTGCGTAATGTCCTACGCACATGGTTCATCTCAATTCATTGTTGAGATCGGCCGCCATGGCTGAAATCGGTCGGACACCTTATTATTTATTTTTAATTGTTATGTATTCTGAAGAGGAATAATGAATTTCTGAACAGGAATTCAAGAGGTAAGTAGGTTATATTATGTAAAATTTACCCGCATTTTAAAAAAGCAAATTATAAACTCCAATAAAAAGCTTTAGTCATTTAGATATTTTATATATGTAATACCTTTTTTTAATCATTATTAAAATGGTTTATAACATGATTTAAATAAATTTACCAAATTACCAAGTATTACCTCAATTGTCTCTAAACTTTTTAAATCAACAAACATTTTGTTTTTTTTACTTAATTTATAGCTTTTTTAAACTATATTTTAAACTATTTTACATTAGATAAGTATGTACATTGTCCGTGGACACAACTGGCAAAATTTTTCCGCAATTAAAATACATTCTAGAAGCGAATAAATTGTTCACTTTTTAAAGAATATTTACATAACATTATACTTGTGTAAATACATATGTCGTCAACCTTTGGCAGGTCCATTTGTTAAGAGCGTGAACGTGTGATAGATTTTAGGAATTAGCATAAAATAGAGCAAATAACATTTTAATTAACCCAACCAACTGAGCAAACATATTTTTTTTGGTTCCTTACCTAATGGAATATAATAAATACCTACCTAAAGTACCCGACTATCTTTTTTATCTCTGTCCACTGCTGGACATAGGCTTCCCCAAATGCACGCCACTTGTCTCTTTATGCTTTACTAGCTTTCCGCCCGCGACATCGTCCGCGTAAAGACGTTTAACGGGTAAAACATTACTTCTTTATAGCGCAGTCGGTTAAAAAGTATCCTATAACCTTTCCTAGGCTCTGGACTATATCTGTACCAAATTTCATTTAAATCGGCCCAGTACTCTATGCCTGAAAGCGTAACAGACAGACAGACAGAGTTACTTTCGGATTTATAATATTAGTAAGGATTATAGATTTTTTTTTCACAACTTCACATACATTGATCTGATTCCGTGATAAGTGTTACAGAAAACAGAATCAACAGCTTAGATACACAAATACCTACCTAAATTATATTTAATAACCCAGACACGGAACAAACACCAATGTTCGTCATAAAAATATTTGTACCTGGTCGGAATCGAACCCACGACTCTTGGAACCGTAGGTAGGTGTGACAGTGGTTAGTGACCTTAGGTCAGTGGCGGGGTTTGAACCTGCGACCTCTCGCATGGCAAGCAACGACCTTAACCTCTCGGCCATCGACAGTTTTACGGTAACTTTATTAATTCAATTATTTCTTCGTTGATAAAGAACCAGATTTGTAGTATTTTCGCAAATTATAGGTATTACTATATTTTTTATTAGATCACTTAAGTTGTATCTAATTGGCTCGAATACTTGAAGCTCAACTTAAACTCTGATCTCACATAAATTGATCTCACATGCATCGATCTGATCCCGTGGAAAGTAGTTTAAGCACTTGTGTTACGGTAATCAGAAACGACAGTGGATACACAAATATACTTAAATTTAATAACACACCCAGACACGGAACAAACGCCGATGTTCGTAATACAAATATTTGTCTCGAGTGGGAACCGAACCCACGACTCTTCGAACCGTAGTTAGTGGACCTGGGTCACTAACCACTGTTCCAACGAACCAGCCGTGTGACTAACTATTTGTACGTAACTTAATTATTCGCTTATCCGTCAATCAAATTGTAAATGTAATAACCGTAAAAGCCAAAGTCAAAATTCCTTTATTTATATAGGCATTTACACGCAGTAAATAAATAACTAATAGATCTGTGATTCTAGCACCGGTTCGGAACGCTGATTTTACCGGGAAGACACCAGCAAGAAACTCGATAGTTCTTTACACTTTTTAACCATTACATTGTTGAAAACTAGCCCCACAGTTTGAGTATGTCACAGTAGAAAAGAAAATATAAAAAAACTGATCCTACAATTAATTAAAAATACTACGTAGAAAGTAATTTAATAAAACATAGTCGATGTCCTTAGTTAATTAAACTGAATAACTTTTTAAGAAGGTAATTACGGAATTCAATTGACAGGATAGACATGTAGTTAGCTAATCAAAGTCTGTATAATTATATAGATAATCTATATCGAAATCGATCAGTTCTAACAATGGACATTAATACCTATTAATCTTAGGTCTCTTAAGTACCTATTTAAGCCTAGATCGTTTAGCATCTTACGGTCAGTTATAACAGAGCCTTCGCTGGACATAGTCAGTGAAAAATCGTTTCCCTGAACGTTTCCATATAAAAAAAAAACTCGTTTGCAAATATGTACCTACTGATATCGGTGTTTGTACTTGCTACTTGAATATATAAACAAGAAGTGTATCGTCGGAACTCGCATTCGACCCTCGACACCCGATACGCCATCATATTGAGACTTTTTTTTTAAATATTTTACACTTTTTATTTAAGAGAAAAAAAAGGGTTTCAAAAATTTAGTTTTGTTTTTTGTTCGTTTGAGATAGTTAAAAGACTTCGTTTGAGATAAAGTTATTAAAAGATTTTTGACATGGATTTGAGGGTAAGTTTTTTTTTTCATTTTTGTCTTATTGACAAATTGTTGATTGTAAATTCTTGCTTTAATTCTAATGGAGTTTACTGAAATGGAAAATAAAGTTTTTAATTCTGCACGGATTTCACAGTCGGTTAGTTACTGCGTTGAAAATCATAAAAAAATAAATTATATTAGGTATAGGTATTAGCAGACCCGGCAAACTTAGAGTTAGTAAGAGCGCGTGAGGTAAATTTAATTTTATATATATGTCGGATCAGAAGTATTTAACGACATAGTGTGGGCGAATGTAGGTATCGTGCAAATAAAAGTAGCGTGATATCAAAGCACTAGATTTATTCTAGGTCACTATTTCCATTAGATCGATTTACAGAACAATGAACACAATCACACCCGACACTAATTACACTGAACGGAAGTATAACGATACGCGACAGTTTCTACGATTTGCACCGTGCGGTCGTCCGGAGATAACTGAGCCGCTGCGCACGACCGCCCGCCCTAACGTAGACTCCGTCTAGCGCCACCGGGTGGCGCTTGCGTGCCGTAGCTTCCACTCACTGCCTTCAGGTGGCGCTGGCGTCGTAATTATTCCGACACGGCCATCCTGCTTGCACACGTCCTCGTGTGTTAGTCTGAAACAATAGAAAACCAAGCACAGTATTTACCGTTCGGTCTATCCTGACCTAACACAAAAACATTCAGTTTCTAGATTTTCTAGAAAGTCATCAGTACTAAGTACTAGAACATAATTAACACACTTTTTTTACAATCAAACTGTATTTACTAACACTATGAAATTTTATCCAAACAATAGGGTAGTTTCCTAAGTTTGATTTCACATAAAATTTCACAATTAACAGTAACATATAGGTAAATCAATAACATAAGTGAAATCGGAATTGAAATTTCTCATGAAATGAGACAATAATAGGCATTTGAAGTAAGGTGGGAAAGTCCATTTCTAAAGTGCAAAAAATCAATTAAAATACTATGCCATCTTATAAATTACAGAATTAGTAGTAACTTTCCCTATGAAAACATATTCTTAAACGCAACATTTGATATAGCTGCTGAACAAAGTTCTTACGATATCCATACAATATTACAAGGGGTGACGTCATAGTCCGCTGCGACATTTGCATGAAGTATTTTGAACTCGTCCAAATGATGTGCTATTGAAACTGTATATCTCGGGGAGTTTCCTAAATATCAAACCATTCTTTTAACAGCACCTATGCAATTGTGTGGTCCATCCATTTATACAAAAATAAAAAAATAGGAAACTACCCTATTCAGTGATTATAGATGGTCCGGACAGAATCAAGTAACAATTGCACGCATATCATAACACACTCTTAAATCTCCATCTAAGCACAGGCTCAATCCATCCAGACCAATACGGCTCTACAAGCCCAGGAAACCATCCTTATGCGACTCCATCTACCAGGATCGCCGAGTCATCTCCGACTCTACGGTCTTAATATCCCATAAGACCCGACCCCCGCCAGTGTTCACTGCAATACCGCGTGCTCACGGTGTACTACAAAGAGACTATGAGAATCGCAAGAACTAATTCTTACGATCCCTAAACATCACTAAGCTTACATACCGATTTCAACTGAACTACGGCTACAGCGACACACCTGGTGCGGCCAACACATACGGTCAACTTTGACCCGGTCTAGGACTAGAGTGCAACCTTGCTTAAAACAGAAAGAGTAGACAATCTACTCCGACTCAGACTAATCTTCAGCAACTTCAATTGGTACTTGACCCTCTGGCATACGTCTAATCCTGTCATGGGCGTACTTGTATTTACGCTTTGAATTTAATGACTTTAAAATCATTTACTTTCATTTTCATGAAATCTTTACATGGTTTAAACACAATAGATTACATTTGACATCAAACAAAATTAATTTCCATTGTAACAAAAGAAAACAAAACATTTTCGAGTAGCCAGAGTCACGTACCATTCGCTGTACAAATTAATTCTCGCTATTAATCAACTGTGTAGCCTCACAAATCTCAAGTGACCACTCCAACGCCACGGCACCATAGCCGATAGAGCCTCCAAAGTCTCTCATACGCGCTTCAATATCCACGCACGTGTGCATCACCCACTGACTACACACTACGGTCTCGTTAGACCACGACCTCCACCAGAGCCAAATGCGCATCGCGCACCCACGGGCTACTTGAGTTTCCCCAAAAGACACCGATTTCTAGCGGGCTACGACTACGAAATAGCTACTGGCACAGTCGACTTAACTACGGCCGTTTAAGTTTACACTCGAGCTCTCATACCATCACCAATTTATTGTTTACAGATTACTCATCAACGTTAGGCTCACAATGTATCTACTTCAACTTCGACTGGTACATGACCTTCTGGAAATCCTCTTTACCTATCACTATCCAATAACTCACGATAAAAATGAAACCAAAAGAGTAAACCGTTTGGCCATCCCAGCCAAAAGTTAACAAATAGCTTCTGCTTACAAAATGTTACTTTACTTAACATTTGAACGTTTGACCGACAAGTTCCCAAGTTCAAATCTGCAACTAAGGCATTACTCAGCATATCCAATTAATTAATAACACAAGTCTAGACACACACACACTCTGGCCAGTCCGTCGGCCTAGAACCAGTCCGTCGGTTCTCACAGTGTTCAGTCCATCGAACACACCTAGTATCCAGTCCATCGGCCATTTCAACTTAAAGTAACTCAATCCATAGGTTACCCGTACCATCAACATGTGTCATTAAATAAACCAACAATCAACATGAACAAAGTCAATATCATTAGCATTGTCCAAATCTTTGGGAACCTATCGTTCTACTAGACTTAAATGATTATAAAAATTATCTATCCACATTTGGATGGGGAAAACCAAAACCAAATACTCAATTACTTTAAAAGGGCCTCTATACTTAGGGTCCAACTTGGTCTGATTCCTTTCCTCATTTTCAAGGACAAACATTGTGTTCAGTGAGCATCACATACTGCGATGCAGTACAGAATCACAATTCCTAGGTAAATCAATCTTAAAGGATGTCTAAAGTCTAAACATAAAAACAATGCACCTGATTTAAGGTTTCCTCTCAGCATCTATCTTGCATTCCTGGTATAAGGAATTTGTTGCTCCGTAGCCGCCTGTCGTACTGCAGCTCAATCTCAATTCCCAACTGTGTTCACAGATGCCTGGGGTACAAGGCATGGCATCTGAAACAAAGATTTCTTACAGTAGACAACTGACTGGTAAAGTGATGAGAATCACCGCTCAATTACGTATTTGAGTTCGAAGTAGAATCAACAAAGACAGCAGACAATCAGTTTGTTTTTCAAATTTTAAATTTAGAATCAACAATTAATCTACGTGTTCGAGAAACTAAAATTCCCTGAGCTTTTAATTGCACTGACATTGACGGGAAAATATTTTTTTAATTCTTTTTTCTAGTAGGAAATAACGGTTTAAAGGCTTTGATTAATAAAAATCATACAGCCAAACCTTTAATTGTACGAGTTATTTTTTTTTTTTTTTTTACTAATTTTAACTAGCATACATGCACACACGCACACACACCCAGATTCACACTTCCTGTTTTTCTAGGCTGCCGGTAGCCACACAACCACAAGTTGCTTGAGGTCTAATAACTTAAGCACTTAGTGGCATCAAGTACAATAGGTAGCTAGGCATTTCACATAATCTTTCACACTTTTCATGTGGCTACTTTTAATTTACAAAAAGAAAAACATTACTTTAAACGAAACTATTATGAAAATGTTTGCATTGAAACAGACTATACTGACTTTCAAATAAAATCGCAACAGTATGAAAAAGACTCACATGATCATGTAGTTTGCTTACAAAGCAACATCCACTCGTCACTCGTTCCGGAATGTACCGCCGCCGCCGCCGCCGCTGGTGTACCGGCTCGCGATGTGTCCTGGCTTCCCACATTTGAAGCACACGAAAGGCTTCGCTGCTGACTGCTGGGTTGCTTGACTCGATGATGCATGCGTCGCAGGTCTTCCTCTCACATCCACAGGCTTGCTCCTACATTCGGAACGTCTGTGACCCATTTTTCCGCAACTATAGCATTTTAGCGAGGTCATCTTAGCTCGCTTCACATCGGGCTCACTAGACGATTGACCAGGAGTATGGATCTGGCGCTTTAGATATGAGAAAGCGTATAGCTCTTTCTGCAATTTATCTCTTAAAGAAATGTCGGTAGTAAACGCTAAGCGTTGTAATCGCGAGTCGAACTGCGAAATATGCGCTAATACAGCTGCTACTGCAATCTGCTCCTTATCTGCATCCTTCCATCTATTAGTAAGCGATGCCATCAACCGACTCGCATAGGCGGAAAGGGCCTCTTTTTCGTTGATCTTACTGCCGTTAAGATTTATGAAAGTACCCGCCTAAGTCTCTGTAGTAACAAATCTGGCCGTGAAAAGAACCTTGAACTCTTTCCATGTCATACCTTGGTATACAATCTGCGATAGCCATGTTGACGCTGCTCCCTTCAATTCTTTGCTGATCACAACAACAAGTTTACCGCCGCTTAGTGAATTATCGGCAAAACACAAATCCGCGGTCGCGCACCATGATTTCGCATTAGAATCTTGGTTATCGGGGTTGAAATCAGGCAGCACTACACTATTGTTCACATTTGGAGTCTTCAATGCATGAATCAGTTCGCGCATTTGTTGATTTTGCAATTCTAAAAGTACCCGCCACTGACTTTCATCGCCGCGACCATCACTTGCACGATTCGATCCCACTTCTGATGTCGGATCAGAAGTATTTAACGACAACGTGTGGGCGAATGTAGGTATCGTGCAAATAAAAGTAGCGTGATATCAAAGCACTAGATTTATTCTAGGTCACTATTTCCATTAGATCGATTTACAGAACAATGAACACAATCACACCCGACACTAATTACACTGAATGGAAGTATAACGATACGCGACAGTTTCTACGATTTGCACCGTGCGGTCGTCCGGAGATAACTGAGCCGCTGCGCACGACCGCCCGCCCTAACGTAGACTCCGTCTAGCGCCACCGGGTGGCGCTTGCGTGCCGTAGCTTCCACTCACTGCCTTCAGGTGGCGCTGGCGTCGTAATTATTCCGACATATAAAAATGAATCGCAAAATGTGTTGGTAAGCGCATAACTCAACAACGCCTGAACCAATTTGGCCAATTCTTTTTTTTAAATGTTCGTTGAAGTCCAAGGATGGTTCTTACGGCGACAAAAATCTAATAATTGCCGGGAAAACCCTAAAAACAGCCCTTTTCTTTTCCATATTTTTTTGACAGGACGAAGTCTGTCGGGTCAACTAGTTTGAAATAAAAAACTCGTCTAATATTTATTGGTTTTTGATATCCGTGGGAACTTCAAATGCATACTACTTACGTATCTCAGAATCAGAACATACCACAATATTTACTATTAAAAAGTAGTGTGTATATTTTATTTTATTTTCAAATAATGAATGAGTCGGTTAGAATTATTCTCTTACAGTTTAAAACAAGGTAACGTGCATAATTAAGTGTATTTGATGATAAATTAATTGGTGCACTCTGAAAGTAAATAAACTGTAAAAGTATTTTGTGTATATTGTTTTATTCATTTGACATAATTCTTCGTATTTTCTAACCATTGACTGGGTGTCCCTTGCGATTACTGGCACTAAATGAGTTTAGTGCACAAATATGTGCGCAAACACCGGTGCACTATTATCAGTTTAAATATTAATGTTCAGGCGATCAAGAACATAATCTACTTTATCTATATTTTAAAAAATGCTAATAAAAAACCCTATTTTATTTCAGCATTACAATAATCAATTTATTATGCTGCTATGCTTCGAATGCATGTACCTACATCTATACATATACTTAATCAAAATGTAGCGGACCGCTGTCTGTATATAAATGTTATGTGATTAAAATTAAAAAAAAATATAAATTAGACCTTTATCAACGAAGTAGTACCCAAAACAATGATTTTTAGATTTTCTTACTATTTTTCTGTACGTTTGTGCATGTTAACGTCTCAGAATCGGTTAATTCGATGTAGATGAGGTTGTCAGTAATATATTGTGACAAGCCTCACTTAAAATTAAGTGTTTAATGTCAGTCGGTTCACAAATAAAAAAAATATGCTACTCATATTTTAACTAACAATGACTTGCTCTCTCGGGTCGCTAGGGCGAAAACCTTATCCTTCTATACCTATAAATATTTTGAAAGAAATTATTTATTTTGTATAAGATTTAATTAAAATTAACTACTGAGTGATAGGGGTAATTAAAATAGAGATTTAAAAAAAAACAATTTAAAAAAAAATTAGTTCATTACCAAAAAGGTCAGTATTTGCGTATATAGTTTTAAAGATTTCAGCATACATAGGGATATAGGGAGTTAGGGACAGATAAAGCAACTTTGTTTCATATTACGTAGTGAATAACTTTGAACTTGCTGGGCGTTTGTAATAGTGGGTGTATTAAAAAAATATTTAGAAACAAAATTCCTGCCTACAGGTTATTTTGCCCACACGGACGAAGTCGCCGGCACAGCTTGTCATTATTAAAGCGGTATAAGTGATTTAAATATTTCCTATAATATTTATTAAATACTACAGATAACGTAGATTTAAGTGGTAACATTTATCAACCAAAAGTATTGAAGATACCTACTGGGGTTATCGTAAACGGTTAAATAATACGCCCAATGAGTTGAGGAAATACCAATATAGATTTTTAATTACGGTATATTTAAATATAGGTAATACAGGCAAAATATTACATCAAAATAGCCTCAACCTGAAATAGATCGTTTAGCTACCAAATTAGTTTTAAATGTCAGTGCATTTTCTTCCTTATCGATAAGAGCTTAGTTATTTAATACTAGGTGTGCTAGCGACTTCGTCCGGGTTTTTTACACATTTTCCATTTTTTCTTTGCTCTCATTGGTTGCAGCGTGATGTTGTCCCAAAAAATAGTGTCAAGCGGAAGTCTGAGATAAAACACTCCATGGGGCATCCGAAACACCCCTGATGATTTTTAAGCTATTGCATAGCTTTTATCGCGGGCTTTGAGCGCGCGGACCGAACCAAGAAATTCCGTAACGAAAAAAAAAAGATTTAGACTTTTTTAATAAATTCTTTTCGCAAATCAATTTTCATGAGTTCTTTAATTTTTAAAATATTTTTCTTCATAATTGAGATGGAAGTTTTCAAAATGATGATTTGTATTAATCTCAAAAGTTTAGAAAGAAATCATATCTCCAAAACTATCAAAAATCGCGGAACATACATCATGACACTATTTTGGGACACCATGTATAGGCTAAAACCTTCATCGATAAATGGTCTATTCAAAACAAAAATATTTTTTAACCAGCAGTTTCTGAGATAAGCGTGTTCAAACAAACAAACAAACTCTTCAGCTTTATTATTAAGTAAAGATAAGTATAAGTAGATGTTCTACTCTAAAGAGTAGGTAAACAATACTTACTAATATTATAAATCTGTCTGTCTTTTTTCACGCCAAAACCATTGAATCGATTTAAATAAAACTTGGTATAAAGATACTTAAGAGTAGGTACGGCTACTTTTTTATTAAAAAATAAAGATTAAAAACGAATAATTAAGGCCTACACGCGATGAAACAGTAGCTTTATTTTCCTAACTGACCTATGATGATGGCTTGGAGTAGCCTCGTCATCATCACCGGACTTGCGGGCGAGCGGATGGCTATCACCCCTATGATTTTAATGTAATTGAGGCGTAGGTAAGTCTAAAATCGTATGTAAGAGATTAACTAAATCAATGATGGTTATCGAATTTTATCATAAAGAACTGTTTGCCAAATTTTAAATACGTTCCTATGGGGATTTAGCAGACCCCATCTGCAACCAAAACATTCTTGAGACCAAAACCGTAGTAGGGCAAAAATTTAGTACAATAAGTTTAAGTAATATATTTTCTATACATCTAAATAAAATTTCTGTTTGTAATATTAAAATAAAGACTTTACTAAATGGGCATGAACCTACATCGGGTACCGATAGTAACAGTGGCGTAACTACAGGGTGGCAAGTCGGCGAAATGCCACGGGCCCCCCACTCCGTCAGGGGGCCCCAGCCGAAAGGGGTCCCCGGTCATAGGAGAATCACATTTGCCAACACACATACACATTAAGATAAAAAAAGAACGGGGGTGCACGGGGCCCCAACCGATGAATTTTGCCACGGACTTCAACGAGTATAGTTACGCCACTGGATAGTAAAACAATTTTTGTCGATGTCTGTCTGTTTATTTATTTATTTATTTATTATGGACAACCAACAAATCTTACACTAATTTACAACAGTTTACAGAAGGTACATAATAGGAATATAGGTAAGTGCAAATTCACTTACAGGCTGCCACGACAAGCAATGTGAGCAGAAAAAATGAAAAAGAAACCCAAATAAAACTACTTAAAATTGACTAAAAACTAATAATATATCCAGATACTATGTCTGTTTGTTCCCTAATCTCCGTAACGGCAATTTTGACGGGATTTTCACTTATAAATAGCTAATTTTGCAAGGTATATCATAGGCTATTTTAATAAGTCATTGCCGGCAAAAGTAACTTTTCCACGCGGACGAAGTCGCGGGCGCCCTCTTATTTTTAGGAGTTACAGCATATTCCTTGTTGCAGCGCTACCATGAGTTTAAAAGTGACAGACTTGATATCGCCTACGTAAATAATGTGTCTATAAAAAACTTGCACAGCGCGCCTAGCGGTTACGCTAAGAACAAAAATCGGTAGTACGAAATAAACAATTCGATAGGTTTTTAACGTACGTAAGTTTTCGATAGCTAACTCATGGTACCGCTACAGGTATCAGCGCTGCTGATCCTGGGGATGGCTTATGGAGCGTCGGCGGTGGCGGTGGACCTGTCATCGTTTGGCCGAGGAATCGCCAAGGAGATCGTGTCCGTGAAGAGACCGGTGGTGCAAACGGTAGCCACCATCGGCTCCAGCCAATGTCAGTATCTATTATTTATAACCCTCGGTGGTACAGTGTTTCATCACCATCATCAACCCATTTACGTCCCCACTGCTGGGGCACGGACCTACCCTAAACTAGGGCGATAAGGCCTTAGTCAACCACCTTGGCCAAGTGCGGGTTGGTCGACTACACAACCTTAGAATTTCTTCGTAGGTGTGCAGGTTTCCTCACGATGTTTTCCTTCACCGTTAAAGCGTCAATTAATCGCAAATATGAATTTCAAATTTGCTTGCAAATAAAAAACGATTTTAACCACTCGGCCATTGACGCTTTTTTGAACCCTGAAAGAGTCGTGGGTTCGATTTCCGCTCAAGACAAATATTTGTGTGAAGAGCATCGGTGTTTGATCCCTGTCTGGGTGTGTCATTAAATATGTTTTAGTGTGTGTATGTTGTGTACACCACTGTTGTTCAGATATCCGTAACACAGTAAGTGTTTTGAGTACAGAACAATGTATGTTGTATATGATGCATACATACATAAAATCACACCTTTTTCCCACAGGGGTAGGCAGAGATCACTTCCTGCCATGTGCTGCGGTCCTGGCACACCATTTGATATTTATTTATTGATAGTTATCCCACTCCGGGATAGTAGTAGATAGTTGTTGCTTTAGGATTTACTTCCGAGACCTTTACTAAAGGGGGATTCTTTCGCAGGTTCCAATGCAAAGAAGTTGTTCGGGTTAGATTACCAACAGCTGGAGGGAGTGAAGGAACCTGACCTCAACCAGCTCTCCCTTAAATACGTGACGCCGTAAGTAACACTGGGAAAAATAAGTAACTAAATTGTTTTAAAAAAAAAGTCAAGACGTTGGCGGTAGCACACCCGTGTCTCGGAAAGCACGTTAAGCCGGTCGATCCTCTCTACAGTAATATGGGATTGCGTCTCACCGAAGTATGAGAGTAAGGGGAGAGTAAACTTGTGTTTACACGCATACTTGTGCACTATAATATGTCCTGAGCAGTTAGTTGGCTAATCTCAATTGGGATCGGCCGCCATGGCCGAATCCGTTCGGACACCTTACTTATCTGTTCTTAAAACTATTTAGGGGATTTTGTTGCATTTTTTTTCAATAGATACAGAGGGATTCAAGAAGAATTTTATTTAGTGCAATAAGTATAAGCGTCCTATAGTAAAAACACACTGATATTTTTTGCACCAGATCGAAGACGGAGCGGGTCTGCTACTAAAATTGTTTGACGGACAAGTTATACAGAAAAAATATAAACACAAAAAACAGCTTTGACAGACAGTGCAGCGTGATAAAAATGTTAATAAAAACACGATGGCCGTTTAAATATTTAACAAATAATTTTTGTACAAGTCATTTTTTACCAGCGTTTTAGTAAAATAAATACACATTTTGAAGACGTCTTTTAAAAATATTTTGTATTGACAATAAAAGTACAAACGCTGTCTCGATTATTGAATACTAGTGACCCGCCCTCGCTTCGCTTCGGGTAAATTTTAACCTTCCTCTTGAATCACTCTATCTATCGGAAAAAACCGCATCAAAATCCGTTGCGTAGTTTTAAAGATTTAAGCGCACATAGGGATACAGGGACAGAAAAGGCGTTGTTTTATACTATGTAGTGATGTTGACTTAGGATAATTTATCGATCTAATTAACTAAGTGTATAGCATACATTGCTTAAGCAACTTACCACTCAATCAGATTTTGTTAAACAGAAAGAGATGTGACACCTTAAAAAGCTTTACATTATTTCAATGTTATCTTAAATACAACAACAGTATCATTACCGAAAACAGTTTCTTTCATATTTTTATTTGTTTTATTTAATGCTAAAAAGCTCAACATAAATTTGATTATTTGAAAAAATCGCATTGTTGACATTTTTTAAATTTAAGTTTCTTTTTATGTCAAAATGAGAGAAGTGACGTGCATTTGGGAGGCCTATGTCCAGCAGTGGACAAAAATTGGCTGATGATGATGTCAAAATGCTCTCCATCATCAGACTCCTCAACGTGTCGTTCAACATCAACGCGGTGAGCGATGTGCTGCTGCAGCTGGGGCGGTCTCGCGAGGAAGGGGGTCTCGGGGGGTCCCACAAGCTCGTCATCTACATCCACGGCTTCACCGACGACCCCGGCAAGGGGTCCTTCGGGAACATCAGTGAAGCTTTCATTAAGAAAGGTGAGTTATTCTTTTTCTTAGTTTTGGTTCTTCTTGTCTTTCCTTTTTTTGAACTACATAACTGTGTTTTTTCTTTATATTTGGATCACCAACAGTTGATTCATCGAACCAAAAAATCAAAATGTCTTTATTTAAAGGCACTTTACATGCACTATAAATATATATAAATCGTCACATTAGTAATAGGTAATAAGATTCTACCACCGTTCAGAACGCCGATTCTACCGAGAAGAAATAAATTCGAATTTAACCCACTTCTCATTTTGAATGAACTGAAATTTGATAAAAAGTTTCATAAAGTTCTATGATAACACATTTTATTATAGATATAAATTGCATGTTATTGTAAAAAGCGATCGACATAGGTAGATATAAATAGAATGAGAGAGAATTAGGTACCTAGGTACCAGCTGAGTACAGATATAATTTTTAAATTACACACGATCATACCATAGATTAACTATTATCATTGGACTCTTTTATACATACTAATTTATACCTACTTTAATTATTTTTATACTTACTTCTAACCAGGACAACACATATCCTTCCTAGATCTTAAATGAGTATTCTGGTCAGGTGTGATTTGTTTGTGAATTGAAATGTAAATGTATCAAATTCTGTGTGACAACTGACGTGTTTGGCAAAACCCAATTTGGCTGGACATCCTTTTGACAGTTAAAGCACGTCCAATCACTGCAGGAAGATGACTTGCGAAATCTTTACATACATACATACATAAAATCACGCACCCCTTTTTCCCAGAGGAGTAGGCAGAAATCACATCCTGCCATGTGCTACGGTCCTTTAATATTGGTAACATTAGATATAATATGCGCAATTATTCCATTTACATAAAGTATTTTTAATTGAAATTGGGCTTTATGAATTTTATAACTTTGGTGTATATTTATCTATTTACTTAGGTAGGTACTATTAATTTTTTGTGTGTATTATTTTTACAAACTGAAATAATAATTTTGGAATTGATTCAACCAGGGCCTTAAAGTAACGTTTCAAATGCTTTTAGAGAAAGTACATCAGGCACCGGGCCTACGGTTTAACATAATAAAAAGTCGGGCGCAGGATCTACAGCTTAAAGAAACAGCAGTACCTATTTAACTTACAGGATATAAAAATAACTTTATTCTACAGACTGACTAACAACTAATAAGTATTCTAATGTCGACCACAGCGGTCATATCAAACGATGTTTATTCTCAAAAGCATCTCGATAACACCACTTATGCTATAACAAGATGCTTACGGCATCATTACAATGATTACTGAGACATATTTTGTAGTATGCGACATTACTATATTTAGTTTAATGATCCAATGAAAATTGTACGCGGAAAGAACAAATTTGCATTTTATAAAGATTTAGGATACAAATAACGATGATAGGATACATATGAGATTTAGTATGGACAGTTCTAGGTGTGCGTTCGCCCAGCAAAAAAGTATCGCCTTTAAAAAAATAATGATGCAGATATTCTGTGCCTTATCTCGAGTAATTGTGTCCAAAAGTTTAAATTTGTGTCTCTAAAGGGTTCAGAGTTATTTAAGATTAACTGATTCTGCTGCATGAACGTTCGTCCTGCAAAATAATTTTTATTTTTTTAGTCTAGCTGGATATAAATTACATATAGCTTACATACGGCTGTAAATGTGCCGTAAAAATGAAATTTGTGCCTCTTAAGATTAAAGAGATATTAAGTTTTTTGCTGGGCGAACGTTTTGGCGAATGCTATATATCGGAAACGGTTGGACGCACAGTGTGGAAATGTCTGAGATATTTATTTATTGTGCATATTATAACCTTCAGTTACTTAATAATGCAGCCTTGCACTTCAAACTGCACTGAGGTCGGTTGCATGGGGAAACCGACGCAGACGCCACGTCGGGACACGCGAACCGATTACGGTTAAGATAAATATAGCTGCAATTTGTTTGATTACCGCCGTCTTAGCGATTGATCGTAATAACAAACATTGTTTACGCTGTTTCAATAAGGCTTTATCTAGCGCTTGGACGTAATAATCTAAGTGGCCATCAGTGAGGCTGCCCGCACACGTACGATTTTTTGCAGGACCGACAGTCGGGCCGACTTTATGACTGGCTCGGTGGAACAGTGGTACTTAATGAACCTGGGTCACAACCCAGGTTCATTAAGTACCACCTGTTCCAAGAGTCGTCGTTTCGATTCCCACCCGGGGCAAATATTTGTGTGACGAACAACGGTGTTTGTTCCGTGTCTGGATGTGTTATTAAATATATTTTAGTATCCATTGTTATTTATTATGTTTTATATTCGACAGACGTTTTGTTCAACATGTGTGTTGCTCCATTGCTATCAGGACATACGTTTTCACCGACAAATAAATCGGTCACCGATTATCGGACGTGGGCAGCTTAGTGAGTGAGTAAGGTACCATTTAAGTTTCATTGCAAAATCGTAAATCTTTTATTCGTATAGGCTCTATAGTTAACCGATTTATTTATTTATTAAATGATTCATTATTTTTATATATTACTTTTCAAACAAATAGGTATTTGCTTATTCATAAATAGACTAGCTGACCCGGCGAAAATCGCACCGCCTTAGCATAGCTTTGATGCACTTCTTTATTTTTTATAGCTGACCTATCTTATCATATCATATTAAAAAACATACGGGTCGAATCGTTTTGAAGTCCTTTTATTTGAAGTCGGTTGACAATAGAAAGAACACCAGCAAGTGAACATACTTATAAATAGATGAAGTAGGGGTCCCAGACTCACAGTAATATTTAAGCAAACTATAGGTGCGAATAGCTTATATAATAATATTTAGTACGTGTCGACGGACGATCTCGTCTCGAAATGTAGGTATTTGAAAATAAAAAAGGCGTCCGACCGATTTCAGCCATGGCGGCCGATCTTAATTGAGATCAGCCAAGTGCGCAGGACATATAGTGCACAAGTGAGCGCGCAAACACAAGTGCACTGTCTATTCCCTTACTTTCATAATTCGGTGAGACGGCAATCCGACATGACCGATGAGAGATCGGGCGCAGGACCACCGGCTTAACGTGCTTTCCGAGGCACGGACATTCAGCCGCTTTCCTAACTCCGGGCTGAGTAATTTCATTACAGAAAAACTCACACAAATTTTGGCCGACTCCGGACTCAAACCGGGGACCTCTCGGTCCTTACGCAGCGCTTGCTACCAATAGACCAACGAGGCAGTTTTCGTATTGGAAAATACCTAGTCCATAAAATAACAAACCATAACTAAAAGTAATTGGACGTAACGTTAACTGAGCCCATTAAAACCGAGAAAGTGCATTGATGATTGCACTCCGTGAATCATTTTAGCCTTTTAAATGCATTTTGTAAAGTTCAAGTAATCATCGTCTTAAATCACCGCTACGGCCTTTCGCTGCTATTAATGGTAATAACTGTCAAGTTATCACTTCATTACGATTAAGGCCTTTTCTTTTTCGTCCACCAGTGCTTAAGTAAGTAGGTACATAGTAGTATATCTATGAATATGTAGCTATAAAATAAAAAATATTAGGTACTCTCTCATCACAATGATCTGATCCCGTGGTAAGTAGCTTAAGCACTTGTGTTACAGATATCAGAATCAACAGTGTTCGGTTCCCACCCGGGACAAATATTTATGTGACGGACATCGGTGTTTGTGGCGTGTCTGGGTGTGTTACTTAATATTTATTTATTTCTGCTTCTAAATTACAAATACAAAACTTATGGACTAGATGTTATCCTAAATTAGTTCATAACCAAGGAAAAATAAATGAAACTTTACAGTTAATCCTAAATAGCGAGGCCCATAAGGAATCAAGTCTCTTAAAATATACTAAATTTGCACAGCATTTAGTCATTATGACAGAAAATATAGATGAAGTATTAGGCGAGATAATTAGAATTGAAAACATATTAGCTTTTATACATGTATCCAGTTCACATCATTCCATGATAACTATTGAGATTTTAGAACAGATGATACACAGGTTAATTAAAATTTATAGCAGTGAACAAATATTAGAATTAGAATTAAGACAATATTACGATATAATTAAACCAGGCTATTATTACTCAGAGAATCAGATCGTTATAATATTTAAAATACCTATATTTACTAAAGATAGTTATGATTTGTACAAGTTATCAATGGCACCTAATAGATATAAACAGGCCCTTGTCCCTCCTTACCCTTACATAGCAACCAACAGGAAAGGTTACGTGTACATAGAGGCAGAATGCCCGAAGTACAATCACTGGTATCTCTGCGACGAGAAGATGGAACATCAACTACGTCAATCACCAGACTGTATCCAGAACCTTATCACCAGCCAGTACATCGACAAGACCTGCGAGATCGCTACCATCACGTTGTCAAGGATAGCCATGGAAGAGTTGGACGAGAAACACTACGTCATTGCCTTCCCCAACGCAACCCGGATACACACCACCTGTGGAAAAGAAGACTATACTATCTTAAATGGAACTTACCTGGCGACGATCCCCGTGGGCTGCTTCCTGTACTCACCTGAGTTCACCATCACCAACACCGATGACCAAGTCGAAGGACAGCCTCTCAAGATAATGAAGCTTACCATGGATGACTATAAGACGCAAGAAAGATCACACATACATCTCAACTCAATAGATCTTACAAGATTACATGACGCTCAACAGAAAGTGACGTCACAGGCTGCTCTACAATTAGACGAAGTCTCGTCACAGTACTTATACCATACGACAATCCCGCTGTACACCATACTGTTAAGTACATTTGCACTCATCGCGTTCCTGATCGCAAGACATTACAAGATAATTTACTGCGGATCTGAAAGAATACCTCCCACGGACAAGATCTACGAAGACCCCGAGATGCCTGGAAATCAGAAACCACAGTCATCACTATTTTCTCATCTTAAACTTCAAAAATAGTTGATGATCTGAGGGGGGAGATGTTATAGTAATAACTACTATGTAAAGTGCCGATATGCGATGACCCCGATTGCGACATAGCAACGCTGCGACGCGAGGCGCTGAGGATGCAACATGAGCCGGCGCCGCTGACTCTGCAGTCGCCGCCGTTTACCGGAATATTGTATTTTTCCATTATATTCGTTCACTTTGATTCTAGCATCGATCAGGTGTAGGCTAAGACATTAATTGTAACTTTTATAAAATTAAATCAGTTTTCTTTTAAATAATTTTTGGTTTTTTTTAGATCCTCTGGCTGTGACAAATATAATTCAGGTGTACACGTCATGGTTAATAATATTATTACAAACGGTGAGTTTAGCTTACATTAAATGGAAATTTACACCGAAATGCAATTGATACATGTTAAGACTTAATATACATATAACATAGGTAGGTTAGATTCAATTTACTTAGTTAATCTTTTGAGAGAATACGAGAGTGGATTAATAAGTTTCCGGCCTGACCAAGAAAAACAAGGTTTTTTAATAAAAAAAATTATTTCTCTACATAATCTCCTCCAAGGCTGATACATTTCTCATAGCGGTGTTCCAGTCTATTAATGCCATCTCTATAGACTGATTCGTCAAGCTCCTCAAAATAACCATTTACAGCTTCGATTACTTCTTCATTGTCCGCAAATCTCTTACCGCCAAGCCATTTTTTGAGATTAGGGAACAGAAAATAGTCACTCGGGGCTAGGTCTGGAGAGTAAGGAGGGTGCGGCATCAATTCAAACTTTAGATCGTTGATTTTAGCCGTCGCAACGATTGACGTGTGCGCTGGTGCGTTATCGTGATGAAACAAGATTTTTTTCTTCGCCAGATGAGGTCGTTTAATTTTCACCTCGTGGCTCAAACGTTGCAATAAGTCTGCGTAGTATTGACCAGTGATAGTTTTACCCTTTTCAAGGTAATCAATGTTATAATAACCTCTTGCATCCCAAAAAACTGAAGCCATAACCTTGTTCGCCGAAAAAATTGTTTTTGCCTTCTTTGGAGTTGGTTCCCCTGGTCCAATCCACTGTTTAGACTGTTCTTTGGTTTCAGGAGTGTAGTGGTGGACCCACGTTTCGTCAACGGTTACGAATCGACGCAAAAATTCGCTTGGATTACGCTTATACAATGACAAATTTGCGGTAGAAATGTTTTTTCGAATCATTTTTGGTCGACTGTTAGCAAACGCGGCACCCATCTTGCACAGAGCTTTTCCATATGCAAATGTTGGTGCAAAATATGTTGCACACGTTCATATGACATCTTACAGGTCTCGGCTATTTCACGCACTTTCAATCTGCGGTCTCCCAGCACTATTTGATGATTTTTTTCGATCATATCTGAAGTTGTGACCTCAACGGGGCGTCCTGAGCGAGGCCCATCAGAGGTGCTCACACGACCCTTTTTAAACTCGGAAACCCACTGCTTAACGGTTGAATATGACGGGGAGGATGTCCCCAGTGTTGAGTCCATCTCTTTTTTAATTTCCTTCGGCGTTAACCCCTTCAAATAAAAGTATTTGATGACAGCACGATTTTCCTGCTTTTCCATTTTTACGAAAACCACAGAGGCGTCTTGTTCAGCGTGCTGTCAAACCTACACTAGCAAGGAGATCGGGCTGAAACTATAGCTACAAGCTATCCAAGGATGGTACTATAGAATGTCACCTCAAGGTAGGCCTAGTGGCATTATTTCTTGGTTAGGCCGGAAACTTATCAATCCACCCTCGTAGCTAGGATGTTTCTTTTAATTACATTTAAGTATATTTGTGTTTTTGTTGAATTTGATATCCGTAACACAAGTGCTTAAGCTACTTACCACGCAATCTGATCAATGTACTATGTGATATTGTGTGATATTTATTTATTTAATGTTCCTTTATGCCTAATTTATCTACGTCAGATAATAGCGTTTTCTTTTATGCAATCAAGAATTGATTGCCGTCTTCGTTATTTTCTCGATGCGCTCGGATGCAATTATCGGATGCAATTGCATTTATCCGCGTAGTGCGATGATTTGCATGCTGGATGAACTTGAATTTATTTTAATCTCATAACTGCATTGGGATCCGTTTGAATGTCAATGTTAAATGTCGTATCTTTGGTTAAATTATTATGTATGAAGTCATTTCTCGTTTGCTTAATGTCGCACGAACGAATAAGCGGAATTTAACTCTTTCGTCGATACCATTTTTGGACTTAAAGGAAATGCACGCCAGCTAATTCGTGTTATCGCTTCTCATTTAACACATTACTTCCGAAATAAACGCATGTGAATTCAAAAGGTAATGGGCGCATTACAGATCTGTGACTTCCTTACCTACCTACAGACATGTCACATTTGTAAACTCAAAAGCAATGACAGATCTTCTTATTATCGTATGGTTGATGAACAACCTGGTGTCAGAGTTTTTAAACCGCATTTAGGCCTCTGACATGGCTTCACACACCGTTGAAAAATCTCTTAGGTGTGTTGGTTTCCTCACGATGTTTTCCTTCACCGTTAAAGCGTCGAATGATGGTACATAAGAATTTCAAATATGAAAAACACATTGGTACCTGGCGGTGTTTTAACTTACGACCTCTCGCATGGTAAGCAATGACCTTAATCACTCGGCCATCTACGCTTTTTTATTAAAAATAAATGGCAGATTAAAGCAGGACAGCAGTGGTCCATCCGGTTGCAGTTTTGCCGCCCCTAACGAAATCGGGACGGGTGGCAACTCCGCTAACCTCTGCTCCTCTTCCCTCAGGCAACTACAGCATCCTGGCTCTGGACGGCAGCTCGCTGATCCGCTGGCTCTACCTCCGCGCCACCACCTACGTTCGCTTCATGGGGGAGAAGCTCGGAGCCATCCTCGCCAAGACTATTGAAGGTGGGTACAAATATTCTTTTTAACGACTGGCTCGGTGGAACAGCAGTTAGTGACCCTGGCTGGCAGTTCCAAGAGTCGTGGGTTTGATTCCCATTCGGGACAAATATTTGTGTGATGAACATCGGTGTTTGTTCCGTGCCTGTGTGTGATTATGTATTTATAAATATATATGTATGCATATCAATCTCTAAAGTCCATAGTACAAGCTTTGCTTAGTTTATGGTCAAATACTGTGTGGAAATGTCCCGAATATTTATTTATTATTATATTTCGTGGACGTGTTTCATACCGATGGAGGGATGTATGCCATGACTGAGAGTATCGGTGAGTTCGTTTTTTAAAGATAAATAGCAACTGGGAAGGCCGTCCAACAGTGGACCAAGTTAAAGGCTAATGATGATGATGATGATGAAATTGGACCGGAAACAGATTACAGATACCTACAATTTGAACTCTGCCTACACCCCTCTGGGAAAACCCCATGCGGCCGCAATTTTAAATATAATCTTTTTTACTCACCAATTTTTTGTATTATGTTATATAAGTTATTGTGATGATCGACGGACTGGCAGACAACAAACTGATCCTATAACATTTTCCTTGTCGGTATCCGGAATCGCCAAAAAGCGAATATGAGATACTAATAATCGATTAGTGTTTTCAAGGTGTAAATGCTGTATGAGAAAATTGCGGCCAAAATTCAGTAAAGCGTGTTTTGAATTTTGGTTCCGGTTTCGATTTCGGTTTTGGTTTCGGCCGGAAAGCTAATTTCGGTACACACAATAAGTATTTGACTTTGCTCACTTTTTCCTTCTAGAGGTTCAGACCCGTCCATTCAACAACTCTAAAATATTAACTTTGTTTTTTTTTCTGCAGCGGGCTTCGACCCATCCAACCTGCACATCGTAGGCCACAGCCTAGGGGCCCACATCGCAGGCTTCACCGGCAAGCAAGTGGCGAAGGTCACCGGCCGACACGTCGGACGCGTCACTGGGCTGGACCCGGCAGGCCCTTGCTTCAGCTTCGAAGACCCTGAGCTGAGGCTGCATGCCAGCGACGCCGAGTTTGTGGACGTTATCCATACAGATGGAGGGGTGTATGGCATGACTGAGCCTGTTGGTGAGTTGGTTTATTTGTTTATCACTACACAGTATAAAGCGAAGTCGCTTCTTGCGTTTATCTGTCCCTATGTACCTATGCTTAAATCTTAAAACTACACAACGGATTTTGATGCGGTTTTTTGAGTGATAAACTTTCCGGATATGAACGACAGAAAGGGGTTTATATTAAAGACCTGTTTGGACCCGGAAAACGTTCCTATATTCAAGAGGATTTAAACCAGCATTGTCCAGATATTGGCTGCAGGACAATGACTAAAAAAAAACCTGATGAGATTGATTTTGGTAGCGCCTCAGTTTTAAATAAAAAAAAATTTTACTCGTTAAAAACTCGCGTGTATTGTTATTCTAAACATATTATTTAGATATCCGACGTTTCGAGCTCTTTACAGCGCTCGTGGTCACGGGCAAGACTTCCGTTTCATTAGAAAACCTCTCTTCAGCGCTATCACTATCGCTACATATCAGCGCTGTAGCGTCCTAGCAGCCGTTGCAGCACATGCTGAGGCAGAACCTGTTGATCACTTTTAGGGCATGTGTGTTTGTTTGTCAAATAATGTTATTATATATGTGATCAATAAATGTTTTCTTTCTTTTCTTACTTTCCCAGGCCAAGTAGACTACTTCCCGAACAACGGCGTGGACCAGCCCAACTGCCTCCTGGACACGTGCAGCCACAGCCGCGCCTGGCGCTACTTCGCGGAGTCGGTGCTGCGCGAGGGCGCCTTCCCCGCGCGCCGCTGCAACTCCTGGGACGCCTTCAAGAAGGGAGCTTGTGATGAGGATATCAGGTAAGAGGAAGGATGCTTTGTATGTCATCAAGCGGCTTGCTGGTGCCATTTTGTGAGTCTTGTAGAGCATTCAAGAATTTTCGATGATGAGATCAGGTGAGACGACTACATCTCCGCTGCAACTCCTGAGACGCCTTCAAAAAGGGAGCTTGTGATGAGGATATCAGGTAGGACGACGATAGATTCGGTTAAAGTGGATTGTCAAGGGTTAGGTATAGGTACGATGTACAACTCTTCAAAGTGGGTGCGAATTCTTGAGACGCGTTCTAGAAGCTTCGAAGAGGACTTCAGGTAAGAAGACGGATACCAAGGTAGCATGGTTCCAAGGTACCATCGTAAGGCAATTCGCTGTTGCTGTGGTGTTTCGAGCACTGGACGTTGCTACTTCTCCCAGGAACATACTAGTCAGGGTACTATATCGTATCATGTTACCTAACATCTTTTCGTCAATCCCCGAGGAGACACCACAACTCGTCCTACCTCAGAAACGAGGTGAATGCGCTTAAGGTGTCATCCAACTCCGACATCTTTGACAAGATGTCGACCTCATATTTGGATCTCACTACCGCTTCCCATCAGGTGGAGTGAGGTCATCTTGTTAGCCTATTATAAAAAAAAAAAAACAAAGTTTGAAAGGTATGTTACGATCTTTTCGTCATCACCCTGGGCCCTACCCTGCTATAGTTAAACCACTGGAAATAGTGCATACCACTTTATCACTTCACCTCTTTTGTCTAATCACTTAATATACTATCATAAACATAAGTGTGGCACCTAAGAAGCTATTAATCAAGTGAGATTTTTACCGACTCTCTTTATACTTGAGGAAAGAACACAACTTATTTTTGGCTTGATTACGAACCTATACCCTGGTTCCCCTTATAAATAACTCACAGGTCGACCGAAAAAATTAAACACAGATTTGGACATAACCAACTACCCTTAAATTCCAGCTACATGGGCTTCCCCTCCAAGCCGGGCACCAAAGGGCTGTACTACCTGCAGACAGGAGAGGACTCCCCCTTTGGCCTGGAGATGAAGGGCATCTCCTACAATAACAACGAGGGCTACGTCAAGAAGATCATCCAGATAGCCACGTGACGAAGAAAGCAGAAACTAATAGGGATTGTAGGTAAATAGTGTACAGTGGTTAATATTTAGTATGGGTCACGATAAAGACATTAGCAAATAATAGTAAGTAATGCCGGACGTTTTGGTACATTCCCACTAGTTCTATTACGCAGATCTACTGCCATACATGGTGTACCAACCCGCACTTAGCCAGTGTGGTTGACTAAGCTACTATTACTACCTGAGGGCCTACCATGAGTTGGCTATCGAAAACTTACTAACGTTAAAAACCTATCGAGTTGTTTTTTTTATACGGCCGATTTTAGTTCTTCGCGTAACCACCAGCGGCGCTGTACAAGTTTTTCATAGACATATTTACGTAGGCGATATCGAGTGCGTAAGTTTTAAACTCATGGTAGCCCTACTTATCGCACAAGTTTAGGGCAGGCCCGTGCCCCAGCTGTGGAGACGTATATGGGGCGTAGATGATGATGATGACATTTTGTGCATCAAAATGGAGAGTACTGGTGTGGAACTGCTCAATAGAACTAGTGAATTCACAACTAAGTTTTAAATTAACTAAATGTGTCAGGTCAGTTACAATAATAATAAAACAATCAAGCTTGCATGGAAGTTAGGAGACAGAAACCCACGATCTTAAACTATCGCGGCCCATGTTATAAACCTTCAAAACTACCCAGGCGCTTACTTAATCAATACTAATTTCTCCATTTCTTAACCAGTAAGCTATTAATTTATTTAAAGAAATGGCTGCCTGGAATGTAATCATATTTTTAATTGTTGTTTTAGTGCTTATTATGATTATGTAGGTATTCTTTCACTTTGAGCTCTACGTAGACACTATAAACAACAAATAGAATACAACTTAGCACGTGCAAATATTTTTGTTGATTTAACTCGTTTCAAAATAGACTTATAATGAAAGATGGTTGCACCTGAAATGCAATAATATTTTTTATTTGTTGTGCTAATAATGAATAAGTATCTTTTCCTCTTTGAGTTCTACGTACACAATATAAACAATAAATAGAATACAACTTAACGTGCAAATATCTTTGTTGATTTAACACGTTTCAAAATAGACCTAGATATAAAGAACCTGAAATTATTTTACTACGTGTGTGACATGTTTTTATGGAATTAATACATTTAATTTATGACTGTATATAATAAATATTGTTGACTAATGTGTAATCTCCATAGTACAAAATAAAACGAGTGTGTTAAAACAAAGCATTTTTATTTATTTCTATTTGATAACTTCATCTCGATAAATACAAAATAATACGGAGCGCGTCGAGAGATTGAAATAAACATCTTTAATAAATACGGGACAAATAAATGGACGATTGTACGCTTTACGAGGAGAAAAACTGCTCGTGCTTGATTGAGACTGCAACGAATTATTTTTATATTACTCTTTATGCTAAAAAAATGAGACATATATTTTTATTATGTCTGTAAAAATTAAAAACGCAAAAAAACACGCCTTAATTTACATGTTCAGAATGATCAAACAAAGTCTAAAGATTATTTAATGATTGCAACAAAAAACTGTTACAATGTTAACGCTATTTTAAAATGAAACGACTGAATTTCAAAACTTCAGCATTTAAAGCATTTTCTCAACATTGAAGTACCAAAGACTTCAAAACTAGTTAACACTAGTTAATATTAGCAAAACTATCACATTACAAATTACAAGGCACTAAATAACGATTACTTTACCTTATTGCACATATAGTACAGGCGGACTCAAGGCGTTGTCGGAGAGTCCCAATCAAGCCGGTAGTTTTTCTTCTTTGAGCGTACATTTAACACAATAACGAAGGCACTCGAGGGTTTGGTTCTGAGTGTACTTTATTTTTTTGAGGGTTTCCTAAATGGCAAATCGATTTGTACCACATTATCACTCAACAGAACCCCCAAGTGCCACTAAATAAATGTCATATTCATAAAAAAAGACAAACATTACAATTAAAATCTGATTTTCAATCAGTGCTGATAACTTCATAATATAAACTTATGTACTATTACAAAACATTACAGCTAGCTAGTGTAAGAAATATATTAATAATAATAATTGTACAATATCAGTATCATTTCCAACTTGTCGCAAACGTGGCTTGGGGCCGCGCGGTGGGCGTTGATTGGTGGAACATACACTTTGCGAGTTGATCTGGCGCGTAGGACCAAATGGTCCTTCGAGCCGGATAAGATTCTGGGATAGAAGTGTTTTAAATAAAACCTTATAGAAATTAAATAGGGTTAAGAGTAGTGATTGTGTTCACCCGAAAGCATGTCATCTACAACGATACTAATTGACATACTTCGGTCACAACGCCACCGCAAAGTCGAAGCAGACGTTTAAAAGAGAAATAATCTTAAAAATATACTTTAAAAAACCGTAAAAAAAACACTTTGTGTCATGATCTAGTTAATTCTATGAATTTGTGAACAGTTTTGGAATGTCCTGTTTAATTATTAAGATTATACAAAATGGCGACGCGTTGCTAATAATATTATAATATACTTTTTGTCGTCGAACTACAAATAATAACGCTTTCACTACAAAATTGTTTTGTTCTAGTGCTATATTAGTTGCAAGTTGTATGTATTTCAACTTCAATTATTTTATTACATAATAGTTATTTTATTGGGCCACAAGTGGCGCCTGGTAGTCAATATCATCCCAAATATTAACTGCCCTATCTAGAATTAATATTTGTTTCTTCATAAATCTAGACATTATTATTTATGGTCCAACGACAATATTGTGCCTGTGTAAAATGCTTAACTGGCCTTACTGTACACCTAACACCGACGCTTCGGGCGATCGACCAAACACGCTGTAAGTAGACTTGTGAAGTTATAAAAACGAGATCTTACTTCATAAGAGGGTATTCATAAGTAGTTGTGATGATTGGTGATGTTATACATAAACTGATTAAGTTTACATTTGATAATTTCAAAAGGTAATTGTTAAATTCTTAACTAAAACTTGAGCATTTCAATAAAATGCTTAAAAATATTGTAATATCCCTCTAAATGTTTATATAAGCAAGAACATACCAGGTCGACCGCCACACACTGATATAAAAAAGCTACTACAAAATTGTGTCCTGAATTCTGCAATCATAATACACACTTGAGCGTTAGAAGCGAATCTCGACCCTATCACATACATCATAAGGCATGAATTGCTCCAATCTCCAAGCGATCATGTATCCAGAATACGGATTAAAGTGTACCGTAAACGAAATACTAAACACACGAACTAACCTACATAGCACCTAAAAGGTGACAATAATCAACTGCCAGAAACACCTCATATATATTTACTTTTCGTTTCAACATACACTTTGTATGACTCCTTACATTCATGTTTCACTCTAAATTAATGTGATGCGTCAAATGTTCTCAAATTAATTGGTGAATTGACAAAAGTAATTGTCAAGAAATACAGTGTTTTATAACTCAAAATTCGATCAAATTTTGAAAGTAATACGTAGTAATAGTAATTAATTATTTAAGAGTCGTGGAGTATACAATTTAGGAGTAAAACATGAAACAACAATAGAGCGAATGGTGCAAGACTAAAGATGATGTAACGATGTACAAGAATAGCTTAAAAAATATACAATATAACCATGTGTTTATATAATACGTAATATTGATTAAACTTTTCTAATAGGTAACTCACCTTACGGACAAGCTCGAAGTTATATTGGTAATTTAAATGATCCAACGTTCATAATCTTTGAAAATACTCATCTACACGATGCACCAACGAAATCATTAAAAATATAGTCATATAGTCATCATCTTGTAATCTTCCCACCATCCGCTCAGTTGAGTCAAAATATATTAAATAGTTTAATAGAATTTACCATTTCAACATTTAGTCCCGCGCTACATTGTAGATGATTGAGATTTTAGTCATTAAATAGAGAGAAAGAGAGAATATAACTTCTTTTTTTTATTCTAAAACGGTGGTCTACCTCGTGTGACATACGTTAAAGCATAGACAGGTTTAGACTGACGATCGTCGCACTAAAACTATATAATATGTAATTTCTTAACGTTAAAACATTCGGTAATAAAAAAAGAGATAGAATGAAATTTCCGTTTTGTCAAAAATATAAAAATATTTGGGTCATCTTCACTCCAGACTCGGCCTGCTGACCCCAAACTAAGCGAAGCTTGTACTATTGATGTCAAAGCCAAATATACATACATTGATATTTATAAATACATATTTGAACATATATTCACACCCAGACATGGAAAAAAACACAAATGTTTGTCACTAACGACTGTTCCACCGAGCCAGTCAAATAAAGACCTTATATACATACTTGCATGATGGCGCCCTCTATCCTCAATGTTTTAGTACACCAACAGTCAGTCTATAACTTGTCTATGGTTAAAGCTCCTCTTCATGTAACACCGATACATTTCGCACGAACGCTCCCTATGGCAACATCGGCCCGACGCTAGAAGTCAAATATTATGTACCAGAATGAATATAGGACTGCTAGCAAGTCGTATTGTGATACAACATTTATAAAGTATAGTAAAGTAAATTATAGTACTTTTGATAGTAGTTTACAGTTGTATCACTTAAAAATAACCACTAGCTGTCAAATTTGTTTATTTTACGAACGTTATAAATAACAATTCCTGTTCTGTGTCTAATTGTATTTATAGCAATTAACTACGTATTTGAAATACCTTTATTACCACTGGTAATGATATCCGTAGAAGACAATAGTGTAGTATATTTCACATTTTAGAATTAATTCATATTAATGCAATGAGTATAATCATTGCACAAGTAAAAACTTTAAATATAGTATGTTTTAAAACATATTAAACTTTTCTGTCACTACACGAAATGCAAGCAGCCCTATGCCTATAGAGGATCCTATAATCGCTAGCCTTAGCCTTATAAAAAACTTTGAAAATGCTCCATTTATATCCTAAACATGTATTTTACATACAATAAAAAATTGCATTCTTAACTTTAATAAAATAAAATCGAAGGTGCGTTTCGACGTTACAACATCAAATATAATAATCAATTAACATCGTATCAATCAATTAATATAATGTTTAATTAAATAACTTAGCTTGTAGTATTCGCAGTTCGCTTACAACTATCGTATGTACCATTATATACATACAGGTTTATATAAACATGACTCTATCCATCTTGAAACACAGTAGCTTCGGCCGGCAACTCATATACATTTTACTTGATACTTATATGTAAAGTATATAGCAACAATTGAAATGTTTTAGCCACATTGACATTAAATAGTATAAAACCATTGGATGTATACTTAAGCAGACATTTGCAGTAATTAAACCACGGCATTGGATTACAGGGATTTCGGCCATATTTATAAAAATCAGCTGTGAATTTATAAGTTTACCCATTCTTTTTTTTTAATTACGGCCTTGGGTTACAAGCATATGAGTTTTACTTTTTTATAGTTACAGCATGGGGTACAAGTTGGCCGTGTTTTTTTTTAAATCACGGCCTTGGGCAACAAGTATATGAGCCTTACTTTTTTATTGTTACAGCATGGGGTACAAGTTGGCCGTGTTTTTTTTTAAATCACGGCCTTGGGCAACAAGTATATGAGCCTTACTTTTTTATTGTTACAGCATGGGGTACAAGTGTTTTGGCCGTGTTTTTTTTAAATCACGGCCTTGGGTTACAAGTATTTTGGCCACTGTTCACGTACATGCGGTGCCGGCGGGCGCGGCGCGTTACGGCTGCGTGCTTTGCTGTTGGATCTCTATCTTCTCGACTGTCATGTCCGGGTTCATTGCAGTGGCCTCCTGCGGATTTGGGAAAGGGATTTGAGATCAAATTGATTAAGAGAGAGAATGAGTCAATTTACAGCGGACCCTGGGCTCCGCAAGAATGCAACCGGGAAACGCGAAGATGATGATGAATGAGTCAATTTACTCAATCTAACCTATTCTGGACGGCCGTACCAAACTATTTCTTGTAGCATATTTCAACGATTTCGCGAGGGTCTTAATTGAAAATAGTTTCCTTTCATCTTCAGTTGTTAATGATAGAATTTTGTAAATACAAACCTGAAACTTTAATTAATTATTTTGTGTTTTATTTCTATTAAAGCTCAATGTTTAATGTTAATTACAGAGTCTGGTTATTATGGATTTGATATACAACATGTTGTATTGTTATTCTAAACATAATATTATTTAGAGACCAGATATTTCGAGCTCTTTACAGCGCTGGTGGTCAAGGGCAAGTCTAATATGTTTAAAATAACAATAAACGCGAGTACCCTTAATCCGTATAATTATTGCAAATGTGAAATTCGCGCAAATATTATAGACAATGAACAACAACGTGGTGACAGACGAACGGACAGAGAATAATTTTAGATACGGAAACCTTAAACCAGATCATCATCAACCTTTGGTTATATCCGACTGAAGGGTATAGGCTTCCTTCCAACGCCAAGCCCTTTGATCCTGCGCCAGTCTACCTAAAACCAGGTACTAGTGATCAAACGACGGTGGTACCTGTATAGCCTCAGCGAGCGCGCGGTCGTGGTCGATGGGGTCCCCGTCGGACTGGATCGTGATCTTTTGCTCTACGCGGGTTTTCCACTACGCCATTACGCTCCGTCTTGTACTGGGGATTGGAAATAATGGAACATTTGTAATTAAGAAAAAAACAATGATATATAAGCCTATAACAGCCGATAAACTCAAAAAACAGGACAGTTACTCTTTTAACCAATAATTACATAACAATGTTAAAAAAAAATCCGTGTCAAACAGCTTGAGTATGCCACAGTAGAAAAAAGAAAAAAAAAAGTTATACTACATTGACTATTTATAAAAATAAGGCAAGCTTGTACAGTCCAGGGCCCAAGAATAGCACCTGTTCAGAATAGGGTAGTTTACTTAGTCTGATTTTACATTCAATTTCACTATTAACAGTAAGATATAGGTAAATGAATAACATGAGTCAAATCGAAATAAAAATTTCTGACGATGTGAGACAATAAGGGACATTTGAAGTTGGTCCATTTCAAAAGTGCGAAAATTCTTCAAAATTATTATGCCATCTTATAAACTACAAAATTAGCAGTAACTATCACTATGAAAACACATTCGTAAACGCAACATTTGATATACCTGCTGAATAAAATTCAAACATATATCACAAGGGGTGGCGTCATAGCTCGCTGCGACATTTGTATGAAGCGTTTTGAGCTCGCCCAAATGATGTGCTATTGAAACTATAATACATATCTACAAATATGAAACCTTTAGCAGCACCTTTGCAATTGTGTGGTCCATTCATCTATCTACACTAATATTATAAAGAGGAAATATTTGTATTTCTGTAATGAATAAACTCAGAAACTACTGGACCGATTGCTATAATTTTTTCACCATTAGAAAGCTGCATTATTCAGAAGTAACATAGGCTATATAATATCACGCTAGGTCCTATAGTTGTGGAGCAGCTACCGAAAATATTTCAAAAACGGCGGAAATGTATCGTTTCTGAGGCCTTCCGTGGCTAGCGCTGAGCATATAGTTAAAGTTATACAAAAATGCTCTATGGATGAATAGTTCATCTTAACATTATCTTTAAAAAAAGTCTGCGAGAGCATATATATTGTTTACCCATAACAATTGTTTTAATGATTTAGATGTTTGCTCCAAAGTAATGTCATTTTGGCAACGGGATTTCAAAGTAAATGGTTTAATAATAAAACGTAAAACTATGTAAAAAATCTTTAGTCCCCCCGTGCAAAACCGGGACGGGCCGCTAGTATCCAAATAAAGACAATAGGAAACTCCCCTTCGAGCTTTCCGGATATATATCTTAATATAGTACTCACGGTGATGGTCTCAACGGTGCGCGTCTTAGAGCTGATGGTCTGCGAGGAGAGCACCTCTCCCTCCGGCGCGTCCGCCTCGCCCTCCGCCGCCGGACTGGGTCCGGTGCTCGTCTGAACAAACAACATAAACATCATCATCAGCCCATATACGTCCCCACTGCTGGGGCACGCGCCTACCCTAAACTAGGGCGATCAGGCCGGGATTCAACCACGCTGGAAAGATAATTGTATTAACAAAAGCTTTAGACACAGCAACTCCATAACTTTCCACACGTTCAAACATCAGCTATTGATATGGTTGTGGTTTTTGACTGCCTCGTTATAGTCTTTTTCAGCTAAGATGATCCCTGTGACACTTCATTGTGTTCCGAATCACGCATCTTACGATTGACGAACGAAAATAATTTTATTGCACACTTATTCAATTTTATTGCGGCTTCATTACGAAAAATATTAAATTAATAATTTTAAACTATTAAAAGGGAAACAGTATCGTTTAGTTTAATTTAAAGTAATAGATTTTTTTTTAAAAATACCTATGCAGTTCGTATTACGTAGAATGGAACTTAGTCAGAGTTACTACGGTCCATTCTACGTATACGAACTGCATAGGTATTTTTTTTAAATGTTCTATTACATTAAATTAAACTAAACGATAATGGTTGTCATTTAAAAGTATAAAAATATTTATTTTGATATTTTTCCTAATGACGCCGCAATAAAATAAAAAAAGTGTGCAATAAAATTATTTTCGTTTGTCAATCGTAAGATGCGTGATTCAGAACACAATGAAGTGTCACAGGGATCATCTTAGGTGAAAAATAGTATAGTAGCAAATTCTGCATTAGGGCCGAGAGGACCCCGGTTCGAGTCCGTGGTCGGGCAAAACTTGTGTGAGCTTTTTTGTTAACAAAATACTCAGCTTGGAGTCGGGAAGTTTGCGGACGCACGACCGTGCCTCGGAAAGCACGTTAAGCCGGTGGTCCTGGGCCTGTTCTCTCATCGGATGGCAGATTGCCGTCTCACCGAACTATGAGGGTAAGGAAACAGAGAGTGCACTTGTGTTTGCGCGTACATTTTCGCACTATAATACGTCCTACGCAGTTGGCTGATCTGCCGAAATCGGTCGGACGCCTTATTGATGTGGTTAGGTTATCCTTACTAATATTATAAACGTGAAAGTTTGTGAGTATGGATGGATGGATGTTTGTCAAGCTCAAACGTCTGAACCTATTTTCTTTAAATTTGTTATGATGGTAGCTGGCACTCTGGAATAACATGGTGAAAAATTTGTATGGGAGAACTTTTACGTGTTTATAGATTTTTATAAAACGTGGTATGGAGGTAGCTGGCACTCCGGAGAGACACCAGCGCTATTTTTTTTCGAAATTGAACCCACAGCGGGATTCCTCTATTTATACATAAATTCAACTCACCCTAGTAGTGGTCCCGTGCACCATGCTGCCGAAGGGCGCATTGCCCATCGCCGAAGTAGTGGTCGTGGTGCGGTACGAGCCGGGCTCCTGCAGGGGGGAAGCGAGGGTGCGTTACTTTACTATTTGTATACTAACAAAAATTGTTTTAGGTGTGCATATAAGATGCCTATGTTACTGAAGAAGTTTTTCATTTGTTTTGGCTTGTGGTATACATGTGCTTTATTGAATTTTGGATTTTGGAAGATTGTGTTCCAGCTGAACTTAGTGATTTTGTTAACGGTTTGTGATATCCACTAGGTTTGCGAATGTTTTATAATATTTTTTGAAACTTATCATCTATTCGCGGTACGATCATTCAATTAAATATTGAATTAGAAAATTCAAATTCAAATTTTTTATTTGCTTACTAAGTGTAGGTACATCATGATGTCTTGAAGTTACTGTTTAATAATTTAACAAATGCTATACTATAAATTGTTAGAAAACAAAAAGTGAGAGGAAGTTTGTAATGAGCACAAATTTAAGATAATTCAAATATTAATCACTGTCAAAAATAACTATTACACATTCTAACTAATCCATCTGAAAGAAATTTAATTTAAAATTACACCTGCTATAGTTTTTAGATCGAATAGAATTTTTTTGTCTTCCACAAACGAATTAGAATAACATGCGTCTGGTATAGATTAGTATAAATAAACAACCTTGTACAAGTTTTTATCTTATAACGTACACGATCCAAACTCATCATGCAGAACACTGTCACTACCAAAACCTACCTTAGTGATAACAATTTTGATAACGACCAAAGCGGCGAGCATTCTGCAGTCAGCAAGTGCATTCGCCGAGCCTTCATGCAACATTGAGTGCAGTGCACTATCTCGGTGCAAACGACACTGAGCTGTGTGATGCAATCGCCAACTGAATGGTTTATGTTCGTCACGTGTGAAGGAACTCACGGAATTCGCGTAAACAGTAAAGGTTTATGGTACTTGCTGTCTGTAAGTTTTTAGACTTTCTCGTCCCTTTACACTGAATATTAGTCTTTATGGGTCTAACGCGATATTAGGAGTAGCAAATACGTAGCTTACTGCCTGGTTTAGGCAAAAATCTTAGAATTTGTTATATAACTGATTTTAGAAGTAATGTTTTGAATTTAAGATAGACAATAGTATCGAAATAGAAAAATCCATTTAAGTAAAGGATAATAATATCCTTCAATTACATATTCATTAATTTCAGATTTTAATATTTTATGGGTATGTTTTATTTTTTTCAGGTTTACCTGAAAGCCTTCCAGAATTCCGTTTAATATCTCAATTAGAGTAACATCACAGATTCAGTGTCATTTGCATAATAAAGCTCTCTCAACAACACACATCCACAAGCATGCCTGATACTAAATAATATACCTGATTCATTATCCTGTATAATAATAAACACGATTAAACATTCATTTCACGTAGCGAAGAGCCATACCTACCATTTTCCAGAACAAATTTGATGACAGATTTTCCAATAACTATCATTAAATTATATTTCCAATCTTGTAATGTTTCAGCAGATGTTAGCCGGTGCACTTTTTTTTATTTAATTTTGACGACATATCACTTGAATCACAATTGACGCTCAAAGCATGAGAAATCGATTTAAAAAAAAATGTGTACGTAAATTAAGTGGCATAAGTATAATTTAAGCACATAGGTGCTTTCATAAACTTTATATAAAGATATTTATCACATGCAATGAGTATCAATTGTGTTCGACAAATGACCATCACTTTACACAGTCGACAACTGCCACTTACAACGAACAATTTGTGTTCTAAATGTTTTGCTCTCAACACTACATAATATCCTTCCCTATAGATTGCAACTAAATGCATTATGCAATACAGCATCTCTCATCCGACCTCAGACCGCAGTGATAACATTAATTATAGGAAAATGCTACAACAACATATCCTACTTGTTCAAGCATTTTGTAATCGTTTGTAAAAAATATAATTCCAAACATTTCCAGATATCTATTACCTTTTTTTACCAAATTACTAAAATAGTGTTGTTTATTAAAATAGATAATCATGTTTAGATAAAATCAAGAAAGCTTTCTTTTCTTGATGTAGGTTAAAATTCACATGAATTCGCTTTTGAATTCATCCATTTTTTTTTAAATAAACCATCTTTATGACAACAAGGAACACACTAAACTAATCTCATCAATTTAATGTTATGTATGTATGTATGTATATTTTTTGGGTACCGTAACCAAATCGCACACATCTGAACCCGTCAATATAGATTCATCACGTCTGCTGTCCGTATGTTACAGCCACTCTTTTCCGATACTTTAATTTTCTACCCGGTAAAAAGTGTTGAGAGCCCAACACAGACCACAAAGCTCACATCCACCACTCACGTCCGGTCCCCCGCGCCGCGCGTCCACCACCGGGGCCCTGTCCACCCGCACATCCACCTGCCACCACCACCCATTAACACATCGCGCCATTCGTGTCACTTGCATTGTAGGGAAACGCTACGGAAGTCCAATCAAGCGTGCGCCGGACGCATAATTAAACCTAATAAATATAAATAAAATATAAACCTAATGGATGACTATCATGGAAACCATATACATAGATATACTTATTTATGTATATCTGTATAGTTTTTGTAAGAATGTAACTTCAATCACGTTTAAGGCACGCTTAGGTTGGTCCTACGCTTGATTTCATTTCGGTCATCTCATTGACTGGGCGGTTCCAAGATTCGATTCCCACTTGGGACAATTATGCAATGAACATCAGTGTTTGTGGGTGTGATTATGTATTCACGTATGTACATATTTATAAATATACGTATATATGTCAGTCTCTGACGCCCATAGTACAAGCTCTGCTTAGTTTGGGGTCAGATAAACGTGTGCGGAAATGTCCCAGATATTTATTATTATTATTGAACTATGAAAGTGCGCTTGCGCACACATGAGTGTATTTTATATATTGCGCAATTTACAAATTTTATTGAGATTGGCTGTTGTAGTCAAAATTAGTTGTATTTTACAGGGAGAACACTTAGTAACGCTTATAATAATCTAGCAACAAAGATTAGCGGTCAGCCATATCTTTGTTTCCATAATGTTGACACTCTCATAATCATAAAATACGACCACCAAAACTGGAATATCCTGAGCGGAAGGACCAACTTGCCTGCTTTGAAGCACAGTCAACGTCGCCGTATGCCGTAACCGAGTACTTCCATTTTATTTCTAGAAAAGCTTGACGTACCCAGTAGCGTTTCCCTACACTTAACAAAGCTGTGACGGCGTGATTGGCACAGACCATTTTGTTTGCAGCAGTCCTTTCGCAGTAACGTAAACGGAGCGGGTGCAAAGCTTATATACCTGGTGCCGTAGACAAAGTAACAATATCGAAACGATAACGAAGTTCGAAAAGAATAAAATGTATGGGATTGACATAAGACGCGATAAATCACGTGGTCAATCCCATACATTTTGTTCTTTTCGAACTTCGTTATCGTTTCGATATTGTTACTTTGTCTAAGCCCCTTGAGCAAAAGTCGCCAAGCCCGTCGTGCTAGTTCAAGCGATATGAGATTTACTGGTAAATGTCTTTGTGTTTTCAGTGTTGTATGTGCATATTCACCTAACAAACTTTGGGTGAAAGGTTTTAAATTTTTGAAATCTCTCATCTGCATCTGTATTTACGTAATCTCTTGCTATAGAGTTGAACATAGAAATGCATTTTAATTACTTTATACGTTTTTATGAGCGCTATAAGGTATTACCCACTGTAGGTAGTATAAAAAAAATAATTGTGTAAGAGAGAAAAAAATCTCCAAAATTTTTTTAGCTGTGTATATTCTGCATAATATTCACATCATGTATGAAGATAGTGTTCATTTAGAATCATGTATGTAAAGGATAGGCCATACTAATTGTATATGTGTATAGGATAGTCAACACTGATGATTTTAATTATAATGATTATAATAGACATTTAAACAAACTAACTTAGCTTGAAGCTTAGCACATTGCTTTCCTTTTACCAAGACATTAGCATTATACGAACTTCATATCGTTATGACATTCGTATAATAATGATATCTGTAAAGTTGGTCAAAGAGACTAGTCTTTGTCGGAGCAAGCTCATTCGCGTTACTGTGAAAGCACGGCTTTTTGACATTTGCGAGATAAGTGCAGGTCGCGAATGGACGTAGAAACATCGGACACAACTTGATATACTATTTCTATTATTAATAAAGTATGCCTAACATTAAGATTTTTTTCTTGATTGTGACAGTATATTTCTGTACTGTATAACTTAATATTTTGTAAAGTTTATTTAAACACATCGTATCAATGAACTGGCGTATCATCTTTTGTTAAGGGGTTAGAGCCATCCGCTCCCCCGCAAGTCCGGCGATGATGGCTGTCCGGCGAGGCTACTCTAAGCCATCATCATTAGGTAGGAAAAAAATGGCGTAGGTACTTGCTGGTGACAGAATACTTTACAATCCACGGATAGGACTTAAAGGTTAGGAATATTCATAACGCTGCCAGCTGAGTTATGAATTAGGAATCTACTCAATCGAAATATTAGGGCTCCAGATATTTGAGCATTGATTTTTATCGTTTCAGTATACTGCCATTCTGAGTCTCTTAAAATGTTTACCCTTTAACAGGTCAAGATAATTTGGACTTGATTCACTGGATATAAGGTCTCATATATTAATTTTCGACAACGTAATGTGATAATCGGTTGAAAAGAGTAACTATAGAGTTTCTTGCCGGCGTCTTCTCGGTAGAATCAGCGTTCTGAACCAGTGGTAAAATCACTGATCTATTACTTATTTATCTACCGTACCGACGATTTAAAAGTGCGTGTAAATGCCTATACACCGTGAAATTTTAGTGGTTGTTTTCCCGCAGTAAAATGGTTCTATCTTAGTAGTACAATAGATTTGTGCAGTTCTTTTTTGTTAAAATCAATAAATGTCGGTTTTACGAAAGGTTTAACCGAAAGTTTAAAGCACGTTTGAACCGCTTTATGACTTAGGGTGTCGTGCTTTTTCAGCTTTAAGCATCGATTTCATGCGGCAAGCAGTACCTGATTACGTCACATCTTATAAAAGAACGATAGCTTCTCTCGTTTTCGAGTTGGAAAATTTATATTTTGAAAATTCGCAAAAAAAAATTTTTTTTTCGAGGAATTATTTGCATAGTTAGATAGTATTACTAAAGGCAAATCGTTCTGCCACGGGAAAACAACCACTCAAATTTCACGGTGTATAAATAAAGGCACTTTGACATTGACTTTTACTGTGTCCGTTAGAGTTTCTAGCATCCTCTTTGCGACCCACTCCCTCCCACCAAGCTTGATACTCACAGTGACATAATAGTGTCCCTCTCCTGCTCCCTCGTCGAAATCGATCGGCGTTCCCGAGTCCCCACTGCTGAGTGAGCTCTCCGACCCGCGGCGGGCCAGCTGGTAGTGCGGCGGTGGACCGAAAGGTTAACATCGTTCGGGAAACCGTTTGCGGACCAATGGAACGGTTCAGTTCAGTTTGGTTACCATTTGTGGATCAATGGATCGGTTTAGTTGATGTAAACAACCGTTTGTTAACCATAATGGATTGGGTTGGTCAGATGATGATAGAATTTAATGGTTTTATGGATTTGGTCAAATTTTATTATTTACAATTTTTAGTGACGATATCATTGATACGTCAATTTTAAAACCCAATTGATAATCCAATAATTTGATGACCAATGCCAGTATAAAGATAGCGTGTGGCCAATTTTAAATTCGATCGAATTCAATCAATCAAAAGTAAAAAAAAAGTTTAAATAGTTTTTTGACCAAAGTCATTATGATTGGGTGAGTGCCATTTATTGAATGGTGGTGCACCCCAATAATTCAGTCCCATGAGACATAAGATGGATGAGATCACACAGTAATTAATATTTCAAGCCATTGTCCATGCGTTAGGTTTCGTCGTCATGTCCGTATTGATGATGCCGATTTGGATGAAAGAGAAAAAAAAAAACAAAAAAGGAAAAATTAGAAAACAGTCATGCAAACATGCAGTATTTTCACTTTCAATATGACTATACCGTGGCTAAAAATAGTCCCAAATTCAATTTAGCCAAGATATAATAAACATATCTTAAATATGTTTTTTAAATCTAATTGTTGATCAAATGGCTTTTTTTTTCAGAAAGTGAAAAAACTGCAATCGATATAAAAGAACTAAAACTAAAAGAAATCATTCAAAAAAAAATCAAATCAATCGAAAAACAAACTCAAAATGCATTTTCATGCTCAAATCAATCGAAAATGAACCAACTTAGTAACTTGGGTTCAGTTTAATGGATAATGAAATTATTTATGAAAACTGAAAATATGAATAATTAACATTAATCGCTAGGACAAACTATTAACCTAGTAAACGCTTAAATCTGCTGAAGATTTCCAAATCTTCAACAGTGTCACGTCGAATTCATAGTCCTGTCCAAAACATGTTCAATTACCTTATCGCCAGTCGTGACCATGGTCTTGACTTCTTGCGTGAGGACCCTCTGCTCCTGCCTGGTGGCCGACGAGGTCAGCGTGTGAGCCACCGTCTTCTCCTCCATCTGCTGCGTCCTCGCTTGAGTGTCCAAGTCGTGATGAGTGGTCGCCGTTCGCGTAGTCACCGCGCGCGCAGTCACGTACGGACTCTTGCTCTCCATTGGCTCAAGACTTTCCGCCTACAGTTAAGGGTTAGACTAGCATGCTTACTATTTACATAAAATACCTAACTAAACACTGATTAAAAGCTTTAAGCTCTAAAATAAGGAAAATTAAAGCCACACACTGTACAAAAATTAAAATGAAAAAATGAAAAGGAAAACAGGGTGGCGTCTCAATTGCCTGTTACTTGAACTTTACGTATAGAATCAAACGAACCTTGTTTGTGTGAGTCGAGAATGTCACTTCACCAGTACCGAGGTTCTCCACCTCTTGTTCCACGTTGTGCGTGACGCCGTCTTCGTTCTTCGTCAGCAGTTGCTTGGTGGTCGTCTTGACCACCACGGGAGGCGTCGGGGTCTTCTTCGACCTCTGCGAAACCGGAATCTTAGAGGATAGAGGGGTACTGGAAGACACGTAGCCTTGATGCCTAATATGCTCGCTGGTCGTGTACTCCGTGAATGTTTTAAGCTCGTCGCCTCTGGCTGGGCTCTCGTCTTTGCCGAAAGTCGAGAACTTGTGAGTATTCACCGTCTGTATGTCTATGCTAGCCGGAAGATCTTGCGTTTCCTTTTCTATCGTGTAGTTGCCGCTCTTGTCTTCGAAGTGCGACGGGTCTATCTGCGAGTAGTGCAGTATGAGCTGTCCTGTGACCGGGTCTCTGACGGCCGTGCTCGGGTCAATATCGCCAGTGTCCGGGTCAATGTCACCGTATTCAGTCTTTATTCTGCCTGTGACCGGGTCAATCTTGCCCGATAGCGTCATCGTTTGCGTAACCGTTGTCCGTGCACCTTTAAGCCTTGGATCATCGGGGTCAACATCGATGGTCTCTCCTGTGATCGGGTCCACGATTTGGTACAAGTACACAGTTTTGGTTGTAATGATCCTTCCGGTGGTTTCGTCAATCGTGCATTCCTTCGGGTCTACTTCCTTCACGCGTCCTTTGTCATCCTTCTGAGTCATGATGTAGATCTTGACTATAACCAGACGACCAGTGATGGGATCGATTCTGCCAAGTTTCGTGTAGATTTCACCAGAGCCTGGGTCGACTTGGGAAGCGGAATAGAGGAGCTGGTTGTTCTCATCGACTTCTCCAGTAGCTGTGTAGATTTGTCCGTTGACTGGATCCACCTTGATGAGAGATTTGTCGACATCCGCTGCCCTTATAATGGTGCCGGTCTTCGGGTCCAAACGACCGTAGATCGTGATGATGTAACCGGTAACCGGGTCGACCTGTCCAGCTGTGTAAAGCACCTCTCCGGTTTGAGGGTCTTTTGGTCCAGCGATCCATATCTGGTTGGTTTTAGGGTCAACTTTGACATTCCTTGGGTCATTGGAGACGATCTGTTTGCCTGAGACGGGATCAACTTTGTTGCGAATGATCCTTAGGCAAATCAGCCTGCCGACATCCTTGTCAGGTTTGCCAGACTTGGGGTTAATCTGACCACTTCTGATCAAGAACTGTCCGGTGACGGGGTCTACTTTGAGCTCTTTGCTTTCGAATTTGCCCGTCTTGGGGTCATTGTATGTAACTGTTCCCTTGACTAAATCGATCTGACCGTATTTAGTATCGATAGTGTTGTTGGACGGGTTGAACTGACCGGTCGTGCTTTCGATCGCAGAGTGTTTAGGCTCAATGACACCTTTCTTGGAGTCAACTTTTCCGACAAACGTCGTTACTTCTACCACAGGGTCAATGTGAGTGCCGACTACTATGACTTGGCCGAGTTTAGGATCAACCTTGCCTGTCTTAGGATCGACGACCCCAGTTATAGTGATCTGACCGTTATTCTCATCAATGTGCACCGGTTTCGTGTCTTGAGCACCTGAAGTGTCCGTGACGAATATAACACCATTCGATGGGTCGATAACGCCATATTTAGTCGAGATGTGACCTGTGTCAGCGTCCACCTTTCCTTTGGTCAGTTCGACTGTACCATTCTCAATATCAACCTTCCCTGTTCTAGCGTCAATTGGACCAGTTATAGTTGTGATTTCTACGACAGGGTCGTCCTGCTTCGCTACGCTCATGATCATTCCGAGGTTAGGGTCCACTTTACCAGTCTTCGGGTCAATAGCACCAGAGTTGATAAATATTTGTCCCGTTTCTGGAAGCACCGAGCCATCTCGCGTCTGCTTCTGGCCTGCAGCATCAGTAAGAACGATCGTGCCTTTGTTGGAGTCAATCACACCATATTTAGTCTCGATTAAGCCGTTAGGATCAAGAATACCGGTGAGATGTTCAACCTCGGCCGTGTGAAGGTCAGGTTTCTTAGTTTTAGGGTCAACCTTGGTGAAGATGACCATGATTTTGACGATTTTCCTCTTAGGAGGCTCCGGTGGAGCTGTGGTCGGTTTGACAGGCGACGCTCTTTGCACAGCTGAAGCGATGGGTGAAGGTGACGGTCTGTGCGCATAGCTGGTGATGACGGGTGAGGAGGTTCGCACAGGGGACTGCAGGGGAGACTGCGTGGGAGTCGTGGGGGTCTTTACTGGTGTGGGGGTCTGGCGTGGAGGTGAAACGCTGGCTCGCGTCACTGGCGCTACTTTGGACAACACATTCTGCTTATCGACAAACGTTAGTTGCTGAGCGTACGAGGGGTCTACTTTGCCGGTCTTAGGATCTACCACACCCGAGGTGATGATGAAGTTGCCAGTCTTAGGGTCAATCTCGGCTTGTTTGAGCTCCTGCTTGCCAGTGACTGGGTCTTTGTAGAATATTTGGCCGGAGCGAGGGTCGATGATGCCAAAGTCTGTGTGTATTTTGCCGTCTTCGGAGCTGACGTAGCCTTTAGCAGTGTCGATGGTGCCAGAGCCGGCGTCTACAGACTTCGTGTACGGGTCATATCTGTTCGTGATTATGACCAAGCGGATTTCTCCTTTAGTAGGCGGCTTAGCGACGGGCACCACAGTCTTGTTCACCACGCTGAACTGTTGCGCAAGAGTGGGGTCGATTCTGCCAGTGTTCGGGTCTGCCACTTGGCTGGTGATCAACATGTGACCGGTCGCAGGGTCCAAGTGAGCTTGCTTGACCTCTTGGCGGCCAGTTCTCGGGTCAGTGACCGTGATCTCCCCAGAGCGAGGGTCGACGACCCCGACAGCTGTGCGGATCTTGCCATCAGGGCCCAATGTTCCAGTGATGGTATCGACGTGCGCTTGAGTCGGGTCGAGTTTCTTCGTCCTCGGGTCGTACTTGGTAGTTATAATCACAAGGTGGATTTCTCTTTCGACGGGCTTCGTATCTTTATTGACTACGCTCAGTTGCTGGGCAAGCGTTGGGTCAGGTTTACCGGTCTTAGGGTCAATGACTCCAGATGTGAGTAAGAGATGTCCTGTCTTAGGATCAGTGACGGCTTGTTTGATCTCTGTCTTGCCTGAGCTGGGATCTACCTGCTCGATTCTTCCTGTCTTCGGGTCCACGATTCCAAAGTTGGTGTGAACTCTTCCATCAGAAGCCAAAATACCTCTTGAAGTCTCAACAATGCCATTAGGGCTTTCAAGCCTCTTATTCTTAGGATCATATTTGCTTGTAATCACTACTAATTGCACTTCTTTACCTGGTACGGCAGCAAATTGATCTTTCGGTCTGTCCACAACTGAAATCTGTTGTCCTAAAGTAGAATCGACTTGTCCTGTGACTGGATCAACGACGCCTGATGTAAGAACCATGTTACCAGTCTTAGGATCAACTGTGGCCTTCTTTAGCTCTTGCTTTCCTGTTATGGGATCAGTGATCAGAATGTCACCAGTCTTGGGATCCACACCACCGAATTCCGTATCAACTTTGTGGTCTTTCCTGAGGGTACCAGGAATAGTATCAACGTGAGCATTGGTCAAATCAAGCTTCTTGGTCTTAGGGTCATACTTAGCCGTGATAATTACTAAGTTGACGTATTTCTCGGGAAGCTTGTCTTTGTCGACTACAGTCAGTTGTTGAGCTAAGTTAGAGTCTACTTTTCCTGTCTTCGGGTCAACGACTCCTGAAGTAATAATTAAGCTGCCAGTCTTAGGATCAGTGACGGCTTGTTTGAGTTCAGTCTTTCCTGTTTTAGGATCAACATGTTCCACCTTCCCATTCCTGGGGTCAACTACTCCATAGCTGGTGTGCACTCTACCATCAGCGGCCAGCACACCCGGAAGAGTCTCAACGTGACCATTAGGACTGTCCAGTTTCTTGTTCTTAGAATCATATTTGCTCGTAATAATCACCAGCTGCACCTCTTTGCCTGGCACCGATGGTTTCTCTTTAGGCGACTCTACGACAGTAATCTGTTGACCGAGCGCAGGGTCAACTTTGCCAGTTCTAGGATCGACAACGCCTGATGTTAGAAGCATGTTTCCTGTCTTAGGATCGACTGATGTCTTCTTGACCTCCTTCTTTCCTGTCACAGGGTCTGTGATGATGATATCACCAGTAGCTGGGTCAACCACACCGAATTCAGTACGCACCTTATTGTCAGCTTCGAGTTTACCAGGTATAGTATCAATGTGGGCGTCGGTCAGATCCAACTTCTTGGTCTTAGGGTCATACTTGGATGTAACTATTACCAAGTTCATGTATCTCTCTGGTGCACTTCTTCGCGAGTCTTTGTCTACTATCGTAATCTGCTGCCCGAGGGATGAATCCACCTTACCAGTCTTAGGGTCTGTCACTCCAGAAGACAGTATCAGATATCCAGTCTTAGGATCAGCAACGGCTTGCTTGATTTCCTGTTTGCCTGACTTTGGATCAACATATTCAATCTTTCCGGTCTTGGGGTCAATGACACCGAAGTTAGTGTGCACTTTGCCATCCGAGGACACGATACCTTTAGATGTCTCAACATGTCCATTGGGATGATCCAATTTCTTATATTTAGAATCATATTTGCTTGTGATAACTACGAGCTGCACTTCCTTGCCTTGGACCGCTCCAAATTTGTCCTTAGGCTTGTCTACAACAGTGATTTGTTGAGCCAATGCAGGGTCGACTTGACCGGTTTGAGGATCAACCACACCAGATGACAGCAACATATTACCGGTCTTGGAATCAACTGCAGCCTTCTTAACTTCTTGCTTTCCTGTGAGCGGATCGGTAACAACGACTTCTCCAGTGCTAGGATCGACGATTCCATAATCTGTGTACACTTTGTCGTCCGTCCCGTATTTGCCAGGGAAAGAATCTACATGAGCGTTGGTCAGATCCAACTTCTTGTGTTTAGGGTCATATTTGGAGGTCACAACGACCAGGTTCACGTATCTCTCCGGGATACCACGTGGGGCATCCTTATCTACTACGGTCAGCTGTTGAGCGAGAGACGAATCTGACTTGCCAGTCTTCGGGTCAATGACCCCGGAAGTTAAGATGAAGCTTCCCGTCTTAGGGTCGATAATAGCTTGTTTGGACTCACGCTTGCCGCTCTTCTGGTCAGTGAAGTAGACCTTTCCTGTATCCGGTTCCAATACTCCGAAGTTGGTGTGAACTTTAGCGTCTTTTTCACTAATGATAGCATGGGAAGTCTCTATGAAACCGTTAGGGTTGTCCAGCCTCTTGTTCTTCGAGTCATATTTGCCTGTAATGGCTACCAGTTGGACTTCCTTTCCTGGTAGAGAAGCGAACGTGTCTGTAGGTTTGTCCACGATGCTGTATTGCTGTCCTAGCGTCGTATCGAGCTGCCCGGTCCTCGGGTCAATGACCCCGGAGACGAGCAGAATGTTACCAGTTTTCGGGTCAACTTGGGCATGCTTCACCTCAGTCTTTCCTGACTTGGGGTCAGTGACCTGGATATCGCCTGTGCGTGGGTCAATGATCCCGTATTCGGTATAGATCTTGCCATCGGTCCCACTGAGGACACCTTTAACTGAATCGACGTGAGCGAAGGACGGGTCTAGTTTCTTGCTCTTTAAGTCATATTTGCTTGTAATAACTACAAGCCTTACCTCTCTATTGGCTTTAGTAGCGTCCTTCTCAACAATACTGAACTGCTGTCCAAGTGACGAATCTACCTTTCCAGATTTCGGTTCCACTACTCCTGTTGTGACCAGCAGATTTCCTGTTTTCTGGTCGACGTACGCTTGCTTCGGGTCTTGCTTGCCCGTCTTAGGGTCAACGTAGTCAATCTTCCCACTGCGCGGGTCAATAGTACCATAGTTGGAGCTGACGATGCCATCAGGTCCAACTACCGCTCTGGACACATCCACGTGGCCATGAGAAGCATCCAACTTCTTGTGCTTACCGTCATACTTTCCGGTAATGACTACCAAGTCGACTTCGCGTCCAGGCTTGGCGCCAACCTTGTCATTTGCTTTCTCTACAAAGCAGTACTGTTGGGCCAATGTTGGATCAAGTTTCCCTGTCTTGGGGTCGATAACTCCCGAAGTGAACAGTATGTGTCCAGTTTTGGAGTCCACGTGTCCATTCTTCACCTCTTGCTTATTCGTAGCGGGGTCTGTGTAGGTGATTTGGCCAGATTTGGTGTTGATCAACTCTTTCTCTGTTTGGATCTTTCCGTTGGCCTTGTTCAAAGTGCCTTTCGTTACAAGAATAGTGCCATTAGCGTCGTCGAGTTTCTTGGACTTGGTGTTGTAACGACCGGTGATGATGACGACTTGTATTTCGTTATCTGGTTTGGCTGCTACGGGCACTGCTACGGCGGCTACGGGCGCCTCGTGGTGCGCTCTCTCCGCGTCCAATAGCGCTAAAGTCGGGTCAATAAGGTTTGCTTTCGCTTGCTCTTTCAGAGCTGCGGATTGGACGTAGTCAATTCCAGGTGTCTTGAGCTTGCTGGGATCGTCAGCTGTCTTGCGCTTGCCAGCTGTTTCGGCTACCTTCTTCTCCTCGCCAGGCGCGTAGTTGAACGCTAAGCCTGCTTTTCTCGTAGTCGGGCTCTGGCTCTCATCAAGAGCCCTTTGCTTCTCCTCTGAAATAGGCTCCTTTTCGTAGCTGAAAGCTCCCTGTATGAACGGCTTGGTCTTAGTAGGACTCTTCTCTGTGTCTGTGTACTCGTAAGGCTTAGTGAAGCCTGGTTTATCCTCCTTCGTCGGACTCTTGTCCGTCGACGAGTCGAGGTTCGAGCTCTCGTTCGACGTGTCGAGCACGGCCACCTTCGCTTTCGGATCTTTGACCTTCTTGTCTTTGGGCGATTTCTCTTTAGGCGACTTGTCTTTGGACTTCGGCGACTTCTCTCTCGGTGACTTCTCCTCCTTCGGCGACTTGTCCTTCTTGCCTCCGAAGAGTCCGAAACCTCCCTAGATCGGATAGGAGTAGGAGGGGGGGAAATAAGAAAAATTAAAAAATAATAAAATAATTGCATTAAATGATAAAATACGCGACAAGTGTCGTGTACAAGTTTGGACCATAATTTCGAATGTTAGTTCTAATCCGTTGATTTTGTGGCATCGCCACAAAAACGGGTGTTCAAACTCATACAAACACGCAGTGCGAACTGAGTACAAAAAATGCACTATGCACATGCCCGCTAGTTGCTGAATCTAACAAGTTTATTTACAGAGAGATATAGTATAATACACTAATGCTACTGTAGACGATCACATAGACAATAGTACTGACGGATGTCTGCTCAAGTGTCTACCATTCATTGCTTATGAACAGGTATGCAAGTGGTATTTTTAAGGCTGTATGTGTCTGGGCTTACCTTCGTCTTCTTGGGTGTGGTCTCAACGTTATTGGTGATACCAGGGTCGCTGGCAGTGTCAGTACCTGGAAGAATGAAACATTTGCTTTTCATAATTGGTTTCTAAAGTTTAAATGATACAGTTATCGTTTTTAATCGATAGAAAAGAATTAAGTTAGTTGTCGATTCGACCCAAACCTCTATTTCATGAATTACAAATTTAAAACAAGAATACATCCATTTACTCAGTTTAAATCTTCTTCACGTCTTTAAAAGCTAATTGTATATTTTACGATGCTCAGATTCAAAACTAGATTTCGAGAAAATCACTATTATTACTAATACTATGTTTACCCACGTTCCTAGGTTAATCAATGGGCCATCTACGACCATTGTGCTCTAACTAATTGAATACAGTTACTCAATAATAGGTTAGTTCACTATAGCTGTGATAACTCGAAGATCGTTCGTTCGAGTCCCGACTTGTTAACACAGTACTAATTTATCAAAATCTTGATACATTTTGTTACCATTGAAGCCACCTGAACCAGAGTGGCCCAAGTGACATGAGCCGTATCGTGGCCCGATACTCTATTAATATTGATCTAGGCCCTATACTCTATTAATATTGAACAAAAATCATTTTAACGTCACTTGTGATTGTTTACTAAAACTACCTTTGAACCATCCTGGCTATTAACTAAGGGGTTTGAAAGGAGACATTACCATAATCAACTTGCACATTGTGGCTTGGGCCACACTCGGTTTGGTGGCCACAATTATTGTTACGTTCTTAGTCTAATAAAGACAAGCCAAGAATATTCACCATTCCCGTTCTCAGCGGGCTTCCTCTGTTCGGCCAGTTTCTTCTCGTTCTTGTCCGGGGGCGCGGTCGGCATCACCTTCACAGCGCCAGGCGGGGGCTTCTGTAAAGGCCACCAGGTTTACAGTCAGTACCATACTGTGATTGGATGCCTTTGTGTCACACGGGCCACCATGAACAACTGCCCTGTAGCGGTACCATGAGTTAGCTATCGAAAACTTACGTACGTTAAAAACCTATTTTTTCATACTACCGATTTTAGTTCTTAGCGTAACCGCTAGGGGCGCTGTACAAGTTTTTCATAGACATATTTCGTATATATTATATTCGAGTCACTTTTTAACTCATGGTAGCGCTACTGTAGCGCTACCATGAGTTTAAAAGTGACAGACTCGATATCGCATATGTAAAAAATGTCTATGAAAGCGCCCCTAGCGGTAACGCTAAGAACTAAAATGAAAAAAACAATTAGATAGGTTTTTAACGTACATAAGTTTTCGATAACTAACTCATGGTAGCGCTACTGTAGTTTTCATACATTGCAAGTGTTGACAGTTGGCCACAAGTGACACACTTGTGGCGATTTCTTGTATCCTGTGGCTGCGTTTGAGGCTGTCGTCTGTGGCCCGTGAGCCACCAAAAAAATGTTGCATGTATGTACATATATCTTACATATTCACTCCAATATTAAATAACAAATGAATATACAATTGAATAGGACGACTGTGCCTTTACGTCATCTGTTAAAATCTGTACCATTTGAAGGTAACTCTAAATATTATATCATTACAAAAATACTACACATAATAAAATATAAGAAACACTCTTTATACGTATAAGTTATTAGATATGAATATCTTTTAAATATTCTTATATAAATAGGGTTAAATGTGTATACGAGTAAAGTGTCTAGTGTACAATGTTCTACGTACAATTCCATGTAACTACACTAATAAGCATTTATATTTGCGTGTAAGTACATACAACGATTATTCATCTAATAACATTTATGTGTGAAGTTGTATGTATGACTTGTGTATGACACGATGGTAGATGACACATGTGTGACACAGCCATTTATGGCAGGTTAGGGTTAAAAGTAATAAATACACGCAAATAACTGATGTATGTGAATATACCTGATTTTTTAATTAGTATTGATATTTAAACCAGTTTTTAATATAAATAATAATGTACTATGTTGTTCAGGGTTTTTAATATTCCAATTAGCAGTACTTTATCATATTTAAAAGGCTGTGAAAGGTAAATCATCTCATATCATTCCATCCTTTTCCATCAACATTACAGTTAGTGCTTTACCGAGGGTTGATTTATGGTGGTTTCCGAAGCCGAAAGGTTTTGATTGTCTAAATAAACTGAATTGCAGACTGTAACTTAAATACAGTTTACAAGATTAATTATAAATTATTTATTAACCTCTAGCAATATTTTTTTTCAAGTCCAGACATTGATACAATGAGATGAAAAATAGTGTCTTGATAAATTTTCATCTCAAAAAGAAATTACATTTTCTTGATTTACACTCAAAATACAAAAAAAAAACTTTAACATGTTAATGTTAAAGACATATTTTTTAACTCAAAATATTGTGGCAACTGTTGAAGTTGCAAAATGGTCGGCTTTCGCGACTTACTTAAACTCGCTTTAGCAATCGACGCTACAAGCACATGCTGAGGCAGAACCTATTGATCACCTTAACTGTAAGTGTGTAATCAATAAATGTTTTCTTTCTTTCTACACCGTGAAATTTTAGTGGTTGTTTTCCCGTGGCAGAACGATTTGCCTTTAGTAATACTATCGAATCATGCAAATAATTCCGCGAAAAAAAATTTTTTTTTTTTTAAATTTTCAAAATAATAATTTTCCAACTCGAAAACGAGAGAAGCTATCGTTCTTTTATAAGATGTGACGTAATCAGGTACTGCTTGCCGCATGAAATCGATGCTTAACCTTAACCTTACGTAAAACCGGCATTTATTGATTTTAACAAAAAAGAACTGCACAAATCTATTGTACTACTAAGATAGAATCATTTTACTGCGGGAAAACAACCACTAAAATTTCACGGTGTATATTAAAACCCTTCGACCCCAGTCCCCCACCCCGTTAACCCGTCGGTCCCGCACCGCACCTTGTCGGAGGCGAGGTACTCCCCCTCCAGGGAGCTGGCTGAGGACGCGCTGGCCGCGCCGCCCGACCGCCGCCGCAGCTTCCGGCAGCGTGAGGGAACCACACAAGTTACGAGGGGAACACACATGTATTATATAATATACCTCGTAAATATTATAAAGCTGAAGAGTTTGTTTGTTTGTTTGTTTGAACGCGCTAATCTCAGGAACTACTGGTTCGATTTGAAAAAATCTTTTTGCGTTGTATAGACCATTTATCGAGGAAGGCTTTAGGCTATATAACATCACGCTGCTACCAATAGGAGCAAAGATACAATGGAAAATGTGTAAAAAACGGGGGAAACGCGAACGAAGTCGCTGGCACAGCTATATGTTATACCTCGTATATTGAGGTAGCTATTACTTAGAAGTGAATGTCTAATGGCCAGACATTGGCTCAAACTTCTGCGAACTGCCTATCCGTCATATTCGAAACCAGTAGAATACAGCAACTTCATACCCTTTTTCCTAACTGATAACGATGATGGCTCTCACCCCTAGACTTAGATACATAAATGCGATTTTTTACTTGATTATATCTATTTAACATAAATTCAATGATTATACACAGGCTTGATATCCAACTCCAAAAGAATGGAAAAATCGAGGCGCATCACACCTGAAGACATTAATGCTAAGTCTAGTAAAATAAATGTGTACTTTACCTACTATATTTTTCTTGAATTTCACAATAGTACTATATTTTGTTTTTTGCTATGTTTTCATTATTTCTTCAAAAAAAAAGGTGGGAATCCTACGTCTACCTCGCTATATATTCGTTCGGGTCTTACTGTGAATCTACCTGCGTTGTTTTTGATAAGAAGCTGCAGGTAAGTACTGGACATTTTTATAAGTAAACAAACAAGTTAAATTCACTAGCCACAATCTCTAAGTGGCAATTATTTTATTTGTTTACAAAGAGCGACAGCATACACAATAATATCGACTCGGTTCTCTGCACTAACAAAAGTCTATAAATACATGTGTATTCCCCGCGTTTGTCATGTAAATGAAATAAGCGTCATGCTCAAACATGTCATGAAGGAAACAACCTCCCGCCACCCATGTGAATGCCATTACAACGGTGTTGCCAGTTTTTAATATCCATTACTGAAAAAAACTCACACTCTCATAACATTTCTCAAAAATTGTTCTAAAGATAATCCGTTAAAAACTAATTTAAAACGCAAGAAATCTTGACAAAATACTTGTGATAATGAAATTACTATTGGAAAAGATTTGTATTCATTAAAATAAATATCATGAAAACGTCGGGCAAAGAGTAGCTCTGTATTTGCTACTCCTAATATCGCGTGTATACCCATAAAGACTATTATTTAATATTAAGAAATGCGAAATGTACAAATTGAAAAATGTTATTGTAATCAACGGCATATTCTAAAATTACAATGTTATTGTTTTATCACATCCTCAAGATCGTAATATCATACGTTTCGTTTCGTGTGACAACCCAGACATTTGTACATAGAAAATAGCACAAAAATCAAATAAGACAATTGCCGTTAGAGACTTGTTTCAATGAGGGCTTTATATTAGAGGGTGAGTCCCGCTCCCCCGCAAGTCCAGTGATGATGACGGGGCTACCCCAAGCCGTCATCATTATGTCAGTAAAATAAAAAGTTTTTGACCCATGATAATGGCGCTTGCAACAGTGCCGAAATATCACTCACTCATTAAAACAAAACAACATGGTAAATATCCCGGACAGCAACAGTTTTCTAAAAAAATGGGGTATAAATATACTCAAATGACTCTAACCTTCGTAAGCTGAATTCGTGATCACTATCTCAGTTTAATATTCATATGGATAAACCTGGCAACACCGCTGCACATGCAAATGAGTCACATAGCATTCAAGTGCACATCTCACCAGATATAGCCAAAGAAAACATACAGCTTTATCTCCTATCTCTCCTTATCGGTTAAAGATATTGACCCACAAACTATTATGACTAATCATTAGCATCATTAGATAATGTTTGGTAAACATTATGTTTTAGCATCGATGCGATTCTCAGAATGCATTTAATGTAGGTTAATAATGATGTAATCAAATGTTTTAAGTAGGCAAGTCATTCAATTTTCCTGGATAAGTAATCGAATCGAAGTCGACTTGGCATAGGCACTGCTGTGCCCCTGGAATTTAATACTCTCTCAGATATTTCTCCTTAGCTCTTCTGTAGGGCTACCATGAGTTTAAAACTTACGCACTCGATATCGCCTACGTGAATATGTCTATGAAAAACTTGTACAGCGCCGCTGGTGGTTACGCGAAGAACTAAAATCGGCCGTATGAAAAAAACAACTCGATAGGTTTTTAACGTACGTAAGTTTTCGATAGCCAACTCATGGTAGGCCATCTGGAAGCACTTATGTTAGTTTACATACAGATTAGATTGACTAAACATAGTGATATTGATGTGAAATCTACGAGTGAGTAACTTTCTAAGGAAATAAGTATAGACCAAACATGCATGTTTTCTAAAGCTAACATCTAGGTGTATGTGTACGTAAATTTAGTGAGTAACGTTAAATATTTAACAATCTACATTTACATAGTGTTAGTTAACCAAAATCATATCCATATAATAAAGTTATCCATCACGATATTTCCTCACAATTAAATCAAATTATTAGTCATAATAAATTAAAGTTACGCCACAGTATTCTTACAAACCATATTCCTAATGGTTCCCGTACATTACTATACCTGACCAGATTGCCGGTTAGGGAAAAAATAACGGATATTATTTTAATTTAGGTGTATCACGTTTATTCTGAGGAAGGATCACTACACGGCATAGACACTAAACCGCAAATGACACAATCCTTGGATTTCTTATTACTTAACAAAAAAACAGCTCTAAAATTAATATTTAAAAAAATGAGAATTAACCAGCGATAATTGCAACCATAAGATTTTAGACTTTCGCGTTTCATTACACTAAATATTAGTGGGTGTTGGTAACCCAGTCGAGAAGCTTTGTATTTGCTACTCCTAACATCGCTTAGACCCATAAATACTAATATTTGATTGCAACTATGTTTTTAACACTGAATCAATCGGCAAAAGAGGGACTTTATAATGAAAAAAAATCTAATATGTAGGAATACTGTGGCGTACAAATAACACTATATTTAAACAGTATTAGTTCACCATGCACATTATAAACCCCTATCCCAAAACAGTTAAAGTACACTTCATATTTAATAAATTGTTGGTTAGTCACTACATCATCATCATTATCATCTCACCTTGTCCTTGACGGTGGGTCGCGGCGCGGGCTGCGGCGGCATCGTATGCCGCTTGGCTGCTTCAGGAGGCATGCCATCGTCTTTCTCTCCCGCTGCCAATGCTGGAAACAAGAGATAGAAAGGTTTTAATACAGACATTCTTGTTAATTTTAAGGCATAGTTGTTTAAGGCACATTGTTGTGCAGACTGTCTGCAATAAATAAATAATATAAATAAATATCTGGAACATTTCCACACACGGTCATCTGAGCCCAAACTAAGCAGTTTGTACTATGGGCCTCAGAGACTGATATTCAATGGACGAACTGAAGGCAGTTCAAGCCCAAAGAATGGTCATTTGCTTAGAATATTGTAACACACAAAACATATATAAATACCAATTAAAAATCATCATCATCAGACCCTACGGGTACAGGCTCAAAAGGAACTATTACCTGTCGACCTCTCCGCCGCGTACCATCAAGTTAAGGGAGGTGATCCTGCATGTCTTCCTTAGATCATTTTTAATTTTAAAAAAAAAAACAGCCCATTTACGTCCCCATACGTAAGCCGTAGTGAGATCCACATATAGGGTTGACACGCACAATAGGCCCTATTAAGCCAATTTGGAAACATACACTTCAAGATAGACTTACAAAGACGTCAAGATTGACTTTATCTGTTATGTTTTAGACTGGCTCGGTGGAACAGTGGTTAGTGACCCTGGCTGGCGGTTCCAAGAGTCGTGGGTTCGATTCCTACTCGGGACAAATATTTGTGTGATGAACATCGGTGTTTGTTCCGTGTCTGGGTGTGATTATGTATTTATAAATATACACCGTGAAATTTTAGTGGTTGTTTTCCCGTGGCAGAACGACTTGCCTTTAGTAATACTATCGAATCATGCAAATTGTTCCTCGAAAAAACAAAAATTTTTTTTTCGGTTTTTCAGAATAATAATTTTCCAACTCGAAAACGAGAGAAGCTATCGTTGTTTTTGAAGATGTGACGTATTCAGGTACTGCTTGCCGCATGAAATCGATGCTCAAAGCTAAAGAAGCTCTACACCCTAAGTCATAAAGCGGTTCGAACGTGTTTTCGAGTTACGGTTAAACCTTTCGTAAAACCGGCATTTATTGATTTTACCAAATAAGAACTGCACACATCTTTTGTACTACTAAGATAGAATCATTTTACTGCGGGAAAACAACCACTAAAATTTCACGGTGTATATGCATGCATGTAGGTAGGTATATCAGTCTTTAATGTCCATAGTACAAGCTTTGCTTAGTTTGGGGTCAGATGACCGTGTGTGGAAATGTCCCAGATATTCATTTATACCGGAAGCAAGTCATAAAGGTGCTTACAGAAGTCGATATTATCCGATATCGTTACGATTGCGTGCGGTAAAACAATAAGCCTGCGGTCGGGTGCGGTGTGAATACGGAAAATGGTGTCATGTCGTTAACGCAATACTAATTCAATAATGTGTGATTGGGGACTCGAACCTATGACCGTTGAAATATTGTCCTATATGGTTATCATCATCATCATCATCATCATCCTCATTCTTCTGCCCTTGTCCCACGCTAAGTGGGTTCAATTCATATTTGCTAAATATATATTAAGTTCCGTCAACGTTCTCCCAGCCTCTAATTAAGATTAGCACTTAGCTCTAAGTTTATGTTGTTTTCTATTCACTTTTATTAATCTGTACCAGTGTTTTTCTTGTTGGCTGTCCTAATAATAAATAAAAGTACCCCCCCCCCAATAACTTCCATGGGGGTCGAATTTTAAAAAAGCGCTGGTGTCTTTCCAGTATGCCAGCTACCTCCATACCAAGTTTTATGAAAATGTATAAACACGTAAAACTTCTCCCATACAAATTATCACTCCCCTCCCCAATGAAGTTGAAGAAAAAAATTACGCTGGTGTCTCTCCGGAGTTTTATAAAAATCGTCAAACACGTACAAAATCTCCTATGTTAATAAATTACGAGATAATACCCAGTTAAAAATATTCGATTATTATCGCCACACGATACCGAAGCACTTTATTTGAAATCTCGCTAAAACCACTACTAAACCTCTAGGAATTCCTATAAACCAGACTAGAAGCATAGGATGATAATCTTAGAATATAAACAACTTGTATAATATATTCTTAGTAAAGCAGTTGAAATATCTATCATTGGTGAATCAGACAGCATGTGCTGCGCTCGAACTCGTTCAAGATACTCTTGATCAATATTTATTACATTTTCGCCGGTCTGGTATGGTTGTATAGGGAGGAAACTTTATTATCGATAAGTATATTTTGTTCATACATATACAAATAACATATATTTAAAGATATTAAAATATCAGAATTATTGTGTAATCGGGAAGTTCACATCTCGGTGAAAAACTTTTATATAAGCATATCCTACATTTGTTAATGCCTAATTTGCAAGATGCTTTCCTATAGTTCTATGTTCGTTCGTTCTATGTTATCCGTAGTCAAGTCATAACATGATACACTGATATTTCTACACTGCCTATACTAAAGACAAAATCAATTTGAAACTTATCGATACATTTTACAATTAAGAGATAAGAGTACTAGGGGTGAGAGTATCCGTTCCCCGCAAGTCCGGTGATGATGACGAGCCTACTCCAAGCCATCATCGAATGTCAGTTAGCAAAAAAAAAATCGATAAATATTATAATCGAGCACAACACTAGCAGAAGTAAAAACAAACACCGAATTCCATTCAGTGGGAAGCCGACACTCTTTAAACATCTTGTATGTTGCTCAAAGCTAGTATAATGGCGATCGCTTCCGATCAAACTATGATAGAAGTATTTCTACGAAGTTTACTTTATGGAAAACTAGCTTTCCGCCCGCGACTTCGTCCGCGTAGAGACGTTTAACGGGTAAAACAATATATAACCTTTTATTAACCTATAACCTTTTCTAGGCTCTGGACTACATCTGTACCAAATTTCATTTAAATCGGTCCAGTACTCTATGCGTGAAAGCGTAACAGACAGACAGACAGACAGACATAGTTACTTTCGGATTTATAATATTAGTAAGGACTAGTAAGGATCAAAGCTTGGTACACAGACAATCTCTGTTACCTCATTGTTATAATTCGGTGAGATACATTCTTATATGACTGGAATTATGTAAACGTTTAATGTATGCAATTTAAAAATTAAGTACTAACTTGATCCACAATTTGGTGACCAGCAATCTTTGAAAACCATCTTGAAATCAACTTAAACTAGACACAAATTGTAGACACTTAACACTTCACTAACTGTACGATAACTTTTAATTACTTGCAGTCAATGATTTTTAGTTAATCTCTTCTCGTATTGTTTTAAACGTAAAATCACTTAAAATCAAGCAACTTTATTCAATGCTATATCCATAACACTTGTCACTAATCTCACAAATTTTAAATCAACTTGAAAAAAAAATAACCAAAAAACATCGATAACAATTTTGCATTAACAAACTGAATTATCTTTTTTTCTAGAGTTAATTTAAAACTAGCCTGTTGTCTAATTGTACCACAAAATTATTCTGAATCTAGAAAACAATGATTCCAGCCAGGTCTAGTCCAGTCGAAAAGCGAGTACATACTAAGAGGCGCGCGCGATCTCTCGCTATAAACTTGGGCGCTCTGAGTAAATAAGGTATTAATATCGTTTACTTCACTATCACGACTGGGGTGAGCTGTATTGGCATTGTTTATGCAATATATTTTTCTTAGAAAACTAAGAAACGTGGCAGATTTGGCCTGTGAGAATAACTTGCCTCATCTTCACTGATATTGGTTGTTAATACCATTAAAAATGGTTTTTAATTTAATAAACTAATATATCAAAGTATGAAATATTAAACAACATTACATTCATCGATCTGATGCCGTGGTAAGTAGCGTAAGCACTTGTATTATGGATATCAGAATCGACAGCTTGATACAAAAATAAACTAATATTATATAAAATTTATATATTTATTATGTGTGTGTTTATGTATGTGGAAGAAGCGAAAGTGGTGTGCCAAGTACGTAGCATATGGCACGAAGTGGAAAAAAAAGCGTGATTCTTTGTATGTATGAATGTTTATTATTATTACGAATTTAATTCGTAAAAATAGTTTGATTTAAAATTTGTAATGTTCGCGAAAATAAATATATAATTTCTTTTAAAACTGGAAAGAGTGCGGATTTACGTTGAGTCAATATTGTGACACATAGACGTACCCAGACAACACAGATGTTGTTGTTGTTGGGTGACGAATCTATTCGCCTAATCATTTAATTTTATCTTTTAAATAGTTCATGTATACACGTAAGCAGATCTCAAATTGCATACAAAACAAATACTGGCAACCGAAAATGAATCACAGCATATTGTGTATTTTTTGCTTTGACAATAACACACTTTACAGTAATAATATGCCAAAAAACAGTAGTTATCATTCCGCACATAACAAAAAACATAGACTTAAAATAAAAATAAGTATGACGGCAGTGCATAACACCATCCTGGCCGTTTGACAATTAGGCAGTGACTCACGCGCATACGAAATTCGCACAAAGTGCCAACGCAACAAGGTCGCCGTTTGTTTGTAATTATAACTATGATAACATTGGATGTTGTGTTTTTGTGATAACTGCGTTTTGTAGGACAAAGATGCATTCACTTTTACTTTGTTGAGGTGATATAGGGATTGATAGATGGTACAAGGGCCTTTTCAGAAGAGTTTACATTGTCTTGTGAAAGTTGATAGGCAATAGTTATTTCAAGATAATATTATTAAGTCTGCTTTCAAGGGAATATTTTAATATGGTGAATTTCTGTGGTGTATGGGAGAATTCTGTTAAGTTAGTAAAATAATTTTCAGGTTCAAGTTTAGTTATCGAATTCATACCAATCCATTAATGAAAAAAACATAAATAGTCACGATTTAACTTCTACGATAGTTACACTTATCAGCAGAAGACCAAAATAAACTAAGATCTTTAATAACAACATAGTACCAAATTTAAAAATATACCAAATTGAAATATCAAGGACAGATTTCTATAATTCTGGTCTATTTATATAAATACAAAGGATAGATAGAGTTAATCTCATTTGTTTTTCCGAGAAACAAAAACGTTTGTAATATATATAAATAAACTATTTATCGCAATTTCAGACTAAATAGTCAGATCAATAGAAGCACTAGCTAGAGTTTGCCAAAAATTATGACGAAACCATTTAGCACTCAGCAAATCGCTTTATCTATAGACAAATATTGACGTTACATTCAAATTTAACATTGAATAACTATACTTCTTACTATATGTACCATCATTCGACGCTTTAACGGTGAAGGAAAACATCGTGAGGAAACCTGCACTCCAAAGAAGAAATTCTAAGGTTGTGTAGTCGACCAACCCGCACTTGGCCAGCGTGGTTGACTAAGGCCTTATCGCCCTAGTTTAGGGTAGGCGCGTGCCCCAGCAGTGGGCACGTATATGGGCTGATGATGATGATGATGAACTATACTTCTGTGAATCTAGACTTTCTAAGAAGTGTTTTGGTATCTAACTACCAAGTGGGTGTACTCGTGGGTGTGTAAGCATTTTCCAAATGCACGTCACCGGGTCTATTAAATGGTCTCCGCTGAATGATAATAACGCATTTGATATGTGTAATGCTGTGTGCATTATAATTTATTGGCGCCTTGCCATCTTAGTATGTTGCGGCAGGTCAGTGAGATAAAATGTCGTATATCTGACGCTATATGTATTATAATACTTTGTATGTTATCCAATTGTGCATGTACTTTCTTATATACTTTTGTGCTCATAGACCAAGAGTCAGGCAAGAACATTTTTATGAGTTTAAATTTGGAGAGAAATAGCGCTGTTTGAAAAGGGACTTTAGTAGGTGGTCTCCAGGATTGTCACTGCCATAGCGGTCTTCTTACCAATGAAGCTTCATACCTTCATATTACACAGGTTTTAAAATTTGAAGTTCATAGGTATGTACATCGTGACGAACAACGAAGAAATTATCAGGTTGTGTACGGCCAGTGCTTGGCCAGTGTGGTTGACTAAGGCCTTATCGCCCTAGTTTAGGCCCTTTCTTTGGCAGTGACGTAGCAGGGACGTATAACGGCTGATTATGATGATTATTTAAAGTTATTACCTCTTTTTAACACTGGCTGCAGTCTCTTAAACCTTCACATATTTTACCTACGGTTCCAAGAGTCGTGGATTCCCACGGTTCCCTGGGACAAATATTTGTGTGACAAAGATCGGTGTTTGTTCCGTGTCTGGGTGTGTTGATTCTGATATCCGTAGCCCAAGTGCTTAAGCTACTTACCACGGGATAAGACCAATTAATGTGATGTTGTGTAATGATCATCATTCTCCTGCTTGTTCCACACTAGGTGGGGTCGGTGCAACATGTGTACTTCTTCCACTCGGGGCTGTCATTCGTCGGCTGTGTCTACTCCTTTCACTCCATGTCATCTCTAACGCAATCCATGCATGTAGTGTAATGTTATGTATGGATCCAATCAAAAACATAAATGTAAAATGAGAGCCAAGTTCAATATTATGATAATTGCCTTGGTTGTTGACTTCAACGACAAAAGAAGTGAGATCTAAATGGGTGCCAAGTTCAATGGTCAACCCTGAAACTTATTTATAAGTAACACTATAACATACCTATCATATCTTCTTATAACATAAGATAATGTATGGTGGTAGCTTATGAAGGTCTGTCTTGGCTAGTTTCTATAAACCTACCAACGTATTATTATGTTCGCTCGCTAGTTTCTACCAACAATCCAAATTTTCGGAATTATAAAATAAATACCGACAAATACCAAACTAACCAAGACAACTAACTAGACTACTAACTAACTAACTAACTAAAGAAAACTAGCCAAGACAGACCTTCATAGGCTACCATACATTATCTTATGTTATGAGAAGATATGATAGGTATGTTATAGTGTTACTTATAAATAAGTTTCAGGGTTGACCATTGAACTTGGCACCCATTTAGATCTCACTTCTTTTGTCGTTGAAGTCAACAACCAAGGCAATTATCATAATATTGAACTTGGCTCTCATTTCACATTTATGTTTTTGATTGGATATCATTACTTTTTGTAGAAAAGTATATATCATCGTAACGCCGTAGGTCCTTTGAAAAGGACAAATTCAAAACTAAAACTAGACTTCTTCTATACATAGTATAAAATGAAGTTGCGAAGGGCGCCCAAAATGTGTTTGTTACCTAGGATCTCAAAAAGTACTATATCAATAGCTATGCGGTTTTCAATAATGGAAAGAAGACATTCCAGGGATTCTATAGGTGTATAATTTAGGTTTACCTACTTTAGAAATTATTAGAGTAATCGTAACAGTTATCAGACGGACGGAAGAAAAACGAGCTTTTTGGAGGCTTGCATTGTGTGCGCTGCTGAAATAACTGAAAATACAGAATAACAATGTATCGGGAAATTATTCTTCTCAAAAAGTTCTATAAAAAAGTCTGGGATAGCATATGTCTATCCTTTAAGGTTTAGCCACAATAACGATTTTAGTGGTGTCCAAGTTTAATTTACGAAATATCTTATTTTTCAATTACTCGATGTAAAATCGAATAATTGTCCTTAAAAACAGCCCTTTTCTTTTTCCTATTTTTTTGACAGGACGAAGTCCGACAGGTCAACTAGTTATAAATATAAAACAATTGAATCAGTTACTGTATTTTCCTACGTTATCGGGGTATAACCCTAAGTAATAAATATGAAAACCGACTATAAGTACCTACTCTTAATTGTAAATAAGTAAGTATGTATACCTAAATATATACTTAGTGCTCTGCCTTCCCCGGTATATAGGCGTGATTAGGCACTAATTAGGTATTTATGTTAAGCGTTCATAATAGAACCTAACCGCAGCAGTGATCTCCTTTTTCACGGCTTTCAGGGTGAGTGCGACAGGCTCAACATGGTCTATTGTGCCTGTCGACCTCATATGTGGATCTCACTACCGCTTACCATCAGGTGGAGTGAGGTCATCTTGTTAGCCTCTTATAAAAATTAAAAAAAAAATAAAAAAAAAAATAAAAAAAAAACCTAATTATTAAAAAATTGCCAGTTTCTTATTTTTTCCTTTGTATTCATGTAATTACCTATCTGCATACCAAATTTTAACTCTCTAGGTCATTTGGAACTGGGTTAGAATTTTGATCTGTCAGTCAGTCAATGATAAAAATGAGGATTTTTGGACATTAATATCTAAATAACTGTTTGAGATAAGCTTATGAAATTTAGAACACATATTTATCTCGCAAGTCACAATATATGAGCCAAATTTGATACGTTTATGTGAAATAGTTTTTGATTTATGAGGGGTTCAAAAGTGGTTCCAAATGGTTCGTGTAATATTACACACGGTGCGGCTCGCCAGTTCTGTTTCTTGAACTTGGCTTGACACGCTACCGCGTGTCTAGATAGATAATATAAGTATGTCGTGGATGGTAGAACGTCAAGCCCGAACCGGCTTGGGTGTGTTCGGATATTTGGTTTGGCGGCACTGATATCAGTTACTGTCACTGGTATGGATCACTGTTATTTGTCTATCGGTCACTGACAGATGACATTGACAAGTGACAGATGACATTGACAAGTGACTAATGACATTGACAAGTGACAGATGACATTGATAAGTGACAGATGACAATTACAACGGACTGACGGGTAAATAATTCACTCACTGCTGAATGTGCCATCGAACTGTGCGGACGTGCCGCTAACCAATATCCGACTACACCGCGTTCCGAAGTGCTATCCTTCTGCATCCGAGCTACGCCTGCATATTTTTGATTGTTTTCCTGTATAACGATTGCGAATACACTCTTTGATCACATATTTGGTCTTATTTCGACGATTAATGATGGAGGAGGATGCGATAAGTGAAAAACGCCCACCCTGCCCCTTCTACATGTATGTATGTGTGACTGACCGTCCACGCTCCTCGTGCTGTAGGACAGCTGCCGGTGGAGAGCGTGCGCGCGAAGTGCGGCGGCGGGCGCGGCGGCGCGGCGGCGCGGGACTCGTAGTGCGAGCGCCCCGAGTATGGCGTATGTATGTATGTATGTATGTATGTATGTATGTATGTATGTGTGTATGTGTGACTGACCGTCCACGCTCCTCGTGCTGTAGGACAGCTGCCGGTGGGAGAGCGTGCGCGCGAAGTGCGGCGGCGGGCGCTGCGGCGCGGCGGCGCGGGACTCGTAGTGCGTGCGCCCCGAGTATGTATGTATGTATGTATGTATGTATGTATGTATGTATGTATGTATGTTGTATGTGTGACTGACCGTCCACGCTCCTCGTGCTGTAGGACAGCTGCCGGTGGGAGAGCGTGCGCGCGAAGTGCGGCGGCGGGCGCTGCGGCGCGGCGGCGCGGGACTCGTAGTGCGTGCGCCCCGAGTATGTATGTATGTATGTATGTATGTATGTATGTATGTATGTATGTGTGTATGTGTGACTGACCGTCCACGCTCCTCGTGCTGTAGGACAGCTGCCGGTGGGAGAGCGTGCGCGCGAAGTGCGGCGGCGGGCGCTGCGGCGCGGCGGCGCGGGACTCGTAGTGCGTGCGCCCCGAGTATGTATGTATGTATGTATGTATGTATGTATGTATGTATGTATGTATGTATGTATGTATGTATGTATGTATGTATGTATGTGTGACTGACCGTCCACGCTCCTCGTGCTGTAGGACAGCTGCCGGTGGGAGAGCGTGCGCGCGAAGTGCGGCGGCGGGCGCTGCGGCGCGGCGGCGCGGGACTCGTAGTGCGTGCGCCCCGAGTATGTATGTATGTATGTATGTATGTATGTATGTATGTATGTATGTATGTATGTATGTTGTATGTGTGACTGACCGTCCACGCTCCTCGTGCTGTAGGACAGCTGCCGGTGGGAGAGCGTGCGCGCGAAGTGCGGCGGCGGGCGCTGCGGCGCGGCGGCGCGGGACTCGTAGTGCGTGCGCCCCGAGTATGTATGTATGTATGTATGTATGTATGTATGTATGTGTGTATGTGTGACTGACCGTCCACGCTCCTCGTGCTGTAGGACAGCTGGCGGTGGGAGAGCGTGCGCGCGAGGTGCGGCGGCGGCGGCTGCAGGCGCGGCGGCGCGGGACTCGTAGTGCGTGCGCCCCGAGTATGTATGTATGTATGTATGTATGTATGTATGTATGTATGTATGTATGTATGTATGTATGTGTGTATGTGTGACTGACCGTCCACGCTCCTCGTGCTGTAGGACAGCTGCCGGTGGGAGAGCGTGCGCGCGAAGTGCGGCGGCGGGCGCTGCGGCGCGGCGGCGCGGGACTCGTAGTGCGTGCGCCCCGAGTATGTATGTATGTATGTATGTATGTATGTATGTATGTATGTATGTATGTGTGTATGTGTGACTGACCGTCCACGCTCCTCGTGCTGTAGGACAGCTGCCGGTGGGAGAGCGTGCGCGCGAAGTGCGGCGGCGGGCGCTGCGGCGCGGCGGCGCGGGACTCGTAGTGCGTGCGCCCCGAGTATGTATGTATGTATGTATGTATGTATGTATGTATGAATTTATGTATATATGTGTGACTGACCGTCCACGCTCCTCGTGCTGTAGGACAGCTGCCGGTGGGAGAGCGTGCGCGCGAAGTGCGGCGGCGGGCGCTGCGGCGCGGCGGCGCGGGACTCGTAGTGCGTGCGCCCCGAGTATGTATGTATGTATGTATGTACGTATGTATGTATGTATGTATGTGTGTATGTGTGACTGACCGTCCACGCTCCTCGTGCTGTAGGACAGCTGCCGGTGGGAGAGCGTGCGCGCGAAGTGCGGCGGCGGGCGCTGCGGCGCGGCGGCGCGGGACTCGTAGTGCGTGCGCCCCGAGTATGTATGTATGTATGTATGTATGTATGTATGTGTGTATGTATGTGTGTATGTGTGACTGACCGTCCACGCTCCTCGTGCTGTAGGACAGCTGCCGGTGGGAGAGCGTGCGCGCGAAGTGCGGCGGCGGGCGCTGCGGCGCGGCGGCGCGGGACTCGTAGTGCGTGCGCCCCGAGTATGTATGTATGTATGTATGTATGTATGTATGTATGTATGTATGTATGTATGTATGTGTGTATGTGTGACTGACCGTCCACGCTCCTCGTGCTGTAGGACAGCTGCCGGTGGGAGAGCGTGCGCGCGAAGTGCGGCGGCGGGCGCCGCGGCGCGGCGGCGCGGGACTCGTAGCGCGTGCGCCCCGAGTATGTATGTATGTATGTATGTATGTATGTATGTATGTATGTATGTATGTATGTGTGTATGTGTGACTGACCGTCCACGCTCCTCGTGCTGTAGGACAGCTGCCGGTGGGAGAGCGTGCGCGCGAAGTGCGGCGGCGGGCGCTGCGGCGCGGCGGCGCGGGACTCGTAGTGCGTGCGCCCGGAGTACCGGAAGCGCGAGCCGAGCCGCGGGAACAGGGTGCTCTTGTCGCGCGGCATGGGCGACGTCAGCCTGCGGGCAAACGGGTTAATAGGGATGAGAAACAGTTGAAACTATAACAGCTGACGTGTGATTGGCGTGATTTAGTTCTGGAGTTTCTAAACTTCGTCCATTGAAGAGTTTCTACGACCTTGCAAACTAACTTGCAGAGCTAAACTAGCAAAATGAAAGGGTCGCAAATCTTTACCGAAAAGTTCTTATTAAATTAAACTATTAAATTTGATCAATGTAACGCCATCTTGGATGTGCCGCCATATTGGATATGGCACCATTTTCGAATGAATGCCATATGAGATGAGCCGCCATATTGATGTGCTGCCATATTTAATGCGACACCAGCATGGATGTGCCGCCATATTGGATAACCCGCCATAATAGATTTGCCAACTTATTGGATTTAAAATGACGTCTCAGCAGGTACTACTGCTGTTGCACCTGCTAATATCCACTCAACTTCTGCAAACCCTCAAACCGACCTGAAGAAGGTGTGATGCTCGACGCAAATCTTCCACAGGCGCTTGCCGGCGCAATAGTTGGCGCAATAATCATCTCACTTCTCCCTATGCACCAGCAGGCCGGAGGAGCGACTCCGAGGATGATGTCAACGTTCTCAGATTCCTTGGCCGGCAGATCTACGCCGTACATGGCCAGTTTCTTCGCATTCTCAAGGTAGTTCAGTTCGTCTTCCGACAAACTTATTGAAGCTGTTGCTTGATGGTGTGTTGGTGGTGCTAAATTCCGCCAGCTAGGATGTGCCGCCATATTGGATAAGCGGCCATATTGGATGTCTCTTAAGTTGTGTGTGACGCTATATTGGATCTAACAGCAAATACTTCTGCTGTTCCACTCAACTTCTGCAAACCCTCAAACCGACCTGAAGAAGGTGTGATGCTCGACGCAAATCTTCCACAGGCGCTTGCCGGCGCGGTGGTTCCCGAGCTTGAAGCCGACTGTCGACTCGACTCTTAAGTTGTGTGTGACGCTACATTGGATCTAACAGCAAATACTACAATACAATGCAGGCGCTGGTGGCTCGGACTAAGAGGTTTAGCTCCTCATTTCTGCCCCATGCCATTAAGGCATGGAATGCCCTTCCAGCTCATGTTTTCCCTCCCTCCTATGATCCCGGGCTCTTCAGGCGGGGCGTGAAACGGCATTTAAGCAGGCCTTCAGGGTGAGTGCGACAGGCTCAATACGATCTATTGTGCCTGTCGACCTCATATTTGGATCTCACTACCGCTTACCATCAGGTGGAGTGAGGTCATCTTGTTAGCCTTTTATAAAAAAAATACTTCTGTATGTACTGCTATTGTACCAGCTAACTTCCATACAAACCTGAAGAAGGTGTGGTGCTCGACGCAAGTCTTCCACAGGCGCTTGGCGGCGCGGTGGTTGGCGAGCTTGAAGCCGACTGTCGACTCGAACTGCTCGAACTCGCCCGGACGCAGCTTCACGTAGAAGTTGTGTGTAACTTTATATTGCATCTAGCAGCAAATACTTCTGTATGTACTTTTAAGTAATTGCTCCACTGTTGACCGGGGATTTGAATACGCATCCTTCCAGGAATCGCGCCTTACGTGCGAACCTTTACACCAAACAACAGCTTATTGAAGCTGTTGGTTGGTGGTGTTGTGTTGTATGTGCTAAATTCCGCCCGAGTGGATGTGCCGCCATATTGAAGAAGCGGCCATATTGGAGAAGCGGCCATATTGGAGAAGCGGCCATATTGGAGGAGCGGCCATATTGAAGAAGCGGCCATATTGGAGAAGAGGCCATATTGGATGTGCTTCCATATAAGATGCGTGTGATGCTGTATAGGATCTAACAGCAAATACATCTGCTGTTCCACCCAACTTCTGCAAACCCTCAAACTGACCTGAAGAAGGTGTGGTGCTCGACGCAAGTCTTCCACAGGCGCTTGGCGGCGCGGTGGTTGGCGAGCTTGAAGCCGACTGTCGACTCGAACTGCTCGAACTCGCCCGGACGCAGCTTCACGTAGAAGTTGTGACGTTTGTAGCTGATCTTCAGGATCTTGGGCCACGCGAACCGGTTGATGCGGAGTCTAGGAAGGAGAGATAGTATTTGTTAAATATTTGAAAATTTTCCGTACATTGCAGACGTATACGCTAGGGTGTCCCTTATATTCTAATAATTACCTGTTGTATCTAAGGTTCTCGTTAAAAAAAACTTAATAATATCCTCATATTATTGACGCCCTCGTGTTTAAAATATTTTACGCCTATATCGGCTTGGGTTCCATATTCCCATGATTTCGCGTATAATATTAAGGAGGAAGGATACTATCGCCTCGGATGATTTGGACTCAGGCGATAGTAGCTCGAGGAGCCGGGGTCGCTTACCCGTATAGTATACCGTTCACCAACCACCGGACAGATAGTTGTGACTGGTATCCCCTGACTGACACAATATTATCCCATATTATGTAAGGTAATACTAGATATCGCACTCACTTCTCCCTATGCACCAGCAGGCCTGAGGAGCAGACTCCGAGGGTGATGTCCACGTTCTCCGAGTCCTTGGCCGGATGCAGGTCTACACCGTACATGGCCAGTTTCTTCGCATTCTCCAAGTAGTTGAGCTCGGCTTCCGCTGGGGTTTGGCCTCTGTTGACAAAGATAAATAGGTTTTAGAACACATCTAGAGTACTAAGTTTTCTCTCTCAAGTCTGGTAATAGAAAGGATCACCTTGACAATTTTAGTAGGAGGCGATGAAAAGGTAAATGATTTGGGGGGGGGGGGGGGGTCAGTCGGGCGTGCAGTCGGCGGGCGGCGCTTAATGACGATCATCATTACCGGGAGCGTTATCAGCTATCATAGCATCCGCTGATGACGCTCATAACTTTGACTGGCTCGGTTGAACAGTGGTTGGTGACCCTGGCTGGCTCCAAGTAGTGAGTTCGATTCCAAATCGGGACAAATTGTGATGTATTTGTATAATGAACATCGGTGTTTGTTCCATGTCAGGGTGTGTTATTTATTAACACAAGTGCTTAAGCACTTACCGCGGGATCAGATCAGATGTATGTGATGTTGTGTAATATAAAAAATAAAGGTTTATTGTCGCTGAGCTCTTGCCTGCCAAAGGTTGCCGACTTGTGACCTGTAGACTACAATGATGATGATGATGATGCCAAGTGACAAAGCCCATACCTGTGCGTCTTGTGCAGTTCCAGCACCTTCTCCTCCAGATCGGGCGTGCAGGCTGCAGGCGGGGCGAGCTTCAACTGCTTGCAGAGCCCGGCGCCGGCTTCCGAAGGCTCGAAGTCTCCCAACTCCGACTGGAGGAGGTAGCTGGCGAGCAGTGCGTGGGTCACCGTGGAGCATGGCAGACGACCTGGGGAAGTAATTGGTTAGAAGAGATTGTGGCGATAGCTGAGTAACAGGTGCGAATGGCAGCCGGTAGATGGCGCTAACATACCATCTCAATACTAATGCCATCTTTTTTTTTAACTAACTGACTTACGATGGCTTGGAGTAGCCTTGTCATCATCACCTGACTTGCGGGGGAGCGGACGGCTCTCACCCATAAACTCACTGACATCAAATTCTGACTAGACTAAAATGTTTAAAGATTAGTTGACCTCGTAACTAACTACATAGTATAAAAAAAATCGCTTCCCATGTCTGTCTGTCCCTATGTATGCTTAAATCTTTAAAACTACACAACGGATTTTGATGCGTTTTTTTAATAGATAGAGGGATTTAAGAAGAAGGTTCTTATGAAGCAATGCGAGGGCGGGTCACTAGTTAAATATAACAGGTAAGCAAAACTAATACCTTCCAAGAGATCCCTGCGCACGGCCAGAACGAGCTGGTATCGGGTCAGCTCCTCCTGTAACTGAGCTGGCTCCGGCGGGTAGAACTTGACTGCGAACCTCAGCTCCCAGGGTTCGTCTGCAACAAACATACATCATGATCATTACCGCTTCCAATGATCGTGGTCCAGGTATGCGTTAGGTCCTTGACATCAAGGGAGTATATCCGCGACCTGATACAGCAGAGATGTTTTGCCCTTCCCTTTTTCTTTCTATGTACATGGCCACAATACTGACTCCGTGACGTTGCGACAGTTTTTTTCTGATTCCTCGGTTTTACCGGGACTGGGGGCACGTCCAGGGCGGCACTGTCTTTCTCTATCTTTGAGTCTAGATCCTACGTCGTAAAATGCAATTAACTCTTACGACAAACAACAACTCGCTTTTTATAATATGTTACCCCCGGGCACCTCCATCAAGGTTTTGCCGTCTTGATTCTCGCTGTCGGCCTTACGCTTAAGCAGCTTGCTTGCTTTAAGTAGTCCTCCAGCAGGTGGACTCTGTGACTGTCACACCTCGCCCATGTCACGCTTCGCGGGATACCTCGTGACTTACGCTTAAGCAGCTTGGAGACGCGCTTGTCCAGGTCGAGCCAGACGCGCGGCTCGCCGCGGTCCTCGTGCAGCAGCCCGAAGTAGTCCTTCTCCACCAGGTTGAGGCTGTCGCACACCTTGCCCAGGAGCTCGTGGCCGCGGATCTTTCTCTGGAAACAACAAGATTAGTATCGATTAGTTTACATCTGGAACCCATACCACACGCCCCTTTACTTAACTAGATTGGCGCAGCGACCCAAAAGGAGTCTTGGCCTCCAATAATATGGACTTCCACCTTACTCGTTTGAAATGATAGCTAGGGTAATACGAAAAGGTGGCAGGTAGACATGATCTAGAATCATTAATGTCTTGTTATTTATAAATTTTACAAAAAATTACAAGGGATGATGCCAGTTTGTATGAAATTTGGTCCATTGACTGTACTTTGTAATGAAATTTGAGCTATTGGAAGGTGGGAATAACTCTGAACGGACTAACATTTGGAACTAGACGATATAGTAACTTTAATTCAGCTCAAAAATATCTATCCAGCTATGTAACACACATAGCTATTGAAGGGGTGGACCAGGATTGGCATCCTCCTTTGTATCGATGCTCAGCGACGCACCAGAAAATACCTTAAATTTATTTTAAAAAGGAAAGATTTATCTCCAAAAGCCACTATTTTTGTTGAAATCTAACCTAGACTAACTTGGCAAGGTTCCCAGACTGTCTCGAAAACGTTTCCTCATCCATCCCACAGGGACGAACAAGGACATTCGGTCTGGTGCACTAACCTTGACCTAAACTCTGTTGTTGTTTTACATGTGTTTATTTGCTTCCTCTGAATTCATGTGTTTCTAGAAAGTATAAATAACATACTATACGCATATTGTATCTGATGGCACAGATTAAACTAGCGTGACTGTTTTCTGAAATCTAAGATCTGGCGGCAGCATAAAACGACGCTATGCGGCATTTGACGTTAGATCTTATCATTTCAATGAAAACATCTGATTCTGACACTATTATTAAATAAATAGGTGTGACACCATTATATGGTCTATTCACAAGTGCTATCTATTAAAAATTACAAGTAGTTTCAATTATAATTAATTGTTGTTTCCTGAAAACATGACTAAGTCAAAAGAACATAATTTTATTAGATTATCTTCCTATCAGCCTTGACCTTCACATGTACCAATAAACTGGTGACCTTTAGGCACACCATAAAAAGGTGGATTTAGACCAAAACAACCCGACAGGTTTATCTAGATTATGTGGGTTGTTGGAGCAGCCGAAGTTAGCCCCGGCCGCTAGTTTACTACCTTTTTTTACCCTTGGGAATATTTGGGTCTTGTTTTAGAAAGCAGACAGATTTATGGGTTTCTATATAAGCATCTGTATCTTTTTGTAGCTCACCAGCCTTACGTTTCATTTCAATTACATAGACTAGCATCTGCCAGCTTCTTTACTCACGTAAAGTCGTTTAAAGTGTTAAACATTACTCTGTCAAGCTCTAAATGAGCTTGATAGAGTAGGTAGTGTAAAAAATGTGGTCTATATCCTCCCTGGGTTCTGCACTTTTCAAAGCTCAACAAAAAGACCGAGTTACATTCGCATAAGTTAATGTCAATATACATAACGCCGATTGCTGAAGAATTTCAGCTTTTTTCCCCCAACAGACATACGATGATGGCTTGGAGTAGCCTCGTCATCATCAGTGCGGTGACAGCCAGTTGAAATTCACTCAAAATATATAAAAAGGGGTTTTTTACAATATTTGTTTTGGCCTTTTTAACCGACTTCAAAAAAGGAGGAAGTTTCTCAATTCGACCGTATACATATATGCTTTTTTTACAGCAAAGAAAAAGGTATAAACGACAGTGTCCACTCACATCAGCCTCCAAGTCCATGGTGGACCCGTCCAGCAGCTCCACCTTGATCTTGGCGAGGTTCCCCGAGGGCCGGCGCTTCGGCGACGCCTTGGCCTTCGGCCGCTCCTCCTTGCCCTCCTTGGGCACGCCCTCCGGCATCCTGCCGCTCGTCCTTCAACCTGGAATGAAGAGTAACATTATTAGGGATATTGATACAGCTTTTTTTTGGAGTGACTACGATGGTGGCTTGATGTAGTCTTGTCATCGGCTGTCATCTCAGTTGACACAGCATGTTAAAGATTATACACACGCCATAAAAGCGTTGATGGCTGAGTGGTTAAACTCGTTGCTTGCCATGCGAGAGGCCGTCAGTTCAAAGCCCACCATGTAGCAACATGATTTTCAAATTTGAAATTCTATATGTACGATTATCCAACGCTTTTACGGTGAAGGAAACCTGTGTGTGCGTGTGCAGTGCACATCTACGAAGAAATTCTAATGTTATGTAGTCGACCATCCCGCACTTGGGCAGCGTGGTCGAATAAGGCTTTATCGCCCTAGCTTAGGGTAGACCTGAGTCCCAGCAGTTGGGACGTATATGAGCTGATGATGATGACACACGCGCCACTGCGCGCCATCGCGCTACCGCCGCCGTGGAGGCGGCATTTAGCCCCGCGACAGAGACAGAAGACCGTGACCGTTACTTGTCTTAGGGTACATGTCCATTAGGCGAACAGTGAGGGGGGCAGTTTGCCTCTCTATATCAGGCGCAAACAGAATGAGTCGGCAAGCGAACGTCGCAAACTGTACATTACGCTCTTTATGGATACTCCATACAAAATTTATAAGCCAACACATATTCCCTTTTACAAATGCTTGCATATGTAAGGCCCTTAAAAGTTAAAATAAAATACTTTTTATTTCTCATAAATCTTAAGTCTCTTGAAGTACAATTTTAGAGTCATCCCAGTAAGTAATGCAATACTTGTGTTGAACTGACTTCCCCAAATCATCACAACATATAAAGGTCTCTATATTGTCTTTTGTTTTCTTCTAGCTACGGCGTTCCCAGAAATCACCATAGTTCCGAGTAGCAAACAACACCATAGACCACGGTCCACCCGTCCGTCTGTTCCCACGTCCTAGGCAGTTGATTTATTCGCTCATTGTGCGGGTCCGTTGCGCAACCTGCGCACGCGCATACATAGATGCGCATCTATTGTGACGTCATATGCTGATAGTGTTAGTGATAAATAGTTCTCAAATTACGATAATTTTACTGCTACCTAATAATAAGTAGGTATTAATCTCAAAACTCTTATACAAGTAGAATTTAAGCTTTTTACATTAGGGGTGAGATCCATACGCTACCCCGCAAATCCGGTGATGATGACGAGGCTACTAAAAGGTTAGGAAAAAAACCATTTTATGTTCTTTTTATTTTAAAGGCAGTCCTCCACCTGACGAAAGGAGGTCTTTACGTCCACATATGAAATCGACGGGCACAAGATATCCTATTGAGCCTGTCAACCCTGAAGGCCTGCTTAGATGCCGTTTCACGACCAGCCTGAGGAGTCCGGGATTATACGAGGGGAGAATATAGATTGGGAAAACATGACCTGGAAGGGCGTTTCGTGCGCTTCTAATCGCTTAGATTAATAATTAAGCTATAAATTATGTTTAAAAAAATACAGATATTTCTCAATTACATCAAATCATTTACATTGAATAATAATAATAAATAATAAATATCTGGGACTTTTCCATACACTGTCACCTGACCCCAAACTAAGCAGAGCTTGTACTATAGGCGTCAGAGACTGATATACATACATAGATTTGTAAAAAAACGTACTTAATTACCTAATTTCATAATCTCACCCAGACATGGAACAAACACAACAAAACAATGTTCATCACACAAATATTTGTACCGAGTGGGAATCGAACCCACGACTCTTGGAACGGCCAGGGTCACTAACCACTGTTCCACCGAGCCAGTCATAAGTGTACATGAAGTAACATAAAATGATTGGTCATCAAAATGTATGTATGCCAAGACTATCCACTACCGTCTCCGTACCAATCGACCGAGCCATTCATACATCCATCATACATGTATACCATAATTTCCCTTGCACAATTGAATGGGAACAATCCTTGGCGAGACAAAGACTCCACATACGCCATTGTATACAAAATTCATACATTCATTCAGTTAAGTTTTTACCGTTCATATGCCTTGTTAGCGGATTCACATAACCTTCAAGTATTAACTGTGTTCTTTGCTTTAGAATTAAGATGTCGTAAAGTTCGTCTAATAATAGGTCACATAAATAAATAAATATCTGGGACATTTCCACACACGGTTATATGACCCTAAACTAAGCAGGGATTGTTCCTAGGCCATTATAGCGTGCTAGTAATTCAAAGTAATAAAGTCATTTAGCAATACAAGTTCACCGTTGGTCTTGACCAAACGAGCCTTTGATTAGTATAAATTATTTCTGAGAAACTTCGCGTGAGTTCTGAGAAAACAGTTAATGTTTTTAATGGATCAACTAAAATGTTTGATGATCTTTGTACCCGCGATATGAAACAATTAATATTAACTAGTGGTCCCGGCGAATTTCATAACTCCAATACTGATTCTTTTTCTTTATTTTCTCATTGAAACCTTCCCTGGACTACGACGAACATTTTAAAACCAAAATTACCTAAAGAAAAAGAAGACAAGAAGAAGAAGATAAGAAGATTCCTCAAAATGGAAACCCTGCAACTTAGTTGTAAATTTATTAAAAAATATTAATTGAATTAAGGGTCAAGAAAGTTGAAGGCCAAAAGCTCTTAATAGTACACATTATACTTTTATTTTTTGTAATTGAACCTGAATAGTACTGGTTTGTTTAGGAACATGATATAAGTACACATAATTTGTTCTGATTGCGAAAAAGTATTTCAAGCAATACCTACGAATTAACAACTAATTTATTTAATAAGTTCAGTAATCATTTCTGCCCCGTGCCATTAAGGCCGGGAATGCCCTTCCAGCTCATGTTTTCCCTCCCTCCTATGATCCCGGGCTCTTCAGGCGGGGCGTGAAACGGCATTTAAGCAGGCCTTCAGGGTGAGTGCGACAGGCTCAATATGATCTATTGTGCCTGTCGACCTCATATTTTGATCTCACTACCGCTTACCATCAGGTGGAGTGACGTCATCTTGTTAGCCTATTATAAAAAAAAAAATAAGTGACATGATTTTTACTCTAGTTTAATTAGCAACTAACTCACTATTAATAATTCTATATGTATGTATGTGTCTATTTCTAAATTAAAATTTAATACCTTTAAAAGGACACCTCGTAGCTACATTCCTTTCTAAACAAATCGTCACATTCCTCCTTGAAAGCCATTTGTAAATCTGTCCTAAGGACCAGGATCACGGGCGTCAATTGGTCAATTGGGGTCGCGGCCTGCTGGGCGAAGGTGCGTAACAAGGCCTATGGAGGTCCATATATATTGCACCATACTATGATGGCATTTCAACTCCTCATATAAAGTCAAGTTGTATTGTAATCGCAAAGAAAAGAGCGAAACCTAATACACTCCCTAGCAAAAGTTTACTTGATCGAAGTAGCTTTGGCGCTAGTTAAGAATCAGATATTTTTTAAGAACCATAAAATTATTATTCAACTCTTAGGTGAAGGATTTTACACATTTTCTGCTGTTTCTTTGCTTCTATTGGTCTTTCCGTGATGTTATATAGCCTAAAACCTTTTCAATTCAAACCAGTAGTTCCTGAGATTAGCGCTTCCACACAAACAATCTCTATAGCTTTATATATTAGTATAGATTTTTCAGTGTTTTTCAAATTTGAAATTCATATGTACCATCATTCGACGCTTTAACGGTGAAGGAAAACATCGTGAGGAAACCTGCACACCTAAGAAGAAATTCTAAGGTTGTGTAGTCGACCAACCCGCACTTGGCCAGCGTGGTCGACTAAGGCCTTATTGCCCTAGTTTAGGGTAGCCCGTGCCCCAGCAGTGGGGACGTATATGGGCTGATGATGATGAATTTTTTCAGACTTGCATTAATTCATACATGACAGCACTAAAGAAAATGGTGTCTTGTTTAACGTATCCAACATTACCTACACCCAGCGCATTCTATACATGACCCAACCATATACACTATCCTATCAATAAGAACATTACGCAGCAATGGCGCTATGACATCACGACTGCATTGTGTGCTCCGACCAATTGTGTCGTGTATTTTGCTCTTTGTAACTCAATTTATCTAGAGCTATCCTAGTCTATGATCAGGACTAGTGTTGATGCCAATCAGGCGTCCTGAAGGTTGATTTTGTTCGAGACTATTATAGTAAGGTTATATTTATTAATAACTGAGTTATTAATGTCCGTGCTCAACTAGAGAGCGATTCGGATTGATAAGAGTAATATATAGAGTCAAATTTCACTAGAATCAAATTACATTGTACTTCGACGTTGCATCCTCGAGATTTATGATAACACTTGTAGTCCACTCTTCAATGTATTAGGCATCGAACACTATTTTTAGAATACTGAAAAAGAAACTATTAAAAGAAATAAGTCATCCTCATTTTACCGCTCACCTGTGACACTGACATTGACATTTCATTCGCTTTTCGTGTTTGGGCATCGATGTATATTTGTCCATGTAATTTATTGTTTAAAGTGAGTAATTAATCAGTAATAAACAGTGTAAGTGTAATTTATGAGAAAGGGAAACGTAAGTATATTTATTAATACCTTAAAAAGGCATTCAAGTCTAGTTTTATAAATATTGGTTAATAAACAAATATAAGTATTTATTTCAGCTTCTAAGACTATTACAAATGTTAGGTTTGGGAACTCCCAAGTGGTAAACGAAGTAGGAAGATCCGCTCATTTTCCGATCACTTACATGGTTATGCAAGTAATCGGAAAATGAAGTTGCTTAAAACTGTTCAATTAAACAATAAATAACAATCTATCTATTATCATATGTGTGTGTTAATCACATAATGTCACAAAAAGTAACAGCTGGACTTTTACAAATACAGTAAAAGTAAAAGCACCTCAAAATAAAAACATCGCATGAAGCCACTACAATGTCCTACCTAACTACTACGTTAACTTCCTTCCTAAACAAGAGAGACACAATATGCACTAAAACCGGCCAAGTGCAAGTCGGGCTCTCGCACGGAGGGTTCCGTACCAATTATGTTGAGTAAAAAAAGACATGTGGCACTCGGAGACTGCTGCGGTATAGCTATTGCATAGCATCGTCCGATTTCGGAGCAGCTCGTCTCGATTCGTGCGAGTTTCGTAGAGTCGTACAATACGTCTAACCGCACGCTCACAAACACCGTACCGAAGTCTACCGAACTGAAACGACGTTAGACGATTGTGAGGTTTTTTCGTTACGGAATTTCTTGGTTCGGTTGTCGCGCTCAAAGCCCGCGATAATATCTATGCAATAGCTTAAAAACATGTTTATTTTTATTTCTTGTTACAGCGGCAACGGAAATACATGATTTATGAAAATTTCAGCATTCTAGCTATCACGGTTTATGAGATAAGTAGAGCTTGGAGACAGACAGACAGACGGACGGCGGAGTCTAAGTAATCGGGTCCCGTTTTTATCTTTTAGGTACGGAACCCTAATAAGTCAACATGAGTAACACCTTGTTGACCTAAAACGTACAAATAGAATAGGCTATTGTTTCACTCTCACTTGCAAAGCGCAAGTTCATTGAACGTAAACATTAGGGTTAGGCGCCGAATCGTCCAGACGGTTGTTTTTGGTCGTCCTTTCGTAGTGCTAAGCCTAGTATGGTTAGCATCTTTTACTGCCTCGTTGTTCTATTGGAGGCAAGCGTAAGGGCCAAGAGTCAGGTCTTTGTGTGACTTTTTCTGTTAAGAAATAACTCAGCCTGGAGTTAGAAGATACATCTGTATCTACAGGTCAGTCCCTCGAAAAGTATGATAAGCCGGCGGCCGAATTAACATAGTGCACTTACAGTTTGCGCACACACTTGTACACTATAATGTGTCCTGCGTAGTTGATTAATAGGCAGCTTGGAAATTATAAAAACATCTCAATGACTTAGTAGATCTTAGCTGCTCCCTTAAATCTTTGCAAATTATTATTATCACCAAAAGATAAGTCCCAAAATTATAACAATACGCGAAGAAAGCACGTCTTTGTCCCTCCTATTTAGTCTTATCATCATCACCATTAAATGTTTCGTGTTGATACCGTAAGTCAGTTCTGAAGACAACTTTATAAGGGCCCTGGCATTGTTTGTTTTGGTAGACAAACCTTTCCCAGCAGTTATCAGAGCATGGCATGACCCGAATGATATAATGATAAGTTATATACTTCATGTTGGGTTACTTTTGTACGAGTACAAAGAAAGCATTAACTTAACATTACCAGGGAAAGACATTTAAAATAACATAGTATCAAAATTAACAGAAATGCTTCCGTTGATGAACCAACTTTTCTAGAGTCAACTAATTAAAGCATACACATAAATGCAAAAACATTTTACAACGTAACATATAGATCTGATCTCCACACTAGGCCGTGCCTGTCCTATGGGGAAGGAGTTAAAATAACACTAGATTTCATTATCATCATCAGCCTGTAACAGTCCACAGCTGGACATATGCCTAGATAAGATAAAGGTTAGATTGACTTAACATAAACAGTGAACAATAAGAAACATCCATACTGCAAAGTATCAATGCACAATTGCACAATAAGGTACAATGCACTATTTCATCATATCCTGCTAGACTGCATTTGTGTAGTGCAGACCTTGAACTTGTGTCCCCCTTCCTTGGCTTCCACTGACAATATCGATTAGGTATCCGCACGAAACCGCTAATCTACTAGTTAATTCCATAATAATAGAGAAATAATAAACCATGGAAACGATGTACAACCATTAGCTAGACTCAATCGATTAGCATCGATTATCGGAATTGTTAATCGAATGAAGTTGTGTGTTCAACATACTTAGTAAGTACAATTTTTTCTCATAGTTCTAAATATTAGTATTTATGAGTCTTCACGCGATATTCGGAGGAGTAGCAAATACAAAGCTACTTATTTGTAATGTTATCTTTTCTCATAGTAAACCGTCAAAAAAGTAGATAAAGCACATTTAGACGAAAATTAAATTCGGTTATAATCGAAATAAATACACATACATCAAAGTCGAATATTCATGAATCAATTGCTATGCCAAACTATGGTAATGGCTATGACATCTTACATACTAAAAAAAAAAACAATACACCATTGGTCTCCTTTTACGTCACGCTACTACGCTACGGGGGGCCACATCGGATCGCTGAGACAGCTTAGTAGGTAAGTAAACTTGCAAAATCAGAAGCGAGGCAAATCAAACCAAAATCTAAATTAGACAATGGTCGTAGGTTTTCTTTTCTCAATAGGTTGAGAGGTTTTTACAGACACTACAGTTTGGTTATAGAATTAGATGTCCTTATAAGTCGATATAAATTTTTTTAAGCTATTGCATAGCTTTTATCGCGCACGGGCTTTGAGCGCGGCGACCGAACCAAGAAATTCCGTAACGAAAAAAAACCTCACAATCGTCTAACGTCGTTTCAGTTCGGTAGACTTCGGCACGGTGTTTGTGTGCGTGCGGTTAGACGTATTGTACGACTCTACGAAACTCGCACGAATCGAGACGAGCTGCTCCGAAATCGGACGATGCTATGCAATAGCTATACCGCGGCAGTCCCCGAGTGCCACACGCCTTTTTTTACAGACACTACAGATTGGTTATAGAGTTAGATGTCCTTATAAGTCGATATAAAACTTTTTTTTTACGAATTGGTACGGAAACCTTTGCCCGACTCGCACTTGGCCGATTTTAAATAATTCGCTGTTTAAGCGACACCCAATTTAGGGGTCAGCCCTGCCAGTGGAGGTGGTGGCAACCATGTCGGACATTCCTCACCAATGATCCATCCAATGAATCGATCATTCGCTCGAGACCGTGTCTATTGTTATTATTAATATATATTGTTACTAATATACGACGCATGATGAGCACACGACACACGGTACTAAGTAATGCGATTCCTATCCTGATTGAATTATATGGTAACCTGGTTTTAGGTAGTTATTTCCAACCGGGCTTTTTTAATCCTTAGTAAGACAACAGTTATGTTAGGTAATATTGTTAGCCCATTATAAAAAAAACCGTAATGCCTTAATCACTACGGTGTGGAACATACATACATGACATAGGTAAACCCATGACAGTAAGTGTGGTCGTTGGGTATAATGATAACATAATTTATATTTAAACTGTACGCAAAAATAATAAACAATCACTCACCAGGCTGTGACTAAAGTACAAACCGTACAAAAGAAAAACCACAAAAAATGTCAAATGTCGTGTCTCAAAAAAAAAAAAGTGCATCAGCAAGAAATAATGCAAGTGCATCAGACCAGACGACGAAACGCCATCCATTGCGAGTGCTATACTCGTATTAAACGTTGCCACGTGGAAATGGATCCGTGAGATAGAAATCCCGGTCGTCATCTCCATTTTCCCAGACACGAGATTAAAGATATCCTAGAGACTTTTATACGGAGGATTTTATATGGCGTTTTATTATTTCACTGTCCCAGGGAGTGAAATAATCTTAGGACTTTTACTGGAACGTGGGTGGAATAGAATATACTTGTGGAAAACTGTTTTCCACCCGTGAGTTTGTCCGGGTTGAGTTTTTAAAAAAAGTTTCAGTCCTTCTTTGTCTAGTCTTCAAGAAGACTAACTGCTTAGGTACCAAGATCATTTAAATCAGATCAGTAGTTACGTTACGCTTATGGGTCTACACGCGTTATTAGGAGCTCGCGACCATGATTGGTGTAGTAACCTCGTAACGTCGGGCAGTAAGTAGCTATGTAATTTGCTACTCCTAATAACGCGTGTAGACCCATAAAGACTAATATTTAGTGTAATGGAACGCGAAAGTCTAAAATCTTACAGACGAACTTACTCACTTAGTTACGCGCAATTACAAGTATAATAATAGTAAGGTTTACTAGTCGTCGGTATGTCATTTATTTAAGACACATTATATAGCACAAGTGCATACGTAAATGCAGTTGCATTATCCCTTTAATATAATTTACAATTCTCTTTACTGGTAATTTTTCCCCGGTTTATACTAAACCAAGCTCTTGTCGACATTAGGCTGCACGCCCATTTCCGATAATCGGTGACCGATTTTTTGTCAGTTAAAAATAGAACGTACTGATTGCAATTGCAACGGAGAAATGCACACGACCCACAACAAGTCGGAGTATTATATCATACAAATTCAAATCGGCCCGACTATCCGCCCTACAAAAAGACAAACGTGTGGGCGGACAGCCATAGAACAATGAGTTCCAAAAATCTACTTACTCCTTACTAGGTGTAAGAAGATTTTTGGTATTCCTTGTTACACCTATCTCCGAAAGCCAATACTATTCTCTACACGATCAGTGTGGCTACCATGAGTTTAAAACTTACGCACTCGATATCGCCTACGTGAATATGTCTATGAAAAACTTGTACAGTGCCCCTGGTGGTTACGCTAAGAACTAAAATCGGTTGTATGAAAAAAAAAACAACTCGATAGGTTTTTAACGTACGTAAGTTTTCGATAGCCATCTCATGGTACCGCTACAGGTCAAAAGAACCCTTCACCACCGAATCGATACGCCACTCGAGACGCACAGACGGACGTCTGAGCAGACCATATATTATTCATGGCTTCGCCGGATCCTGCCGACTATTTCGGGGTGAGGATTGATGTTACGGCCGCGTTCTTGTAACGTACTTAGTTTGGAGAACAGAACTTACCTTTCTTAAATCTATACTAATATTATAAAGCTGAAGAGTTTGTTTGTTTGTTTGAACGCGCTAATCTCAGGAACTACTAGTTCGATTTGAAAAATTGCGTTGTATAGACCATTTGTCGAGGAAGGCTTTAGGCTATATAACATCGCGCTGCGACCAATAGGAGCAAAGTTACAATAGAAAATGTGTAAAAACGCGGACGAAGTCGCTGGCACAGCTAGTACTGAAATATGGGGAGTGTTTTTTTTTTTCCTAACTGACTAACGATGATGGCTTGGAGTATTGTCATCATAACCGGACTTGCGGGGGAGCGGATGGCTCTCACCCCTAAGATATGGGAAGTGTTTTTCGAAGAAGTATGTGAAAAAATATACTAGTTTTATGTATGAGAGTATCTTTTTTGCTTACTGACATACGATGATGTCTTGGATTAGCCTCTTCATCATCACCGGACTTGCGGGGGAGCTGATGGCTCTCATCCCTAAAGTATAAGAGTATTTTGCGACCTTAAGTCAGGAAATTTGTGAGGAATACATTCCTTACATCGCGGAGATAGGTATTAAATGTTAAAGTTATTTCCTTATAAATATACTTATTCTGTTTGTGTTTTCAAATCCAGTAGAAATGTTGTATTACCTGAAAAAAAAGAAAGAGACATTTAGATAAGTAGTTCATACATATATCATAAAAATAAAATATATGTTATGTGGCACCTGAATTCCTGTAATTAACGATTAAAAATCGATCTTAATTTACAAACAGTGTAAATTAAATATCTACGAGTACAAGCATGATCATACATAATAAGTAACGAAAGTAAAATTACATACAATATTGAAAATCCTATTTTGTGAATAAACCGCCCAATGTATATTTATCATTCTACACGATAATCCAAGACATTCTATATCAGTATTCAATCAAAAAGTTTTAACCTTCCAACCCTCTACAGAAATGACTATTAGGTTTACCCTGGCTTCGAACCCGAGACCGCGCCCAACCACTTTGCTTGCGTGTCGACACGCAACACGCTTACACACCTCTACTTTTGTACGTTGGGAAAAATGTTTAGAATCCTCCTGAGGGCCTACCATGAGTTGGCTATCGAAAACTTACGTACGTTAAAAACCTATCGAGTTGTTTTTTTCATACGGCCGATTTTAGTTCTTCGCGTAACCACCAGCGGCGCTGTACAAGTTTTTCATAGACATATTTACGTAGGCGATATCGAATGCGTAAGATTTAAACTCATGGTAGCCACACTGGTCACCGGAACAGACAACTAAAGAATACATTTATTTTTTTCAAACAAACAAAAATACAAGCTTTATAATATAAGTATAGATATCAGAAACGGCAGGGGTATATTGGAATACATTTATGAGTAAATAACACACCCAGACACGGAACAAACGCCAATGTTCATCACACATTTTTTAATTCCAGCCATCAGGCAGCCAGCAAGTCTGGTGAAGATGACGAGGCTACTCCAAGCCAAGTGTATGTCAGTAAGGAAAAAAATCTTACAAAAACATACATATTTGATTACTAGCTTTCCGCCCGCGACTCCGTCCGCGTAGAGACGTTTAACGGGTAAAACATAACTTCTTTATAGCGTAGTCGGGTAATAGCCATGGACATACCTTTCTGAGGCTCTGGACTATATCTGTACCAAATTTCATTTAAATAGGTTCAGTATTCTATGCGTGAAAGCGTAACAGACAGACAGACAGAGTTACTATCGCATTTACAATATTAGTAAGGAAGTAAAGATAAGTATGGATATAGAAACAAAGGGAGAAAATCCACAAAATACGAATAATGTGGCTCATTTTAATGCTGACTCTTAAGTAAACAATTCGAAAATAACATAAAATAAAACCGACACCATTTCTGATAAGCTCAAACAAAGCTCTCCCTGAATCAACAACGATAGCCCAAATTGCAAATATACAAAACCTCAATTGTTCTGTTTGTTTGTTCGTTCCAAATAGCAACAACGACGGTAACAAACTTCAAATATTTCTAGGTTAGTCTATTAAAAAGCTTCTCCTTTCAAAAATAAGTCTTTCATTGTCTTTGGTTGAAAATAAAAAAAATTTAACCCCAACTAACTCCCTTTATATAAGTCATCCTTACAATTCCTTTTATAAAATATCTGCCAGCGACTCCGTCCGCGTAGAGACTTTTAACGGGTAAAACATTACTTCCTTAAAGCGCAGTCGGTTAAAAGTAGCCTATAACCTTTCCTAGGCTCTGGACTATATCTGTACCGAATTTCATTTAAATCGGTCCAGTACTCTATGCGTGAAAGCGTAACAGACAGACAGACATAGTTACTTTCGGATTTATAATATTAGCAAAGTATAAAGAAAGTCGCTTCCTATGTCCCTATGTATGCTTAATTCTTCAAAACTACGCAACGGATTTTGATGCGGTTTTTAATTCAAGAGAAAGGTTTGGTCAAATTCACCCGAACCGTAGCGAGGTCGGGTCACTAGTGTTAAAATAAACTATTATTTTATTTATTTATTTAAGCGTGTCTGTCAGCATAATACTTTACAAATGTAGAACTCTTTCGTCATTACATCATGTCGCACTCAAATTGGTCAAGTTTATGAGTCCGTCCCTATTAATTAGCGTGACCTAGAAAGATGGCCGACCACGCCCGTCACGTTCACACCACACCCCATTAGTTCACTTATTTTCTTTTATATTAATTAAATCCCTGGTGAGGCTAAAAATAAAGGTCTAGGTTTGCTTCCAAATTACCCTAAACTAGAGCGATCAGGTCTCAATCAACCACGCTGGCCAAGTGCAGGTTGGTTGACTATACAACCTTAATTTCTTCGTAGATGTGCAGGTTTCCTCACGATGTTTTCTTTCACACAAATTTGAAAAACACAGTGGTACGTGCCGGGGTTTGAACTGGTGGCCTCTCGCATGGCAACACTCGGCCATCGACGCTCTTCATCGTTCAAAAACCTCACATGAGAGACATTTCCCAAATAATTCCCGACAATTGTCATACTCAATCATCACTCTCACAACAATAGAATGTCCAAAATCTGAACAGCTTTACCGCAACGTCGTTTACAACAACCGCAATCTACAAAAACGCACTAAATCAGTAAATGCCAAAATGGCGGCCGTAGTTTTTACGGCAGACTCGTAATAGTGTTGTACAATGGCGTTGTGTTGAGCCAACTTTCACTGACAAGAGCCATGGCGGCCATTGAAACGAAAGTATGATGCAATTCCACCGCCACAGTCCGGTGGTATGAGTGAGGTAACTTGGATTTGACACTACCTTTTCCATGAAACATGCACAGTATTAAGTAGTAACTGTCATAGAATTTGGTTACAGTATCTTAACATTATCGATTTGCTACATTTCGGATTTCAAATGACAGAAATGTCGAAACCAACAAAACTCTAACTTAACGTCAAAAAAAAACTTTTTTATTCAATCAAGAAATTAGATCTCATACAAAATTATACACAATTACAAAACAAACCAGAAACTTGAGGGAATTCCTAATAAGCTAATATAATAAGTTTCAATCGTTCTACTAGCGACTTGGTCAGCGAGAAGTCGTTTATTGTATAAAACACACATAAATCTATCTGTATAACAAGCATTGAAATCGACATAAAAGTTTTGGCGTGAAAGCAACGACAGACAAAGAAACAGATCGCATTTATGATATTAGTAAGATGAGCGCATTCGTTATCACAAATGTGGCTAACTAATTAAAGTAATAAAATAATTACATCTTACTGTAGTCACAACAACTGTGCTAGAGCTTTCATTGTTGAAATCTATTTCGGTGATGGTTAAAAAGTTTGTTTTAATGAGCCCCGGTTGCATTGCACGGCCTGAATGCAAGCACGAAGTTTTACGAACGAACTGAAGCATGTTATGAAACCGAGCGAAGTTCGGTATCCTACGGAAGTAAGGGTACTGTTACACATGCTCTAAAATAGCGTATCTGAAAGCGTGCTTTTCTTCTTCTTCTTATAGTAAGGTTGATGAACAACCTGGTGTCAGAGTTTTTAAACCGCCCGTAGGCCTCTGACATGGCTTCACACACCGTTGAAAAATTTCTCAGGTGTGCAGATTTCCTCACGATGTTTTCCTTCACCGTTAAAGCGTCGAATTTATAATAATTTAAAGCGTTAAAATTTGAAAAACACATTGGTGCCTGCGGGGTTTGAACTGGCGACCTCTCGCATGGCAAGCAACGACCTTAACCACTCGGCCATCGACGCTTTTTTTATTAGCGTGCTATTGAGTATGCTTAATATGAGCATGCTATGACGAGTTTACATTATGCTTGTCCGAAAATTGACAATTGATTTTTGAGCATACTCAAAATAAGCATGGTCTGCATATTTGGATCTCGCTACCGCTTTCCATCAGGTGGAGTGAGGTCATCTCGTAAGACTATTTTAAAAAAACGTTTCGACACACATGCTACTAAGTAGCAACTGCTCAATAATGGCACGCTGTCGTGCTAGCAATGAGCATGTGTAGCAGTAGCCTTAGAGCTGAGATGGGGACAGAAGGACACTATGAATAATGCAGGCTGAATATAAACGGTGAAATTTACGTAAAGTAAAATGCAGTGGAAACTCTTGGAGCTTTAACTTGGAATTATGGAAAGAAAAGTAAGTTGATGATGCCAGTGGTATTATAATGGTCTCTAAATAATGTCAATGCTTTAATTAAACCTAACCTATACACAAATTCCAATGCCCCCAAAAACGTGCTCAATCAAATATTGTATCTTCCCTTGCCACACCAACCACCATAATTTTCAGTTCCAAGTATTGCTGACATAATTCCAAATTGAGAACAACAGAAAGGGCTCTTAAAAAAATTAACAATAATCGCTGAAACGTGCCCAAAGACGGCCCATTCTCCTCAAGACCCCCCCTGCACCCCATAGGACCCCCTTGCAATCAGCAAGCGCCTTTTGACCCCCGATCTGTACCGACGGGGTCCTATAATTACGCAGTGCAACGTCGCGTGATTGCATGGGGAAATAAAACACAGTGGAATTTGTATAATAATGGTACCTATTATAGCGGTTCATGTGCGAGCGAGATTTTTGCATAAAAGCTGGCAATTGTGGTGTTCCACTGCAGTGGGGAAACAATGCTGCATATTTGGCACAAGCTAAGATTTCAGGACATAATGCTTTCCTAAGAACTCCACCTATATGGAAGGTAGAACATTATATGGTAAAAGTACAGATCCAGTCCCTGTACCAGATGGTAAGCGGCCGTAAGATCCACATATGAGGTCGACAGGCACAATATACCATCTTGAACCATACATATTGCATAATTATGAAGTAATGTTACAGGTTTAAGTATTAGTCCAATCATAAACCCTACCTGTTACACTCCCATCTAGTTTTCGTTTATACCGGGTTTATATCACTGACATTTTGACTAACTCCGAAGGGTATGTTAAAGAAACAAATAATCCAACACACAATGCAAACCGTGAAAACAAACACACACAACTCTCGACACCAAGCCGACAACCTCTCCTCTCCATCAAGACACTACAGGATTATTTATAAACGGCGCGCGCGTTCCGCAAAACGCAATCCGAATCGGACCAATAACCCCTTCCGCCACCAATCTTAATGACTGCTAACGAAACGCACAAAACGGAACGTACACAAATCGCCCATAAATTAGATATAGTGCCCAAAACAAACGCAGACTAAACAAACGCGCGCTGAATACGGAGTGATCAAAGAGCTGTTTCGTGGAGTTCTTTTGATAGCTGTGGTATGAGATGGCATAACATGACAAGGAAGTGACATTTACAAGGCACTGAACTAACGGACCGATTGAGGCAGCAATAGTTTGATCTATTCGGAAAGCAATTTACTGACAATGATATCGATGAGCTAAACTAAAAGCTTTAAAGTTTTAGTTTTGCTAAATTATTCTTCAAGAATCGGTATCATTTTGTAGGAAATATCTTGATGGATGTGGAGTAAGTATACTTCGTCCTAAATCTCAGAATTACACTTGCTTTTTCATTCTAACAGAAATTTGCGAAAAGAGTACAACAAATTGATGGAAGATATTCCAAATGGGATGTGACTAAAAAAACTAAATGTATATTTACAATTACGTACATGACTAAAACGCAACAGAAACGCATCCATAATGTATCGAATCCTTGTATTCCATAGAATTCAGTACAAAGTTATCCAGACGTACGAATGTCCGTCCGTAAATTATGGCCAAGCGAAGCGCATTACCTCGAATAATTATCGTAAACTTTAGAGCTTCTTCGAATGTCTATAATGTCTCTGTACACCACATGTGTACTATGTTACTTAAGATATCTTGAGGATAGTATTGTCTATTATTTGTGCGAGCACTGAAATAAAACTAATTTTACGGATTAAACTCGCGTGTATTGTTATTCTAAACATTATTTAGAGATCCGATATTTCGAGCTCTTTATAATGTTTAGAATATCTAAATAATGGATCTCTATCTTGAAGAGATAATGGATGTCTATCAAAGGACAAATATTGCTGCAATAAAGCAAAACTAGCTACTGCTGCTACCCGCGACTCCGTCCATTTGGAGTCGTTTATCACGATAAACATTACTGTCGCATATCGCTGAAAAACTTTCCTAAAATGTAATTTTTAACCGACTTCAAAAAGGATGAGGGTCTCAGGTTTTTCCAGCCTCTAAACCATCTGTATACCATTTAAATAAGTTGAGCAGTTTAAGCTTGAGAGTTCGACGAACAGACGTTCCTTCCAATACCAAAATTAGTAAGGATAATAGGACATCAGGAATTTGTAACTGTCATTTCTAAATACGAGGAAGCCATTATGCGTTACGAGTTCAATAGAATTTCTTTAATAAAAGTTTGTCAATAATGTGTATTAAACGACCTACATTTCTTTTATTGGAGATTTCCCGTGACGACGAAGTTTTCGAACGATTTTGTGAATAACAAACCGACAGAGCTACAGTCGTGCTGGACTCCAAGTCGTGATCATTACAATGTTACAGTCCATGGAATCAATTAAGCTGTGACCTTTAGAGATTTTGATATATTCTGTTCTAATTTGGTTGAGACGTGAACACGGCCCGAAGGGAAGTATGAATTAATGTAAAATAAATAATAATCAAGTAAAAATTACTTTTTTGAAAATGAAAATGAAAAATATTTATTCAGTATCTTTACAATACATATTATTACATATACTTAACTAGTGGCTGGGATCTCCTTTTAAGTACCTACAAATACCTGTGTTAGGAGATCCCGCTCCTTCTTACATAAGAAAAGAAAGAAACATAAATACATAGGTACATAGCTTAAGAATAACAAAATAAAATAAAAGATTTTTTTTATACAAAAGTGTTTTCACTTCTAAGTAAGTAACTTAGTAAAAATTAACTTTATAATGATTAATATCTCACATTAAAATTTGACCTTACTCTGCCGTTTTTTTTTACTAACTGACTTACGATGTTAGCTCGTAGCCTCGTCATCATCACCGGACTTGCGATGAGCGGGTGGCTCTCTTGTATTACGATTATATACAGTAACCTATGTCTGAAAATAAGTACTTAGGTAGCTATGGCCGAAAATCTTAAATTATTGTAGGTACTGTCAACAATTTTGACAATAATGTTAACATATTCAATAGAATCAAATCAAATTTGGCTTGATGCCAAAAAACGGAAACTTAAACTAAATAATAACATCGAAACTTTCACATTTTCAAAGGTGCTATTTTTACAAGGAAACTTAAGCACATAAGCTCCCAGCAAATAAGTAAACATCTCAAAACAATTCTTAAATAACAAAACACATTCCTATACCGTCTCTCGCTTGGGGAATAGGAGACGAACAAAATAAAGACATTCATGAGAATTCATGAATATGAATTGAAACAAACCGCAGTTTGATGAAGTTGCCAAATACAGGGTTGTCCCCAATACTTTATACTTTTTTTACATACATAAATACAGAAAAAGAATCACGCCTTTTTCTCAGAGGGGTAGACAGAGATCACTTCTTGCCGCTTGCCACGGTCCTGGCACACCACTTTCGCTTCTTCCACATCCATCAACCTCTTCATGCATGCTCGTCGATTACGGGTACTTTTGATTTGACTTGAAGGTCAAATCAAAAGTACCCGTAATCGACGAGGTTTGAACTACAAATTTAATCATGGAAGGACTTTCTTGGTCTTCCCCTGTCATTTCCATGTATCCCTTCTCTATATATTCGTTAATCGATTTTCATTCATCCTCTCAACACGACCAAACACGGTTCCACTGAGCTAATCAAAAGATTACAACACCACACTATTCATCCAAGATGTCGACATGGGCTTCATCTAAAATTTCACTATACCTACTTCCACGCTTCTAGTGCTCTTTAGATGAAACGGTGTTATTTCTAAAAGCTCTCAAAACAATATCAGCTTATTATTACTACATAGTATTAAGCAAAGTCGCTTCCCACCCCGCGTCTATCTGTCCCTTTGTATATTTACATCTTTAAAACTACACAACTGATTTTGATGCGGTTTTTTAAATAGAAAGAGGGATTTAAGAAGAAGGTTTTTATGTATAATATACCCTAAGCAAAGGACCCGCCTCACTAGTATAATAATATTAACATGCCACCCCTAAGCTAAAGTGTCAATCAATGTATTTAATTCCGGTCCTAAAAACTTACTACAATAACATTGAGACGAGATCCTTCATCGTGAAACCCGAGCCTACATAAAAGCTATAGACCCCTTAATCAATCATTGGAACACCCCTCACCCTTATCACAATACAAACAAGGGTTACAATGGCGTGACAATATTAGAAAGGCTACAGCTTAGCCTAACGTGGGTGGAAGTTTCATAAAACCTCGTTGGGAGCTTTCGTTCATGAGGCGGGGACAAATTGACGGCAAAATTGATGAACCTAGGTTTCCATTACAACGCTTCACTCCTTCAATACTAGGTTCAAAGCTCGAATCTAAGTTAGAACTTAGTTTCTACTCGTAAGTTGATTCAGTCATAGTTGAACTTGGTAACTTACTCAATTGCAATAGGGTTCTGAATGAATTGATTTACTTTCGCTAAACGTAGGTTTGAATGGTTTCGCATTATGAGGTGATTGCTCCGAGTCAATTGTAGGGCTAAGATAATCCAGAATTACAAATACTCTGTGATTCATTCATGTTCGTAGACATGATAACGTTTATATTGAAACTATTTGCAGTATCTTTTCCCATTAAAACAGCCGCATCTATGTAAATAGGTGAGTTAGTCAATCAGTTTTAAAAAAAAAAATATCAGGGTGGTGACGAGTGTTCAAATACCCGGTTAACAGTGCAGCAATTAGTATAGATAGATAGATAGTATGAATTTCCTTATTATTCACTCCCCGAACGACACGTGCTGGACAGCGCTACCGTCCACGTACAATGCAGGCGCTGGTGGCTGGGACCAAGAGGTTAAGTTCCTCTTTTCTGCCCCTTGTCATGAAGGAATGGAATGCCATTACAGCTCATGTTTTCCCTCCCTCCTATGATCCCGGGCTCTTCAGGCGGGGCGTGAAACGGCATTTAAGCAGGCCTACAGGGTGAGTGCGACAGGTCCAATATGCTCTATTGTGCCTGTCGACCTCATATGTGGACCTCACTATCGCTTACTATCGGGTGAGGTGAGGTCATCTTTTTTAGCCTTTTTAAAAAAACATCCATCCTCTGACTATTCCCTTATCTTTCACCACTTTTCCCCAACACCACTACACGCAACTTCAGTCAGGGATGAGAGCTCCCCTGCTCCCCCGCATGTCCGGTGATGATGACAAGGCTACTCCAAACCATCATCGTAAGTCTAGGAAAAAAAGACGTGTGGCACTCGGGGACTGCCGCGGTATAGCTATTGCATAGCATCGTCCGATTTCGGAGCAGCTCGTCTCGATTCGTGCGAGTTTCTTAGAGTCGTACAATACGTCTAACCGCCCGCACACAAACACCGTGCCGAAGTCTACCGAACTGAAACGACGTTGGACGATTGTGAGGTTTTTTCGTTACGGAATTTCTTGGTTCGGTCGCCGCGTTCAAAGCCGCCGATAAAAAGCTATGCAATAGCTTAAAAACACAACTCCAGTTCTGTTTACAACCTCTACTTTTTGCGCGAAACCATCGCGCGCATCGGCGCATACGCACCTTCATGTCAGCGAGCCGAGGTCATTGGCCCGCGCGTGACGTCACCACACCGGTACCCGTCTTCACAGCTAGGTTATAGTCTCGTAATACATAGGCGATGCTAATTACTGTATGTAAATAAGGATACGTTTGTTTATATGCGGTTTTGGTGATACGCGCGGTTCGTGAATGGTGTTATCTATGTCGGAAATGGATTTGAGGGGTTAGACGTATCGTAGACTGTCGACATACATACAGAAATAAAAAACACGTGTGGCACTCGGGGACTGCCGCGGTATAGCAATTGCATAGCATCGTCCGATTTCGGAGCAGCTCGTCTCGATTCGTGCGAGTTTCGTAGAGTCGTACAATACGTCTAACCGCACGCACACGAACACCGTGCCGAAGTCTACCGAACTGAAACGACGTTAGACGATTGTGAGGTTTTTTTCGTTACGGAATTTCTTGGTTCGGTCGCCGCGCTCAAAGCCCGCGATAAAAGCTATGCAATAGCTTAATAAATACTAGTGTATCATGTATTGTATGTATGAACCAGAAGCTATATCACCGGTAAATCAATGTTGCCAGATATTACTGAATGCGTACATAAGACGTATTAGTATGGTTTGATTGATGGCAGATCATCAATAATTGCTTGATACACATTACTATTCGATACGTATTGTAGGGAACACATACGAAACAGATACCAATGTGAAATCATCCAAGAAAAAAGTAACACCTTTTCAGTTTGAGTTAACAACAAAAAAAAAAGCACGCAATAAAAAGCTGGTGGTCGCTAGAAAAAGCTCCGATTACTCATAAGCATCCAACAATAAGCAACACTTCCAAATCATGAGATCACTGTTTACACTAATATTTGTATGAATTAGTTCCGATATGTGCCAATGTCAATTAAAAACCACTTAAGCAATTCAAATCTGCGATCCAGTACGACAACTCCCATTAGGTTTGTGTCCATCTACTTAAGTACAGTTGGATTCAAAATATTTTAGCGGTTTTTTTATCTAGGCCTCTCAGTATAAAAAAAATTAATCTAGGACATTTCCACACACGGTTACCTGACCCCAAACTATGCAGAACTTGTACTATGAGCGTCAGACACTGATTTACATAAAATACATTCGTATAAACATAATCACACCCAGACACGGAACAAATACCGATGTTCACCACACAAATATTTGTCCCGAGTAGGAATCGAAGCCACGACTCTTGGAACCGCCTGGCAGGGTCACTAATCATTGTTCCACCGAGCCAGTCTTCAATTCATCTGATAGTAAACGAACATGAGGTCGACAGGCACAATAGGCCCTATTGGCCCTGAAGGCCTGCTTAGATGCCGTTTCACGTCCCGCCTGAAGAGCCAGGGATTATATGAGGGAGGGAAAACATGAGCTGGAAGGGCATTATATACCTTAACGGGACGGTAACGGTTTGTTCTAGAAGCCTATTTAAGTTTAGTGAACGTCACTAAACCATTACATGTATGTCATATGCATGATAAAGGATAATTTTACCAACATAATCGCGTAATAAACATGACAAGTCACGCTCGTTTTCCTTGATACAAATTCAAATGATGTATAATACAAATTGTATTCTGGTGTGTATAAGTAATTTGGTACCTGTTTGCTTTAACTAGGTCGACAAATAATGCTATGTTTTGACAGTCCGAAAAAAAGTTCGAAAAAAGTCCGAAAAAAAATTAGGTATGTCTCTTAGACATACCTAACTTTTTTTCGGACCTAGCATGATTCTAAAATAAAAACAATACACTATTAGAAAACTGAAAGTGTCCGGGATATTTACCATGTTGTTTTGTTTTAATGAGCGCCCGATATTTCGGCACTGTTGCAAGCGCCATGATCACGGGTGAACTGTAGGACTGCGAGAATGACGGTAGGTCTACGGGCCGACATATCGGTCTACCCTTTTCCTAAGTATTTTATTACGCACGACACCACTACCATCATTCACAGCATAATTCAAAATTTTCCTCGAAAAGGACACATTTTTAATTTTACATAAACGTATCACATACATAGGACAGTTGAAACCCATCTTCACGATTGAAGTTATTGAAATCTTCAAAAATGTTCAACGTCGGGAGCTCATTAAAACAAAAAAACATGGTAAATATTCCGGACAGTTATAGTTTTCTAATGTGTGTAACCATGACAGTTTAAAATGAAATACATACACTCTTTACCGATTTAACCTTTTTGAAACCGACTGTACCGCAATAATCGAAAACAAGTAGCTTTGGCCGTGATCCAAAAGCGAAAACATAAATTAATCTCTATGAAAAATCATATATTAATTCAAATACACAGCAATAATTCACTCGACCGTCATATCGGGCAGGTATGAATCAGACGAATCGATTCGATCGTGAAAACTCACGGTGATCTAACCAGCGTAGTAATACTTATTTATAGAATGCTACAGACATTGCTAATAGTCTGGATAGTAACCGAGGCATTCCCGGTTTCACTAACGCAATATATTACTCAACACATTAGTGATAGGTCATAAACACATGTATTTTAAACACATCAAGACGTATAATCGTAGGGGAGTCTTTCAATTTCTTTGATAGAAGTTTAAATTATTCGATTTCTATACAATTATGATATTTATCTGAACCCTTGATCTAATTCAATTCAATTTTTTCTTACTGCCTATGATGATGGCTTGGAATAAATATGATACCATCAGCGGACTTGCGGAAGTCCGAAAGCATCCCATAACTACATAGAATTTATTCAACAACTGGTTGTGATGATATTCTGATTAAGATATTGATCATTTTAAATAGATTGTTTGCCTTTCATTCTAACTTTTTACGAAATTAAAAAATAACACACACACAAAAAAAGGTCCATCAATCAACGCCAATTTACCACTACCCAACTAGTACGGCGTATCGACCCAAAATGAGTCTTAGGGTCCGACAATAAAAGAGCTCCTGTGCTTCGCCACCTCTCGCTAAGTGAAACACAGTCAGGTGTATTGTATTGTATGCGCTTGCGCAACATTTCGGCAGCGAGCGATAATTGCTACCGCTACGGTCCCCCCCCCCCCCCCTCGATACAAGTCAGCGAACTTCACCGGTGACCCCAACCTTCGCGGTACACTACCCACTAGTACAGCGCATATCTGTCATAGATGAGGTTGTGTTTGTTGTTAGATAACGAAATGCTACTGCGAATTGCTGTGGTATTAGCACAGTGATAACTTTCGAAGAATTTGTGATAAAAACAGGTGTCTCATCGATCAATTTTATTCTCGTTCCAAAAAGCTGTTTATTAAAATAAGAACGGTATTAATATTATATATTGCGTTTCTAGAAAACTACATATAACTCGATTACATAAAATATAGTCTCAAAAGGACCAAACAAGCCAATAATTCAGAAACGCCAAGATTCTTTGACTAGTCAAGCGACGACAGACGACGAACATACATGTCAATCGAGATTACTAGCTACGGCTTAACATACAAAACTAAATATCACTCTTACCAAAGAGAAAGATAATACATACATCATCCGCAGTGTTCCAGTCGCGAGCTTCGATTGATCAAACAATGAAGACGCGTTAATGGGGCGGTGTCGCCATCGGGCCATTGTGTGGTAATGTGAGGGTGCTCCGAGACGCCAAGAGCTAGACGGTATATTGTGTTTAGTTGGGTATGTGTTTAGTTGGGTACGTGTTTGAGCGGCTGGGTGGGTAGGCAAGTCATCAAACAGATTTGTTTGTTGCAGTCTATAGTCTTTTTACCTAAGATGATCCCTGTGACACTTCATTGCGTTCTGAATCACGCATTTTACGTTTCAAATTTAAAAAAAAATACCTTTGCAGTGCGTATACGTAGAATGGAACTTAGTCAGAGTTACAACGTTCCATTCTACGTATACGAACTGTATTTTTTTTAAATGTTCTATTACATTAAATTAAACTAAACGATACTGTTTCTCTTTTAAAAGTTTAAAATTATTAATTTAATATTTTTCCTAATGAAGCCGCAATTAAATGAAATAAGTGTGCAATAAAATTATTTTCGTTTGTCAAACGTAAAATGCGTAATTCAGAACACAATGAAGTGTCACAGGGATCGTCTTAGCTGAAAAAGACTATAGAAGATACATAAGATAGATATAGATGGATCCTAAACCTACGTAGTTAGTGAGACTAGAGAGATCATTTGTTATGGGATGTATAACGTAAAGTGGATGTTTGAGGTTGTGAGCTATCTGCTCCCCCGAAAGTGCCAGTACCGTAGCACATGGCAGGAAGTGATCTCCGCCTACACCTCTCGGAATAAGGCGTGATTCTATGTATGTATGTTTGTATGTAAGCTACTCAAATCACTTTTATTGGAAAAGATGACAGCGAGGACGGAATAGCCAACAACCAGAAAACAGCAAGCACTTAACCAAAGACCAGACTCAAGCGTCATTCCATAAACACGTAAAATTATTATAATAGTAGCTATCAAACATATCGTTAGTATATTACATACGTAAACTCGATGCCCCAATTTCCAGATACTATTAGTCTCATACGATACGATATTAAACGCGAATGTTGTCACAGCTGTTCCGAGCGCGTGTGATTGGCGATTTCCCGGCCCGCCCAAGTTGACTCTGTGCTGCCGAAGGGATCCACTACCATCGATTCACGGAGTATATTCATCCTGAGTGCCAAAGCTACTGGACTGAATAAGTCGTTCGAGGTATGCTGCAGGAAAGGTATATCAGTATTTGCGACTAGTGATTTGTGGGTTGTGATGTGAGACTCCAGTGGTAAGAAAGCCATTTATAACTAGCAATGTAGTTTGGTTGACTTGTATGTGCTGCGCTATCTAACTACTAAGTTAAAAAAAAAATTACTTAACATCTCAAGTCACATACATCTCATTCCGTGTTAAGTAGCTTAAGCACGTGTTAAGGATACAATGGTGGTCTAAGTCAAAACTTAAATATAAATATTTTCTTTTTCCTAATTGTCTAACGATGGCTTGGAGTAGCCTTGTCGTCATCACCGGACTGGCGGGGAGCGGATGGCTTTCACCCCTAAAATAAGATAATCACACAAATATTTATCTCGAGTGGGGATCGAACTCTTGGTGCATGAGACTCATCCATTGCGCCATCGACCCAGACAAACAAGTAAACATCTTTAAACAAACCCCACAGCACTCAGATTTAGAACACATATTTTTGTAGATGACAGACAAATGATATAACCATTCTAACAGCTACCGATCGCACCACGATCATGAGCATTCGTGAGTCACGTCGCCCGTGGTAGCTACCTGGCACTGTGCCAGGGAAGCAATAGCGAGGGTCAACGACTCTTTATCACCGCCCTACCTGTTGGCTGTTGCTAGATGTTGGCGAAACAACTGACGACTATTTGTGACGTTTACTGTGGTGACCAAATCTTCACTGGGTGTTTCGAATTATCGATCGTGCTTTGACTATCAACGCTCGACATGCTGAGAAACACAACCTCTGTCTGTTGTGATCTAAAGTCTTCTTTAGTCTTTGGGCATTTAGGAATTTTCCTTTTTGCAATATAAAATACACTTCCTATATTTGGGCCAGGTTCGCTCCCTCGAAAACTTTTGTGTTTCTAAACGTGGGAATTTCCCCGCAAGTCCGGTGATATTAAGGCTACTCCAATCATCGTAATCAGGTATCATTCTTTTTGACCAGTATTTTTTATGATATCTGCAACACGCGGGATTGGGATCGGATGGGAGGATATAGACCGAAATTTCAAATTCAAATTACAAAATTGCCTGAAGGTTTATTCAACACAAGATTTCATCAAGCTCAAAACTCTTAAAAGCATTTATACTTCTCAGAGCACTTTTACAGTCGTCTTCAAAAATACTCTGTAACACAATATGCTGCCGAGAATTTTACATTCCTAGCAAATATTACTTTACAAAGCTTTCAAACCCAGGAGTTCTAGGTAGTTAAAATATTTCTCTTCAAGGAGCAAGTTGGAAATTACCTCGTCTGCAATTTAATGAGCTCTTGATAGAGTTTGCAGCGAATTTTTGCAATATGGTCTGCTCTAGTAGTCCAATTAGTAGCAACCAGGGTACGGGTATTAAAGATATGATATTTTTTAGCTGAGTGCTATCGCTCTAGCAATTATTAAAGTCGATATAACAGTCGTATAAAGCAGTCATATGTTAGACAAAGTTGGATTATGATGATATATTCCAACATTTTTTGGTTTTCATAAACATCTAGTTTTGCGTATAAATTTTAACACATTATTGTAAATTATGATCTCCAAATAGATATTCCGGTTGCGTGAAGAATGGGTTATAAAGATGAAAATTCTTTCTCATTTCTTCCTATCAGAATTTACGCTTCCAGTCGCCAGCATTTATAGACGTCTGTCCATAATATGTGGTTGAGAACTTTAGGGATTCACTTATGAACTCCTACAACTTTATTTATAACTCCATACTCAACTTTCTAAGCTTAATTGACAATATAGCGCTCTTTGAACATCCTCACAATGTTACTCTGCTCAATTTCCGAGTCCATATTTCGCTCGCATATTGATTACATTAGCTCAAGTTAGCCGGGCGAAAATCAACGTCACATCTGCAAATATCATTATATCCAACACGTAGAGATGTGCCTATGTTTAGAATGCCGGGTTTATAAAGTGAAAGATAGCAAAAGTGTTCTATAAATTCCTAAAAGCTCGATAAGTTAGAGCATCACAATTTTTTTCAATGAACAGTACCTACATACTTTGCTGATTTTTCAGAACGACTCCGAAAACTAACGTGATGTGGATATTTGGTTTAGTGCTTTTAAAAACCATGTATATTTTGAAATAAAACTAATTTTACGGATTAAACTCGCGTGTATTGTTATTCCAAACATATTATTTAGAGACCCGACGTTTCGGGCTCATTACAGCGCTCGTGGCTACGGGCAAGACTGTCATCTCAAAATTTTTGTAAGTCAAAAGATCACAAGTTATCAATTAACTCGGTGGGCTACCATTTAGACCTTAACTGAAAAGAGTATCAAACAGATAATTAACTTCAGTGCGAATCTTCCCTTATTACTCAAAGTCTGCGTTGAGTCCAACGTTTCTTTTTCTTCGAAAGAAGGGAACTTATTTTACGCCAATGTACTCGTACATGCGGGCTGTCAATAAGTCGAGTTTAGGTAAGGTCGAAGGATCAATGGACCAATTACACCATTTGTGGATGACTTACGTTATGTACCTACTATAGATCGGGCAAAGGGGTGAGCAGTAATCAAGTAATCGATTCCAATTCCATTTTTTTTGGACTACCAGACCCGTCACAAACTGTAGACTTAATAGCTATAAGACCAATACTGAAAGCTTTTTAATGTGTATCAGGTTTGGAGACCTTGGCCCATCTATGGGATATACGGCTTAAATTTAAAAAAAAAGTATCTAGATTCATTTTCAACTGTCATGGACACATTAGAAAACTGAAAATGTTCGGAGCCCGAGATATCGGAAGCTCATAAAAAAAACAACATGATAAATGTCCCTGTTAAAAAGTATACATTGTTAATTAACACTATTTTTCGGATTTGGTCTTAACCTAATGACTAAATATTCTATTAGAAAACTGAACGGACTGGACGGGTCAGTTCACCCGTGATCATGGCGCTTGCAACAGTGCCGAAATATCGGGAGCTCATTAAAACAAAACAACATGGTAAATATCCCGGACAGTTTCAGTTTTCTAATGTGTGTAACCATGACAGTTTAAAATTATATATTAAATATTCTATTCATTTTTGTGGTCTAAGAGGTTCAGTTCCTCTTTTCTGCCCCGTGCCATCATTAAGTCATGTAATGCCCTATCAACTCATTTCAATCGCAGGCTGTTTAAGCCTGGCGTGAAACGGCATCAAAGCAGGCCTTCAGGGTGAGGTCGACAGGCTCAATAGAATCTATTGTGCCTATCAAAGGCACTCAGTGTCTTAGTAAAAAAACACAACCAACCCTCTTTCAACTAAACTGTACAAATCCTGTTACTCTACAGCAATCCATAACTATCGTTTCAGCACACCCAACCCATCAACATTTCCGACTGAAATCCCATTTCCGTTTTTTTTTTCCTTTCTGTTTGTGTTAGTTTCCATTTTCCCACAACGGGTCGTGGATCCCAGATGTGAATATCGACCGGGACAGGCTCCGTCGAATTAGGTCAAATGCATGAGGTTGCATCAATTCATTATCCGGTTAAACATTTAACCTCAGTGACCTTACATAGGGAAGGTTTTTTTTTTTTGCATAACTAAATTAGGTGGACATTTCGCACTGATGCAAACATAGAGACTATCTTTGCTGGTAGAGAAGATGGCGTAAAGATAGATACGCTAATAGGATAGTTTAATTAAGTAAATTCGCGTTGTAACTCAAATGTACACGTACTTTTTTATTGCTTTTTCAAAATTCTTGATTTCCGCGTACAATGACAGAACGATGAGCTCTTTCTAGAAAAAATACAACAAGTAGTACAATTAAGGAAATCTTATCCGTATTAGCGAACTTTAACAAATAAAAAAAACAAAGGCGAAAGAAAACAAATGTTAAATTTGTCCCATTATGCCCGACCTCGCCTAGTGTCCCAATTCCAAGGGTCAATAGACCCGTCCCATTTCATTCTTGGGTGATCGGGACGCTGAATGTCCTATTTTGGGGTCAATACCTAATTTAAAAGGTTGCATTGACCTGAAGGGCGCAGGTACGGTCACACGATGACACAAGGGTTTAGGAAGATTCTTGAGGGAAGAAAAATCCTGTTAAATATTCACCAAAAGGTTCTAAAAGCTTAACGCCCTTATAGATAGGTATAACCAGGTAACAAAACGGTGCCCGACCGATTTCTGTCATGGCGGCCGATCTCAATGGAGATCAGTCAACAGCGCACAACATTATAGTGCACATGTGAGTGCACAAACACAAGTACACTTTATGTTTCCTCACTCTCATCGTACGTTAAGCTGGTAACGACTTGAAAACCTAGAGCGATCAGGCTTTAGTCAGCCACCCTGGCCAAGTGTGTGTTGGTCGACTACACAACCTAAGAATTCATTTATAGGTGTGCAGGTTTCCTCACAATGTTGTCCTTCACGTTTAAAGTGAAATTTGAAAAACACAGTGGTACGTGGCGGGTTATGGACTAACGACCTCTCGCTTAGCAAGCAACGACCTTAACCACTCGGCCATCGACGCTTTTATACTAAATCAATCCTAAGAAAAGACGTATGGGTTCGATCAATGGAGAGGGAATCCATTGATCGAACCCATAGACGTTTGATCAATGAACTTTCACTAAGCAAACAATCAGGGTTTATTAGCGAAGCGCCCCCTAGTGGAGGGGGCGGACAGAGCCGCGGTATTGACGCGTATGAAGGCGGGGAGTCACTCAGACACTGCGGGGATTGATAGTCAGCTAGTTAGCAGGTCACTAAGTAAATAATAAATAAATAAATAAATAATACACAACATTACATACATTGATTTGATCCCGTGATAATTAGCTTAAGCACTTGTATTACGGGAATCAGGATCAACAATGAATACACAAATAAACTTAATATATTTAATAATACACCCAGACACGGAACAAATATTTGTCCCGAGTGGGAATAGAACCCTGCACTGCACACAATCTTTTAGTCACATAAACATTATGATGTGACTCAAAGATGAAGATGAAGGTCAGGTATTGCATGACAGTGATGTTGTGTAAAAATTAAGAAAATTTAGAACACGAATATCAGCAATAGATTTAACATTAGTAGCAAAGCATTCATGAAACTATAAAAAGGCGATTCAATAACATTCTGTTCTGTGGGATCTTATTAAATAATTTTGTGCTTAAACCTAAGAACGACTTTCCAGTCTTTTGAAGTCTGAGGTTTGGAACGGCAAGCCTATGTTTATTTCTGATGTTAAAATGGTGAGTATCCGATTTCTTAACAAATGTTTGCATGTTCTTTTATACATACATATAAGATACAGTCTAAAATGTACTGGGAGTCGGATAGTCTCATAGAATTTTTATTAATCTTTGTTGGCCATTATGCAGGCTTCACTACTCGTCGGCATTCCTCCCGCAGCACACTCGTTTAATGTCGCCGACAAGTGGGTTTAGAAGGAGCTAACAGAAAGTCCACGATCTTGCGGCCGAATCGTTACACGAATCCATTCTTCAAATATATTCAGGTTTTCACCAATCGCTGGTCTCTCAGTGCGCCCAGCCCTTCCCCAAATATCGTGGCTAGTACTTTTTCGTCCCCATGAAGAGGGGTCGATGACTCTTTACATTTATCGCCGATAAACAGGCCAAGACACGACATTTATGGCATTTTCGCCCGCCGTTCCAGACTATAATTACGTTAACTTCTATAAGAGGGCACTAAAAGAATTTTCCTTTCTGGAAGTCTCTCTTAAATGCCAATGGAAATGAGATATCTACTAGCTTCTTGCAGATCTTGAACTCTGGTTGAAATCCCGATTTCTAACACGAGGTAAAATCAAGGTGAATAAGCTATGTCTGATGACAATTTAGTATTTTTATTTACGACATTTTAAAAAGTTTTATTAGTCGATCAGGCTACCTAATATCAAAGTGATTACCGAAATAGCGTTATTAAAGGACTGGTCTATAGATGTTTAACTGGCAAAGGAAACTTGATCGAATTAAGTAGGTACTTCATCCTTTTAGTCAGTTCAACGTTCAATTGACAGTTTGTGTGATGAACATCGGTGTTTGTTCCGTGTCTGGGTGTGAATTTGTATTAATAAATATTTATGTATGTCAGTCTCTGACGGCCATAGTACAAGCTCTGCTTAGTTTGGGGTAACATTACTGTGTGTGGAAATGTCCCAGATATTTATTAATTAGTTGACAACGATGTAACGTTAAAATGAACGACTGCTTAGGGACATTGCCTCCCATTATCACCCTAAATCACTTTCCAAAACTACCTACGCAACAATTACGTGTAGCAGGTGAAATAAACCCTACCTATACGGAACCGCACACCGTTGAGGGTAGCGCGGGGTACGAGAGACACACGTTTCCGCACGGGTCACCCCGCTTCCCCCGCGACACCCCCGGTCTACCCCCGGCGCCGATGTAGGGTTCCCACAGGGGAACAAATAATAACTTTTTTTTGACGGTCGGTTGAAAAACACAAATTGAAAACTTTTGTAGAGTCTGAGGGAGGCTTTGGAATTATGTCTACTTTGCGGCGTTATATTATTTTTGGGTTATGCGGAGGAGGAAATATTAGCTTATATGATACTATTGACCCGCCCTCGTTTCGCTTCGGATATATCTCTATCTCTTTATAATATATTTCAACCCCGTAAGGGATTTTACATACAGAAGTTGTTTCCCAATTACTCCCGTTCCCATGGGAATTTTGTAATATCGCGTTGGAAGTAAACTTTGCGTTCATTAGAGTACCTGCATGCCAAATCTCAATCATCTATCATACGCGGTTTAGATTTTTTCATACAAAAGTTTTTTCCCTATTACTCCCGTTCCCGTGGGAATTTTACAATATCTAATTGCAACTAAGCTTTTAATTTATTAAGGTACCTGCACGCCAAATTTCAAGCGTCTAACTCATGCGGTTAGTATTTTTCATACAAAAGGAATTTCCCGTTAATTCCCGTTCCCGTGGGAATTTCGGGAAATCCTTTTTTAACGGATGCCTACATCATAACATCTACCTGCAAGCTAAATTTCATCTCCATCCGTAAAGTGGCTGTGTCGACTTCGTCTGCGTAGAGATGTTTAACGGGTAAAACATTACTTCTTTATAGCGCAGTCGGTTAAAAAGTAGCCTATATCCTTTCCTAGGCTCTGGACTACATCTGTACCAAATTTCGTTTAAATCGGTTCAGTACTCTATGCGTGAAAGCGTAACAGACAGACAGACAGACAAACAGACAGACAGAGTTACTTTCACATTTATAATATTAGTAAGGAAGTAAGGATAGTAAGGATAAGGATTGCGAAGTAACCTCATCGAAAGTCAATAATAATAAAATAGTCAAAAAAATAAGCCAAAAATATAATTAAAATAAAATAATATGTATAATTGAATAGGCTTGATAAACTAAAGTTATTATAACATTCGTGCAAAGTTTATCGTTATGGTGCAGCAGACTATTACATTCCGAATCGACTAACCGATAGAGAATCTGACTTTGGATGACCCAGAAATTCGGTAGATACGGGCCTGAATATATTAATATTTTCTACTCAATAAGGTTTTTTGTAAATAATAAAAAAAAATTCAATGAGAAGTTATAGTTAAATAACCTTATTTGAAAATAGGAGCCACCCCTACTCTATCAGGAGATTGCATGCCACGATGTTGCGAAAACATTGTGGTCTACATAATTCGCTTCTCACAGCCTCCTTGCTCATCTAAACTTAACCTTATTCCATTCACTTAAGGCGCATTACATTATTCTACACACGGATGATATTGCTTTGGAGTAGGCATTATATTTAAGTGGATCAGTGTGGTCTAACCTTAACGTGAGTTATGTTTTTGCAATACGATCTTCATTTTGGCACCCCCACTAAAAAGTAAATTTATCTACATATCTTTCAGATGGTTAGAGGCATCATATATGTATAGGAAAACGAGGCTCACTCACATTTAATCCTTCATTATCATCATCAGCCCAATTATGTCCCCACTGCTGGGGCATGGGCCTACCCTAAACTAGGGTGATAAGGCCTTAGTCAAGCACGCTGACCAAATGCGGGTTGGTCAACTACATAACCTTAAATAGACACATGAATTTTTAATGATTTAATCACAGTTCCCTTCAGTCATCAGTCAATCTTAATATAAATACATTTGGAATTGAGTAAATGATTGACTGAAAGTTACATCGAAATCTACTTATCTTCAATCGCAATTTAACACAGATAATGCGTATTACTCACAATCAATAAATACTGAAAAATGTGTTCACATAACAAAACAAACAATCCAGGATGATTGATTATCACGAATAACGCATACAAATCCACTGACTTAAAAATAAACTTTTTAAAAATACCTCAATCATGACACCAGTAATGTGTTTACCTGAAACATAAATAACACAATTATTAATATAAATCAAATACTATATCCGCGGCAATTAATTTTAATTCTTGTCACGGCTAATAATGTGTAATTATTATGATGAATATAATAAATAACTATTTCACAAATGAGGTCATGTAATCACGCTAAACTCACTACTTTTAGCTCATATATTTTAGTTCATAATTATGGTTGTACTGAACACTCGATGATAACTTAGAAAACTGAAACTGTCCGGGATATTTACCACGTTGTTTTGTTTTAATGACGAGTTCACCCGTGATCATGGCGCTTGCAACAGTGCCGAAATATCGGGAGCTCATCAAAACAAAACAACGTGGTAAATATCCCGGACAGTTTCAGTTTTCCGATGATAACTTGTTAGCATTAAATGCAAATTTTACAAGTTGACAAGATTCTGTCGTCTAATAACCATCTTTTACTCATTTATTCTACAGATGGAATATTAATTCTGCATTAAGAAATATTTACTTGAGCTTAACTTATTAAGTATACGCGACGTCACGAAACATAAGACTTCCACCCCTTGTCATTCATGTCAATGTCAAAGTTCCATCAAACCTCTCTCCCCTCTTTAAGTGTGACGTTATTATTTAAACTCCCCTAACCCCTAACTTACGATACTGTAGATCTATGCATATAATTCTCATCAAAATGATGATTTAAACTCGGTACGATTTCGTTTAAAATGTATTTTGGGAGATACCTATGTAATTAAAAACTTTCGCGTTTCATTACAATTGAAACAATACTCTTATCTATGGATCTTAAAGCGTTAAAATTGGTGGAACCTAGTCGAAACGTCGGACAATAAGAAGTTATGTACCTATTCAATTACGAGTTATAGCAGTTTTGCACTGCGTCCGATCCTAATCCGATCCGAACCAGTGAAATTACGGTCCGGAGTAGGAATAGAACTATTTTCATCGTAATTTACGCTCTAGATCCGATCTTTCATCCGATTTCTTATTCATAATTCTATATTTTTACGGGATCAGTTCAACTTCGGATCGGACGTAGTGCGATAGCCTTAGGCTGACCACCCACGTCTGATAAATTGGTTACCGATGTGTTGAAGAAAAATGAAACGTACTGCTTGCAATGGAGCAACACACACAACACAGCACGTCTTACAAAAGGTCGGTTGAATTTTTCATACAAATTCAAATCGGTCCTACAAAAAGTCGGACGTGGTCGGGCAGCCTATTGGAAGGTTTCCATACGTCCAGTCAATAAAACAGTTACTAGTATGCCTGTCGGCATCAGGCCGCCACCGATTTTCATTTTCCGACAGTTAGCCGATGGAAAGGGACACACATACCGACCGAAAGCCCCGTCTCCCTCGCGCTTGCGAAATGCAAACTGAATCTTTGTTTATATTGGTACGGCCGGATTATTGCGTTCTCACGCGATTTTTACATATTACACGTTTATTTTTAACGTGGATAAAGGTTATTTTGGCTGAACCGATGTCATAGCAGGGGATGGGGTAAGGCAAGGTATATTTGTGTAGGCTTTCTATCGAAGTCACACACATTACGCTTAGAATACCTTAGTTATATGAGAGTAAAGATCTACCTATCTTTACTCTAAGTAAGAAGGTGATTAACCAAATATGTATTGCCGTAGCACATGGCAGGAAGTGGTCTCTGCCTACCCCTTTGGGTAAAAAGCGTGATTTTATGTATGTATGTATTGCCAAATAATTGAGACATTTAGAAATATGCGATGAAATTGACGTGTAACTTAGATAATACTGGAGAAAACACGCTTAATTAATAATTTATGAGAGTTTAGGTTTTGCATTAAACTCCTAATCGGTGGATTAATAACTAGTATCGCAACTAGTACTATTCATAATGACTAAATAAATGGCCTGTACGTCTACAATCCAGTAAAACCTCTCCAGACAACAACACAGGAAACATTAAACAACATTACTACAGCAAAACTAGCAAGTCCTGTCGTAAACGCGTTAGTCCAACTAAACATGCCATAACCGAGCTTCGATGCATCGATAATCGGCTTTAGTCGATTCCCTCGCCTCTCTCGATTGCTATTAGCGACTTAGTAAGCCAATTGCCACTTAATTATCAACATTGGACGCACCCCTGCGAAGTGCCAAGGTTTCTTGAAGTAGGATTCATTAATTATTACTTTACGTGAAAGATCCTATCACTTTGAAAGAGAAAAGGAAACAATTCTACAGTCAGTATGTTATATTGTGCCTGTCGACCTCATATGTGGATCTCACTACCGCTTACCATCAGGTAGAGTGAGGTCATCTTGTTAACCTATATACAAAAATTAAATAAGAGTCTCCACATTTTCTCCTTCTACGAGACCTTAAGGGTGTGAGCCATCCGCTCCCCCGCAGGTCCGGTGATGATGACGAGGCTACTCCAAGCCAACAACGTATGTCAGTTTAGAAAAAAAATCTATGACTTCTTTCTACTATTTTGCAAATAGATTAAATATTGTTTCTGAAGCTACTTTAATGTGTCTAAACGCAATAAAAAAAAGTAGCAAATACGTAGCTATTTACTAGCCGACGTTTCGACTGGGTTACACCAATCATGGTCACTCGCGAACATACAATTCTAATTGTAAAGGAACACGAAAGTCTTCAATCGTAAATGACGTTATTTGACCATTTCAAATAGTCTAAAATCCCAGGCCCCCCAGACCTTACTTATTTTTGAAGTAATGAATTTTACGGTATACATGTACTCTACCTGCTAGCTGTGAACGGGCCGCCTAGCCAGACTAGCGCGAATGCACACACTCTTCAGTTACATATCAGAGAGTCTATACTGTAAAATTCGTTAATTCAGGAATAAGTAAGGTCTTGGGGGCCTCAAACAAATAATGTGAAACCTGTATCAATGGTGTAAGACCCTATTAAGTTCCAACAAGCACACATCGGGTTACAACCAATAAAAAGTGAATGACCACTAGAAATATTCAAAACGAATAGAGCTATAAATTATCCGCACATCAATAATTCATCGTAATAAAACTTTAGTCGCTATTGCAGCGAAATTGTTTCTTTAATAAGTATCGGATATACAATCGCTGATTCATAATGAGTTACATTTACTGTTTTAATATTATTATGACTATAGATACCCGCCCCACCCTCGCAACAAAATTTAGTGTTTCTCTTAACTGCTTTTACATGTTCTATACATAATCACCCATCAAAATCCTTGGCGTAGTTGTAAACATGTATCGGGACGCGACTTCGTTTTAGGATGCCCGCCCATGTCCGACTTTTTGTAGGACAGATAGTCGGGCCGATTTGAATTTCTATGAAATATTCCACCGATTTTTGTAGGACGTGTGCTATGCTCCATTGCGATTAGTACGTTCCATTTTACTCAGACATAAAATCGGTCTGATTATTGAACGTGTGTGGGCATCCTTATTTCATCATCATCAGCCCATTTCTGTCCACTGCTAGACATAGGCCTTATTTATTACTAAGTATTTTTAGTAATACTGCAAACAAGTGTCCAACTACGATCAATAGTTATTTTTTCCTGACTAACTACTCTGATGGCTTGGAGTAGCCTTGTCATCATCATTGGACTTGCAGGATAGCGGATGGCTGTCAACGTTCCCTAAACGATCAATAGTGTAAAAGCAAAATCAATATTGATAAACACTGGCCAGTTCGCGGTATTTGTTTACCGATGCGCATACGCAGGACGGCCACCAGACAGATACGGATATGGACGACTGATAACATTGAATTCTTGTTGTGTTGCGACGATAACTGCAGGTGAAACTAGCGTTATCAATTCAATATCAATTTCTAAAGTCAACAGTTACCGCTGGATATCTGCTGTAAACATCTAGAAGGCGTTTAGGATTCGCGATATTTTATTGAAGATCTATCAAAAGACGAAAACCATACATAATAAACTATGATCACACACGGATTCGTAAAAAAATAATAAAAACATAGTATTGTCTATATTTGCGCGAACACTACACATTTGACATCCCAGTCAGCCTTTCCCGTGACCACGAGCGCTGGAAAGAACGTCAAGTATCTAAATAATTTAGAATAGAAATACAAGCGATTTTAATCCCTAAACGTTGTTCCATTAAAAAAAAACATAAAAAGAAACCTTTTATCATATAAGACATTTTATAAACCGTCAATACCGCAATGGTAGAGCCGTATAATGTTTCCATCAGTTGGGAATGCCGATTCTAAGAATATTCCGGCAAAAAAATTGATAATTACTATTTCTAACCGTATATCTTGTAAAGGTATACGTTTACACATTCGTAGTCCAAGACAATCTTGAGAACTAGTCTAGTCAATTTAAGGCCAACCTTAGGTTTCAAATAAGTATTTTACTTGAATACGCCCTACGTAAGTGTACTCGACAAAACTCAAACTAGAGATAAAATCGACTGTTCATTCAGACAGAATGACTTATCTCTATTGCCCATTGCACCCGCCCGTAGACTGTTGACCTCAATTATCGATGGCTTCTCGCTAATCGAGTGACTGGGTAACTATCGATTAATCCTATCATTCAGTTATGATCTTGACACAAAGTTTATTAGGACCTTGTGGTACAGCAAGTTTAACTATCGATTAATCCTATTTTAATCAGTTATAATCTGGACACAGCGTTTATTTGTACCTTATAGTACCGTCTTTTATTGCATCTTATGCTCCAGATAAAGTGAAACATCATCATCGTCGTCAGCCCAACTCAGTCCACTGCTGGACATAGGCCTTCCTAAATGCTCGTCACTCTCGTTTATTCATGTATTTATCCATTATTTATCGATAAATTATAAGTTTTCGACAATCATACCACAAATCTTATCATAGTGCTTTTATTGAGCCATTGTAAGTAGCTCCATTGCTTTTACATAATATTTAATCTCAATAATCTACATAATAGGGGCTAACTTATAAAATTAATCTTGAAAATTTCGTGCAACAATAGTCCTTCAAAATGGGCTAACTAAATTTACAGCCACATCTTTACTGCGCAAAGACGCTTCCCGCGTCTGTATGCTTAAATCTTTAAAACTACACAACGGATTTTGATGCGGCCTTAATAGATAGAGGGATTGAAGAGGAAGGTTTTATGTAATTTACCCGAAGCGAAACGAGAGCGGTTCACTAGTGTAAAATAAATGGGCTGTCAAGCATAAACCTCACTTCAGTCGCAACAACTGAAATTTTATTCATTATAAACGAAATTACTAAAGAAATGCGCTCAGTGACCCACGTCCGTTCACAGTTGACCTTAATCAGATCGCCAATGGGTTTACTAATCGCATTAAGAGTACTGACAATTAATTAAGTCGTTTGCACGCCGAAGATACGGCCAAGAATCTCTTTTAGGTTAATCCTGTGTCTGGGCACTTAGGGCAGAGACTGGATAATTAATGACTAAAGAAGAGAAAACAATGGTCCAATCCAGTGGTAAACTCCGAAATAGCTGGGTACAGAAATAAACGTATTATGCAATAAATAAAACAACGCTTTCATTCTAAGTAACAAAATAACAAGATTTCCTACAGCAATTTAGGGGTGGGAGCCATCAGCTCCCCCGCAAGTCCGGTTATGATGACGAGGCTACTCCAAGCCATCATAGTACGTCAGTTAGGAAAAAAAGCTACAGCAATATTGACGCAAATCTCTGATTTCAGAGTATAGGAAATCACTATAAAATCCGAAATAGATATGTTACAATATACTCGTAATTACCGAAGGCAGTTAAATCTTCAAGATCAAAATAACACTGAACTAATGAAACTCTAATCATACTTCTCGCGAGATGAAATCATTATCGGGCCAATTAATCTGAAACTAGCACAAAGAAGAAGAGCTTTTTGATTGTGCTTTAAAGCTTAAACTTTACTGCTCTTCGGAGACCACTCTACAGAGCTATAAAATCCTAATGGTTTCCACTTGCCAGCCTTGCCCCAACTCGTTTACGCGTGATGCCATCTCGGATGACGAGCGAAATGAAGTCATCCAGTCATTTCACGCCATATTTAATTGCTGAAAGGTGTCCTTGGTCGATTGTATGTGTATTATGATACTTGTTATTTTTACTGAACTAAATTACAGACTCGACCAAAGCAATGATTGTATTTGACCTCTCTTGCATTGGCGTGAGAGGACATTTCGGGATCACTACAAACGGGTTTAAACTTGGTTAGAATAGTCATTTATTAGTATTAACTTCCAATATGCCAATAATTCTATGAATTATAATTGAGGTTAGATATCATACGTTTTGGCAAACTGACAAACAATTATTAAAGAGAATTCGTTTAACGGTAGTCATTAAGTTTAAATGCATTCTCCAACAATACACTTGTGCATTAAACTCAAAATCATTGATGTTTAACATTTATCTACCTATTGAAAGCTCACAATGGTCGATGATATTGACAATAAATTATAATGTCTAATTATCTGCGAAAACAGGACCCCATAATTTGCGGAGAACCGAATGAGAAAGCAAAGCTGTCTAGATAATGGCAATCTGAAAGTGCGTTGCCCTACTACGCCATTACAAAACGGTGACTAATAACACAAACTGATAAACTATGCTTTCCAAGTTCAATACCATCAATCAACAATTCATTGGGCCGTCTTGGTATCTCAGTTTACCATAACAAACATAGAAGTTTGACCTAAAATAAAAGTTATCTCAAACATATTCTAAGTACGTAAGCTCCAAAATAATCTTGTGAACTTATGAAGTGATAGATAATGGTTCATCGGTCGTTAAAACATTCATTAGTACGGCGATGACATCATGAAACTGGTACACACATAATACATAGACTTCGAAGTTATAATTAAGATCAACTCCGGAAAAAATTGTTTCTTGGAATCTTCCTCATCTAAACGAATGGAGAATTGTCCTACTCCGAATAAAATTAATAATGCAACCGATAAGAATAATAAAACTATTTCCGGTGAACATTATAATGTTATAAGATTTTGAGACAATTACTGTGGAAACTGTTCTTAAAATGTAATTTAGATCAAAGCAATTTACACGTTTCATAAATAACACTTTTTCATCATCACACCGAAGTGGTCGGATATGCAATGCAAAAAAAATATGGTTAAAAAATTATGTCAATACATCATTGGTTTGCTACTATAGTATCGATAAGATAAAGTGATTTTAGCTTATTTGCTACAAAATATGACAATAACTCTAGCTATTGCAGAAATTTCAAAATAATTCGTTTTCCTAAGCATCTTGGCTATGTATTACTCGGGTACGACATTTTAAAGGGAAAGTTAAATTGCCTTCGAGCAGTGGGCAACTTATCCTGTCAAAGAAACACCTGACGCTAAGCAAATCCAATTAAAGATATATGGATAAGAAATACGAGACGTTTCTTCCTACAAAATATTATGATGATAGTATAGGGGAATACCATCCGTCCATCACATATTTTGTCTATTTTAAAATATACTTTAGTTATTTTACTAGCTTTCCGTCTCTACTTGTGACTAGACTACCTGTGAACTACATTTAATTTTTAAATCAGTTCATTCGTTTTGATGTAAAAGAGCGACCAGCAGACGACACATAGGAACATACAGATTTATTATTTAATTGATAATACTTACAAGAAAGTATGGATTCATTTATTTTTTTTTTATAATAAGATGACTTCACTCCACCTGATGGAAAGCGATAGTGAGATCCAAATATGAGGTCGACAGGCACAATAGACCATATTGAGCCTGACGCACTCACCCTGAAAGCCCGCTCATTTATTAAACTCCATTGATCTAAGTCTCTTTTAAACTCTACGCTTCTGCACCATCTGCTGAACTATTTTATGTTATGTCCAGTTTGCATTCTTCCATAATCACATTATCAAATAAAAGTAAATCAACATATAGCTATGTCTAGGCCCTAAAGCATCGTTATATTCATTCGTCAATCCTTCGCGAGGTCGTTTACTCTAGCGGCCTGACGCCACAGGATCCGGAAATGACATCGTAGCCGTCACCAGAATAATAGATTAGTTCTCATCTAGCCCACATCTCGGCATGCCGTGTATGTGTAATGATGATTAACGATTTGAATTGATTGCTGCAGATTTTCTTTGGTATAGTGACTAATGATAACAGCAATATTTTGTACATTATAGATCTCGACGCGTGTTTTCTGTGGAAAATAAATACCAACTTGCAATTTACGATACCTCAAAAGTAACCGACTTGTCAGTACGCTTATTTATTGGTTCATGTATAATGCATTTATGATAATGATAAAAACTTATTCGGTTTGAAATATCTCGGTGAGCCGTCGGAGTATTATCGATTTACTCTCATGAATTTAATAGTTACTTCATTTAATCCAATAAACGTGTTTGGTGTCCTGATTACTATTCTAAAATGAATAACCAGATAACATTTGTAAGAGTGGTGTAATGGCGAATTAAATACACAGTAGCAATATATGAACATAATAGCAATAGCACATAGACAGATCTGTTACCCAACACTGTTAGTTAAGTAATTCGAAAAGCCTACCGAACTAAAAGGGGAATCATTACTCCCCAAACGACCGTTTAGGAATGCAATGATTCTAATTCCGAATTCCATACACACCCAAGTATATTGGCGATACAAAGTAATACCACAGTTACCAGGCATGCCAGATGGTGGCATAAAGCAGCGCGCGCGCAACCGAACGGCAGGGCGTGTGTAAAAATACCGCATAGTAAATATAGGGTTATGATGTCAGAGTTTATAGCTGTTGTAATCGCGATTGTCCAACGGGCGCCGGCAATCAACCAGTTGGCTGAGGGTTTATTGGGTTACGAGAATATGACACTGCCGCCTACTATTACTCTCAATAGGATTAGATTAGCTCTGACTACGATCCAGTGGCACTTTGGCTTATATTGCTTTTTCGATATTTCGTTTATGGTCGAGTTCTGAATGTAATAGGATTAAGGGCAGTTTGTGGTCGGTCTGAGACTTTGAGGCATTGTAGGTGTCATGTGGCTTGCTTGACATAAAAGAGAACATTTAGGTTTATAATTGCGTTACTGTTAAACCTCCTTTAACCTGCATCATCCTACTGCTGGGAAAGGTTAGGTAAATGGGTTGTGTCTCCTCCCAATTTTGATTCTATTTTATTCAATACTTGTTAAGCGACCACTATTCTACATGAATTACTCATGTCTCATATCCTATAACGTTAACCTCCCTATTTCATAGCTCATTTGTTTCAGTCATGCCAGTAAATGGCAACAAAAAAGTGGGATTAATTTCGCGTTGCGTTACCGTAATGGGTTTTGAACTCCCGACTGACGCAGGTAGACACGCAACTATTGATCCAACTAACTTACAAACTACCTAAAGTATCGCAATATCATCCCACTGTTTTCACATCAATCTAACTAAAGACAAGACTGGATCCGTGGTCTTGCAGGCTCTATCAGTAACTAGCTGTGCCAGCGATTTCGTTCGCGTTTCCCCCGTTTTTTACACATTTTCCATTGTATCTTTGCTCCTATTGGTCGCAGCGTGATGTTATATAGCCTAAAGCCTTCCTCGATAAATGGTCTATATAACGCAAAAGATTTTTTCAAATCGAACCAGTAGTTCCTGAGATTAGCGCGTTCAAACAAACAAACAAACAAACTCTTCAGCTTTATAATATTAGTATAGATTACCATGTAGGCACTGGTGGACCATCCTAAGAGGTTCAGGTCCACTTTTCTGCCCCGTCCCGTTCCATTAAGGCTTGTGTTGCCCTTCCAGCTCATGTGTCCCTGCCTCTTATAATCCCGGGCTCTTCAGGCGGGGAGCGAAACGGCATCTAAGCAGAACTTGAGGGTCAGATCGACAGGCTCATAGGGGTCTATTGTTCCTGTCGACCTCACAGTTTTAAATTCAGGTAAGCTAGTGTCAGTATTTGTCGATGGCTCTACCAAGTACTAGGCGAGGACTAAGCACTAGGACCACGCAGATCATACGACCTTCAAATCTCGAAACGTGACCCGTTTGACCTTTTCATAATTGTAATGGAACTGAATGTAGTTTTCGCAATTTAATAGAGGTTGAAAATTATACTGCTAAAAGCAATGTCATAATAGTGCCTTAACAATGAGTAGCAATAAAAAAATTGCAACCTTTGCAACGAAATTACCATGTTTTTTTAAGTAATCAAGTATTTGGGTTAACCGTTCTGATTTGACTAAAATCAGACCTTAAAACATTAGCAATCCAAACTTAAACCTATATATAACTGTATATCTGGAAATATTTATGAGATCAGTCACCCTTATTAGCTCAACCCAGTTTGAATTTCAATATCATCCTCGAGCTAAAGAAAAATGTCAATGTCCATCCGGGACATAATAAGCAGTCGGAATGTTTATTATCTTCATCCGGAGTTCCGACAGCTATATCAATTTCAATTAATTCAAGGGAAAAACCAGACCGACACGGATAAAAATGTTGGAAGCACAAGATTCATTGATTTTTTTTTTGTATACTGTAATTCATTAAAACGTTCACAAATTCAAGTGCATATTATTTACTCTGTGTTGTCATATCACACAAATTGAAAACACCTCTCAAATTGTATACTTGTACATACATACATACATAAAATCACACTTTTTCCCAGAGGGGTAGGCAGAGATCACTTGTGCATATAGTTGATTTAATAATATCAAGGAATATCGAGTCTTTACATTTAGGATTGTCAATGTTGGTTAAAATAATGCTCAAATTGATTAAATATTCTAAGAATTTAATAAGGCTCAGCCATATTTTCTTCCGTTCTCCCTTTCAAAACTTCCCTAGGTTTACCCCTAAAATCAAAATCCACCACATTAATGATAATTGCACGCCCATAAAGATTCAGACTTGTGATGGGGAGCACGTGAAGGAATGCCCCCATATAATACGACAAAATGACATTTCATTACATTGCGTGTGTCGCATCACGATATGTTCGTTCAAGTATTTGTGTCACTTATTTTTCGTTGCACGCCACGTTTGTTTTATGCCGGCAATTGATAATTATCAATGTCCAATAAAGCATAAACTATGGTGAACACAAATTATAGTGAATTAGTTAATGGTGATAATGATATCATCATTAACAAATACATCCTACGTGGATTACGTGATGTTGACGTTGGCAATGAAACGGTACATTGTTGTGCTCATCATAATAAACATAATAGAGATGCTTGCAAGTAGCAATTAAGGAATATTTTTAAAAGAATTTTATCAGAATGTTTGCAAATCATGTAATTTCGTTTATGGGCAATTTAACTATTCGATCTTAGCCTAATTGAGTATACATTTGTAATGATTGAAATAATGAACGAAACTATTACAGCTATACCTCTGTATAACTCGAAGTATTTAAATATACCTATATACGTAGTACGTAGTTTAACACGTCGTTAATAATATTATTAACAAACAACAAGTAAAAAAAATTAAAAAAAGTAAACAAATAAAAGGAACAAAAAGTATTTAGAAATACTTTCCCCATAGCAAAGATTTCATCCGTGAGTACGTACTATGAGAATACTAACAAACAAACAAACATTTATACCCAAGTCGAAGCAACTCAGACAATCGACCTTCAACGAGGTCTCAACAACTCAACAAAACAACACATTCTAGAAAATTACATAAATATAAACATTATTCAGAATGATCTAATAGAGGAGCGACCGAACAGTGTCAAGGGAACTAAGCATTTGAGCCCGCAACTCCTTTTTATAGGCTCCATACATATTTAATGAGCGTGTACCTCCAGCTGTCTGTACGTAAAACATGTAATGGACAGTAAATATTCTAGTAATTCTTGTCACAGGCAATACATTTTCTTACCAACCAGAAGGTTGAAATGAATTGCCGACAATTTTATGATAATTCACGCAAATCTATGAATATAAATCTTTCTATACCCTTTATATTTGAACTATGAAAGAACATAACTACAATATTTCCAGTTTCAGAGTAAAAAATTTTTTTTTTTTCAAATACACAATATTAAAATACCACAAATGTAAAATAGCGGAATATTTCCTCAATTTTTAAACACTGCCATCCAGTAACTAATACCTTGAGTTGAGCTGACGATAATTATTATCATTTAAGATTGCTCTAAGTGCCTCAACTAAACGTGAACAGGTTTACCTGATCGATAATATCCACTAGAAACTATATCCATAAGATTTACGTTATCACCAAGCAAAATCACTCCAACTAACCGTACCTCGGAGCTGTTTACGCCATTCAAACGGTATCCTTCAAGGAGGCATCGTAGGGCCCATTATGTTCAAATGGTATGGGAACAACCGCATGGCATGAATTAACTACTTAATGGTGCAAAAGCTATCCCGGCCATGTACGTCGCAAACACCGGTTCAAAACCGGACGGGCGAATAGTTATCGCCGACGCAATAATCTCGGTTCGACGACCCCAACTATTCAGACGATCACTTGCTTTCTAAGTATTATTATGGGCTTTTGAGAAAAAATTGGCCGGTTCGACCCGGAGTGAAGTAACTGTGTTCTGAGGAGACTCGAGACGTCTGCGTTTGGTTTCTATTTAACATTAACGTTACAAAGTGACTAAAGAACCTCCTTCATGTTCTTTAGTTGTAAAGAAATACTTATACTTTCTTATGATCTCTTGTTATTCTTCTAGTCTTAACATTCTGGTTTATATGATAAGCTAGTGGGTATTTATCTATTGAATTCCCTGAAAGAAAGACAAACGTAACTATTCAATTCTATAGATCACGGCTATACTAAATAAAGTATAGGCAAAATCACTATTGCAGTAAAGTATGGCCTCGCAAACTAAAGCCTCTCCGACCTGTTTACTATCGAATCATCCATCTCCGACTGTATCAACAAGGAAACCATACTTTTTAATCAACGTCTATCGCTGCTAATGAGAAGTGACCGCAAATCTTCCGCCGGCTGGGCGTCGGAAAGGAAAATACTCGGTAAACGACAACTATACTAGCTCCTATACAATATCCTAGCTCAGCTAATTGGTAGGCAAAGGGATGATCGTTTATTCCGTGCTTTAAACCTGAACCCTTGTTACAAACACCTATAAAACCCTTCTCAATGTTAAGTACATGTATGTTGATACAAAAGAGGGGATTTATATGAAATGGAATACACAAGTTAAATTGAGGACGAATTTAGAGTAGATAAGCGATAGTTAGGAGTTTAGGGGCGAGAGCCATCCGCTCCCCCGCAAGTCCGGTGATGATGACGAGTCTACTCCAAGCCATCGTCTTCAGTATTTCAGTTAGTGTCAAAATAAAATCCACGTCCAATTGTAAATTATATCAATTCAACTACGCTTTATTAGCAATAGTACCAATCAGCCTCTCACATTTGGCTCGATTGCCATAAAAAAACGGCAAGTGTACGCAAAAAAAAGCATGTCATCTAAGTACATATCGTATCGTATCACACTCGATACGTTCACTTTTCTATCGACACCCGATGCTACGGTACGATATTGTTTCGATATTAATAGAACTGTCAATAACACTCGCAATACTATCGGGCGATACCGCCACGTGAGAGTTGGATCGCAAATATTTTTAGTACGGTCACTTCGCATTTGGTAACGTCCAACGATTTTAGTTCGTGATAGGAGCAAACTTACAAAGTACAACTTAGAGAACATTCACAGTACAGATAACAGTAGCTTGTAAGTTCAAAACTTTTAATTATTAAAAATGATTTGCTTAAAATCCTTGGTAATCCTTACTAATATCATAAATGCCAAAGTAGTGTTTGATCACTACCGGTGGTGGCGCCACCCGTGGCTAACGGGTAAAAGGTGACGTAAAACTTCGCATTGATGACTGACACCTGGGTAGCTCAGAGGAAAGAGCAACCGACGCGATATCGGGAGGTCCGGTGGTTCAAGTCCCCGTTCAGCCGGGGTCAAGAATGCAAATTTTTTCAAATGTTTAAATGCCAAAGTAACTTTAATCTGCCACGCCTAAACTACTAAACCGTTTTAAATTAAATTTGGTACACATAGTCTATAGATTGAGAAAGGACATAGAGTTACTTTGAACCGACTATGACATAAGGGTTTTCTCGATAACAGTTTAACAGAGAAAGTCACAGGAGGAAAACTAGTCATAATTAACTGTAAAAAAATCACTATCAGCTTTTAAATAGTAGAGATCGAACTGAATTAACTATTTCTGCCCTTTTAGTAGAAACTTTAAAGTTTGTAGGAAAATATGTCATGTTAAAACATTGGTCGTTTGAAAACATTTTGACCAATACGTTGATTGTGTGATTTGTCCGTAATTAATTCCTTCTTCGATCTTCACAGCACAGTTGCCTCTCTGCCGTCCCCAGTACTATACTCAAACCCGCCGCTGCAAAACCGGTCCCAGTATCTCAGAGCCGCGAGCGGCGGTGATGTCATGGGTAGGTATCATTCTTTAAACGGTCGGGTATGCACGTGCGGCGGTTCACACATTCGTTGGCTTAGCCCCGGCCTGTTTGGGTATGTTCTTTTAGTTATTTGATGGGGTAAGAAAGTGGAAGATGTCCTTTCGACATCGATGAATACATAAAAAAATTGGAACTCTTCTCATAAACTTAGCAATAATGGGACCGGCTGCTAACGCAATTTTTTGTTACGAAGACAATAGGCCTTATCTGCTTAGGACACACATATGCACATACATAAGCACGACCGGAAATATTACCCTCTTTTCTACGGTATTCGGGTAATTAACGCGCTACAAATGAAGGCAATATATAAGATTGTCCTTTATACCAGCAGTTCAATAAATGTGTTCTTAGAAGATTTCTCACCGGTTCAATAGTCAAATTGAGTCACTATCCAAATACAACTATTGTAATAGGTCACTTACATGAGTCATCAGATCAAAGAGCATCAATTTAACAAATATTTACATTAACCTCTATGTAAAACCACTCAAGTAAGATATCAAATCAGTACAGTTGAATCAAATAATTATATTTCTGTCTATGTGTGGCTTTTACACGCCAACACTACTGAATCGTTTTAATGAAATTTTGTAGTTTGTAGTAGATCACAGTCTAGACAAGATTTTAGACTTTCGCGTTCCTTTACACTAAATATAAGTCTACACGCGATATAAGGAGTAGCAATACATAGCTACGTATTGCCCGATGTTTCGACTGGGTTACCCAAATCATGGTCAGTCAGTAAGTAGCTATGTATTTGCTACTCCTAACATCGCGTGTAGACCCATAAGGATTGTCTTTTGATCACAGCCTGAGAAAGGTCATAGGTCATATTCCAATCAACTGAAATTGCGACAGACCGACAAACGGAAACTTTTAACACTACTAGTAATGACAAAAGCCTATCAAGTGATAGCCCAAGAAACAAAACCTACAAAACTACAAAATCGTACGTATCTTCTTTCAAGATCCCCTTACCAACATTATCCTCCAATACACACATGTACACACACAACCGTCGCCGTTCCCACTCCCAACCCAACCCCTGTTTCGGGAATCACAACTGCACTCATGACTTGCATACGCAATGCGTGTGCGCATCATTGTGATGCGTCGCGGTCGTGAGACGGTGCGTTTGCGTTGCATTTATGCACTTCGGTTTGGTTCGTTCGCTAGTTTAGGGATTAGTGACCTATTTAGGATGAGGCTGTAGAAAGCTGTACCTCAATTTTACTGTTACTTACTTGTTTTTCCTAACTGATATACGATGATGGCTTGGAGTAGCTTCGTCATCACCGGAATTGCGGGAAAGCGGATGGCTGTCACTCCTAAAACTGATGTTACTGATATTAACCCAGTTACTGGTTTACCCATAAAAGCATGCCAAAGAGTCCAGGAGAGAGTTGACAAATATTGTTTTGTATAATTGATGTCTGCATTTTGAGATCCTTAAAACAAAACTTTGGGGTTCAGTAAATTTTCTGGATTATCGTTTTTTAACCGAGAGAGGGAATAATTTTGATGTTCCGTTAAAAAATAAAGTAAATAGTTTCTAACATTCTCCTTTGATTTATGAAAAAAAACCCTACTCCTGTCTAATCATAAAAGAACTCCTTCCATAAAAATCCAACGGAATCATAAGATTTACTGTTCTAGTCCTAGTTACTATTCTAATATATGGCAGGACTGCACCAATTTATGACTACCGTGTATAGAAAACTCTAAACTATATTTACGGTGGAGTAAAACATCCCAGTTTTATGGCACACTGAACTTTCAACTCGGATTTTTGATTAAAATCCAGTCGGATTGCGTAATACAGTTAGTAAACTACACCGAAGTTTATTGGGTCTGGAAATTTTACGAGACTTTCGGCTTATTCGGCTCCAACGCCCGGAAGTTGATTTGCAGAGGATACTCCGATCAATTTATTTATGATTTGGAAATCTACGATAAGGTAGATTTTCTGGATACACCTCAATATGCAGAATACCTTATTACTTCACTTAAACGGAAATATGACCATTTATGCAGTGCAACATGGAAACTACGGATGCAGCATCTCAACCAAACCATCTTCATTCTAAAATGGTAACACTCGAATATTAATGCAATACTCTATTATGTATTTAAATCTTCACGCTTGTCAGACGTAAATTAATTAATAGGAAGTTTTTAATGTAAGCCGACGACATTATACTCACAATGACGTGACCACCGGTTCTGACATAGCCAAAGACTAGTTTTCAAACGGCCAACGGGCTTGGATACCTCGATTGAACGCGCGCTTTTTGCTATTTCTGCCTTCAATGGAGTCGTTGGTAGGTTGGTAGTTTTTGTCGGAGTCGATTGCTAAGCTCGTTCTAATTAGTCGATTGTAAACGATGTGGTTAACGCTGCGCTATTGTTTAAGCTAGTATTGTCAAGTTAGTAAGGTGAATGACCTGTCGGATTTATAATTATTTAAAAAAAAGTATTACTACATATAAGTTTCAAGTTTATAGTACAATTTATTACAACCACGTTGATGTTACGAATTTAAACGACTTAAATGGGCAATCAAAGAAACAACATACCTTTGGTTCAATATTACAGTACTAATAAAGTTTTGATGAGGTTTTGAAAGATTGACTAACTGCCTCGTTGGTCTAATGGTAGCAAGTGCTGCGTTAGGACCGAGAGGTCCCCGGTTCGTATCCGGGGTTTTTCTGTAATGAAATTACTCAGCCCGGAGTTAGGAAGTTGGCGGTTGAACGCCCGTGCCTCGGAAAGCACGTTAAGCCGGTGGTCCTACGCCCGATCTCTCATCGGTCATGTCGGATTGCCGTCTCACCGAATAGGCACTTTTCATGCATAACATAAAAATGTGAAATAATTTTATTTATATAGTTTTTGTGCTGAGGAATGCAAAAATTATATTATTTTTTCATAAAAACGTAAGATAAATTTTATATTTCTAATTTAAAATTGAAGTTTTATTATCTGCATATCACGTGACCGAAAACACCGACCGCCATGATTTTTCGGTATGACGTCAACAGTACTAAAATAAGGTAATCGTAGTAGGTAATCTTTTTTAAAAACACGAACTTGTTTGATTAGGCGTATCTGCTCTATCACTCACGCGGCGTTTGACATTTCTTTATTTTAGTACAATTGACGTCACAATATGGCGGTCGGCATTTTGGCGCCTTTATTTTACGACAATATTTTGATCTTTTTTCACTGCTTACAGGATAATTATTTTGCAAAAATAAAAATTACAACCTGACCATCGCATGTAAATGAACATTTTAAAAAATATTTGGAAAAATAGTAGAATAGCCTATTATGAGAGTAAGGGAAAGAGAGTGCACTTATTTTTATTTTTACTAAAAAGTATGCGTATAAATAATGGCTATTGGCATTTCATGATCTGAAGCGTAACTTGTACAAAAAACGGTAATAAGTTTTGTACCTTAGAGTCCTGTCACATGAAGTCAAGTACCTAAATAAGAGATCTTTAAGCTAAATGTAGATCTATATTTCAAATGATCCTAGTTTCTTTTTGAACAGCATTTTCCTATTACAGTGATCCTTTACGCTTTAAATGTCTTTAAATGTTAAATCTTAGTTTTTTTTTATAAACCAACCTTCTCCTAGTGCCTAATTAACCCACAGTAGGTGTCCGCTAGCGACTACATAGTCTATTCTACAATAGTTTGCGCGCAGCGGCACCGTGACCGAATCAGATAGGGCACGTACACTATCATGTACTACAGGTGGGCAAGCTTTGTTTACGATACTATGGTTAGTTAAAGTCAAAATTCCTTTATTTATAAAGGCATTTACATGCATTCGGTACAGTAAATAAATAAATAATTTAGTAAAAAAAAATTTGTGATTCTACCACCGGTTCGGATTCTACGGAGAAGACACCGGCAGGTGTGTTCTCCGTAGTATCAGCGTAACTCGATAGTTACTCTTTATAACCGATAATCACATAACATTGTTAAAAGTTTGAGTATGTCAGTCACAGTAACAAAAGACAAAAAAAATATAACTTTACCACATTTACTATCAATAAGGCAAGCTTGTACAGTCCAGGGCCCAAGAGTAGCACCTGTTCAGAATAATGCCTATTCGAGCTTTCCGGATCATCATTATAGACAGAGGATATTGAGTTCGAGTTTGAGATACTTTCGCATTCATATTTCTAAGGATCAAAAACAAAGGAGGCGAAACAACAGTTCCATACTGTTTTCATATATGTATAATTTATGACCCACACAAACATGAACTACTATCTAGCCTCATCTGATTTCTAGATACTTGCAAATTGACTTGACCATTGTATTCAACAACCTGCTAACTTATAATTAAGCCATCATTATTCCCCACAGCCACAACTTCCGTTGATAATTACAACCTAATGACATTGTTATCACGTCACAATTAATCATACCTATATTTGGATCGAGGCGTAACCTCATCGGTGACGTCATGGTCCCGCGACCTCAGAGGATTACCTCATCGATGACTCAGCTTGCATGGAGTTAGCTCAGCGCATTCGGAAGGTCGCAAAGTGCAGTTCGTACTTAGCAAATGGAAAAAGTATGATAATATTTGTTTCATCATAGTTTTAGCGAGTCATAGGAGTCTGATTTCATCGCTAAAACAATAAGAAAAATAATCTAGAATATGGGAGTGACTGGCTGGAGTGAGTGACTCAGGTTTACTACCTACGGTTCCAAGAGTAGTGGGTTTGATTTCCACCCGGGACAAATATTTGTGTGACGAACATCGGTATTTGTTCCGTGTCTGGGTGTGTTATTAAATATATTTAAGTATATTTGTGTATCCACTGTTGTGATAATATCTATAACACAAAGACTTAAGCTACTTACCACAGAATCAGAGCAATGTATGTGATGTTGTGTAATATTTATTTATTTATTTATTTAAAGGAGTAGACACAGAGCTGACAATTGACCCGAGTGGAAGAAGTGTACTTCTTCCGATGTTGCGCCGACCCCACTTAGCGCGGACATAGGCAGGAGAAAGATGATGAAAACAATAAGAAAAACAAACTTACCGGTTTAAAATATAATATCCAAATCAAAACAATAATCGACTAATTGGATAATTGCGATAAGTAAACTCATTGTTCTAGAAACACTTAATAAGCGACCCATAATGTAAACAAACAAAACTACAACGAATATTTTGTAACTTTACCTTTAAATTCTTAAAAGGCATCGTCATAATTCATTTAAAACTTCTGTTTTTTAAATTGATTAGTTGTTATCATCCATCACGTAATAATTATGCCATCATTCCAATGGTAAATATGGTATCTACACACGCGGGAGCGTGTCAAAGCCAAGTTCAAGCAAAGGAACTGGCTGGCCAGCGCCAAGTGTATCATTATACGAACCACTTGGTGATAATTTTTGCCCTTCTATAAGTCAAAAATTATGTGACGTAAACACATGAAAGTACGTTTGCTTAATTATATCTATAAGGATACAAAAAAGGCAAAATTTAATGAAGCTAGCTCATAGGGTTTTAATGATATGAAGGTCCAAAAGTCGTGAGTTTTAATATTGACCGACTGATTTAATTTTCATAAGATCGTTATTAAACATATTTAAATACTTTTAAATTTAATTTCTGTTAAAAATGTCTAGCCTACTTTAAGATCTATTTTTTTTTTAAATAACAGCAATTGTCATCGAATTTGGCAACCATTTAGATCTCCATTATTTTTGCAGCGAAACCCTACGCATAATTTTTGTATTGAACTTGGCTCTCTTTTTTACATTTATTTTTTTGTGGGATAATCTTTACAAAATACTACAAGTTTAAAGCAAGGCCGCAACACTATGCGCCCACGCATCACAAAGCGTGGGCGGACCGAACTGTGAGCATCAGGCATAACGAACTTCCTCCTTCGGATCTACCTTCGCATATATTTCAATCAGCGCTGGTAACCGAGGCAATTTGATGCTGGACGGGAATAAGGATACGTAAGGGCATTGGACCTTTGATATGTTGGAAGAGTAGGTAAGGTACATTGGCCTAAATATTAGTTTTTATGGGTCTACACGCGATATTAGAAGTAGCAAATACATACAGACAAATTCACCCGTGATCATGGCGCTTGCAACAGTGTCGAAATATCGGGAGCTCATTAGAACAAAACAACATGGTAAATATCCTGGACACTTTCAGTTTTCTAGCAAATAAATAGCTACTTACTGCCTGACGTTTCTTCTGGTTTACACCATCATGGTCGCTACTCCTAATATCGCGTGTAGACTCATAAAGATCTTTAATGTAATGGAACGCGAAAGTCTAAAATCTTAAGGTACATTGGCTTTGGTGTGGGTCTAATATGATGTCGGCGATTAGTTTTAAAAAGTCTTCTTTTATTACAGAAACACTCAAGATTACCTCACTCCCCCTGATGCTAAGAAGTTGTGCGACCCACATATGAGGTCTACAGGCATAATAGACCCTATTGCAAACATCCTGAATGCCTGCTTAAATGCCGTTTCGAACGTTTTTATCTCGAAACTTCGGGTCTCTAAATAATATATTTAGTATAACAATACACGCGATTTCAATCCTTAAAATTATTTCAAATGTGTATTAATAATAATAGACATAACTAGAGCTACAGGCACCAAAACATATTTGAGAAATTTGACCGTGAACGAATAAACGAACATTATATAATCCGATGCACAAGAAATTGTTGTGTAAACAAGATAATAAGTAACACACCTAATTACTTTATCTAACGAAGCTGTGATTCATCCATTATCAAGTGACATTCATCCATTATCGACTCTTCAGGATTATTATTTTCGATATCTACGATACGTCTCGATCAACTACAATAAGTCGTAACATTTGAAATTCAATTTCACCACGATTCAAAACCGACATTTTCTAGTTTATCGACCGCAGATTTCTCTCTCACGGACCTAAAATGGTTGTTATTGAGTTACTCTGAAAACATCACATTTCTCATACTACCATGAGCATTGACTTGCTCAAAATATTATACACTGCTTCAATAGCACCATATCTATGGCAAAATGTCTACTTGCAGGCTCTGTTCTTAATTGAATCATAATTGCCACAATGATTCATCTCAAATACTTCATAAAATGTAATTGGACCTTATGATCATTTGATACAATCTGTAACCTTCCTTAGAAAACTAAAAAGACCCTACAGAAGTATACTTTTTGATGTAACATGATAAGTGCCAAGTGTTTAACCTAATCATGTGTGTTATGTTGTCTGAAAATATTGTTACTGCAGCATTAAGGTCTGGACTTCATATTTGGATCTCACTACTGCTTACCATCAGGTGGAGTGAGGTTATCTTATTAGGCTATTAAAAAAATTAATTGATAAAAAGAAGAACTTTACTACAACGGCCATTTTAAGTTCACCGATCAAAAAAACAAATCCAGCAGCTAACAAAACCCAATCACCATTCGAAATGAAAACATAAAACGTGCACAACACTACTGACTGACCAGTTATCCGCTCCAAACATGTCAATGCGTCGTTAACTATAAATTACAGTTATCCAAGAGCCCAAGATTGGCCGACCACGTGATTCAATTATCCCCAGCCCATATACGAGCAACAGCACTTCAAGAGGAAACGTCTAGCAAAGCTGACGGCTACTCCTTAATCGAGTTAATAAATTGAATGTACGAGCAGCTATGCATAACTGTGCACGTATAGTCAGCAATCTGACTTGCAATTAGCTCAATTCGAAAATATCGCCCAGTCTCAATTGGAGCTTTTTATTGCAGTCTTTGAACTAGTTGGGGCAAGGATGGGTTGAAGACATTAATCTTCGTTAGGATCAAGGTCTGGACAGGAACATAAATAAAAAGATAGATAAGAGGGCAATAAATTATGAAAAGACTTGTATTACGACTTCAGATCCAGACGTCTGAGGTTTTTGTGAATTCAAGACTAGGAGTTCTCCGAAAGTCATTCAATATTTGTACGGTTGGATGTCTAGATCAATCCCTTGATCTATATCGGTTAGAACAATTAAAGTGTAATCATCCGCTCCCCCGCAAGTCCGGTGATGATGAGGCTACTCCAAGCCATCATCGTATGTCAGTTGGAAAAAAAAATGCACCTGCGCCATGAATTTACCGCGACTAGTATTAGCCAAGCGTTTTAGCTTTATTAGTTACACGCAGCTCGAAAGATGAATCATTATTGTGTTTACGGCCACTGTAGTAAACTGATAAGAGATTGTTTGCTTTAAACGCTGCACGTTACACAAATATTATGGACCATTATGGACCATTATGGACTCGTTGAAAACATGACCTAGAATTATACGAGCTTTTTGTCAACATGGTGTCGGAAAAGGTTTGAATAGGACTTTTAATCATACATTTATTAAGAGATTTCAAAATCAAAATTGTCTTTATTTATATAGGCAATTTACATGCATTACACTTATAAATCGTCACATTACTAATAATAAGATTCTACCACCGTTTCGGAACGCCGATTCTACCGAGAAGACTCCGGCAATTCAAAAATCATAGCTTAACTACCTCACATTTTATTTGAGAAAAGAATTGTTATCATGTTGAAATTTTAAGACGAGTTTTTAGAAGCTTAAAATAAGTCATATTCTAATATTAGATCTGATAAATTCTATTGGCACCAATAATGCGTTTAAAAATAAATGCTAATATTTTAAATAAAACTAAGTTTACATAATAAACTTGCATGTATTGCTATTCTAAACATATTATTTAGAGACCCGACGTTCCGAGCTCTTTACAGCGCTCGTGGTCACGGGACGACTGTTTAGAATAAGTAACAATACACGCGAGTTTAATCCGTAATATTAGTTTTATTTCAAATATGTAAGCGATCGCTCAAATAATAGGTCATACTTAATGCTAATAGCTCAATCAATTATACACTACGGTATCCCAAAAAGAATGTTGCGTAATAACCGAAATTCCACTATTAGACAATGTCTCTAGAAACAAAACACTGCTAATAATATCTCGAATCAGCTGCGACTTATCACGTTGGCACACTTTCTGTTGTTGCCCCACCAGATTAGATGACCAGATTAAGAGAGTGTGTAGAGATTTACCCATTTCAAATGTTTTTAACCGACTTCAAAAAAAGGAGGAGGTTCTCAATTCGTCTGTATGTATAATTTTTTTTTTTTTTTTATGTATGTTCACCGATATTTTCGTCAATTATAAACGAATTTCAAAAATTTTTTTTTGGTTGGATACAGTTCACTTCCGAGGTGGTCCCATTTTCACCAGTCCCGGATCTGATGATGGGATCCAGGAGAAATCGAGGGCAACCCTCAAATTTTATAGGGACATGTACCGCGTTTTGCATATTATCTGAAGTTATATTGGCATTTGCTTCTAGAAATCATAATCTTATGATGCTGAGCTGATGATGGAAGGTCAACTCCTTAATACTTAGCAGTAAAAGGATAATTCTTTCAATACTGTATACATATTACGACTACTAGTTATAATATCAGTAGCATTATAGGTGAGCTGAACTAATAGGGTGACCAGTCTAGGATCTGATGATGGGATCCAGGATAAATCGAGGGCAACCCTCAAATTTTATAGGGACATGTACCGCGTTTTGCATATTATATGAAGTTATATTGGCATTTGCTTCTGGAAATCATAATCTTATGATGCTGAGCTGATGGTGGAAGGTCAACTTCTTAATACTTAGGAGTAAAAGGATAATTCTTTCAATACTGTATACTATTAAGACTACTAGTTATAATATCAGTAGCATTATAGGTGAGCTGAACTAATAGGGTGACCAGTCTAGGATCTGATGATGGGATCCAGGAGAAATCGAGGGCAACCCTCAAATTTTATAGGCACATGTACCGCGTTTTATATATTTTCTGAAGTGATATTGGCATTGCTTCTTGCAATCATAATGTTATGATGCTGAGCTGATGATGGAAGGTCAACTCCTTAATTGTTTGGAGTAAAAGGATAATTCTTTCAATACTGTATACATATTAAGACTACTAGTTATAATATCAGTAGTATTACAGGTGAGCTGAACTAATAGGGTAACAAAAGATTTAACACTAAAAAGTATGAAAAAAATTGTAAACAAAAAAAAAAACCGCCTTCAAAAACCCGACTCACTAAAAATTACAAAATAATATAATACGAACATTTATAATCATCTGGGTATGAATTTTATATGTTTTTGAAGGCGGTGCCAATCAAAATTTTGAGGAAAAAGAAGCACTCTGTGCTTGTCTGTTTGAAATATAAACGGCACCGCCTTCAACAACATATAAAATTCATACCCAGATGATTATAAATGTTCGTATTATATTATTTTGTAATTTTTAGTGAGTCGGGTTTTTGAAGGCGGTTTTTTTTTTTGTTTACAATTTTTGTATGACGAATCACACAAACACTATAAACCTATTTGGTTAATAAATCTAAAAAGCAGAAATATTTATAAATGAATCCTTATTTACTAACTAGCTGTGCCAGCGACTTCGTTCGCGTTTTCCCCGTTTTTTACACATTTTCCATTGTATCTTTGCTCCTTTTGGACGCAGCGTGATGTTATATAAGCCTTCCTCGATAAATGGTCTATACCACGCAAAAGATTTTTTCAAATCGAACCAGTAGTTCCTGAGATTAGCGTGTTCAAACAAACAATCAAACAAACTCTTCAGCTTTATGATATTAGTACAGATAATAATCCTTATATACTAATAATAATACGAAAGTTATTCTGTCTGTCGCGCTGCACGATTAAACAACTAACGGATTTATCGTGGCTTGAGAAAAGATATCAAACAATTCAGCTTATAGCACGCGGACTATCTACAATAATCAGAGACAACGTTTTTAAAAGATTTAAATGTAGTTCTACAATTAATAAATCTTTGAGGAATGTGTTATGTACGGCGAGAAACAAAAAATTATAACTTTCGGAATAGCCTGGCAAAGATAAAAGAACACAAAGAGAATACAAAAGAATTCAAAGAATCTGTCCTTCACAAATCACTAATATCGATACACCATAACACCAACTCGTAAATATTTTTTATTTCACCCAATCACCTTGCCCTCGTCTCGATCCGAGTCGCCATGACATCACCACAGCTAACCGTCAGTTTCGGCGACAATTCTAGGCTTCCTGGTGACATCATCGCAGACACGTTACATTAGTCTATTAATATCAACTGATAGTAATTGTGAACGTGAATGGAAGACGCGTCGCCGGCTCACTTTAGATGGAAATTACATGATCCGCCACACATAATATTATGGCATGCCATTATAATCTCGCCGGTAAGCCGAGCGGGTATTTTTTTTTCTTTACGGCTCATCTGGTTTGACGGAAATAGTAAAAACATGATCTATACTACGAGCAAAAAATTAGCAAGTAACTCTGGTTACTACTGAGGTTCTTGCCAGCGGAATGGACATTCCGAACCAATGGCTGAATAGTACTAATCATATTACATAAGTTACCCTTTAAAAGGTCATCGTCATCAGCCCATTAACGTCCCCACTGCTGAGGCACGGGCCTATCCTAAACTAGGGCGATAAGGCCTTAGTCAATCAATCAAGTCCGGTTTGGTTGACTACACAACCTAAGAATTTCTTCGTAGGTGTGCAGGTTTCCTCATGATGATTTCCTTCACCGTTAAAGCGTCGAATAATCGTACGTATGAATTTCAAATTTGAAAACACAGTGGTAAATGGCGGATTTGAACTGCTGACGACCTCTCGCATCTCTAAAAGGTCTACAAGTACAAATAATGTATTGATTCAATCATCATGAAATACCGTTTAGGCTCTAACAAATAGGGAATCCATTTATCATTCCATCAATAGATGCAGGTGTTAGAATTAAGGGTTGTATAATATTTTATAATTTATATAAAACTTTTGATTATGATTTAATTTTTACAATCATAATGTTTTAAAAACATGTGGCTTCTTGAATTGAAAAACAAATGTCATCCGTGTCACAGTTGGGTGTCACAAGTGTCACCTAACTGTCAAACTTTGCCTTATAAAGCCAGCACGGCTTAGGCGATGGTCACTTCGATCGTAGCATCGACAGAGGCGGATCGCTCTTCACTAAGTTAAGTATTATCCTGATTAATTGTGTTTGATAACTGCTAAGTATTGTTACTATGAAAGTGTAACCGTATATAGTATTATTGTTATAATAATAATAATGTATTATTACAATAATAAATCATAACTATTAGTTAAGTAATTGTCCTGATTCATTGTGTTAGGTAACTGCTAAGTATTGTTGCTATGAAAGTGTAATTCTATATCGTATTATTGTAATAATTATAAAAATGTATTATTACAATAATAAATTGTAACAATTATCATTGTTTATGTACCTTAAATACTTTTAAATATTTAAAGACAATATTGGATTAATTGGTATGTTGTAATGGTCTATTAAATAGAAATACATACCATTTTATTTTATGTACTTGCCTTTGGCTTTGCAATATATCCTGTTGGCAAAAGCTGTATGAATCATCATACAGCTTTGATAATTATAACCATATAATTATACCTTACTTAGAGTCATGATTGATTTTATTTCTTGATCCCCGCTAATAAACATGTCAATAACATATTTATATTATCCTATGCTCGATTTAATCATATAAAAAGATATTTATATGTTATTATCAAAATAGAAATAATTAAAATCTAACATCAGAAGTGGGATCGGCTAGTCCATAAAACTAATACTTTATTTTTCTGTTCTGGCTCAACTGGCGCTAACTATACGTGATGCTGCTGTCGCCACCAATAGGCGGCTCGGTGAAGATATGACGCTGCTGCCGAGCTTTGCTTCAGTACGGACGACTGGTACAAAAGGAGATTCCTGATACGCCAAGAAGTAAAGGACAGGCGGATCAATGAAGATGTGACGCTGCTGCCGAGCTTTGCTTCAGTACGGATGACTGGTACAAAAGCAGATTCCTGGTACGCCAAGAAGTAAAGGACAGTTCGATAGTTATAACTATTACTTATTAGCTTTGCACTATGTGTTTCAAATGGTCAGATTGGCCGAACGTATTTACAACAATTTTTAGGCTACTGATTAGTAAATTGCTCCTGTGCTATTTATGTTTTACTACCGATCACAGTCTACAGAAATTCTTTACTTAAGATGGATACAATTATAAATTCATCATACAGTTAATCTAGGTTGATACAGGTTTAACCAGAGTATCTCCATGACATGAATTACCAGTTCTTAAAGGTATATTATTGTAATATTAATCTAAAATTGGGTATGTAGAATATTTTTTTATGGAAGTAATAATAATACTATTTCAAACCGTAATAAATACAAGAGTTAAAATTGAATGTGCATTGAAAACTATTTTGGCCATAGATACACCAAGAATATTATTTAACCAATATTTAAATAAATAGATCAATTTTGTAATTCTGAATAATGAATTTATTTCAGAATCTGACCAATTACGTATATCCACTACCATTGTTACATTTGTTTTGGCCATTACAAAGTTATACTGAGAACTGAAAATAATCTTAATGCGTCTGAGCTTGTCAACAGCTAATTACCTTTAGACAGGAAATAGTATAGAAAATTAATACAGTTGCGATCCAAAATGAGACGTAAGACCATAACTACTATATTAGTTTTCTTTTTAAAGATGTAAGTGAGTTGTAGAAAAGTCAAGTTCGGTGAATTCTGAGGTAATAACAAAGTCGTTTTGAGTATATTTCATTTTGAAACGTGGATCGCAAAGGGAAAACGGATTTTAATTCTAAAATTATTTTTTTTTTACAAAAGGTGAGGAATGATGATTTCGTTATGAATTAATTTGTGCGAGAATGCTACATCCAAATTTTTGCAGCAATTGCTAACAGATACAAAACGGAAATGTTCTTGGCTTAGACCCGTTTATTCACAAAATACCAATAAGTATAAATTAATGTCTACAGTTCAGAAAGTGTACTAGAACAAAATATAAAAATAGGTATGTTTAGACTCTGAAACTTATATAATATTATTATAATTATTTCATATTAAATACTTAATAATCTCTGACACTTAATATCTATCTATAAAAAGGAGACAAGACACTGCCTAGTGTAGCGACCGTTTGGATATTTATATAGGAAGTCTTTAAGAAATAAACAAATTACTTAGTTGTGTATGTAATATTTATATATACATATATTTCTATAATTTGGTAAATATAAACTTTGCAAACTTTGGAAAAGCATAAGTTAAAAGATTAACTTTTATACAAAGTTAAAATAAAAATACTGATTACTTGGCATATTGGTAGGTGATATAGATATTCTTTGAGAGGTACTGTCATTGGACAGCAAACCACGATAAACTGCAAACTGTAATTAGAATTGTAATAAATTTTATACAATAAATAAATTAGACCGTAAACTGTGATTGGGTTGTAAACTGTGAAAGATTAAACTAAAGACGTGAAATAATAAGACTTTAAACTGATTAATCTGCAAACTGTTTTTGTCTATAAAATGTGGTTAATGTATAATTTAATTCCTATCGATAGTTTGGCTTTAAAAGTATTGGAAGTTAACGGAACGACGTTAAGTTACTTAGCTTAATAACAAAATTAAGGTATATGCCTAGTAAAATAGGAACATAACTTTCAAAACGGGTTATATAAAATAAAGCATTGTTTATAGGTATATAATATTTATTTAGGCTATTTTGAGCTAGGCTTAATAGAGGAAGAGATTTCAATACAAAGTAATACTTAACAAAACTATTATATATATTACAATTGATTTTAAAGACAACACATAGAAAAATAAAAATAAAAAATCTACTAACCATATGAACTAAGAATAAGGCGATTCGCTTTAAAATGGTTCAAATCTTACTTGATAGCAATATGGCACTGTAAAAGTTACCAATCTTGATGCCGGTCAAATCAAACGCTTAAGTTATAATATATTGCCTCTCACAGGTTGGATTTCTCACAAAAGAGTTTTGTGTTTTATTTTTGTTTTTAATTTACATAATCGATCTGCCAAAGTCGCTAGGTACCAATCTACAGGATTGATTTCACTTATGATAATTAATTTATTTTGTCATATAATAATACTCATTTACTAACTAATGACATAGATTCTCTATTAATACTGGATTAATTTTATTAATAGACTTACAACTTAGAAAACTAAAAACAAAAACTGAAATTAACGATTACCAATAAATAGCTAGAAGATATTGTCAATACAAAAAGGACAAAATCGGAACCCGTTTTCGCAACTATTATGTAGGACACACACATTTCATGAAAAAGGAGTCTATGCCTACTCGCTTACAATCGGGGTGCTCCACTTTAAACTGAAAGAAATGTTTGTTTCATAATAAAATGTACTCGGATTATTCGTAAAATAAAACTAATAGAGGATTCAAACCTAAATTTAATAAAATCAAACATTTCTGGAAAATAATATTTTATGACTATGAATATTTTAGGAATATGACGTGAAAACCGAAATATAAATTGGTGTCTGATAAGTAATTGTAAAAAAAAAAGGGTTTTAAAAAATAACTACAAAAGAAAAAAATTTCTAGTGCCAGTCCAACTGTTGATTCAGTTTTGAAACTAAGTACTAAGTCATTTTAAAAGCTGTAGATTTTGATTTAAGAGAAAAACAAAATATAAAAAAGATTATTGCATTATTTTTTGGTTATTACTCTTGTCAGTCTGTTATTGAAAATATAAGTCAAAATATATTTAAATATATCTCAAAGTGCAATATCACATGGGAGAGGTAAATATTTAACTTTCAAATTAAAAATTAAGATTTGTTCATTTTAATGTGAGATTATTTGCAGAATTGTCAATGCTGAAATTAAATATATACAATCATAATTATATGTAATTTGAAAAATAAATAAATCGGTAAAAATTTCATTGAGTAATGATAATTTACGTTATTGGTAAAGATTGATAAAACTTAGTCTTTGACTTAAGTCAATCTTTGACCTTAATGAACAAACATCTGGATTAGGCAATGTTTGTTTTTGTTCCAAATTATGTATACCTCATGAGGAAAGTGATAGAATCAATATATATTTTTTTATTTATTGTGTACCTAATGTGAGAGGTGAAAAATAAAAAAAGGTAAATTTAAGTTGATTATTGAATATTCAGAAAGTCTACTTAATGGCAGAAGCAGGACTCTGACTAAAATGAGACATCAAAAAAAATTAATTGGTATACATTGGTATAAGATAGTGTCATGCTACGTTAATTTAGTGTTAAGAATAAAATTATCAACTGTGGATTATTGTCTTTGTTCTGATAGATTAAGGCTAGAAATGTCTACTTAACTGTGAGAAGTGAGACAGATTAAGGTTAGAAATGTCTACTTAACTGTGAGAAGTGAGACAGATTAAGGCTAGAAATGTCTACTTAACTGTGAGAAGTGAGACAGATTAAGGTTAGAAATGTCTACTTAACTGTGAGAAGTGAGACAGATTAAGGTTAGAAATGTCTACTTAACTGTGAGAAGTGAGACAGATTAAGGTTAGAAATGTCTACTTAACTGTGAGAAGTGAGACAGATTAACACCCGTATTCACAAACGTCACTGTGAGGTCTCATAGTGTGCACGTGTGCATAGGGATAGCGAAAACCATTCAGAAACAATACTTAAGTGTCAGAGCGCACTATGCGTCCGTTAAAATGAACGCACAGCTAAGGGAGCGGGCTAGCTACTTTAGACAACGCATAGTGTAGATGGTAGAGCTATCAGTAATTCAAATCAAATCGAATCATTTATTTTCTTACTAATACTAAGCGTTGTTAATCTAAAAAAAAATAGATTAACATAAATTACTAGAAAAGTGGTACGCGACTTTCAAAATCCTTTCGATTATTATAGTTCGGAAGAATTTCGAAGACGTTATAGGTTTTCAAAAGACATCGTTTATTTTATCCTCAATTTATTTGATAGATATCCTTAACATATGATCGTGAATTAAAGGCAGCATTTAAGTCCTCCCATGCCTGTTTTTTAATTCAATGTTTTTGGCGATTGTCCGTTTCTCTTCAATAAATTGGTCGCTCTCGCACTAAAGCTACGATCAGTTCTCTCTCCGCAGACGTGAATGGTATTTTCTTGGAACTAAAACAAAATACAATGCCATTTAAAAAATCTCTTCGTATTTACATGAAATTTAATAGCTAGAATAACCTTTTGTTACCTAGTCAACATTTATTAACGAAAGGTATTCAATATAAACGAATTATATTTGAAACATACAATTACAATATAAACAAAGTTTATTATTGTGATGAGCGTAGAACAAAGATCTAAAAATTTCACTTACCACATAGCATCCATAATATTATTTTTTACTTGGTGATACATGTTTAACAACAAAATAAAATGTTTAAAGTAAAAATAACACGCACTGCACTGTAAACAATCAATTCAACAGACTGATAGGTTATTTATTCATTTGACATTACTCCTGCTGTTAAACTCCGCCGTGAACTTTGCAACACGAATGGACCAATCACAGAGTAGTATCCAACGCAGTGCGGTTCCCTTAGCCGAGGATAACTTAAGTGTTGTTTATGAATAGAAAGGCTTGCCATAAGGAACGCACAGCAAAATAGCATTCTTTGCACAGTGTCGGTGCTATACTTAAGCAAGTACTCTTTGTGAATACGGGTGTAAGGTTAGAAATGTCTACTTAACTGTGAGAAGTGAGACAGATTAAGGTTAGAAATGTCTACTTAACTGTGAGAAGTGAGACAGATTAAGGTTAGAAATGTCTACTTAACTGTGAGAAGTGAGACAGATTAAGGCTAGAAATGTCTACTTAACTGTGAGAAGTGAGACAGATTAAGGTTAGTAAATGTCTACTTAACTGTGAGAAGTGAGACATATTAAGGTGTTAGTAAATGTCTACTTAACTGTGAGAAGTGAGACATATTAAGGTGTTAGTAAATGTCTACTTAACTGTGAGAAGTGAGACATATTAAGGTGTTAGTAAATGTCTACTTAACTGTGAGAAGTGAGACATACTAAGGTGTTATAATGAATGTCTACTTAGTGAGACTGTGATGTCGAATATAGTCTGTATAACAATGTTAATAGCTATATTAATATAATATAATTCAATAATATAATAAATGATTGATAGGTACTTCAGGGAACGAAGTACATATCAGAATGGCCGTGTTAGAATTAAGGGTTGTATAATATTTTATAATTTATATAAAACTTTTGATTATGATTTAATTTTTACAATCATAATGTTTTAAAACATGTGGCTTCTTGAATTGAAAAACAAATGTCATCCGTGTCACAGTTGGGTGTCACAAGTGTCACCTAACTGTCAAACTTTTGCCTTATAAAGCCAGCACGGCTTAGGCGATGGTCACTTCGATCGTAGCATCGACAGAGGCGGATCGCTCTTCACTAAGTTAAGTATTATCCTGATTAATTGTGTTTGATAACTGCTAAGTATTGTTACTATGAAAGTGTAACCGTATATAGTATTATTGTTATAATAATAATAATGTATTATTACAATAATAAATCATAACTATTAGTTAAGTAATTGTCCTGATTCATTGTGTTAGGTAACTGCTAAGTATTGTTGCTATGAAAGTGTAATTCTATATCGTATTATTGTAATAATTATAAAAATGTATTATTACAATAATAAATTGTAACAATTATCATTGTTTATGTACCTTAAATACTTTTAAATATTTAAAGACAATATTGGATTAATTGGTATGTTGTAATGGTCTATTAAATAGAAATACATACCATTTTATTTTATGTACTTGCCTTTGGCTTTGCAATATATTCTCTTGCAAAAAGCTGTATGAATCATCATACAGCTTTGATAATTATAACCATATAATTATACCTTACTTAGAGTCATGATTGATTTTATTTCTTGATCCCCGCTAATAAACATGTCAATAACATATTTATATTATCCTATGCTCGATTTAATCATATAAAAAGATATTTATATGTTATTATCAAAATAGAAATAATTAAAATCTAACACAGGCATGACTGTGGGGTTCGGCGAAAATTTAAGTGATTCTTAATCTGTTTATTGATCCAAACCAGTAGAATCTTGCTTTATGTACCTGGTATTTTTATTAGGAAAGCTATTTTCTTCGTCTTTTATAAAATTTTCTTTCCGGTGTCTTCTCGGTAGAATTGGCATTCTGAACCGGAAGTAGAATTATTATTTTGCTAATAGACGATTGATTTATGTGATTACAAACTCACTTCTTGTAATTTGAGATCGTTCTATGATAAACGGAAAACCTTATGATCATACCTATGAAAAATTAATTTATTTGTAGACGACCATTGTTATTTGAACATGTAGTAAATTAATTTAAAAAATTGCATTTATTATAGCGTTTTTCTTAGTTCCAGAGTCAATTGGCGGACACGTTTCAAGAGTCATCAGCAATTAGTGATGTCATCGTTCATTACCGAAGTAACGCGACTTCAATTAGAAGATTGCCTCCACATCAGACGCGGTACAGTTTTTAGTGGACAAATGAGAAAAAACACGAAACGATACGAACTGGACAAAATTAATCAATTAGCTGACTGTATCCTTCGGCCATTTGTTCAGAAATTGATCAGGGAGCAAAATTACTATTGATTAAGAGGGGAACAAAATTAATTTACCCCATCTCGATTGTAGTGTACAGACTGCTAAACCATATATCCAGACGATCTTCCAAAGTTTGCTGTCAAAGTGAATTTATTTTAACAATGAATGCCTTAAATAATTGTTAGCAATTAAAGGTCCAGTTATTCCCCTGGCTAAGGTTAATTGCATTCTAACATTCAATGATAAACACTTTATATTTTCGAAATAGTTTTAGCCCAGTGGACCTACCATGAGTAGGCTATCGAAAACTTACTTACGTTAAAAACCTATAGAGTTGTTTTTTTCATACGGCCGATTTTAGTTCTTTGCGTAACCACCAGCGGCGCTGTACAAGTTTTTCATAGACATATTTACGTAGGCGATATCGAGTGCGTAAGTTTTAAACTCATGGTAGCCCTACTGTACAAATATCATTAAGACGTAGAAAGAAAATGAATGCTTATACATACATGGTAAAATTTCTCGAAGCTTAGATTTAAATATGATTCTTAAGCTTACTTCGGAGTCGGAACAATGTATGGTGTCGTTGTGTGATATTCACATATTGAAAGCCATCGGAAGGTCGCAAAAACCCAACCCCGCGTTTTGAGCATGCAAACACCTCCCAAACAGGTTTTATACCTCCTGAGGACGACTGGCGTGGGCCGCGGTAATGTTACCAGGGCGATTATCATCGATGGGCGAGACTAAACTTTGTTTACCGTCTTTTTTCGAATCTTGGTTAAGATACACTGGCTGAAGATACTCTAGAATATCTTTGCCCGCAAATCCACTCGCGTGAAGTCGTTTATATTGGCTAATATGTCGGTCAAAAGCAGTCTAGATGTCCTTTCTCAGGCCCTAGACAATCTATTTAAATCGGTGCAGTACTCTTGGCATGAAAATGGAACAAATAGATAGGACGATAGGCAGTTACCTTCGCGTTTACAAATTAGTAAGAAACTAGGCATTGAACGTTATAGAACATACTTTATTGGGTATTGTGGACTATGGGGAAGCAGAGATGCAATGGACCATGCTTGCGAAAACCTATGACTCTAGAACGACTCTAGAAACCTCAAGATGAAGATAACCGTTAGTCACTATGCCGTAATTCTTACCATCATTCGGGACTCATTAAAATTAGCCCACATTTTATTGTTGGCAACACATCCCGGGGTCGTATTTGCAGTTTATTTCCCCCCGATCCGTGAGACGCGGCGCCTGGTCACTTTTTTTGGCACACGACCAACGCATTCACAGAAACCGGAGTGCTGCATTCATTACTTATTTAATCAGGTTTCCTTTGCCTGTTTTGTGAGCGAAGATTAACTGTTTTAAGAAGGGAGGATATGATTTAACGTTTAGATTATCTCGAAATACTACTGGACAATATCCAAATCGTTATGAATCCTAATTTGTTCGAAGTTTTTGAGTGGCCATCGTGAGATATCTAACCGCACGATGCTGTTTATGGAAGTCCAGTGATGGTGACAAGGCTCCAAGCCCTCATCTTGGTGAGGTGGAAAAAAAATGACTCAACTCAGACTCAACTAACTAGGTTGGCGCAGCGACCCAAAATGAGTCTTGGCCTCCGATATTAAGCTCCTCCACCTATAATATAAAAGATTATTTCTAAATACTACAGAACGGACTAATCCCACAAGGTACCAAGTTTCTGGGTACACACCGTGGGAGAATTTACACTGACGAGGTTGTTGTTGTCTGTCGCACCCACAAGCTGCAGTGAAACACAGAAAACCGTCATTGTATCACGGGAAACGTGTGAAAACTAGCGGCAGCCCCGAGTCGAATGCGAGATCTTATTAATGGTAGTGTGTCAAGGATCCGTTTTCGACAGATGGCGATAAAATACTTGCTGAAATGAAACCGCTTATATTTTTGTAGATTGCACAGCGCTATGGGAATCAAATACATGCTTGAGGTTCATGTGAAAACGATTTTACGAGTAATATTTACTTGTTAACTAACGCTGATTCAGTGACCGTAATTTGAATCGTGTTCATATTTAAATAATGACTCACTCGTGAATATTTTAGCCGTCCTAATTAAAGAATGACATAATACGACTTACCGAGACTTCTAATGAAACTTGAGTTAGCCCTACAACAGCGACTGGCATTCGAACGTCCTGAATTACCAACTCTCTCGTATAATCGTATAATACCTACTTAGCTAGGAGTAAAGGAGCGCGGGCTAATTTCTTCGTAACAGGACAATTAAAATTCTACATCATAATGTTCTAAGGTTAAAGACGTGTGGCACTCGGGGACTGCCGCGGTATAGCTATTGCATAGCATCGTCCGATTTCGGAGCAGCTCGTCTCGATTCGTGCGAGTTTCGTAGAGTCGTAGGTACAATACGTCTAACCGCACGCACACAAACACCGTGCCGAAGTCTACCGAACTGAAACGACGTTAGACGATTGTGAGGTTTTTTTCGTTACGGAATTTCTTGGTTCGGTCGCCGCGCTCAAAGCCCGCGATAAAAGCTATGCAATAGCTTAAAAACTGATTGTGTCCGGGATAGTAAACATGTTGCTTTGTTTTATAAGCTCCTAATAGGTATTTCGGCACTGTTGCAAGCGCCATGATCACGGGTCAAATGAGGTCAGTTCAGTTTTCTAATGAATGTAACCATTACAGTATAAAGTTAAATATTCTAAGGTATTCAAACCGACCTGACATTACCCAGGCTCCTGGGTGGTCGCATATACATTCTGTGAATTGTATGTTTACGTCAGTTCAGTGTTCATTGAAATTCTGAACGAAACGGGACTATTCAGTCGGGACTATTTAAATTCCGCCGTGTGCGAGGTAAAGTTTTATTAGTACATGAAACTACGAAGTTTGGTCAACGTAACTGTGTTAGCGTTGGTACCACGATGTTTTCACAATTTGAAATAGTTTGTCGGATCGCACCGAATCAAATGCCGGCCGGCGACATTATACCTACTTACCTATAGATAGTAGATTGGTATAATGTGCAGTTAAAACATAGGTAGGTACATAAACATTTTGTTATGCTAAAATATTCTGCATTTTAACTTAACAATTTCTTAGTTGATATTATTTTGTATGATTTTAAAGTATTTTTGAGTTGTGATACAGGCATTTTGATAAAAGAAAACGATAGAACTTTTTTGTTACCGTTATTTATCCAGAAAGTGTACAAGACAATTAACACAATTTTTGAAGTTAAAAGTTGACACAACTGAATCTATCCTATCTCTATCTCTATCCTTATAATAATTTTAAACTTTCATGGTTACACATTAGAAAACTGAAAACGTCTGGAATATTTACCATGTTGTTTATGTACAATATGGTAAATATCCCGGACGTTTTCAGTTTTCTAATGAATGCAATCCTGCCCGCTTGTGTGTGTGAAAACAGATTGTAATTAAATTTAGAAACTACCTAGGTATTTTATATGACAAACAAAAAATCAGAAAGTTACATTGTCTTTTATCCTAAAATATTTTTATAACAATGACAAAATTGATAAATAAACAGGAAAAAAATTCCTTGGTATTTCTATCAGATACAAGGAAAATTATAACATGGATAATTTGAAAAAATTCCAAAACTGTATTATTCCAATTACCATTATGTTACAATTTTAAACAGTGGCCTTCTTTTATTTTAACATCTATATGAGTGTAATGAGTAGCAAATAGGACATAGTTACTTAATGCCTGCCGTTTTGACAGGATTGCACCAATAACGGTTGCAAGCAATTAATTACCATTATGTAATAAGTAAATAAAAATCAGAATAATAATAACAAATAGCATTATTACCTATGTGCAATGATTAATTGGAGGTTTGTAAGTTTGTTTTAAATTGATAAAGCCATGGACTATGAAAACCTGTGTAACAAATTAGACATTAGTTATTTGAGATTGTATTATTTAAACTGTGTGTTTTGAATATTAGAATAATTTGTTTTAAAGCTAGATATTTGTATAAAAGTACCTAGATGGATTAACTACCTACAAGTTTGGGTGGCATTTAATTTGGTATTATTTGTGAAGGTATTTTTTACATTAAGGTGTTTTCTTTTTATATTGTACTGGTTTGATAAAGAATTGTGAAACCAAACATGTGTTTCTTTCTATTGCAATAAGAATAAGTATTTAATAACTTTAGGCAAATTTTATGAATGAACGAATAATCCCATTTATCAAATATATTTTTTATTTTTATTTTATCTTCTATCTCAGACACTTTGCATCTCATAAATGTTACATACATAACAGCAATAGGTCAATGAATTAAAACAAAAAAAAAGCATTGTGATGAATACACATTGTACATCATTCATAATAAGCACAGAAAATTCAATAAAAAATTCGCGAAAAGCACTTTTACAAGATTTACAGACATTTACAGTTTGTTGAGAAGTTGTAAAGAGTAGTGAAGAGTAGTGTAATCTGAACTCTGAATCAGGAAAATGTATAATAAACGCAAACCGCCGCCGACCTACAACCAGTTTGTCTCTACTTACACACCTGCGACAGGTAGCTACGACTCAAACTGCGTGCTCACGACAATATCTGGCAGAACTCGCCTTTACCTACTTATCAATCAAAAGTGGGACACCGCCGCGCCCAAGGAACGCCCGGCCGAACGCCTGCGAACCCCGCATTCCAATAAGAATAAAACACTCTTTACTACACGAACCAGCGTAAACAACGCCCTGAATACACCGAGAATACATACCTATGTCGGCTAATCACGAAACTTCCAAATAACTCTACAACTGAACTCACCACGAAATATTTATTACAAAATACATTTACACCTACTTTTAAACGTGCATATAAATGAAAAACTTACCTGTTGGTCAACAAGATCCCATTAAACGGGAAGGTGGAAGGCCGAAAAGGAATTTCACACAATAGATACCGTTTCAGCACGTAAACACTACGATCACACAAAAAGGAAGAACTGGTTAAAACACTTGTCACCAAGGATCCACCTTTCCGATCGCACTGTCACACCTGGGTCCTGCTGAATTGTTCGTTTGAGAGTATTTTGTTCACGGACTATCTAGCACAAATTTTCATTCATGGCCCAGTGAAATCATTCGAGACGAGTGGCGGTTGGACTAACGGCCGAGGAAAACTACGAGCGCGGGCGGCAGGGAGCGCGCGCGTCATCCGCCATATTGGATGATTACGTCATGCAGACAGATAGCTTTTTTAATTGATAGCAGTGGACTCCGTTATTTTTATCAGTTGTGTCATCTCAGTAGGGTTTTGTGTATCCGAACGTAATACTTAGTCTGTGGTATCGGGTTCCGAATACTTCTTTTAAAAAAAGTTCCCGATAATTTATTTCAAAATGATATTGTTCTTAAGTTTCAAAGATATATTTTGTGTTAATAATATATAGAAATTATATAATATGTAAATTGCAAAAAAGTTACTACAGTTTAACGCTGATTTTTAAATAATAAATAATACCTAAATATTGAATGCGTTCTTAGTATGGAGATTTCGGACTTATTAACTGTCAACGTCAAATTTCCTAGATTTTAGGAGTAGTAGTGTCATCGACCGTTTCGTCTATTGTGGCAGATTATTTACACGATGATTATTTAGTATACAGGGAATAAGGAATTGCTCATTGTTTATTCGTATCTACATTTCTCGGATTAGACTCTATCTTCTTATTTTTGTAGCGTCTAAGTCCAACGAAAATGCAAGGTAAATCATAGTTTCACAGATTTGAAAAACATCTTTTGTGTTATTTTGTTGTCTTATTTTGTTTCAAATGGTTCGCAGACTCAAGGCCCGAACTTTACGAAGAAGTGAAACTGTATAGAAATGCCAGGGAACGTGAAAAGTACGTATTTTATAGTTCATAAATTGTGGTTTCTTGTGCTTTCATATTCATGGATTCTTCTTAGTTTATTGATAAACTATGACACTATGACTCACCAATTAATATTCGGGAATTTGTTTTATACATATCTAAGGCGAAAGCATGAACTATATCTTAATTACCTTACATTTAGATTAATTTCTACTACATAAATTTTATTTTGAGTTGGTTTCAATTGTAAGAAAATGTATGTCTACCAAATTAACTTTGTAAAGTAAAGACAAACAATTCATATCAATAAAATAAATAATGTGTTGAAATGTAAATAACAACATGATAAATATACCCTTTGTCTTGCTACTGAATAAACTTTTCAACTTTAAAAATACTTCAATAACCTTCTAGGCATGACAACATGGCCGAACTGTACGCAGTAGTAAGCACTCTACAGCATCTAGAGAAGGCTTACATGCGGGACTGTGTCCGCGCCCAGGAGTACACGGCGGCCTGCAGCCGTCTGCTTGTGCAGTACCGTGTGGCGCTGCGTCAGGTGCAGGGCGATGAGTTCCCGACTATTGATGCTTTTGTCACCAAGTATAGGGTATGTAGCTAGTAGATTAAATTATTTTTTGCACGGTAATAATTACAGGGATCCATTATGATGTTGAAAAATAATTGTACAAGCTTCTTTTGTGATTATTCATCATGTGATATCAAATATAGGTATAATAACTAAATTACTTCATAGTATAACGCAAAGTTGCTTCCCACAACTATGTATATGTAGGAAGAGGGGATATGTAACTACATAATGAATAATGAATAATACGTCAGGTATATCAAAACCGAGCTAATACTTTATTAATTTCCATAATGAGAACCATATCCATCACATCATAGCAATTGTAGCAAATGCCTAAGACATAAACTACAATTAGAGTTTGATTTATTAATTACAAATTGCACAGCAGCAGTTTTATAATTAACGATAATAATTAATTCGACAATCGAATTAATTATCCAAAGGTGTCTAGGATAAGCTATTGCAACGATACAACTAGTGCACCGTGCCACGCCAGAGCCAAGACTGCCTGCACTGTTCAAAGTGAGGGCCTTTTATAGTCGAGTCGAGCGGCGAGGGGGAGTGACTAACGACGCAGCTGGTCGGTGACGTGACCCGTGCACGTGCAGCTTGTTACTCATTCTATAATGAAGGCGAGCGATGACTCCTGCCGACACGGCCAACCTGACTAGCGGTCGTCCTCGAACGCTTCAACTAAAGCATGTCTAGATTTCTGTAACAAAAGCATCGTTCGATCATCCTGACAAAATTAATTAGTCCGGTCTATAATGACCCTGCAAATCAATTAGTTCTGGTCTGGTCTACATTAACCCTTCAGATGTATTACAATTAACTCTTCAGAAATATTATTACAATTAACCCTTCAGATATATTACAATTAACCCTTTAGATTTATTACAATTAACCCTTCAGATATATTACAATTAACCCTTCAGATATATTACAATAGTTCTGGTCTGGTCCACATCGACCCTTCGTATATCTCACACTTTGCTCTGGTCCGGTCTCTAATTAGACCCTTCAGGCACTAGTATTGGTCCGGTTCCCTCTCCCTTTTTTTTAAAGAACCCTTCAACACTAGCCAGTTTTGGTCCGGCCACGTGCCCTTCAAAACTCTGCTCTTTTTTTTTTTTTTTACTTTACTCTTTTTTTTACTTTACTTTTTTATAACAGTTTTGGTCCGGCAAACAGCCCTTCAAAACTCTGCTCTCTTTTTTTTTTTCATTCTCTTTTTTTATACCTTCGACCATATAAACCCTTAAAAGACATTTTCTGTGACATATTTTTTTTAATGATCAAGTAGTGGGTGTGGATCTCATCCCACTTCTGATGTAGGAAGTGGGGGTATGCAACTACATAATTAATAATGAATAATACGTCAGGTATATCAAAACCGAGCTAATAATTTATTAATTTCCATAATGAGAACCATATCCATCACTTATATCAAAGTATGACCATAGCAATTGTAGCAAATGCCTAAGACATAAACTACAATTAGAGTTTGATTTATTAATTACAAATTGCACAGCAGCAGTTTTATAATTAACGATAATAATTAATTCGACAATCGAATTAATTATCCAAAGGTGTCTAGGATAAGCTATTGCAACGATACAACTAGTGCACCGTGCCACGCCAGAGCCAAGACTGCCTGCACTGTTCAAAGTGAGGGCCTTTTATAGTCGAGTCGAGCGGCGAGGGGGAGTGACTAACGACGCAGCTGGTCGGTGACGTGACCCGTGCACGTGCAGCTTGTTACTCATTCTATAATGAAGGCGAGCGATGACTCCTGCCGACATATGCTTAAATCTTTAAAACTACACAACAGATTTTGATGTGGTTTATTTAATAAGTAGAAGGATTTGGAAGGTTTTTATGTATAATATACCATACATGAAGTAAGAGTAGGTCACTAGTAAGTTAAAAAAGGTTTGTAATACCTTTAAATGCCTAATTATTACTTTGTATTAGTACATGCCCTTTGATTAGAACAAATAAAAATCAATGACTTTTTTCACAGTTGGACTGCCCAGCAGCCCTGGAAAGGATAAGAGAGAACAAGCCAAATCTGATCAAGGACGACAAAGGAAACACCAACAAATACATTGCTGAGATTGTTTCTGTAAGTTATTCATATTTTTTTTTTATATCTTGCTGTCACTAATTTTTTTTCCTAACCGACTATGATGATGGCTTGGAGTATCCTTGTCATCATCACTGGACTTGCAGGGGAGCAGAATGCTCTTACCCCTAACAGCTCTTTTATTCTTAACTAGTGGTCCCGGCGAATTTCATACCGCCAATACTGATTCTTTATCTATATTTTGTCATTGAAACCTTTCCTGGACTACGACGAACATTTTAAAACCAAAATTTCCTAAATCTGTACGGGCGTTCTCGAGTTTTAGTCAGACTAACAAACAGCAATTCATTTTTATTTATAAGAAGATATTAATCTTTATGGGTCTACACACGATATTAGGAGTAGCTATGTATTTGCTACTCCTAATATGGGGTGTAGACCCATAAAGACTAAAATTTAGTGTAATGGAACGCAAAAGTCTAAAATCTTAAGCTCTTTTATTGATTGAACATTGAATGTGAACCTATCTTTTACTTATCTCCTCTCCACAGCTGTTCATCACACTGATGGACAAACTCCGTCTGGAGTTCCGAGCCATGGACATGATCCAGCCGGAGCTGCGGGACCTGCGCGACACCATGGATCGGCTGCAGATGCTGCCTGAGGACTTCGAGGGGAAGCTCAAGGTTTACCACTATATTTAATAACATGTGCTGCGCTTTCTTAGAATCTGTTGAATGTATTCTATTACCAACACATTGAAATCTCCTGCGAATATTAAGTCAGTAGTAGACACTCGGTCATATAGCACAGTCGATAGAAAATTTGTATGGGCTTCATACTGATAAAATCATTCAGGCGAGGTTTTTCAAAAAATTTAATTGGTAAAATCTATCAACATTCTTCAAATACATTGTCAGGATTCTTCTAAAATCTATCTAATTAAAAGAAACCATTATATTGTTTTAATCTAAGCATACATACATTAGGCAAGACAGCTTGTGGCAACGTTTTTTAAACAATTTACTGATGATAATTTATTTATATGTATATTATCACTAGCTGTGCACAGCGACTTCGTCCGCGTTTTCCCCTGTTTTCACATATTTTCCATTGTTTGTTTGCTCCTATTGGTCGCAGCGTGATATTAGTCTAAAGCCTTCCTCGATAAACAGTTTATCCAACACAAAAATATTTTTTTAAATCGAACCAGGTGTCAGGTGCCATAGACAAAGTACCAATATCTAAACAATAATGAAGTTCGAAAAGAATAAAATGTAGTGCAAGTGACATTAGATTGACCACATGATTTATTGCGTCTAATGTCACTCGCATACATTTTATTATTTTCGAACTTCGTTTTTTTTTTATTGTTACTTGGTGTAAGTCACCAGTACTTTCTGAGATTAGCACGTTCAAACAAATAAACAACATACATACATACATAAAGTCACGCCTTTTTCCCAGAGGGGTAGGCAGAGATCACTTCCAGGGATCCACTTTTCACCTCTGTGGGAAACGTGACGTGACGGGTTGTGGACCACGTCGCCGCCATTCTGCCTTGTGCATTGTTTCAACAAGGTTGTTGCAAATAAACAACCTTTACAGCTTTATAATATTAGTACATATGAACGTTCCAGGTGCAAGAGTGGCTGGACAAGTTGTCGGAGATGAGCGCGTCCGACGAGCTATCGGAGGCGCAGGGCCGGCAGCTGGTGTTCGACCTGGAGTCCTCCTACGGCGCCTTCAACAAGCTGCTGCACAAGGACTGATGGTGAGACAAGGCGAGATCTTGGACTAGTAGCAGGCGAGATACGACGAGACACGATGGGACATTTGTATGGGTTCCATACCCAAATGGTAAAGACGGGAGTCTATTACTAAGAAGTCGCTATCCTGGTTGTCCGACTGTCGCCAGGTTGTATATCAAGAATAACATTCAACAAACTTCAAATTTAAAAAAAGAGCTAGACAGTTGATCTTTCACTGACAGAAACCTCAACCCTTATCCCTTTTATAGTGCACTGTATAATATGATTTGAATTTTTCCCTTACTCTCATAGTTCGGTAAGACAGCAATCCAACATGACCGATGAGAGGTCGGGCGCAGGACCACCGGCTTAACGTGCTTTCCGAGGCACGGGCGTGCAACCGCCAACCCTAATTCCGGGCTTAGGAATTCCTTTCCAGTAAAACTCACACAAATTTTGCCCGACCCCCGGACTCGAAACGGGGACCACTCGGTCCTTACGCAGCGCTTGCTACCAATAGACCAATGAGGCAATTAAAAGCTAAGATAAACGTAATTGATATATGTTTAATAAATGTTTTCTTTTTCTTTGTATTCCAGGTAATCTCAGGCTCAAGAGTGTTGTGTCTCAATAAGCTCAGGTGGCAACCCTGAACTAGTTTATCCCCGTACACTGTTATACCGTAATGTTATGTTATACTCGATAAGTTAGATAATTTAATATTATTATACTTTATGTCTATGTGAAATATATTATACGAATTAATATACTATGTTTTGTTTTCTTTTCTATTGGGTCGAATTACCTGAAAATTGATTATGATGGTTGCACACATTAGAAAAATGAAAATGTCCGGGATATTCACCATGTTGAAGGTGGCACTGCCCCGGTAGCAGGTTCATGGGAGCCCTAAATCCTATAGAAATATGCAACAAATTGAAACTCATTTCCTAGCAGCAGCAGAAAGCACTCCCAAAGTTTAATAGCGAGGAGTAGTAGTATTTCATACTAATATCGGATGTTTGGCATATTAGTATGGAGATGCTGTGTAAGCGCCATCTGTTGATTGCTGTGCGATGTTATTTGTCGGAAGTCGCCACAAATGTTTTGAATACATAATTTAATAAATAAAAAAAAAACCTTTAGAATATCTTTATTTACTAGAAACACGGTAAATTTTATTTTCTAGAAACCTTTATTGCTTCATAAAATTTTTCACATAAGTTGCTAAAAAACTGAAAGAAAAGTGAACAAAAGGAAACATCACAGCATGGCTTATCTAGGAAACTAGATAATGTTGTTTTTCAGTAGTTCCTATTCTTCTACGTGATATGAAGTAGGGTTTGCCCCGGTTCGAAAAATTTGTAGTTCCAGGGTTGCCAGAAAATCATGAATTTTAGGTAAAGTTTTTGTTATTTTTGTATTGTCTGTCTGTACTATAAAACACTAGTTTATGGTTTGGGAGGTAACCCAGCATCATAATTATGTACATAACAAAAGTCATAGTCATCAAAAGTCAATGCATCATGTAACTTGTTTATCCGGAGTGGAAAGTTGTCGCGATTTACGTAAACCAATCGTAACTCGCCGTTTTATTGACTTACGTATCGTAATTATAATTAAGATTTTACTATGTCCTTATCAATTTAATCAGGGTTGGTAAATTTAGGGCCAGGTATCCTTTAATTACGTATATAGATATCATCTGTATCCTATTCGCGCATTAAAGAATAATCAAAGGCAGACGATGTTGATAACATTAAGACATTGCGTTAGACACATTCTAAGATCGTGAGTTCTACCTATATTCCTTCAGGGCGATAGGCCCAATAGGGTCTATTGTGTGCCATGAGGTCCACATATGAGGTCTAAGAGCACAATAGACCCTATTGAGCTTGTCACCCTCATATATGTGGATCTCACGGTAGCTTACCTACCATAGAGTAATAATGATTATTCTGAACGTCAATAATAAAAAAAAAACATGCAATCAGTTTTTTGATTCTAGTTTAGCTAGTGTTAGGCTGTTTCGAACAACTATCATAGTTACCCAACAATTAAAACAAAAATTTAGCCAGACTCATGACGTAACTGAATTAATTTCAAAATTCAAAAGCAACCCTATCAGAAAACCAGCATGCTCAAAAACGTGTGGTCGTAATCTTGAATCATCTTACGAGTTACCTACTAAAAAGACTATAACTAAGCTCGAGCTAACGTACTTCCGTCAATACACTCCAATCATAGTACGAGAAGAAGTTGTAGCAAACATTCATACGTGGCATTTGAATAAAATTACGTGTTATTATATTGATTTCATAACTTGTCTTTAATTCAATTAAATCATTCGACATAATGTTATATCGGTTTGATAATTGAATTCTGTGGTCTATTACAAAATTGATTTGTGAAGTAACTAAAATCATCAAGTTGGATAATTTGAACATAACGAAGAAAATTTCTTTTTTTTTTAAATATCTGGGTCAGACCAATGCATAAGTAGTACAGTGCCTAATAATAGAGATAGTTAATTTAGTAAGATTTTTTAATATATTGATAAGTGATAATAATGAGTACATTAGGTAGATTGAGTGATTGTGTGGTGGTGTTTTTGTCCTTGATATGTTTGCAAGAGGTGAGTACTACTTACGAATTTTTTTTAGATATTATATTTTGGTGAATTGCCATCTATTAGAACTTAATTATTAGGTACTTCTTTATTGCGACTTAAATCTAAAAGTTTTAAATGCTTCTAAATTATTTATGAAGTTTTGAAGGTTTTTTATTTAAACTGTAAATAAGAGTGTAAATTATTATTAAATAAAAATCATGGAATTTTACATTATTCTTTTGTTTTTTTTTCCTCAGTGCACAAACAACTTATTCGAGAACATAGACCCGAAATTCCACCTAGTGAACGAAGCCTACGCCATCGCCAAGAACCTGTTCAACCAGGGTAAGATAAGATGTTTTACAAATTATGCACCTATATAGGTACCTACTTAGAAAACATGAAATGTAACTCCCTGTTAAAGTTAATACTGTCCAGGCTACATCATTTCCTTCCTGAACACAATCATTATCAGCCCATTACCGACCACTGCTGGAGATAGGTCTCCCCAAATACGGGTGATATATCTGGGGGCACGGCAGTGGCCCCGTCAAGTGTAGCGAACATAATTTACTTTACTAAATACCAAAAATTAAAAAGAGATGTACGTTTGTCTGTGAGCAAGTGAACACGAGTGTCATGAGCACTTATGTGTGAAAGAGTGCGATAAATGTTGTATTTTTACCAATTAAGACCTGTAACTAAAGAGTGCAAAACAAAACTAACACCATCCATCGCTCACCAGGCCGCTCCAACTACCACCGGCTGAAGAACAAGTCCTTACACACGCTGGACACGTTCCTGGACCTGGTGCAGATCATGAATGAGGAGATGGCTCGGGAGCTCAGGAGTGCGGTGGTGAAGTTCTACAAGATCAAATACTTCTATGACTTCACTAACTACGTGATCTCGTTGGAAGAGGTGAGTTGTAGACTTCGGAATCCACTGGTGGTACCCAATTTTAAAACTGAAAGGCATTGTTAATGATAATGATTAAGTATGGGTAAAACTATATACTCGATATGATAAGCTAAGCTTGCAAACATGCCAAATGAAATCATCCCTGAACATAAAAATGCTATCACTGATCGTTCTTAAAAGTTACGTGTTCCTACGACTGGCCAGATACCAGTATCATTTGGTCACTACCAAATGAGGTATGGAGTGTCCCTGCCTCTTGCGCCAGGAGTCAAGAGTACGATTACCATCCTGGACAAATATACATATATACATATTTGATGAATGGCTGTATAACGCCCTAATCATAATCCAGTGCTTGAGCTACCTACGGAAGCTCGAAATCAGATCAATCTACGTTATATTTCTCCCCATCACCGGACCAACCCCTTTCCATCTCCCCCAGATGATAGACATAACAGAGCACTGCCTGATGGAACCGTCGGAGAAGCTGATGCAGATCCGCGAGCAGTTCCACCACGTGATCAAGAACTTCCAGGACGTGCGGCACTTCGATACCGTCAGCAAGTGTCACCGGGAGCTGCCTGATGAGGTGGCTGCAACGCACTGCATATTGCACCAGGCTGTTCTGTGAGGATACATACATACATAGTAGAATCACGCCTTTTTCCCAGAGGGGTAGGCAGAGATCACTTCCTGCGATGTGCTACGATCCTGGCACACCACTTTCGCTTCTTTGAGAATTCTCTCTTTAGGTATTAATTGGATATTGCTAGACGTTCAGTGTTTGCTTGTGTGGATTGTGATCCGTAGAAAATTAGTAGGGCAGGTACCTACTCCCTACAAAGGCGGTTTCGGCAAAGTTAGCAAGTCAAAATCTTTGGCACTCAATGCTCGATGCTTCAATAATTATTGACATTACATGGAAGTTCAGGAAGAGAAGTTCACCGCTGCCTGATATCACTAAAAGTAGTAAAAAATGATGAATGCGCGCCTCGTAAAAATAGGCAATCTCTTCCGAATCCCCTTCGATATTTTATACCAGTGCTCGGAGTTTCTGTAGCTTTAACCCCTGTTTCTACTAAATAAACTAGCATCTGACAATACCTTCTAACAATCCACAGCTTCAACGAAACAATGCACGAAAGCCTAGTAACAATAGTGGAGATCAAAACCCGCCAACACGCCCAGGACATGAATGCGTCCCTCTACAACGTCCAGACTTGCCTCCGGGACTTCGTGCCTAAATTCTTCGAGCAACTACTCCTGGATGCCTACACTGACAACTGCGGCTACTTGAGGGTCGTGAACGCGTCCATTTCTGACCTGGTCAAGGATAAGTGGAGGAGCAATGCCACTCTGTTCTCTGAGAAGTGGAGTCCGCTTGTGAAGCTGCTGAAAGAACGGTAAGAAAATACCTAAAATTAGTGATTTATGAAACTAGGGCTATTTTTTCTTGTATTAGGCATCATCATCACGTAACCTCCGTTTTCGTGACAAGCATCATCACCTGGCTTACGGTTAACTATGGATAGATTAATAATAATATTGTTCAACCAAATAATTAGTATAAAAATAAGTGCGTTTTCTCAGTACAGTGAAACTGATACATAATAATGTTTATTTTCGTTTCAGATCTAAGACACATCAAGTACTACAAGAACCGCTTTTCCTGACGCTTTTCGCGGCCAATTTGTCTTCTTTGGATATTTTTAAAACACTTTATTAATGTGTTACTAATACCTGTGACGGACAATGACTCTTGCTAGGTTCTAAAAGACTCTAAATTATAATAATGTGAAGTGCAATATCTGTAAATATATGCCATAAAATTGTTGTGTGTGTGAGTGATCTAGGTGAATTAGTATTATAGTAGTTAGGAATCTAGTTAATTTTTTAACAGTCAATAAAAAATATTAAAAGCTAACGGTTTCTTTATTTTTTACACACACCTACCATCAAATTGAATCATCATATAATTGACACCAACGATCAGACCTCCATTAGACCGCCATAGACCTTCAGCCGAAGACCGTGCGAAGTGGAGAGTTAGGAGTAGGAAAGCGGACCCCGGGCTTCCGCAAGGATGCAACCGGGAAAACGCAAAGATGATGATGATGATGATCAGACCTCCATTAAATTTCTCCGCTCTGTCATGAAAGATCACAGAACTTTGTAATTTGCTGGAGTGATGCTACACAATTTTTGGGAAATCTTATTTTTTGTATATCTTAATATTATATCAGGCTTTACAAGTTAATATTTGTTTGATGCAAAAAAAAAAAGGAAATGCAACTGTCACATTAAGAAGTTGACAGTTAGTTTGTTCAAAACTTCAAAGTCAAACAATAAACTTCCCGAACTAAGTCTCGACGCGCGTTTTCCACTATCATGTTTTTATGATATTTTATCAAATAAAAATTAAGAAAAATGCCTAAAGCCGTGCGCGATCTCCTCCAGAGCGAGGTATCTTACGATGAGCCCGACCGTATGCCAAATAACATACATATCACGAACTTAGACTTGATAATGTATTGTGTTGCTATTATTGGGCATTTGGTGGATTTAGGCTTGGATATTAATGTGGCTGTGAGGTATTTCATGGCGAAACTTGTGGTGGAATTCGGGTGGACGCTGGCGTTCATCCTCCTGCCTGCGTTGGTGAACACAGCTGTGTCTATAAGGATGTGAGTAACTCAATGTTTTCATTCGTGTTCAATGTTGTTTTCTCACTATTAACATATTGTACACAGCCTGATAAGGCATGGCCGTGCTTTTGTTCCCGCTGCTCGCTATTTATACCGTTTATGATTTTAATTAGTACAATGTTCTGAGTCATTAACTGTAATCAGAGTAGGGCTATTTTTGGTACTGCCACTATATTTGATATCATTGACTGCTTATGTATAATCAATATTATAAATGTGGATGTAAAAAAATGCTTTTCATTTCAAAATAATCATCCTTACTAATATTATAAATGCGAAAGTAACTCTGTCTGTCTGTTACGCTTTTACACATAGAATGCTAATAATTAAATGTTTTACCTGTTAAACATCTCTACTTGGACGGAGTCACGGGCGGGAAGCTAGTATTGAATAAAACGAAATATCCGTCCTGAATATCAACTTTTAGGGACTTATCTAGAATTTCAATATTCTAAATAAGTCCATAACTTTAACATCATCCATAAAATACATAACGTTATATTTATTAATTCATTATAATATGAACAGGCATTAGACTTATAAACTTTTAATACAATTAGCTTTTGAAACATTAACTATATGACTAGTGTAGGAACTAGCTGTTTATGCGCCCGGTGCGAGCTTTAAAAAATTACGTCCTTGAGACATATGACTAGATACAGGTCTGGTCATTTCTGCGCCCCTCCAGGGCCTGCGCCCTGTGCCTGGGCACCGCTGGCACCGCCCTAGTTACGGCACTGTATATGACTAGTCACAATATTTCTTTTCTTTTTATCCCACAATACTATTATCCTTGAAATCCTGTATCTTATCAACAATAATTTATCAGATTGTGGCTCTTTAAAAATTATCATACTGAACATTCATAAATATACCTATTCTAAGTATTGCTAGAATTTGAATAAAGAATTTATAGTGATTTCAGATTAGTTTATCTTTATTGAAATTAATCAATGTAAATAATAAACCAATCCAAACTGTACCAGCATGGTGGTTCCAAATCACTCACTTAATAATCACAAAGATCAAAAATACTATACTTCCAAGCATAGGTGTCTGAGTTTGGCAGAACCAAAGACTTTCAAGTTATTTTAAAACAGTTGAAGATTTATTAAATCTTTATTCAATGAATACTTTTCCAAAAATAAACTCTATTTTTGCTATAAATATTGTACATTTCTAGGTACTCCCAGGACAAGCAACAGGACTCTGTGTCCAATGAGTTCACAAAGAACCGCTGGCTGCGGATATTAATACTAGTTCTCCAGTTAGCACCTATTCTTAGGTTCACTGATGCACTAATGTAAGTATTTATTAATTCTTGAAGCTAATGATAGTAGAATGGTTTGCAATAAATCAAGTCAACCAACCCACACTTGGCCAGTGTGGTTGACTAAGGCCTTATCGCCTTAGTTAAGGGTAGGCCTGTCCTCCAGCAGTGTGGATGTATATGGACTGATGATGATGATGAAGTCTGTACTGGAACAGAAAAAAAAACTGTACCTATTTGTGTAAGGATGGCATTGGTATTGTGTACTTGTGTAAATATTAACATTATTGAGTATTGTACTATCATCGATTGGCCCAGGTCTGTAAATGATAAAGGCAAAAAGTCATAGACCTTCAAAGTAGTGGGGTTCTGGGAAAATATAACTAATTAGTGATGGTTCTAGGAGGATACTCAATCAGATAAACTATTTAGTAACCATGACATTATTATGTGCATGTGATTTATAGATTAATATCTAATTAGATATTTTAATTTAGATAGTTAATTTGTCTGTCTGTCGCTCTTGCAAGCCAAAAATACTGCACTAATATAGGAGAAAGTAGCTGGACAACAATCTAATAAACAATATTTATCTATGTATGTATATCAGTCTGACGCCCATAGTACAAGCTCTGCTAGGAGTCAAATGGCTGTGTGTAGAAATGTCCCATTTATTTATTTTATTATCCATCTCAGCTACGCAATAAAGTCTCGCAAAGCGGAGCGCAAGCGCGACCCAGCCTCACAACGTCTCTACTACGGCCTGATGCTGAAGGAGGACAGCGACGCGGCCCTGATGAGGGTCTTCGAGTGCTTCCTGGAGGCGGCGCCGCAGCTCGTGCTGCAGGCCAGTCTGCTGCTGAGGAGGCATCAGGAGTTCACGCGTGAGTTTGGAGTTGAGGGAGATGTAGTGGGATAGGTTACTCTAATCTGGTGAAGTTGATGTAACACCTGCAAGAAGTTATGGAGTAAGGAGTTTAATCCCAGTTTAAAATTTGTACGTATGTATTTACGTAGTTTACGTAGAACCTTGGTCCTATGGCTAAATTGTCTACGCCACTGCCATGGACGTCAAATTTACATCCATCAAATAAAACATGTAGACATTGTTACGGTCCAGCAACGTTTGGCTTCACCTGGAACCTTATTTATTTTGTTATTTATTTATTTAAACAATGTTACATAGACAGTCTACTCCTAAGAGTAGGTATTTTTTACTAGTCTAATGTCCGAAAGTTTACAATATCATATTTCGTTTGTCTATACATTACAGTACATTCTTAATCTTTTAGGCTTTAAATCTTCGAAGGTTCGTTCTAAACTGACCTTCCTTTTCCAGCTCACCAGCTGCTTTCAATGACGTCATCGCTGATAGGCATGGGCTGGTGCCTGGCCGCGTACCAGCGCGCGGTGCGGTTCGCGCAGCAGGACAAGAACAACGTCACGTGGCTCGCCACCGGGCAGCAGACCCTGGCGCACTACCTGCTCTCCTGTGAGTATCAGACACTAGACCTATGTGAGGATGCTGAAACACAAAATAAGACATAGCAACAATAGGAACTGCTGGTGGAACTAGTGCTGGCTATCTGATAGGCAGATAGCAACAGACCACTTCCTTTACTCAGCTTCGCTCAACGCAGGTCTGGTGGAACCTGTAAGATCTTCCCTCGAGCCAGTAGTTTACGACGAGGACTTTATTCTGAGGTATATATATCTTAGTGGCCGGAATAGCTTTACTTTGATAGCGAGATTTAGGTTTGTATAGTGAAGTGGCATTAGTATGAAGATGGTGTGTAAGCGCCATCTACTGGCTTCGTTTCGAACTAGCTAGTCGGATCAGGACAAGAACAACGTCACGTGGCTCGCCACCGGGCAGCAGACCCTGGCGCACTACCTGCTCTCCTGTGAGTATCAGACACTAGACCTATGTGAGGATGCTGAAACACAAAATAAGACATAGCAACAATAGGAACTGCTGGTGGAACTAGTGCTGGCTATCTGATAGGCAGATAGCAACAGACCACTTCCTTTACTCAGCTTCGCTCAACGCAGGTCTGGTGGAACCTGTAAGATCTTCCCTCAAGCCAGTAGTTTACGACGAGGACTTTATTCTTAGGTATATATCTTAGTGGCCGGAATAGCTATACTTTGATAGCGAGATTTAGGTTTGTATAGTAAAGTTGGCATTAGTATGAAGATGGTGTGTGAGCGCCATCTTTTGGCTGCGTTTCGAACTAGCTAGTCGGATCAAGACAAGAACAACGTCACGTGGCTCGCCACCGGGCAGCAGACCCTGGCGCACTACCTGCTGTCCTGTGAGTATCACACGCTGGACCTATGTGGAAACTTCTGGGAACTGCCTATATGAGACCAGAAGAATACAGGCACTTGAACAGACCACTTCATTTACAGAGCCTAGCTTAATACTTTGACTGCCGCGTAGGTCACCGGTGACCTACGATTTTTATCTTGAATGAAAAAATTTGATATCTAAAATATATATTAAAAATACAATTAATAGCACTTTAGACAAGTCTAATAATTTAGATGGTGGCAGTTAATGTATTAATGCTACTGTACTTATACATACTAAGTAATGTTATTTCTTCTTCACAGTAAGCCGAGTGGTCTCAATATCCCTCATAGCCTACCTGTTCCCTACTGGACAGTCTGGCTTGCGCGGTCCACATCCTCATCATGACGGCCTGGATCCAGCTCTTCGAACACCCAGTCTTCTGTTCCCAGAACAAACTGGCTGAGATCGCCTTCTCCTTAGCCCTAGGAGCGGTCTACCTCTTCACTTACATCCTAGCAGTGGAAGGAAGAACTAGGTACAGATATACTATATACTACTCCATATGCCTACTCCAGAATTTAGCTTGTGGTACTATCTGGTATGTCTTCGTTGAAGATGGATTGAGATACTCTGCATATCATCTTCCTTTGTTACTACTGACTGTAGTACCATACTTACTAGGATTACTAGTAATGGTGATTTATTACTCATTTTTCCACCCTAAAGTAGGTAAGGGTGCAAAAGATATCACTGTGTCGTTTAAGTCTGCCGAACAAATGACTGAAGTAAGATAATATTTGGTTTTATATTGTCGCATTTACTAGTGTAATTTTTTGTACTGTTTTTTATTCAAATGATATTTTTGGTGCCCTTCGATGTTCGTACTTATTGTTACCATAAGAATAAGTGTACTTGATAGTTATGATCTATGATAAAGAAACATGAACAATAGAGTAAGTTAACCACAAAATAGTCAGGCATTTAACGGAGTTGCAAGTCGAAAAAAATATTAGGTAACAATTCATTAACTAAAAGTCTCAAGATAGGCAATCTTGAGATTTTTAGTTAATGAATTGAATAACAAGAGTTACAAATAATTATTCTGCATAGTAGCTATCATTATACACCGTGAAATTTTAGTGGTTGTTTTCCCGAAGCAGAACGATTTACCCATCGTAGTACTATCGAACCATGCTAATTATTTCGTGAAAACGTAAGAAAAAAATCTCAACTTTTCAAAAAATATTATTTAACTCGAAACAGTGAGAAATGATAGTAGTAGTAATAGTAGGTAGATACCTACGTAGATTGTAATTTATTACCCTAATGGCGGCGCGGCGCGGCGGGGGCGCCCTTTGTCGGACTGCCCCGACAAAGGGCGCCGCCGCCGCGACGACTCTTTGATAGAGCCGCGCACCGGGCGCGAGCGCACTACCGATACCTACGGACTCCTCAGTCCCGCTGCGTGCGCCGTCCGCTGCGCACGCACGCACGCCGCTCGCCGCCCGCCGCCTGCGCATGCGTGACGCGATACCGTGAGGTCAAAATGGATCGCCATTATGTTTATTCGAATGTGGAGTATGTGTCTAGCAGATGTGGTGATGTGAACCCGCAGGTGCCACAGCACCGGACGATCGTAACCGCTACCCAGCGGCTGCTCGATCACGGGCAGTTTGCGATGAGTTGAAAACTGGGATAGTGGACGCTTTCAATGTAGTTAGACGTGACAGAGGCACTATCAAAATCATAATCTAACCAGATAAAACGTGCGCGTTTGTGTGTGGAACGCAGTGGCTTACATTTTGATAATTGCTCCGGTACCAGGAAGAGTAAGTACTTGTACATAATTTGTGAATAGTGAAATTTCTAAGGTTAGGTAGGAAATTCAAATCAGTGTAAATACGTTGATTTTCATTTTTTAAATACTTTATTACCTAATTCAGCAACAAATTATTACTTTCAGACAATCTTAACTCTTCTTTTTGATGACCCGATGTTTATCCATTAAAACATTATGTTCGTAATTTAGTAGGCAAAGTATTTACGATGGTCCTAAGCCCGGTAAAGTATGAGGGAAATATGGAAATCACTTGTTAGTAAATAGGTAGTAAGTTAAAATCAGCTGATTGATACCAGCAATCGGTATCAATCAGCTGATCGGACGGTCAATAACCTGTCGAATCATTAGGCCTGTCCTCCACCGGACGTTATTTTAGTACTATTATTTACGTTACTGTTATTACAGTTTCAGTTTACACGTTACCTGTAAAAAATTACCGGTTAATAAATTGGAAACGAATTTTTGAGACATGTTAGTTCGGCATGTGCACTTTTACAATAAAAGTTAGTATTTTACGATGATTATTAGTGCCGTACCGTAATAAGTATCGTTACCATTTAACGTTAAAATAAGTATCGCTACTTATTCAACGGTAATTATTTTGCCATTCCAATAGTATCCTTTTGAAATAACTTATTTGTACTGAAGAGAAGTGGAGATTTTTTGACGCTCCGCTGCATCGCTTGCTCCGGACAGACAGCCTTATTATTTAAATAATAATAACAATTCTAGCAGGACGGAGCGCGGCTAGTACTACTGGCGTTAGTTGGCGTTCTCGAATTCGAATGTTTCGTTTATCACTTTTGTAAAACTGACATTTATTGATTTTAATAAAAAAAAACCGGCCAAGTGCGAGTCGGGCTCGCGCACAAAGGGTTCCGTAGCAGCAAATATAATAAACTTATTATGTCAATTTATAGATTTTTATATCATCGCGGATTATTAAAGGTGTACAATACTGTAGTATATTTTTTGATCTATCTTATAAGGTTCAGCCATCGTTTTCAGTGTAAGCACAATAACTTAACCAAAATTACAGTTAAATCAACCTATCTCAAAAACTATAAGAGATACTTTGATCAAACCAAAAATCGTTGAAAGAGTTAATTAGCATGCATCACCTCTATTTTTTTAGAATTTTATACCCCGTAGTTATAAAAATAGAGGGGGGGGACATACTTTTACGACTTTGAGAGCTGATATCTCAAAAACCGTTCACTTTAAGAAAAATTACTATTTAGTGTCATATTTTTGTAGCGGTTCATACAACACATATTCCCATCAAATTTCATCACTGTAGTACTTATAGTTTCCGAGTAAATCGGCTGTGACAGACGGACAGACGGACAGACGGACAGACGGACATGACGAAACTATAAGGGTTCCGTTTTTGCCATTTTGGCTACGGAACCCTAAAAACTGCACTAATTTATTTTACTACTAAGATTGAATTATCTTAGGTACTGCGGGAAAACAACCACTAAAATTTCACGGTGTATACTGTTTTTAATACATGTTGTTTACGAGGCTATGAAACGCAAGTTAGCTTTAAAAATATATTGCAGAATTGTGTATAATTTTAACTTTGCCATAAAAATATAACAAGGAAATCAGTGCTCAAATAATTTAGTGATTCATAGTTTTTTAAATTCATGCTTGGTTATTGCCAAAATGGAAAAACTAGTTATTTAATACTTTTAGTACAGATACTAGCACATTATTTTGATCTTGCTCTAATATTCAACAGTGACTAGTGATATTATTTAATTAAATAAGACTGCCTCATTTTAAATGTTAGAATTAAGTTATATTTTTATATAAACCTTTTAAATGAAATTACTGAATGAATCTCACAAAGGAGCATGTTGCCAAGACAAATTTTACAGTATTTTTCAAGTAAATAAATATTTGATAATAATTCTGAGTTTTATTTTCTTGTAACTCCGATATAATATATTATGTATGTATCTATTTGCTTACTGCATTAGGTATTCAGGTCCCATGCAGCTACCAAATGCTATGGAATATAAACTTTGAACAATTAAACAAATACATTTATTAACATAATCAAAACTACCTATATTTACAAGTTTTTCATTTGAATCACTTTATATCCCATAAAGTCTATAATTTGAATATCACCAAATGAACGGCGCTCTTTCTCTTAATATTCGAAGTCCAAACTTATTCCATTCACTTTGGTTGATCCACAACTCAATCGCAGACTCCAGGCAGGACATCACTGCAGCTCCTTTCCATACCGTACTGGCAGGGTCAATGTCCTTTGGAGAAGTAACTATCTCTAACTGCTCAGTCTTATAAGCATAAGGGATTTGTAATGCCAAACGGTTTTGAAGCCATAAATACAGACCGTGCACCTTCACCCCTCCTCCGACGATAAGAATGTTACTGTACATTTTACGTTTCAACTCTTCACTTGGACAGCGGTCTATGCTTTGTAAGATCGCAGCATCTAATGCTAATACTTGTCCAGGGGCTAACGATACGACATCCCCTGGACCTCCTTCTAGAGCATCAACGACAATGTCTTCATCAGGGTTTCCAGTTGGCTGTGTTTCGTTCGCTGTCTCAAACTGTTGGCTTTCGTTAACTGGATCAGCTGTCTCACGTTTCCTGCCTGTTTCTCTCAAGAACTCTGCATCGAATGGATCTTCCGGATCGCTTGCTTGACGATTTTGCATCTTCGTCGCCTTTGGTCCAGTTATTTTAAGGAGATCAGTGTAGAACATAGATAACGGTGATATTATGCATTCGTCGCCGACTTGCAATGTGTATTTGTTGACAACATCACCTGGATGGTCAACTAGGAATGATTTCTCCTGCGGTCCGCAGACATCCAAGTTTACATGGCAGAAGTTCTCATATAAATTCCTCATTAGTATAACATCTCTTGGTATATTTTCTGTCCAATTCTTGTACGGAAATGCACTTTTGTGGAACATCCATGACAATGCCTGACAGACATCACCAGCTCCGTAGTCCATTCTTAACCTGGTTGTCTTATGTGAAATGCAATCTTCAACACATGATATTGCCGTCTTCTGATCACCAATGTCCACAACACAGGCCGATCCGATTCCAGCGCCAAATGTAGCTCCGACACTTTCTTGGACGAGGAAGCAATGGCCAAAACCCAGATCTTTTAACAATAATGACATTAGACACTTCAAATGGCTTCTTGAATAGATATCAGGTATTAATAACACACACCTGTACTTCACCAGCTCTATCAAGGGTATGCCGAGTTTATATTCTATAATGGAACTCCAGATGGTGTACAAATCATTCAAAACAGATGATACAGAACCACCGACTTCTGAATGTAGGTTAAAATCTCCTCTTCGGTATGGGAAATGTATGTTGTATGGCAGTTCTGGGTCGATGTCAAGGACTAGGTCACCGATAACGATGTCGCATTGTACCTGAGGCCAGGGCTCCCCATCATTCTCACTTTCAGGCAACGAGCGTCTGTTGAAAGCGGCTATTTGCTGCGGCGGAGTAGCATATCTCCTCGCGCCGTTACTCTGAACACACGTCTGAAGCGTGTGAGAGATCTGCAAGCGACATTCTTCCAGTTCCTCAATCAGATCCTTGGTTTTCGGGACGCTAGGCGGTATGAAAGGATCTCTGTAGATTTTACCTCCTGGACGGCGTTTTCTCGCAATGCAGTGGAGTTGTTTGACTGGCAAGAGGTCTGAAGCACGACCTATTCGCACGTAGAGAGATCCCGGGTGGATAACGATAATCCTGTTGGAGGGAAACTGCTGGAAATGTTCTGGACCAGGGTCGTACGCCGGCGCACTCATTTTATAGCTTTTTCGCCCGTCAGATACTTTCTCAATAATAGTAGAGGTCGGGTATACGGTAACACAACCCAAGTTATCTTTTATTACAAGGGAATTAAGATATTCTGACTAAAGTTTACAAATAAACATAACATCCAAACATAACCTCCAATACTTTGTTTTTTTTTAATCGAAGTCATAATGGCTCTGAGTCTTCGTTCCTAAACTCATTTATTCACATTGATTAAGTTTAAATTGAAATATGGTATAGTAAATAGCTCATTTAAATTCTGATACCGAATTATATTGTACAAAATTTTGTTAATATTTATTTTTTGGGTTATTTTATTGTATACATACATTTAAATAAATAAATAATTATTTTTAGCATTGTATCCGAACGTTCATACAGTGACAGTCTCAAATGTCAATGTCAAAAAACTGACAGCGGTCGCGTCACGCAAAATATCGCGAATGAGAAAAGTAAATAGTTTCGTCGCTGTATTTTCGTTTCTTATTAGAAAATAAAGCGGAATCATGGTGTCGAGAAGCCTCACTGAGGTCTTCGTGTTGATGCGCAACAATGCGATACACAGCAGGCAAATATTCTCAGATCAGGTGTGGTGTGAATGTATTTATTGATTACGCTATTTCAGGAGTGTTTTTATGATGCAATTACAGGATTCTAATCAGTAACATTACAAAACATATACAAACAAGTCGTGAGAAATAAACAACACTAGTAATATATATTACCGCATCCAGTATAATGTCTAATTTAGTAGGGAATCTTGGAGACCCTTTCACTGGGTTGGGTACGAAACTAAAGTTGTTTTTTATTTTTAACACATTTATGTGTAAATGTTTAAAAGTTTACACATTTCGCATACTCAGGATATCTTTATAATCATGTGTAAAATATAAAATTATCAAGGATATAATAATGGTGATTAAAATATTAACTGCTCCAATTGCAAAAAAAGTGATTAGTTAAGAACCTTTTAAATACCAAGTCATTGGATACAAAATTAAGTACCCACCTAAGTAATAAGTATGAATCAGCTCAGACCTCACAATTAGTACCCTAATTGTGAGGTCTGAGCTGATTCATTCAAGAAATCAACTTTGCATTCCATATGTATGCCCCCTTAAATAATTTATTTTATCTCAGTATTAAAGTCCTGTTTTTGTCCTTTGGGATCAAATAGATTGGGTTTGGTGGTACCTTAAAAGCCAATGGTAAGAGAAACTCTCAAACACCTACAACTTCTTACTGACCGCTGATCTACACATAAGTCTCATACGTAATAATCTCATTTTTGGTTCTCACTACCGCTTACCATCAGGTGGAGTGAGGTCATCTTGTTAGCCTATTATAATGAAAAAAAGTCAGATGAAACTGCGAGACAGTTCAGACATGAAAGGTTAATAAATCACACTCAGATAGGGTAATTTAGTTCGAATCAATATATAAGTGATAGTCTCACTATCATAACCCTGTCTCGTCTCAGGGTGGCGAGTCAGAGCGCGTTCGTCTCATGCGCGCTGGTTCTCGAGACCTGGAGAGTGCCGAGCTGCGCGCGGAGGCGCACGCGCCGCCGCCCTGGACCGACGCGCTGGAGGAGGCACACTATGTCATCACCAGGTAATGTATATGTTAGGTATTGACCTTAGTCAAATAATGTATTTTGTAGTAATTTTTTTTTTGTTTGTTATTTCTTAATTTGCAATTAGCCCTGAGACTATGAGCAAGACTGTTGTTTAATGCTGTCATGAAGGGTAGCCTTCCTATCCCGTTTTTATATATTACTTCTTAAGAATCAACAGCAGCAGGTGGCATAATCGCCAGATGGAACATTTGAAAGTGCAGTTTGTTTGACTTCACAGCCCAAGAATTTCCTTGAAGATGTGCAGTATCAAATTTGAAAACACAGTGGCAGGTAGCGGGGTTTGAACTGTGCGATCTCTCGCATGCCAAGCAATCTTAACCACTCGGCCACCGATTTGCAGAAAACGACCAGCAAGTCTAACTTCCTATTTCCAGGCTAAAAACGAAGCTGTCGGAGCTGCAGGCCCGCCACGAGAGGCAGCTGCGGCGGCCCGCGCTGGACGACGCGTCGGAGCAGGCCCACATCGCGCGCCTCGCCAACGACCTCGCGAGGCACTTCGGACATGCGCATGCGCACCTTAGAGCCATACGTGCGCATACTAACCACGGTGAGTGAGGTACACCGGGACTGGCTATGTCGAAAGTAGGGATGTAACGGAGGTAGTTTTATCGGAACCGAAATCGAAATCGGAGTTTTCAAATTTAGTTTATCGGAATCGGAATCAGAATCGAAATCGGAGGCAGGGTCAGTTTGTTTAAGGACAAATAAAACATGATTTATAGTAAATTCTTTTGATTTTTATTGTTCCTAGTATGAACCTGTTCGGCACAGGCCGTCGCGCGCCGCCCGCTTTGTTCCGTTCGACCTCCGATTAACATCCGATACAAAAGTATCGGAATCGATAGTGTAATAATAATCGGAAGTTTCGACTTAACGAAACCGGAATCGAAACTCTGTTACATCTCTGGTCGAAACGTGGGAATTCGCCGCCCACACATATTACACACACACACAGACACGTTTACACTGCCCTCCCCCCCACTTGAAGACACTTCTCCCCCAAGATAATTTAGGGGGGGAAATTGTGCTAGTGTTAAAACGTGGTATTTCGCCGCACAGGAAATTTCTGCAATCCTCCCCCCACTTGGCTTGATGAACTAACCAACTATACCAACTATACCTGTAGCGCTAAAAAGCGTCCATGGCCGAGGGGTTAAGGTCGTTGTTTGCTAAGCGAGAGGCCGCCAGTTCAAACCCCGCCACGTACCAGTGTGTTTTACGCATTTGAAATTCATATGTTCGATTATTTGACGCTTTAACGGTGAAGAAAAACATCGTGAGGAAACCTGCACACCTACGAGAAATTCTAAAGGTGTGTGAAGCCATGTCAGAGGCCTACGGGCGGCTTAAAAACTCTGACACCAGGTTGATCATCAACCATACGATAAGAAGAAGATCTGTAGCGCTACCATGAACTTATCCGATATCGCCTATGTAAAAAATATCTATGAAAAAAAGTCTCACGTCGCGCGCCTCGCCAACGACCTCGCGAGGCACTTCGGACATGCGCATACGCACCTAAGGGCCATACGGGCGCATACTAACCACGGTTAGTAAGGGACATCTGTTAGTATTCAATGTACCAAACATTTACGGTTTTTATGGTATTACTCATCATTGTAACTGTTTGTTATCAAATAAACATTTTTGATTTACACTAAATATTAGTCTTTGTGGGCCTACACGCGATATTAGGAGTAGCAAATACATATCTATCTTTCTATCCTCGGCCACTCGGAACATATATATCTACTTACTGCCCGACATTTCGACTGGTTTACACCAATCATGCTACATGCCATAGCAATTGTGAATTTCTGAATCCACCCCGGACCAGCACTAATGTCATTTTTACAGTTACCCACATTTGTCGGACACACAACACTCTCTGTATTACTATTCACTGTATTTTTGATTTATTTTTAACTCGATTGCAGGCACAAAAACCGAACAGCAGTTAGTAACAAACGTGGTTCTAGCCCTAGTCACCACCCTTCGGGACCTCAGCGACACGTTCCGTTTCGCGCACGCTCAGTACCTACGCTCTGTGTCCTCGAGGGAGGCCCGATCTGACGCGTACTTCGACTTGCCCAACTTTGAAGAACTCAGCTTGAGCCAGGAGATGCCGGGGCTGGGTGACGACAGGACGGATCTGCTGTTCGCTTTGCCTAGCACTTCGGCTCAGGGTTTTGGTGGTGAGCAGGATGTGGATAGTTATCAGGTATGGCTGATTTATTTATTTACTACTACTATAACTGCCTCGTTGGTCTATTGGTAGCAAGTGCTGCGTTAGGACCGAGAGGTCCCCGGTTCGAGTCCGGGGTCGGGCAAAATTTGTGTGAGTTTTTCTGTAATGAAATTACTCAGCCCGGAGTTAGGAAGTTGGCGGTTGACCGCCCGTGCCTCGGAAAGCACGTTAAGCCGGTGGTCCTGCGCCTGATCTCCCATCGGTCATGTCGGATTGCCGTCTCACCGAATAATGTAAAGGAACAGAGAGTGCATTTGTGTTTGCTCGTACATTTGTGCACTATAACATGTCCAGGGCTGTTGCCTCCATTGAGATCGGCCGCCATGGTCGAAATCGGTCGGACACACACCTAGTTTGACTATAGATAGCTAGAGCTGCGAAGATCTCCAGTTCAATTGTGTGTGTTTTTTTTTGTTAAAAAAATGGAATTTTTGTTGAAGCAGTCGGACCATGTGTCAAGAGGGGTTAAAGTACCATTACCGTAATCTACCATTTTTCTAAATAATAGAAAAAATCATGTAAACATGTCTCAGCCCTTTCGCTACACAAGTGCCCCTAGCGGCGAATTCATAGTCTTCTTACAGTCTGCATTATTTCACAACTAGCGGCCGCCCGCGACTTTGTCCGCGTATTAATTGGTTTTAGTAGCAATGATGAAGTAAAATAGCCAGCTACCTCCATCCACGTATATAAAAATCTATAAACGTTACACGTTAAAAATCTCCTATACTAATTTTCACCAAAATGTACCCCATGAGGGTTGAATAAAAAAAAAATCGCTGGTGTCTCTCCGGAGTACCAACTACCATCATACCAAATTTCATGAAAATCGGTTCAGAAGTTTGAGCGTGAAAGAGTAACAAACATCCATACATCCATACATCCATACTTACAAACTTTCACATTTATAATATTAGTAAGGATCTTCCATTCCGTTTCCAGGTCCAAAAACAAGCTCAAAAACAAATGATGCTGCTCCAAGAGGAGAACACAAAAATGGTGGAAGAGAGAGAAGAGGAAGTCAACAAAATAGTCCGTTCCATCGTAGACCTGAACGATATCTTTAAAGACCTAGCCCACATGGTGCACGAACAAGGTACCATCTTAGACAGGATAGATTACAACATAGAACAGACTCAGGTGTCTGTACATGAAGGTTATAAACAACTCCAGAAGGCAGAAAGGTACCAGAAGAAAAATAGGAAAATGCATTGTATACTGATATTGGCTGTATCGGTCATAGTTTCAGTACTACTGTTGATTATTGTTAAGAGTTAATCTTGTGGTCTGAAAATGCCTTATTGTAGTAAAAGCAGCCAAATTATAGAGTCGTTTTTGGAACGATGATTTCAATTTCGACATCAGATGTTATTTATAAGTAATATTAAAACAGTCAATTGACTTGGAAATAATTAATACATGATTACAAATTCTTCATAAGTAAATAAATGTTTGAAATGTGATCACCAATCCAAAATCAGTTGACTAATATCCTAAGTCAACATACATTTTGGATTTAAAAGAGTAACCAGGCTTAAACCATTTCAAAAGTCATATATTGTTAATATACATAGATAAAATCACGCCTTTTTCCCAGAGGGGTAGGCAGAATATTGTAATATAATGTTGTGGATAAAGAAATAAATATGTACAGATTTTTATCAGTATTTTGACATTATAAAAGTTATGGCATAATTAAGATCGAATAACGCTGTGTAATCAAAACGATAATGAAATTTATTTATAGGTAAAGTATGGTTCAAATAGTGAAAGCATTAATATTATCCAATACATATTGAAATCGAATCATTCCTATATTAATAAACAGTTTATTTATTATTATATTATAGTACATACATCACTATATAAGTGCTATGTAAATTGTACAGTCAAATAACTCTCGCGAATCGCGATCGCGAAGATATTAAATTATTGTCATTATGTACATATAATCATCATATCAAACCAAAAATTTAATTATCAGGATTACTACATACTTGTGGTGCTGTTTACATAGTTTTGTTCGCCTAGTATAATATAAAATATAATAGACCACGTGAACTTCTATGAAGTTACTTTTGTATGGTTTGCTATAGTATGTATTTTTCAGCTAAGATGATCCCTGTGACACTTCATTGTGTCACAACTAAACGATACTGTTTGTCTTTTAAAAGTTTAAAATTATGTATTTATTTTGATACTTTTCCTAATGATGCTGCAATAAAATGAAAAAAGTGTGCAATAAAATTATTTTCGCTTGTCAAACGTAAAGGTGAGTACAGACTACAACATTTTTTTGATCATTCGTGTGTAATTGAACGTTCTTACGAATGGTACAATACATACAGGCAAAAGCTCAGTTTCCACAGCATTCCCATGTAATGTAACGTTACTGCGAATGCTCGGCGTTATGTAATAGCTCACAGAAAGTGAACATTTACCAAAATTTCGTTGTACCTTGCATTCCATCTTTTTGAAATGTCGGACCTACAAATGTTACACCAATACGCTCGTCGAAATGATACACCAATATGCTCGTTGGTTTGTAACAGAGGCGAGCGTGGTCGACGTTTAGTAAAAGGATGATACACTAGAACCTATCACAGAGCGGCTCATTGTTACAAGTAAATGTTGTAGTCTGTACTCACCTTAAAATGCGTGATTCAGAAAACAATGAAGTGTCACAGGGATCATCTTAGCTGAAAAAGACTATACTTAGCCGGAAGCCTAAATCAATATTTAGTAGTCATAATATCAAACAAAAATCTAATAAACGCCAACCTTTTATACATTTGATTGACGGGTGCTTAGGGCCTCTATGTGGCCATGATCTTCAGCCAAATGAGCCTTTATTTTTTATTGGATCTATAATGGATCAAATGTAAATACTATTTTAAGTACTCTATACCCAATTACCCACATTAGAGACACACCCCTAAAAATCCTTTATCAAGCTGTGCAGGTTTTTATACTGGCATATTTATGTAAACTGCATACTTCTGAGGGCCTACCATGAGTTGGCTATCGAAAACTTACGTACGTTAAAAACCTATCGAATTGTTTTTTCATACGGCTGATTTTAGTTGTTTGCGTAACCACCAGGGGCGCTGTACAAGTTTTTCATAGACATATTTACGTAGGCGATATCGAGTGCGTAAGTTTTAAACTCATGGTAGCCCCACTGGTGTGTAAAGCATCGATGGCCGAGTGGTTAAGGTCGTTGCTTGCCATGCGAGAGGTCGCCAGTTCAAACACCGCCTCTTACCACTTTGTTTTTCAAATTTGAAATTCGTGTGTATGCTTTAACGGTGAAGGAAAACATCGTGAGGAAACCTGCACACCTACGAAGAAATTCTAAGGTTGTGTAGACGACCAACCTGCACTTGGTCAAGGTGGTTGACTCGCGGCCTGACCGCCCAAGATTATGGTCCAAGATCCCAGAGCTGCCAGACATCACTTATTTTCTAATGGACAAAATATATACGATTGAGTAGTGTTGGGGTGTACTATCATCATATGACTAGTTGCTACCTTGACCAGACGGCCATTTTTCAGATATCAACCAATTAAGGTACATAGAAACACTGCTCACCTCACTTAAATTCTGATGGCTGATTTTAACATATATTTCACACAATATCATTAAAAATCAGGATTCATTACTCCCAGACACATGCGGTCGGCGGTTTTACCTTACAGACGCTTTAAAGCTATGAAAAAATGTTTACTTTTACTTATTTTCTGATGCTCGATTTTTATATAATGTTATTCAAACAACTAAAAAGTACTCATCTGACCGCAATAATTATAGAATTGTACCTTACAAACTATTTTATTAGAAAAACTTAACTAAATTCAATTTTAAAAAAATCTAAAACAGTTGGGTCCGGTGAATGTTTGGCCCCTTAGATCGGTCTGTCCGTTTTTTGCAAAACGTTTTAAAATAGTTGTTTGAATAACATATATAAAAATCAAGCATCACAAAAATAAGTAAAATTAAGTAAAAGTAAAATTTTTTTCATAGCTTTAAAGCGTCCGTAAGGTAAAACCGCCGATTTACGTAATGTGTCTGGGAGTAATAAAACCTGATTTTTAATGATATTGTGTGAAATATATGTTAAAATCAGCCATCAGAATTAAGTGAGGTGAGCAGTGTTTCTATGTACCTTGATTGGTTGATATCTGAAAAATGGCCGTCTGGTCAAGGTAGCAACTAGTCATATGATGATAGTACACCCCACCACTACTCAATCGTATATATTTCGTCCATTAGAAAATAAGTGATGTCTGGCGGCTCTGGGATCTTCCTCTATTAGGGTAGGCCCGTGCCCCAGCAGTCGGGACGTATATGGGCTGATGATGATGATGATATTTATGTCACTATCCTAGTATTAGGTTGCGCAGAGTGCACATTTTTCTAGTCTATTTATGTTAAGGCGTAAGATAAACGTTGTGTTTATGTGAAAACGAGAAATGACGAAAATTATGTCATGTCCAAATTAAAATTGAAGACATAATCGACTTAACATTTGACTTACCTAGCTTCAAGTTTTTATTTTGAACTACATGTTTAATTATTACTTTTAGTCCGGTCAATTTAGACCAAAAAATTAGAGTGAAGTTACATAAAGTCCCAACAAGCTGAATTTCAGTGAAATTGTTCAAAATATAATTAATTAGATAATTTTGTGAATAACAATTTTTGTCTAAGGTACTTTTATGATAAAACTTACCGTTTTGCTGAAAATCGCGAAAAACTATTTTTTTTTACCTTTGACCCTGAATTATTATTTTTTCCTTAGAGGGCAATGATGAGGAACTTCTAGACATTGTTTATAAATTATAATTATATTCTGAACAATTTCACTGAAATTCAGCTTGTTGGGACTTTATGTAACTTCGAATGTCTAAATTGACCGGACTATTTACGATTCTTTTCAAATCAATACTTTATGTGTGTGTGTGTGTTATTGTAATGTATCTTGAATATCATATACAAACAGTTTAAATTATATCAAAAATTTCAATCTTTATTTATTATACTAACTGAAAACTGAAACAACATGAAATGTTGGATGTGAAAACACCTTAAATTATTATACTTTCAATGTTTTGGTTATGTAGCTTTTTACAACAATATTTGGTTTTTTCTTATGTGCGTGCCAATGTGACTCAAATAAATTTAATTAAATGCATTTAAGTTAAGGTATATAAAGTTACGTTTAATGGAGGTCGCAATAAATCAAATAAATATCAATATATTATTATAGTTCCGAAGAGCTATCTTCTACCCTCTTGAAAGATAACTAACTAAAGTAACTAAAGATCAAATCATCTTTCTCTGGCTCCAGACCATATCTGTAGTCTGTGTCTATCAAATTTCATTTGATTATTTTCAGTAGGATAGGCGATACATATTAGTGGGGTTAATATGTAATCAAAATAAGTCTATCACTGATCAAAAGTAATTGGTATTGATTGTAATAAAGAAATAGTCAATAATATTATATTGTATTGATACACTTGATAACTTCTATCCAAAAATATTGTGTAGGTAGGAAGATACATACACTTATGAGATTGAACAAATTTTATATGTCAAGTGAAATAATAATATTGTATTTACGTTATGTAAATGGGTTAGGTATATTATGTATTTGCAAATAAGTAAGTAATAGAGGATAAAGAGATAAAGAGGATATAGAGCATAAAGAGGGATACTTCCAAATATTTAATTTATTGTATAAATATTAGTGGTACGTGAATGTATATAAGATAATAATTATTAATTTATTAAACAACATCAAGAAGGAAAATAAATATAAAATGAAAATTAATCGAATTGTTGTATTATTTATCACTATTTCTCGCCTACTACCTGCTTGTATATTGTAATCCTTGTCCTATATAAGTCATAGCTACCCTACTAACACATGACTATAGTAGGGGAACCTGTTGTACCTTGGACAGTGTTGTACCTAGGACAATTGTAATTTTTCGTAAACTCCCGCGCTTTACAATAATATTGTATATGGCAGTCAAAGCCTGCTTTGATAAGACTCACGTGAAGTTAGTTGTGATTCGCTGGCGCCGGGTCATTGCAGTTAAAAAAAGGTAATTTATTATTTTTTGCCTTAAAAGTTCGTTTTTTGGAATTTACTTATGGCCTCTTAATTTGTCACGATACGTATTTATAAAATATCTTTTACTTCCGATATAATCTCAGTTTATTGAGGTTTTAGATAGTATAGTTGTCAGAACCCAACCTCAATTAAAAGTGTGTTTAAACAAGTTGTAACTAAAAATTGTTATGATGTTGTACCTTGGCCCCCCAACTGAGTATGTACCTTGGACATAGATAATACATAGATAATTTTGATATAGATAATATAACCTTATAAAAACATATTTTTTGATTATATTTTTATTCTAGGTATTTATATAAGGCAAAAAATAAATATTTAAATATGTAAACATTATGTTATTGACACAAAATAAAGAGACAAGAGACTATTAATTACGGTAACTGTTAATCTGCTATTAACATTAATGTTTTTGTTGATTACAGGTATGAGCATTATTGTTGTACTTACCTATATTATAAATATAACTCCGCTGCAATTGCTAGTGTTTTTCTTCATTCTACCCTGGAACGTCCAAAGTACAACTGGAACGGTCCAAGGTACATCAGGTCTGTTGTACCTTGGACAGTTTTCCCTTTTTTTTTAAAGTTGCTTTTGTTTCCAGCTTTACCAAATATCCTCATATTTTATGTATTTATTATATAGTTGACTAACTGATCTTTCCATTATTCCCTATTTGACGGATCTTATTCTTACCATTTATTTATAAAAAATAAAAATATCAAAAACTGGCCTAGGTACAACAGGTTCCCCTACTTGTGAAAATACTTAAGTACCTACCCTTGTCAATATCAATATCTTCAATGAACTTGAAAAGTACCCACCATTTTCAAAATACCTATTTAACGGTTACACAAAGCTCATGAAGAGGTTGATGAATGTGGATATGTGGATGAAGCGAAAGTGGTGTGCCATGACCATAGCACATGGCAGAAAGTGTTGAAAGATTCAAGCATACATAGGGACAGCGGGAAGCGACTTTGCTTTACACTATGTAATGAATCCATCACAAAATGTTAACATCTGCAATATTTTAGTTTAGCTCTAAAGCATTATATTTTCGTTTAATAATAAAGAAATTCTTATTTATTTACTGAATATTGAGATTGAAGAGCATTGAGTGAGATATGTTGCATGAGGTCATTGACCTCCAATAGGGTAGCATTCAAAGGTCAGTGACCTCATCCATTTTCGACCCTTCCAAATAGGTCATGCATGAATTATAATTACTACATGATTACAAATAAAATGCTAATGTTTGATAGAAAGATATTAATCTGAAAATTTATTTTATTAAAATATATTATGAATAGTAAGCTCCTCAATACACAAAACTATTGTGTCCATTGACTATGGAAATGTCCCCTTTGAAACACCTTAGTTTTAGCCATTATGGTACTACACTTGATCTTAGCCTGAGAAGCGATGCCAGAATGGTTCAAAGATAATTTTAATAAACATTCACTAGTGTCATAAGAAAAAAGATGTGAAATGATTTTTATTCAATACTAGTGGTCCCGGCGAATTTCATACCGCCAATTCTGATTCTATTTCTATATTTTCTCATTGAAACCTTCCCTGGACTACGACAAACAAAAACCAAAATTACCTAAATCGATCATCCGGGCGTTCTCGAGTTTTAGTCAGACAAACGAACAGCAATTCATTTTTATATATAAGATTAATAGATTATAGGGTATATCCCAGATCACTCAGGCTATGCTATTACGGGTCTATTGCTATGTCTATCACTTGGGCCACTCTAGTTCTGGTAGCCTCAATTTAAAGTGTAGTAGGACCAAACCAAACTTGGATGTAAAATAAAACGAGAAATCAATTGCACTAAAGAATTATAATTGTCAGTGATCTCTCAATATATAAACTCCATCTTGCTAATCAAACACTGGGACCAGAGCGACAGGCATTACCATCAATGAATCAAGCATATTCCACTATCTCACAAATATCACCTACAAAAATATATCGCTACACATATCTTCACTTAGTCTGGCGATAATGAAAATATACTTCAATATAAATTAACATGATTAATGAATGTTACATGGTAATAAAATTACAAATTGTGATCAAAATTTCTTATATTTTGTAAATTACCGAGCTCGTTCTGTAGGATACATAGTCTCCTACGGAATAGGATATAATAGTCAAAGGTTCATGATGTTACAGATTGTTTTAGAAACATAATATTATTTACCAGTCAGATTCTCAAGATTACAGTTAATTTGTACAAGTCAACATGCAAAGAACAAGTTTGAGACAGTATAAGAATTTAGGGAAATTCACGCTAAAGTTAACAAAAGAAAAGTCCATGCATGCAATCTGAATGTACGAAGTCACGCCCATTTCCCTGGCCCCTTACAGACATACTCAAACATCCACAACACAAGATACAACGCAAATCAAAATATTTTAAGACTTCCACTATCAAACTATGAGTCTCTGTGTTTATTGTAAAATTCGTCTAGATATTTTTTATAGGCGGGTTGATTCGACCATAAGTATGACGCCTGCTGGTTGAGAGGGCTCTGCGTGTTGGGCTCGGCCAAGAGGCTCTGGATTGAGAGTAAGACTGTGCGGACGTCATACAACGCCGTCCACTTGTCCTTCAAAATGTCCAAACATATTAAACCGCACATGTCCACGTTAGGGTGGAAGCACGGCGTCACGAACTTCACTACGGGCGGCGCGTACGGGTACGAGTTAGGGAACTCCAGAGACAGCTTGTACTTGTGACCCGCGTACACCGTGTCCTGAGGCCCGTTGATCGTGCCCACCCATTTGAAAAGATTCTCACACTCTGGGAACGCGGATATTCCCTTGTCCGCACATCGCATCAGCTCCATCAACTCCTTCTGTAGTCTGCAGGCAAAGAAAACGATATTAGCTCCCGTCCTGCCTGGTAGAAGTGGAAAATTGCAAATGCATTGTCTGTTTACTCACCGTTTGCTCACTGCATGATTGTCTTTTAGTTTTATCGTGTCCTCATTTTGTTTCGCCGGATTAGACGAGGAGGCGTAATGAGGATTAATATTTTGAGCCATAATACGACGGGAAAACAATATCAGATGCCACCAGATTTCTGTTAAAACGATCGACTTCCTGTTAATTTTAAAAAGCTCAATTTTTATTGGTCACTGAACAGAACATTATTTGACAGCAGGGCGTAATGGCGGTTACTATAGACAATCCGCGCCATCTGTTTAAGTAATCATTGTCTATGATTATAACGGAAAGCTTTGAAACGCATTTGATTTTATTTGGTGTTCGATTCTTATTAATCTTGTTTGATTCTAATTTTTATTAATAAAGAAGCAATATACCTACAATATCTAATACTTACAAATATTATGATAAAGCATTATAATAAATATGTGAATCAAACACAAATTTATCGAAATCGAACCATAACTCATACTCAAAAATATATCATTATAAAATACAATCAGTATGTACAGGCTGAAGATTTATTTATGACAAATATATTATTAAACAATTTCAAATAGAGTAAAACATACTGTGTTTTTTTTGTAATGTTGCTAGTTGTATCGCAAGTACAAAGAACATAGTCGTAAAATACTGTTACTGTTCCTTTTTTTTTTTTTTTAATAACCCGTTTCATCCCACTGCTGGGCAAAGGTCTCCTCCAAACTCGTCCACAGCTCCCTATTCAAGGCTTGGGCTTGCCAATTTTTTGATAGCTGGACCAAATCGTCGCACCATCTCTTTTTGGGCCACTGTTCCTTTAATCTGGTTTGAATTTTATAATAACGTGATTAAATAAATTACCAAGTATTGATTACTAAAGCAAAGTTATATGCAAAACGGAAATGGTAAAAACAAAAAGTGCGAACTAAACACTTTCACTTTCTTTGGTGAATTAAATGTTTAGCAGAGCATGAAATTAGAGATCCGATCTATCGTTCAGTGCAAAAAGAAGGGCTTGGAGTCTATTTAAAATCGAACAATCTACAAATTACGTTTAGTATTAGCTAATGATTGTAGTGAATTTAATACGTAATACTTTCTCAAACTTAGTTCGCTCCAGCCATGATGTTTCTTAAAGTGAGTATTATTCAACGCATATTTTTTTAAAAATAAAAAATTGTTAAGTAAAATAAACACCATTAATTTAGTTTACGATAATATTTTTCTTAATTTTTAATTTCGACTCAAATCGTAAACTTTGGTGTGTACATACCTACAATGACGTCATGATAAATGTGTCAGTTCACTTATGTCAAACGCATTGTGCGTAGCATTGGCTGTGTGTGTTTATTTTGTGTATTCTGAATTCCTTGTTTAAACGTACATTTATATAAACTACCCGATTGATTATCTTGTTTATCACAATAACTTCACAAAATGCCTTGCCAAGCGTATTTTGAGAACCGTATGTTATCCGCCACTGATTGTCGGAATATTTCGTCATTGAAAAATGAGATTTCGCAAAAATATGGTGTACCTTTTGAAGATTTGGCAGCCACAGTTCAGGGACGGCTTGTTCCTGACGATTTCGACTTGGCATCGTTCGATAATGTGGTCAGGGTGTTCACAAGACTGGTTGGAGGGAAAGGTGGATTTGGTTCTATGTTGAGGGCTATAGGAGCCCAGATCGAGAAGACCACGAACCGTGAAGCATGCAGAGACTTGTCAGGGCGCCGTTTGAGGGATATCAACGAGGAGAAGAGGCTCAGGAAGTGGCTGGAGGGTCAGGAAGACAGGGAAAGAGAGGCAGCTGAGCGTAAACAGAGGAAAATAGAGAAGTTAATTGCAGAACCAAAGATCAATGTTGATCTAAATCCTGCGTACGAGAAGGTGCGTCAGGAGTTGCCGGAAAGGGTTAGTGCAGCGGTGGATGCGGGCTGGGAGGCAGCTGGCACTAGTGACGGTGGTGTGAAACGTAAAATGGAGGAAGAGAAACCAAAAGGAAAGAAGAAGGCTAAATTGTGGATTGATGCTGATCTGTCTGACTGTTCTTCTCTGAGTGATGATGATGACGAGGATGAAAAGAAGTTTGAAGCTGGTCCAGCGGTGTCAACGGACAGTGGAAATGAATCGGACCGAATTTCCGAGTCTAGCAAAGTGTGAATTGTGTTAAATATTTTTATTGTGTAATCATTAACATTAGTGATCAATTTTGTAATTTATGAACGATCCATACTGGACGAATAATGTTCAGGCAAATGGAAAACATTTGACTATTTAAACTATTGAATGAAGAAGAATGAAAAACGATTTCAAATACCTCTAATGCCTAAATATCTTTACCAGGAATCGAAAACAAAAAAAATCTAATTTAGATTAAAAACATATATTACAATACCTGTATCCACAAATTTTGTAAATAAATTTTTACTACACATGTTTGTTTGTTATTTTTGCTTTTATATTGGTATTTTACCAGAATACAAGATCGAAAATTATTTATTTGCAATTAATTATATTCACTTGATGTGAATGTATGAAGTTGTTTACAATTGTCTTGTCAATAACTATTTATATCACATTTATTTAGTTGGTAATTACTTGCATGCCAAACTTCTTACTGGGGAGGCCTATGTCCAGCAGTGGACAGAAATGGGCTGATGATGATGATGATGATGATGATGAACCTCTTATGAAATCAATATAAAAGATTTTGCTCGAAGATCTGGAGCTAATGATTAAGTTAAAACACTGATTTTATTGCCTACAACTTTACTTTCCTGAAAGCGCGAACAGCTCCATCTATTGAAAAAATTAGGAACTTCCACGTCCATTCATCCTATCAAGGTAAGGCAAACCCTCATTGAGGGTTTTCGCGTATGAGGAATTTACTAGATGGCAATACGTAGCGGTGAGATCCAACTGCAGCATGATTGGAGAATATTGACATGTCTTTTAGTGTCACTTCAAAAATAACTAATCATGCTGCAGTTGGACCTCACGCCTACGTATTGCCATCTAGTAAATTTCTCATTCGCGAAAACCCTCATTCAGCCGGTACAGCTTAGATTACACGTCTACAATGGCAATGTTTCCAATCGAATATAGATGGCGTTAGGAGTTTTTCTAAATGTACGTGATCCGACCGAATTCGGCCGTGTGGCGACAACTTCGTCTATGAATTCATAAATTGTGAAAACATATAATAATAATATATTTTCTTAGGTTAGAATGTGGAGCTTGGTGCTGATTTTATCTCTCCTCGTACTGGTGTCAGCGCGCCCGCGGCCCCAAGAGTTTGACGACGAAGATGATCACGATTCGGCTTCCGACAAAAAAGGTAGGCACAACGGGTTAGGTACAATTAGATACAGGGCAAATGACATTTTTTGTTAAATATATAAGCCGTCAAAATTGGTCCAGCCGTCTCGGAGATTAGCGTGAACAAACAGAGAGAGAGACAGAAAGAAAGAAAGAAAGAAAAAACTTATTGACCAGGACTTGAGGTAACAATGACACATAGATACCTACATACACAAGACACAAAACGCACACAAAGAAATAGAACACATATGTAAGAACTTTATGAGTGGTCAACGAGGTACAGGGCTCAGCATGTCAGACAAAATGTTTACCAAAAGCCTTTTATATTATGTAATTAGTCCTTCCATACAAAATGGGTTTAAATACTACACACATTTTGTAATATTATAATGTAGATACAGTACAGTGGTTAGTGATCCAGGGATCCTACGAGTTTAAGAGTCGTGGGTTCGATTCCCACCCGGGACAAATATTTGTGTAACTAACATCGGTGTTTGTCCCGTGTCTGGGTGTGTTATAAATTATTATATTTAAGTATATTTGTGTATCCACTGTTGATTCTGATTTTAAATTTAAATCAATGTATGTGATGTTGTGTTATATTAATTTTATTTATTTATTTATCTCTGGCTTAGGGTAGGTGCGTGCCCCCAGCAGTGGGGACGTATATGGGCTGATGATGATGATGATTTATCTTTCACAGATGACGTATCCAGGGTTCAGATAAAGGTTTACAGAGGACCGACGAAACATGATGGGTATGCTCCCTGGGGATTCTGGGTGAAACAACCTTCCGACGACCAGTAGAGTAGAGTTTTCAAGGAACAACGCCTAAGGATTATAAGTAGTTTTTAATGTTTAAGTAATGTTATGGATAATATTTAAGGATCTTTAGGGATAAGTGTGACGGTGAAGAAGAGTAACATAGAACATATGCTATTTTGTGTCAAAAGTATTTTGCTATTCTGCATTTTGTTATTATTTGTAACTAGTTTTAATTTTAATGTTATAATAATGTATGATGTTCCTGTTTTTGGTATAAAATTATATTTTTCATATTAAAACCAAAGATTACAGTTTGTTTGTGTTTTATTGTAGTAGATTTTTGAATAAATGCTTCTTGAACATATCACGATTACTTCCATTTGAACCTGTCAGCGCCGTGACATATTTCATCACACAAATCTGCCTCGGTGGAACATTGGCCCACAGTCATCATTACCTACGGTTCCAAGAGTCGTATACAGGGTGTCCCAAAAGTAGTGTCAAGCGGAAGTCATGAGATAGAACACCCCGTAGCATCCGAAACACCCCATATATGTTCCGCGATTTTTTATAGTTTTCGAGTTAAGATTATTTTTCTAAAATTTTGAGAACAACTGACCTAACCGAATAAATTCTCAAAATTTTAGAAAAAAATCATAACTCAAAAACTATAAAAAATCGCGGAACATAGGTACATGGGGGTGTTTCGGATGCCCCACGGGGTGTTCTATCTCAGGACTTCCGCTTGACACTATTTTTGGGACATCCTGTATATAAATACACACCCTTACACGGAACAAATACCAATGTTCATCGCACAAATATTTGTCCCAGATGGGAATTGTACCGAAAAATGAAATGGTAATCGATCCAACTAAGATACGCGAAAATATTTTTTAATATTGTACAGCCAAATATTGATAGGCAACCCTACCCTACCTACCATAAGATACTCTATTCTATCATCAATAATCATTCATAAAAAGATTCATCAAATGAAGATACCGGCAGATCCATGCAGCCGGATCTTAGACTATAAGTCAAAGTGTAACAATGTTACTATGTACTTACTTAGTTAGTATACCTCCTTATACCAGAGCCGCTCTAAGTTGGCCGATTTGCTACATGTCAGACTGACTGCATCTAGTCTTTGAGTATAAAGCCACTGGAGATGCCTTACACGGGCGACCCCTCCGGCAAAAGTACATTGGTCAACTGTTCAAACACGTTTAATAAAACTACTTTGTCGCTGCACCACCGCCATTTTGCATTGATCCCTGTCGCGTGACGTTACTCTTGAAAAATGGTTAGTTGTGCAGTATTCTCATGTAAAAGGCGATCGAGAGCTCAAATTCGCAACAAGAGCGCGTTTAGTATCATATCTAAGTGTTTTTATTAACTTTTAAACGTGTATTTAAGAAGAATTGCCATTTAAATAAAAAGTCGATGCGATACGTTAGCGACAGAAAAAAATAAACAAGAATACAGTGGTACGGGGGCTAGTGATGTCACAAAGTCAAAAAAGCGACTCGACATTTGAATGAATCATTCACTCCCTGCAGTTAGTTGTATAATCCGTTTTTTACTTTAATTTTGAATTAAATAAAAGGTCTAAACATATGTTATATTTAAATCTTGTAAGATGAATTAGAAAAATTACTTTTCTTTCCTCTGGTCATACGATATTGAAATTTAGTCTGAAAATGAAAAGAAATTCTGTGACTTTAGAGATATTTTTAAAGACATAGATATTTTAACCGTATCCTCTCAGTACATTTTGGACTGTATCTTATATGTTTACAAGAACATACAATCATTTAATATCGGATCCTCACCATTTTAACACCAGTAATAAACATAAGTTTGCCGTTTCAAGGCTCAGGCTTCAAAATACTGGAAAGTCGTTCTTGGGTTTAAGCACAAAATTGTTTAATAAGATGCCACAAAAATGTTATTGAATTACAATAATCAGTACAAGATAGTTCAGTTCATTCACCAAACTGATTTTATTTTTATTCTTTTGTGTCATCACTATTTTTTTCGTATGTGTGTTGCGTAGTTACGTGAAAACTTTGTTTGTGTGCGTGTATTGTTTGAAGTGTTGAACATTTTTGTAGTGTGCGTTTATCGTTACAGCAAAATTTGTGTCTGTTGAGTTATTAATTTTTTGGTGGTGTGCTGTACGTGTTTACCTCGCCCCCCGCTAAAAGTGGCGAAAAAAATTTGTTAGAAGCGTTGACGTTATGGCATCTCCAGTGGCTTTATACTCAAAGGTACTAGTGACGGACAACGGTAAAATTGCCGAAGTATATAAGTAACAGTTATTTCCACTTTATAACCAAGCAAGGTCTAATTATAAAAAAAAATTATTAAAAACATTAATTCACGTCCAAAAGATTGAATTTAAGTTCCTTATTTATAAATATACTAGCTGTGCCAGCGACTTCGTTCGCGTGTCCTACAGGATTTTGATTTTTTTTAACTTAAAAGTAGTCGTAGTCAACAAAATCTTTTCTGCCACTTAAGAAGTTAGTCTTCAACCGGAAGAAACATTTAAAACAAAATTATTTTGGTTTTTATCATCATCATCATCTGTTGTTTATCGTGTAGTAATAAATAAGTTCGTTCGCGTGAACTACAGGATTTTGATTTTTTTTAACTTAAAAGTCGTAGTCCCGTCAAAATCTTTTCTGCCACTTAAGAAGTTAGTCAACCGGAAGAAACATTTAAAACAAAATTATTTTGGTTTTTATCATCATCATCATCTGTTGTTTATCGTGTAGTAATAAATAAGTATATTACACAACATCACATTAATTGATCTGATCCTGTGGTAAGAAGCTTTAGCACTTGTTTTTATCAAAACAGTGGTATACATTTAAAAATTTTTATTGCACTACCAGACACGGAACAAACATCGATATTCATCGCAGAAATATTTGTGCTGAGTGGGAATAGAACCCAAGAAAAGAAACTACCCTTCTAGTAATTTACGTTATTTTATGGCACTCTAAATTTATCAATTCCAAAACACAAACTTCACATATTTGACGTATGGTATACCTACATACAAACTTTTCCACAATATAATATCGAAGTAATACGTAGAGCACAGTGCCATCTTTTGAACTACCAAATAACTTATCACGTAGGTGCTCATGTTATGTCAAACTTGACAGCATTTATGGCATGCTGTACAAAGCACGATGCCATCTATGTTTAATTTTATGAACAATAGCTGACCCAACAGACTTCGTCCTGTCAAAACAAATTGTAAAAATTTGTTTGAAATTTGATTTTTTTTACATCTTGGGTGACAAATTTGGGTTTTTCGTACGGATCCCTACTTTTTTGAAAATGTAATATAGCCTATAACCTTCCTCGATAAATGGACTATCCAACAGTGAAAGAATTTTTTAAATCGGACCAGCGGTTCCTGAGATTAGCGCGTTCAAACAAACAAACAAACAAACTCTTCAGCTTTATAATATTAGTATAGATTTATTTTTAAAATACAATACTTATTAAATCCTTCATCCTTTTTTTAAAAAATACCTGGTGAGTATTACCCACTACGTCACTATGAAAACGTGTCAAACGGCGTAACCTTGTAAAAGCGTAATACAGAGTGGAAATTTGACGTTTTCTTTTTATAATTCAATTATTTTAGGTAATAAAAGACAATTAATTAGATAATTTTACCGGAGCCGTTCTTACAAGACTGATTTGACACTTTTTATTTTATATTTTGCATTTATCCTTGTTAAGAGGAACATATTTACGTGAATCATAAAGAACAACTTTTAAAAATAATACGTTATTTCAAAATTTCAAATGCACATAATTATATAATTATTTGTCTTTTATTACCTAAAATAATTCAATTATAAAAGAAAACGTAAAATTTCCACTCTGTATTACGCTTTTACAAGGTTACGCCGTTTGACACGTTTTCATAGTGACGTAGTGGGTAATACTCACCAGGTATTTTTTAAAATAGGATGAAGGATTTAATAAGTATTGTATTTTAAAAATAAATATATTTATAAATAAGGAACTTAAATTCAATCTTTTGGATGTGAATTAATGTTTTTAATAAAAATTTGTTATAATTAGACCTTGCTTGGTTATAAAGTGGAAATAACTGTTACTTATATACTTCGGCAATTTTACCGTTGTCCCTCACTAGTGCAGTCAGTCTGACATGTAGCAAATCGGCCAACTTAGAGCGGCTTTGGTATAGTGCGTAGAATTATTCAATAGGGTAGGTACTATGAACTGTGGCATTGTCTATTACCTCTTGTCTTTGCCCGGTTATTTTAGAGAAGTTTACAAACACTTGAGGACAGTTCAAACTACGATCGCGTGGGTTACTACCTCCCTAGCGGCCTGCTAGTGAAATATTATATGCTCGGCTTCAGGGTCATTCAGTGGGACCTGTTTAATTATTTAGATCCCACTATATGTAGATGCCTGAGCATTTGCAGAAGTAAAAATTGAAATTGTATGAGAAAAACACGTCAAATCAAGTGTTTTTTAAAGATATTTGAACCTTATAGACGATTACTCAGTTATCATCAAACATGAACCCTAAAATTCCTTAAAAAAACCTATAGGTAATCTTTTGCTATTATTTCTTTCTGTTAAAGGAAAGTCATAGGTACATACATATATCATTATTTTACGGTTCATATATGTATTTTTCGTATATTGTGTGACGTCCTCTTATAGTATGAGCCGGATGGCTGCATGGCATCTATTCATTATTACCAGGTGGATTCATTCAGTGAGGTCACCAGAACGCCAATTATAAAAAAATGAGTATCTAAAAAAATAGCATTGACAGAATATCATAAACCATCATGCGGTTGCTATGGTAACCACTGTCACAACAGAGCGTAGCCAATGAAAGCTCCTTCCTTCCCGCGTTTATTTCAGCAGCTACCAATAGCAACGCCTTGCACCCGCTGTCAAATGCCAGTGGACTGTCGGTTAATTTCAAACGAATTTTTCATAAAATGATAAGTGTAAATATCAAATAAACTAATAATATAATACTCTATTCTAAGCTTGTAAGTGGATAAATGCAAGTTTCATTCATAACTGACACGTAAAAAGTTTGGTTTATGCAACTAACAGGGTTTCGCTCGCCTCTACTCTGGTGAAGACTATCATTAAGGTTTAATAGCGTAGCATAGCTATCAGAAGGTGCGAGGAATATTTGAATACTTGAGCATGTTTATGATAACAAGGCTTGCTGTGAGCGACCAGAACGCGTATGGCCTTAGTCCAGGTAACCTCTCCAGTTGAGGATGGTCAGAATGAGGATTTTCCACTGGAAATGCACAGGTGAGTACGAAAAAATACCTACCTATTTTCAGATATGTAGGTAATCATCACTATCACACGGTATAAAACAATGTCGCTTTTTCTGTCCCTATATCCCTATGATTATCTTTAAAATGACGCAACGGATTTTGATGCGGTTTTATAATAGACTAGCTTTCCGCCCGCGACTTTGTCCGCGTAGAGAGGTTTAACGGGTAAACATTACTTCCTTATAGCGCAGTCGGTTAAAAAGTAGTTTATAACCTTTTCTAGGCTCTGGACTATATCTGTACCAAATTTCATTTGAATCGGTCCAGTACTCTATGCGTGAAAGCGTAACAGACAGACAGACAGAGTTACTTTCGGATTATAATATTAGTAACGAAGTAAGGATTGAAGGATTCAGATCAGGAGGAAGGTTTTTATTGTAAAATCCTTTCGAAGCGAAGCGAGGGCAAGTTATTTCTATCCAGTCAAAAACATAAATGTGAAATGAGAGCCAAGTTCAATATTATGATAATTGCCTTGGTTGTTGACTTCAACGACAAAAGATGTGAGATCTAAATGGGTGCCAAGTTCAATGGTCAACCCAAAAATTTATTTATAAGTAACACTATAACATACCTATCATATCTTCTTATAACATAAGATAATGTATGGTGGTAGCCTATGAAGGTCTGTCTTGGCTAGTTTTCATATATGAATTATAGCCGCAGACCTGGCTGAGTACCGGGGCTAAACCAAACCCCCAATTTTTTTTATTTAAAAATATATTTTATAATAAAAAAAAATATAATTTGTCAGATCACCTGACAGGTAGAAGTACAATCGAAATAATTTGTCTTAATGAGTCTTATTTTTTAGTTATAAATAAAAAAGATGAAAATTATTTGTGGGGTTTGCTTTAGCCCCGCTACTCACCAGCCAGGTCTGCAGTTTCGTGCTGGGATATAATAGGAGAGGTACAGGATAAGTTTTCAGCTTGCCTCAAATACCTACCAAAAAAATCTTGCTAGCTCTCCTACTCATCATCATCTTCGCGATTTCCCGGTTGCATCCTTGCGGAGCCCGGGGTCCGCTTTCCTACTCCTAACTCTCCACTTCGCACGGTCTTCGGCATCCTTTACGGAGAGTTTGTTAGCACGCATGTCATCCACTACGACGTCAAGCCAGGCCTTCTTGGGCCTTCCCCTTCTGCCGGGACCCGGCGGTAGCGACATGGCTAGACACTTGTTTCCTACGTAGTTTGCCGGTTTCCGTAAAACATGACCGTACCAACGTAGGCGGCACTCTTGCAGTTTATCAGCGATGTCTCGGACATTAAGGCTGCCGCGAATACGGGAGTTCTTTACGCGATCTGCTCGCGTAACTCCCGACATCCAGCGCAGCATCTTCATCTCCGTGACCCGCAGTTCCTACTTGTGCCGCTCAAGTAATGGCCATGCTTCACTTAACATATAAGAGAACAGGCCTAATGATGGATTTATAGACCTGTCCCTTCAGCTTAACCGGCATTTTAGGGTCGCAAGTGACGCCGCTCACCTCCCGCCATTTATCCCAAGCAGCAGAAATGCGTGCCTTGACGTCGGAGTCGATGTCGCCGTTCGCGTGGAGTACAGATCCCAGATACTTGAACCAGTCCGTGCGCTCGACCGTGTGTTCGCCTATGCGGACGGACATGGGATCTGTAGTGTTGCAGGCCAAGTACTCTGTCTTCGCCACGTTGAGTTTTAGACCCCTTGCTAGCTCTCCTACTATTGGAACGTATTCGGAAACAAAGGGCTCTTCTATTGGCGGAAATAACTAGTGGGCGGGGCTAATGGCGTTTAAAGAAATCTGTTTGGAAAGTGTACTACCGCCGAAATTCCCGACTGTATATGGTTAAATAATTTCTTTGCTTATTTTTCTTTCCTAACTGACATACGATGATAGCTTGGACTTGGAGTAGCCTCGTCATCATCACCGGACTCGCGGGGGAGCGGTTGGCTCTCACCCCTACGATGATGGCTTGGAGTAGCCTCGTCAACATCACCGGACTTGCTCTCACCTCAATCACTCACTGTTGAACTAGGCCGTCGAAGACACACCTTCGTGGTCTTGCTGGTAGCTGGACTGGTAGCTGTCTTCGCAGCCAGGGTCTGGTGGCTAGCCACCGTGGTCAGCTCGGCGCTGCTCCCCTCTCCCCCTCTGGACCATGACCTTCAGCACCTCAGGAGGGATAGGAACTTGAAGCGGTATTTGGATAGTATGTAAGTTTTATACATGTAGTATTCAAAACGTCGATGGCAGAGTGGTTAAGGTCGTTGCTTGCCATGCGAGAGGTCGCCAGTTCAAACCCCGCCACGTACCACTGTGTTTTCCAAATTTCAAATTAATGTGTACGATGTTGTTTTGTGTTGTTCCACGCTTTAACGGTGAATGAAAAGATCGTCAGGAAACGTGCAAACCTACGAAGACATCTTAGGGCCGTATATGGGCTGATGATTATGATGATGACTTTTGTATGACAATCGATTTGTAATTTGTAGATGAAGTGTACAGCACCCGAAACTCGTGCAATGAGGGTATACGCGTATGAGAAATTTACCAGATGGCAATACGTAGGCGTGAGGTCCAACAGCATGATTGGTGAATATTGACATGTCCGTCAATGTCACGTCAAAAAAAAAACCAAATCACGCTGCAGTTGGACCTCACGCCTACGTATTGCCATCTAGTGAATTTCTCATACTCGTTTACCCTCATTGTAATATTTGCACGCATTCAGATTATGAAGTAACAACGACTTTACTAAATGTTCATGTATTATCACCCCCAGTCAGCTGTTGATCGAGCCCTCGTCCACCCCATGCACTGGCCCGGTGGAAGTCCCCCTCTTGGTGCTGGTCAGTAGTGCCCCCTGGGGTGGACGTGCGAGGGGGGCGGTGCGGGGCGCGTGGGGGCGGCGGGTGCCCACATACTTCGTGATGGGACTGGAGAGAGGGGATGATGGTGATCAGCTGGTGAGTGGGCGATACATGATATTTAGATTTGTCTGCTTTGTTTGTCTTTTGGCAGAAGTTGATTACATACAAAGATATTTATACAACAAATTACCATCACATAAACTCATAAACACTAATTTACACAAATTAATATCAAAAAGAACTTAGATACTTACTATCAAGCGAGTGTAGGTTTCGTTTAGTCTACATACTTCTTTGTTTGGTACAATTTAATTTCTTTTCCAGTCCAGCATATACCTAGAAGCGAAGCAGCACGGCGACATGATAGTCTTCGACCTGGTGGAGAGCTACCAGAACTTGACCCTGAAGACTGCTCTCATGCTGGAGTGGGCACGGCGCCGCTGCCCGCAGGCCGGCGCGCTGATGAAGACGGATGATGACGTGCTGGTCAACCCTTGGGTGATGAGGAGGCTGGTGGTGGAACATGCTGACCGTCACCTGTTTGGTGAGTGTGGCAAGTACATATTTGACTTCGTACGTGAAGTGTGTAGAGCGACGTCAGGTAATTTATAAATCGACCAAGTGCAAGTCGGGCTCACGCGCGATGGGTTCCGTACCAATTATGTAAAAAAAACACGTGTATTGATGGGAAATAAGGAAGGGCTTAATATTTTCTCCTTTTTTAAATTTTTAGTTATTTATATTTGTTAAATATAAGTCACCAATCGTGGTCGCGAGCGAACTCTGAACCTCGCGAACGATTGGTGTAACCCAGTCGAAACGTCGGGCAGTAAGTAGCTATGTAATTTGCTACTCCTAATACCGCGTGTAGACCCATAGAGACTAATATTTAGTTTGTTGTCATAGCGGCAACGGAAATACATCATTTGTGAAAATTTCAGCTACCTAGCTATCACGGTTTATGAGATACAGCTTGGAGACAGACAGACGGACAGACGGACGGCGGGGGCTTAGTAAAAGGGTTCCATTTTTACCTTCTAGGTACGGAAACCTAAAAAAACCAGGGGGTTCTAAATTCATCCGAGTATTTATATGGTGTTTCTGTTAAACGGAATTGGTGGTGTAGTATTCTACCACTGCAGTGGTGGTGGTAGTATTCTACCACTCTTCATGGTACACCCATCTCCTTCCAGGGTACAGAAGGAACCAGACGCAAGTCCACCGCGACGGTTACTCCAAATGGCACATGCCTCGTTGGCTTTACCGCCCAGACACCATCCCTGAGTACCTGTCGGGTACAGGGTACGTCATCAACGGTTAGTAGAGGTTATTCTTGCCAGAGCCATCCGCTCTCCTGCAAGTCTGGTGATGATTACAAGGCTACTCCAAGCCATAATCGTTAGTCAGTTAGGAATAGAAAAACAGGCCATGTGCCAACTAATGTCATGTCCCACTGGTCCGGAAACCTGCTCGCTGAGTGACTTGATGGGTGCCTTAGACAACGCATTCGTGTGGCCGAATACTGGCCGATCATTGATTTTGCCATCGACTCAATAAGAGGAAGAAGAGGTTTATTCATCTTAACTTAACTGCCTCGTTGGTCTATTCGTAGCAAGCGTGTAAGGTCCGAGAGATCACCGGTTCGAGTCGGTTTCGGGCAAAATTTTCGTGAGTTTTTTTGTAATGAAATTACTCAGCTCGGAGTCAGGAAGTTGGCGGATGCTCGCCCGTGCCTCGGAAAGCAAGCTAAGCCGGTGGTTCTGCGCCTGATCTCTCATCGGTCATGTTGGATTGCCGTCTCACCGAACTATGAGAGTAAGAGAACAGAGTGCACTTGTGTTTGCGCGCACACATGGCTGATCTTAATGAAGATCGGCCGCCATAGTCGAATTGGTGAATCCGATAAATGGTTTTCGTGTATGAGAAATTCATTTCATAGCAATACGTAGGCGTGAGGTCCAATTGCAGCTTGATTGGTTATTTTTGACGTGACATTGATTGACATGTCAATATTCACCAATCATGTAGCAGTTAGACCACATATCTACGTTTTGTCATCTACTGGATTCCTCATACGCGAAAAACCTTGGTCTTCTCATGTGTTATTTTGTATACCAGGTGACTACATAGACAGAATCCTTAAGGAGGCGTACAAAGTGCCCCTGGTGAATCTCGAAGACATATTCTTCACGTATCTGGTGGCTAAGGAGCGACTGAAGCTGACTCTCACCCATGAGCGAAGGATCAGTCCCTTCAAACCGTGGATATGGTCAGGTAACTGCCTCGTTGGTCTATTGGTAGCAAGCGCTGCGTAAGGACCGAGAGGTCCCCGGTTCGAGTCCAGAGTCGAGCAAAATTAGTGTGAGTTTTTCTGTAATGAAATTACTCAGTCCGGAGTTAGGAACTAGGCGGTTAGCACGTTAAGCCGGTGGTCCTGCGCCCGATCTCTCACCAGTTATGTTCCGACATATTGCCGTCACACCGAACTATGAGAGTAAGGAAACAGGGAATGCACTTGTGTTTGCGCGCACACTTGTGCACTATAATGTCCTGCGCACTTGGCTAATCTTAATTGAGATCGGCCGCCATGGCCGAAATCGGTCGGACGCCTTATTCTTTGTTTCAAGTCTTTGTTATCATACAGAAGACCATAAGACATGGTGAAAATCTTCATTCTTAACTTGTTCCTAGGTTGTGCCCTCTGGGGGCTTGGGGCCGCTCATAGCCTGACCCCAGACCAAATGGTCCACGCCTGGACGAAGTTATCCCCCCTCGGGAGAGACTATGAGAGTGGGAAAGATGTGTGCAGACACTTTGAGTTTTTGTCCAGTGATTTCTTTTTGTATTGATGAAAAATTTTGTTGACACGACTGCTTACATAACGAGAAAGTTAGATTGTTTTAAGTTAAGTTGAGTGTTTTTTTTTCGATGAGAGTAAGAAAATGTTAGAAAACTGTGTAGAAAAAGTGAAGTGGTTTTTTTTGTTAAAGTGGCTATACGTGCAATAGTGTTTCAGAGATAACGGCCTTGTTTTAAAAATAAAAGTTTTGTATTTTTTTTATTGTATTTTTAACTAGTGTCGCTCCCTTGCTTCGTTATATTCCCTTGTAATGAGAATACCTTCCTTTGAATCCTTCTATCTATGAAAAAAAACTCTTCAAAATCCATTGCGTTGTTTTAAAGACTTAAGCATACTTACATACATACAAACAGACGCGGGAAGCGACTTTGCTTCAAACTATGTAGTGATAAATTAGAAGCTGACTTTAATAATTATGGATATCATGAAATGCCATTTAAGTCAACACAGAAAGTATATTATTTTTTATACATACATACATACATAAAATCACGCCTTTTTCCCAAAGGGGTAGGCAGAGATCACATCCAGCGATCCACTTTTCACCTCTGTGGGAAACGTGACGTGACGGGCTGTGAACCACGTCGCCGCCATTCTGCCTTGTGCATTGTTTTAACAAGGTCATTGCGTTTCCACGAGTAGCAAGGATATATGACGGGGGAAGGAAATGAGGAGGAAGGATACTATCGCCTCGGATGATTTGGACCGAGTCGATAGTAGCTCGAGGAGCCGGGGTCGCTTACCCGTATACCGTTCACCAAACACTGGACAGATAGTTGTGACTGGTAGCCCCTGACTTCTTTATTTTTATACAGTTGGATTTTAGGCCTCGTGTCAGAAATCATTAGTTTGAAGGGATTTCAGATGATCTTATAGGATAGTTTTCTAAATATCCTGTTATCAGTAATAGTCATAGGATTCTATGACGATTGGTGCGTAATCCATGGTGGCATGTATGGTGTATGTATGGCGTGTATGGAAGGGCAGGTGTGTGGATACTGATAAGGTTTACGACCGGTCGTCTTATTGTGAGCGGACATTGTGTGCGGATCATTCAGTGGACACAGGGATGGATTAAGAGCCGATGGAATGATCTAGATATTTTTTGACTTTGTTCCACCAAATTTTTGGTCTACGAGGTCTAGCACCGCGTATTGTGTGCATATCTGTACCTAATGTGAGGCTTAGGTTCAGAATGTCCAATTCCCAAAATGTCCAACGGTTTCAAAATGACCAATTATTTTGGGAATTTTACTTTTCAGGAATGAGACATTTTGGGGAAGTGATAGTTCTTCCGCTCAAATCCAGTGAAATAAGTCACTGGTTGACTCGAAGAGACGAAGGTGTAATTTCAATGATTTTCCGATTTAGCTGTAGTAAAAGAGTCGTATTATCACAACACAAAAATAATATCAAATTCCAATTTTTGGCCTAACGTTACCAATATTTATTCAAAATTCATCGATGACGTGTGCGTATTATTGAAATTAGATAACTTGAAAAATGGAAATGAGGTGAATGGAAGAACGTCACGAACGCACATCCCGCAGTAGGAAGAAGTTATTATCGTGAGTAGATGCAGGTAAATCTAGAGATAAATAGACTTAAAGTGATGCCAACTTAACGTTAATGGTGGAAGGTTCAGTTTCTAGAAAAAAAAATGAGTAAAGTTCTGACATTTTCTATATTCTTTAGAAAGATTTATAAATTTCAGTGGCGAACCCCAAATCCGTCCCATTAACAATACATCAGCGCGTGAAGCCATGTGTGCAATATAAAACGGCTGAACGCTCTCTCCGGGCATCCGTCAGCTACAACCATGGACTCGAGGCTGTGTCTGCTCGCTGCGATCCTCATCGCTTGCCTGATGCTGCAGGCTGAAGCTGGTGAGTAATAATAAGTGAGGATTAAGTTAGATATATAAATCAAGAGGTATCTGTAGTTCTAGAAACTCTGCAGTTGAAAGAAAGTTACAAAAAAGTTTCGTAGAGACATTGCCGGTGTTAGGCCAGCGCCACACTTGGCTTAATTCTGTCGCTGATCTTTCCTGACGGAGCAATAAATGTGGTTTTATATAAACTACATATAGCAGGCATTTAACGCAGAAGATCGGTCGTTATCCATAAAATCACGCCTTTTTCCCAGAGGGGTAGGCAGAGATCACTTACAGCGATCCTCTTTTTCACCTCTGTGGGAAACGTGACGTGACGGGCTGTGGACCACTTCGCCACCATTCTGCCTTGTGCATTATTTTAACAAGGTCATTGCGTTCCCACGAGTAGCAAGGATATATGACGGGGAAGGAAAAGGGGAGGAAGAATACTATCGCCTCTGATGATTTGGACTGAGTCGATAGTAGCTCGAGGAGCCGGGGTCGCTTACCCGTATACCGTTCTCTAACCACCGGACAGATAGTTGTGACTGGTATCCCCTGACTCAACTGACTGACTGATCGGTCGTTATAATTTATGAAAATCTGCAACAGAACATCCGTCTAGTGAAGGAGGTCTTAATGTTCTCTACCATCTTTATAATGAGGAATGTTTCAAAGAATTACTTCAATTCCTTCCGTCCGTCCCCTTTCCACTCCCGACCAACACGTGCTGGTCAGCGTTTCATGCATCCACATACCCTAGACTTTGGTTGAAAGAAATGTGTAGCCTGAAGTGTCCCATTGCTGGGCAAAGCCTTCCCCAGTTCACTTCACTTCTGCCGATCTGTATATGATAAAGACCATTATTTTGTTGGTATCATGTTTGGCAAGACCTAGCCCTGGATAGAGAGTAGTGAATAGGTTTGGAGGACTTTTCCCAAGCAATGGGATGACTCAGATTGAATAAAAATCATATCGAACATTGGTGACAGTAGCGTAGAGGGCCATTCGCTCCCCCGCAAGTCCAGTGACGATGACGAGGCTACTCCAAGCCATCATCTAAGTCAGTTAGGGAAAAAAAATGGCTTAGAGTGCCTTAGTGGGACCCCGTAGTGTACCTTAGCGGGCGGTACAAATAGTGTCCCAAATGACGTAATCTACTTTAGTGTGTCTAATCAAGGGATCTCGGGGGTCATTGATACAGCTAATACTGCAGTGGCTACGCCCTAGGTAGTAGAGTCCTCAACTCTTCAGTATTTTCCTCCTACAATCAGCGTCAGATATGTTGTAGCGTTCTAAGTAAATATTAGTCTTTAGGGTCTACACGCGATATTAGGAGTAGCAATTACATAGTACCGCAAGTGGTGCGTTAGACAGAGAGGTACCCGGTTCAAGTCCGGGGTCGGCCAAATTTGGGTGAGTTTTTTTGTTAAGAAATTACTCAGTCCTATTAGTCTAAGGGAACAGAGAGTGCACTTGTGTTTGCGCATACACTAGTGCACTATAATAATATGTGCTGCGCAGTTGACTGATCTCCATTGGGTTTGGCCGCAATGGCCGAAATCGGTGCCTTATATATTACTACCACGTATGTTGGAAGTCCCGCTTTTTGTTTAAAAGTTCGTTATTCGTGGTAAGAAAAATATCAAATAAATTAAGTGGTTTTATATCGCGAGTGTTTTGCAAGACTTGAAATTGAGAACTCCGTTCTTTGTAGAATACGGAATACGCGAGATTTGGAATCCGAGAGACAAAGATTATAAGAGTAAATTAGGCAGAAGGATTTTTGAAGATATTTTCAAGAAGTTTCTAATGGAGTCTGACAACAGGTCTCTAGATGTGGAAACAGTACCAGGTAAATACCTAATTGTGTATTCGTGTGATTTCTTATACCTTTAAATTTTCTCAAAATGTTGATATTATTCCGGAAAATTTGTGACTGTCACAAATAAATTAATATCTATCCTACACCATTATTTTATGTGACAAAAACCAGATGGCTTAAAGTTTAAAAAACGAAAGTGAGCTTTTAACATTTCATATCTGTTTGCAGGACAGTATATGAAATTCTTGAAAAATATGAGAGAATGGACCAACAAGGAAAGAATCAAAGAAAATGCAAAACATTATGATAATCAACGAAAAGCCATGATATTGGACATGTTTAATTACATGGTTCCCGTCGTCACGTCCAAGTACAACGAAGATTTTATTGAGAAAAAAACAATTGATAGAAATGATGAAGAAAGTCAAAAATATAAGAAAGATAAGGAAAGATATAACGCTCGAATAAATCTCAAATTGACTGAAGATGAGTGTGAAACAGATCAAGAACCAAATGTGTTAGCGAAGCATGATGTTGCATCTAAACATTTTTTGTTGTCCATAATGGATGATTTTGCAAAGATACCTAATAAATCGAAAGTAGACGCAAAATTTGAGATACTGTCTATATTGAAGAGGTTTCATAAGAATAACGTTGAAGCAACTCCAGATTCCCCTGTAATGAATTCACAGATAGGTGATATGCCTCAAAACTTCCAAGGTTTACAAGATTTCAATGTGACACCGAAAGAGGTAGTACTAGACTTGTACCCTGCACGGTAACAACAATAAAAAGTATGTTTTTTACTTTTATATGTCGAAAATCATTCAATTAGCAAAAAATTACACTGACACAATTATAAGATTTTTATGATAATTGTTGATGTCCTCTTAGTTACTGAGTTATAGCATTTGATAATATGTAAAAGGCACTTTAAAAATGCAATTTAATTTTATGAAATTAAAAAGATGATATTAAAAGTCAAGTAATTTTATTTCTTTATACCTAGTTTTGCGTGATAAGTATTTTAATCATGCTAATACAAAATATTACTTAGAATATCGCCAGAAAAATAAAAGACACCAGTTGCATTGGTTATTAAGACTAAATCTACAAACGTGCGTCATCACATTAATATTTTTTAGAATTCTACTTCAATCATGTATTGCCGAAAGCAGATGAATTGGAGAGTCTAGATCTAAAATGCGTGCCTGGTCGCACGGTCATCCAAATCATGGAGAGGCCTCCGCCGTCCGAAGACAGATCTGATTCTGGAGAATATTACATGAGAAGTGATAATACTCTAAGGTCCCACATGAATACTGGTCTTAAAGATGAGTTTTGCAAAGTCTGTGTGTGTTCGGTGGATGGGAAGGACGAGTACTGCAGCGAGAGACCGGCGATGAACGTAAACGAGTGTTTGAGGATGAATAAGTTAATAGAAAACTTCCAGAAGAACTTGCCCTTCGATCACACGAGGACTTTAGCCCACAGGATCAGCAGAGGTGGGTCCGCTGGGGCGGAGTTGGTGCAGTTGCAAATCGCGCATTGTAGATTTTCGACAACACTTAATAGTTCGTTCCTAAAAAATAAGTGCCTTTATAATTCACTATTCATGTATTAATACCTGTATTTGTTATATTGTTTGTTTGACCTATTGTATCCAAACCATTTCGTTTTATTTTTGTTAAAAATATATGTAAAATCGGTCGAATCCACTTTGGTGCACTTATGCGTGGCATTCGGCGAGCCCGGATGAACAATCCTGACGTAATCAAATATTATTCAGGTATTTAAACCAATAAGTCTATCCAGTTCAAACTTACTGCAATAAAAAGGTGTTCTTTGATCAGATTACATCTGGCACAACGACGAGATACCGTACGAGCAAAAGGCGAAGTGCAGACGCGGGCACTCCTATTATAGCAACAGTATCACCGCCAACGACACGGACATCGAAATCGCGTCCGACGTGGAGTCCCTCATCGACTACTCCAACAGGACTGTCTGTTTCTTCTGTGTCTGCTCAGTTCACGGCCGCACAATCAGCTGCATCAACCGCGACCCTTGGTACTGCCAGTACTACAGGAACCAGCGCTATGAGAGTGCGGCGAGAGATACCTACACTAAGTTGTTCGAACAAGACCGGCCGACTTACTTCAGGCAGCTGTCGTGGAGGTTAAGAAGGACAATGGACACTGGGATGTACGATTTTCTTGAAACCGGTACGGAGTTTTGTAGGGTCGGCTTGCAAAGTGTTTTTTTGGGATAGCTTCGGTCTTTTGTTTGTTGTTTTTATATTGTAGTATGCTTTCAGTGGTTCGCCTTTTGGCTTTATAAAAATTGGTCTCGGGAAAGTGAAGTGATGACCGTTTTTGTTGTATAGGTTTAAAAATGAATGTGAATGGGAAATGGTGTCGAAAAAATCATATATGTGTGTGGATAGTGGATTTTCTTCTGCTGTATCAAGACTTAATGATAATTTTAGAACCGGATTTGTGAAATATGTAATTACACATCTATTATCATTTTACTGGATTTTTATTACCAATGTATCGCATCCACGACCAATCTTGGTTACATTTAGATCAATTACCATGCTGATTTTATCACAATTCCAAAACTATCCTGAGTTGTTGTGTTCATTGATATTGATTGATATCGTCGTGTGAACACCTGAAATAGAAAAATGAGACTATTGTTCATCCATTTGTACGGAACTATCTTACGGGTTATAATTGAGATTGGTCGTTGCAGGAGGCGATACATTGTGCTGCAGCCACCCTGACGGTCACCGGAGGAACCTTCACAGCAATATTCGGAGCAAGATCAGGGGTATGAGGAGGAAGGTGCCCAAGGAGAATTTGATGAATGGCTCTCCGGGAGGAGATTACGCTGACTTTATTGTTAATAATGATAAGTAAATCAATACCGGAAGAAATAACACGAAAGAGATCGATGGGGATGAAGAAAATGAAAGTTTGTGTGATGTTATAGATAAGAACGATGATAGATATAATACAAATAAATCAAAGTTCTACAAAAAAGATTATATTATATCCTTTCTGAGGATACATGCCAGAAAGAAAGAAAAAATATTTTATGGAGCAAAAAAAAATGATACAACAGTAAAACAAGAAAATTGAAATAATTGATATTAAGCATATCACTCACATCACAAGTTGCTTGCTTGCATTGCTTATGACAAACAGGTCAAAGATTGTGAGGTTTTGGAGCTCGTAAATGAGTGCTCTCCAATTAAGGAAATTAATCAAATGCCAAGATGCAGAGTCAAATAAATCAAAGATGAATCCTGGACAATAGTCTTATAGAGATCTGTGTAGTGAAAGTGAAAACGAGTACTAGTGTTTTTGTATTTTTATACTTTTTGAAATAGTGTTTTCATTAAATGGCTATTTAACCGAATATTTTGTGATGTTCTTAGTTTCTTTAATTTTAGTGCGAATTTTTCACTCACTCACTCGTAGGCAATTGACTGGCACTATCATTCCAAAAGTTTTACTTATGATTAGTTTGCACTTCACTCAATTCACTGTTGTTATATTCACTTCTTTATTTCCCTTTAAAACATAATTGTGCACTTCTCTGCACAGAATTTGCAACTGCACCAAAAATCGCACCCAAATGCACATATTACATAACTAATAATGCAAAATAATAGTAGTAGTAATACCTACCCACTAAGCAATTGGAGTAATTGAGGTAAGGACTTTTTATGATGTTATCCATTATGAAATTAGGGCTAAAATGTTTGGGAAAAAACAAAAATTGTTGAAGACAGGCCCAAAACTTTTTCGTCATATTTCATTTTGAAGTTTTCTAGTATTCTACTTCTTAGTTTGATAAAGATCTTGATTCTATAGTTAACTATAATATGATACTAGTACTTTTGAACAAAACATTTTTTTAAATATTTAAACACATCAAACTTTTATTTCCGAATAATTACAGTACTTTCTATCCACTCTATTACACTTTACATCTGCTATAATAAATTATAATTTTTAGTGGGTGATCAGGAAGACGATGCAGGCCAAGTGAAATGCATTCCATTTGTGTCGGAGTACACTGACTGCACTGAAGGTATGTAATGAAACATATTATATTGTTAAATTAATACAAACTATATATTTCTCTATTTTAAGAAGGTTGTACGTCCAAAGGGCTACAGAACCTTCAAAATCGTTAAACTTTCTTCGTAAAACTTCAAAAAGTCATTTTTTTTCATCTTTTCTGTTTGTTCTGCCTCCTTTGTTATTGTAATAGCTACTTCCTATCATCTATCATCATCAGCCCATTTCTGTCCACCTTGGTGCCTCCCCAAACATTTTTTCTATCATGTAACATTATTCTTTTCGTTTTGTGTACATGTGGTATTGAGTTTCTGTCATTCTTTTCTTCTGTTTATATTTCTTTAATTTTTTTAGCCTTTCTATCTTTTTTTCACATTTCTTTACTTCTAAAGTATTTTATTTGTATGTGTAGAGAACCTTTGTTCCGGCTGTAACAAGTGCGTGTGTGTGGGCAAGGACAAGTGGTCCTGTGAAGAAGTGAACAACTGCGGTGGGACACAACTGCAGGCCTTCGAGGACGACAGCATGGACAACGCTTTCAACCATATCCAGGATGGTAAGTATAATTTGAGGATTTCGTACCCAAAAGACAATAATAGACCCTATTTTTAAGGCTTCACTGTCTGTCCCTCTGTCACCAGGGATATCTTAAGAGCCGCAATAGCTAGACATTGGAAATTTTGTCATTGTGATCAAATGGTACATATTCACATGAATCGCTAGAGGTGTTGGTCCTATTGATGTAATTCTGAAAATTTTAAAGAAATTGATAAGAAATGAAAAAATATAACAATGTATTTTATGACCATTTAAATCTTTCTATACAGAACTGCTAAAGCAAAAAGAAAACCGTACCTGGAGTCTACGTGCCTTCGCCATCAGATGATAAAGATCCTCTGCTAGGTAATTTAATTACCATTTCTTTACAACCAGTGTCAGTTTTTCTTAGACTAGATTATTTATTGATGATACTGTAATTTTCAGGTTACATAATCGCTGTTCCACGATAACAACACAATGCACGCATTTATACAATTTAAATATAGCACTTTTGCACTTATATTTATTATTACTTAAACCATTTCCATTGTTATTATTTCTTCAAAATATGGTAAGTTTTTGGTTATATATTTTAACAAGGGGACCTCTTTAAAAGGACCACTTTAACCAGTTAGGTAAGTTCTATAAAATAGGATTTTTTTGACATCTGCTCATTGTGGAGTTTGAAGATGTAATTAATAATAATAAATAATAATACAAATCTAGATAGAGCTTGAGCTTAGTTCTCATTTTAGTCATTCAATCCAAAGAATTCGTTGCATATAGTCTATGTTAAAATTTTAAAATTTGTGCACAACAGAACTTTGACATTTTCATTCACTTTTCTTGTTTTTGCTTTGCGACGTGTTGTGTTTTGTGTGCGTGAAAACTAAACGTGTCTTTGTGTCTCCCTTTAAATCTAAAAATACTGTTGTAGAATATGAAAACGACAGACAGTGGTACGACTCCCGAATCAAGACGCTGCTGCGTGGAAAAAGGTCGCTGAGTGAGAACACCAACCAGACTGGTGTCAAGTTCCATCATACAGTGGACGAGATAAATGAAGGTTGGGTATTTGAATAGTTTTTTTTTTATGATAAGAACAGTAGATCATATTATTTTAAACTGTCATGGTTACACACATTAGAAAACTGTAACTGTTCGGGATATTTACCATGTTGTTTTGTTTTAATGAGCTCCCGATATTTCGGCACTGTTGCAAGCGCCGAACAACTTGTGTGTTGTTGTGTGTTGCAACAGTGCCGAAATATCGGGAGCTCATTAAAACAAAACAACATGGTAAATATCCGGAACAGTTACAGTTTTCTAAAGTAGATCATATTGTTTAAGTAGACATTGCCAAGTATGTTCACAACAGTATTACGTCGTCTAGAAGGCTTAATCCAAACAAAGGGGTTGGCAAACTGTAGAACAAAAATCGTGTAATTAATTTAAATGTTAGAATGAGAAAATATTTTGATGCTTACTTACATTTATGATCTATCACAAATATAATATGAACTCCAATTCATAATCTGTTCTAATTAATTCTAATGTTCCAGATACGCTCAAGAGTGTCAACCTGTCTGGGACACTGCAAGCTCACAAAGTGGCGCCTCTAGCCGACAGTCTCTTAGCCTCCCGCAGAGCTGGTCTGTTGACTACTGATAGCTTATCAGAAACCTCCCTTCACATTGAGCACAACCAACCAAAACTTTTCGATGACCACCTTACAGATAACAAAATAGACACAGCACACGCCGAAGAGAAGTATATCTTAAATAATGAAGAAGTAAATAAAATTATTGGTAATAGAACGCAGAAAGACAAGAACTTATCGAAACTAATTGTTAATGAGCTTAAGCCTGGTGTTGAAGTCATTGGAGATAAACGTGCCTCAATAACATCGAATGTCACATTTACGTCAGAGAATGACACGCTGACAGCTATGGCATATATCGCCGGTAATCTTTTGAACAAATTGTGGAATATGAAGAAAGATTCGGGTGAGGACTCGAGGGAAACGGAAGAACTGAAACATGAGAAAATTGCTGATCTACTTAATTTGTTTAAAGAACCTCTCAATTTGAGACAAGAAATCTTTTTAAAAGGTGCCCTAGAAAAGTTATCAGATGCCATAGATAAAGACAAGGTTCTGGATAATGTTACATTGTGTGACAAAATAAATAAAAATAATGTAAATATTTTAAGGAATAATGATACTTACAAGGAAATCACTAATAAAAATAATGATGTAAGTAAAGAAAAATTAACAGTAGCGAGAAAAACAAACGATAATAAAGTGAACGTGAAAACTATATCCAGAATAAATGATGTTCTTTCACTCATTAATAAGTTTCAGAACATCCAAATGAAGTTAAGAAAGTCAAAGAGGCCTGACGGACAACGCGATGAAATATCTACGGTTGAACCGACAGAATCAACAACAGTATTTGATGACTTAAGAAAAGATGAGTCTGAATCATTAAACGTGTTTGGAAATATCCTAGGCAAAATAACTAAATTATTAATGCCACCAAAGAAAAGTAAGAAGATGGCTAAAAACATTGAAAATACGCATCTGTTAAAGAAAGATGAAGACGTTGCAAAAACATTCAAAACTATGTATAATATAGATATTGACAGTTCAAACTTGACTGCCAAAGATAAGATCATTTTGGATTATTTAAGCACTATCAAAAGAAATCCCAAATGTATATTCGATCACAAAAAAGATGATAAAAGCAAATCAGTATCAAGCGTCGAAGGCGATATTTTACTAAATTTGTCAGAGTTCTTTAAGGTTAAATCTTTGTTGATTTAATAAAACTTCTTGAACTTGATAATAAAACAAACGTCCGAGCTGGGGTTGCGACAGAAAATTATCCGGAAACTGAAGTCTATTCCAAATCATTATTAAAAATCACAGCAACAGCACCAACTAGTGAAGTAACTACAACAACACAAGGTTCTAATGATTTATCAAAGACTAAAGAAAAACTTAAAGCACATTTGAAAACTATCTTGGACGATTTAATTGAGTTGCAGAACGCAAAAGGTCAACAGAATAATAATATAAAGTTAGCAGATGCTTTACCGTGTATTTTTAAATTACTCAACGATGGCAACGACAATCAAAGCACAAAAAAAAGGAACAAAGAAAAAAATGAGGTCCCAGCAGTGAAAATAGCGGCTATATTTGATTCTATAAGGAAAGAAATGAACTCGGTACAGAATCGCAGAAGCAATATCGTGTCTGATGTAATAAGACCGAAATCAGTAGCTGTATGGGAACGAATAGTCAAAAATTTCGATATAAAGAACAATCGCAAGAATAGGAGAAACATGCAAATTAAAGAGCCAAAAACATTTGAAGAGATTCAAAAACAAATGGAAGATATCGAATCAAGTTCTAAAACATATAAAAATGTAGCACTCACTAATGGGATACCTCCTGCTGAACGCCAAATTGTTCTGAAAACCCTATTAGAAGAATTAAGGCAATACATAAATATTTTAGATGATATAGATACTTCTCTGGACAACTTAAAACACATAGCTCCAGATATGAAGAAAGATTTGGTCGATTTTGTAGACAATGCTGCGGTAAACATTGACATTGATAAGAAGATTGTCAAAAACATTAATAAATATAAAATAAACAAGAATAGACCAATTATAGCGAATCAAAGAAACAAACAAACAAATGACAAACTATCTAGGTTACAATCTATAAAAATGTTAGATGATACAATAGCATTTGAAAGAAACAATGTAAAGCTATCTAGAGACGATATAATTAACCAATTGATAAAGAACAGAATGCAACTGTACATTAAAATTAAGGAAGGAAAAGTAGCAGATTTAAGTACTGACATGAACTATGACATAGCGAAGAAAATATTGGTATATTTAGAGAGCGGCAATTATAATGTTGCCAGAGAACTGTACAAGGTGTTGATAAAGACTAAACAGAAAGATGATATTACAGTAAATAGATATTCAGGTAAATATTCATAAGTAAATCTCTGGTCTGAAGATTATTTCGTTTCAATTAACATTACATACATACATCACGCCCTTTTCCTAGACGGGTAGGCAGAGATTACTTCCTGCCATGTGCTACGGTCCTGGCACACCACTTTCGTTTCTTTTACATCCATCAATCTTGTCAAGCATGCTAGTCGATTAAGGCAACCTTTGATTTGTCCCTTCTTCAAAGATTTATTAATTTTTGTATTTTTATTTAAATTGTACATCTGTTATCACTTCTAGCGCCACCTACACGGAGGCCGAGTACTATAAAGGAACCACTGATTAAGTTTGAGAAGCCAAAGGATGCAGTGCAGTGGCTGAGTCAGGATGCTTGGATGAAGCAGTTGGTCAATTTGAAGAACATGAGGGCTTAGGCTCTTCTGGTGAATTTTGTAGGTTTTCTATTTTTTCAATAAACGATGTTTTTATAATCTGGCTGTTACTTTCTCTTACCCTAAATTACTAAGAATTAATATCGTGGTACTTTACATTATGCTAGACTCTTAGCTAGAATATTGTATTTCGTAAGAAACTAATAATACGGATTAAACTCGCGTGTATTGTTTTCCTAAACATATTATTTAGAGACACGACGCGGCGACGTTTTAGCTCTTTACAGAGCTCGTGGTCACGGGAAAGACTCATTTAGCCTATGATTTTTGTAAAATCTGATTATTTGTTTCCATTTTACAGTGAATTTATCATCGCTATTAAAAAAGAAAGGGGATTGTTGTAATTAAAAATAGTATATTTATAACTCGCTGTTTATATTTATAACTTGCTTTTTCTTTATTATCTGACAACTAAAGCAATTGTTTTCTCATTAAATAATTTATATAATGTACTTATTTACAGTGTACTAAAATTTTGTACTTTATGAAATCATTTTTTTTTATTTATGATTTAGTGTTTGTACTGTTCGATAGTGGTGCTGGTATGGTCACAGTGGAATTCTTTCTTCGATTGTTATCTGTAAATATAGAAAATAAATAAATCAGTAAAGTATTATTTTGTGCTGAGAAAGTTGATGGTTAGGCATATAATATTATATTATTCCTTTGCAGCCTTTGATAATGAAACATAGATGTACCCGTATATGCATCATCATTGTAATATACAACCACAACTTTAATATGCATTTCTGGTTTACGTTAAAAAGATTTATCAGAGTGTGTGGACCCATGTCGTTACATAGGTCATCTTTGATAAGTATATTTCAAAGTCCTTACTTCTATGTAATACTCACTCTTATTTCTCCTATGCGATTTCTTCTGGCTATTTGCATTTTTATTAGGATTCCTTGTTGAATTAATTTTTGGATTCACTTTACCTCTTAAATATCTTGGAAGTATATTTTTTATCCTCGTTTTGATAAGATCCAAGCCAAACGCAGATCGTCTTTGTCTAGCGTGTATATTCATATTGTTTTGCCATTTCTGCATGACATTCTCATATTCTATTAATTTCTTCTGTGTTAGTTCATCTAGTTTTTTTCTTGCAAGTTCTTTGATGATATCTGATTTCGGCACTTTTTTATGTAACAGTTTCATGATGTCTTTCTTGGAATTTTTGAGTAGATTTCTAATGTGCTTTAAGAATGTATCTTTTTTATTTTCTTTGTTCACACTCATAAAATGTATTATGTTGTTGACCTCCTGCTTTTTATTTTTGTTTTTGAATTCAATTATTTTATTTATTTTCTCGTGCATTGATCTCAGATTGACATCTATACGGATTAGTTCTTCATTGCTCACGATATCGTCACTGAAAAGAGCCATTCTTCGGCTGTGTGCAAAGTCGACGAGAGCTAATGCATCATTCATTTTAGCTATATCAGATTCTAGAAGAAACTGTAACATCTTCATATGATACAGTTGGTCCCAGGGTAAACTGTTTTCTATTTTACTTGTCATTGCTGGCCAGCTGACTCCTATGTTTTTCAAATCATTAGTCAAGTTATAATTAGGATCATTAACTCTCAGTCCGAGTACTGAGTATTCATTTATTTTATTGTCTTTTAAAACTCTTTTCAATATTTTTCTCGTTTTCGGTGAAAGTGGAGCCAGTGCGTTGCTTTGGGGCATGTCTTTGTCAATAAGCTGTAAAATTGCGACTAAATACTTTTTGAGGTTAGCTCTGTCATATTCTATCATATAAATATGTCTTCTTAAGTCAATGTTTGGATCTCCAGGTCCTTGACGACCTGGTTGCAGTTTTCCATGTTTCTGGATATAACGCCTCAGGGCATGTATCAGGCCTTTCATGCCTGTTGGAACACTTTGCATACTCAACCTTTGTATTACAGCAATATCTTGCATTACTGTGAAAATATCCCTGTTTAGTTTTTTGAGATATGTATCAAGTTTGCTAATGTTGTTGGCCCTTCTTAAAGAGTATTCGATTTCTGGAGATATTTCCACGTTGTAGAAGGAATAGTGGGTGATGTTCGAATTATTTACATTTTCACTTTTATTTTGGACGACGGCAAGTTCGTCCGTTTGATTGAGATTGAGAATTTGGTTAAGTTTTTCTCTAATTTTCTTTAAGTCTTCCAACTCTTGTTGTTTATCTCTTATAATATTGGTTAATGGCTGATAAACGCCGTCATCTAATTCGTTTCTAAAATTAGCTTTAGTAGGAATTTCAGTTGAAATTGGTAAAACAAGTTCATTACTAACACGTGCCACATCTCTTTTCATGATATTAGCTGATCGTTTCATTACATTTATAAAATTAAACTCATCAATATCATTCGTATTATCAAATGTCGTATAGTTTTCTAGGGTAAGGTTTACGTGATTCAAATCTGAAAATAAAAATTAAGCCTAAATAATACAGAAATGAACAACGTAACTAAAATTAGAAAAAAAATCTTATTAGTTATAGCTTTAGTGCGAGGATATTCATGATGAATATTTAGGGAGCGCGTGAAGAACCTGTATCGGCGTTATATAATTGCCTGTAATCCATGTTTTGTTTAGCGCCAAACCCAGTTTTAAGCAAGATTCACAAAAATCCATCTCAACGGTCTCTAAAAAGCGTTTAACGTAATAATATTACCATTAAATGTTTCAGTAGAATTGGCTTCAACGGTATTATTTCTTGCTATATATATCGTTGCTTTTGTAGTGGCAACATATTCATCAGTAGATGTGGATGTTTCATTTGCTTTCCTTGGTTCTGTTATGTCGTCAAAATCAAACTCGTTTACTTCATTGTATGTAACATTTACACCTTCAAGATTCATGTAATCGTTTTCAATGTTTGTTACGTTATTAAGTGTTTTGTTTTTAGCTTCATTGGCGATGTTTCTTAGAACTTCAGAAAAGGCTACGTAATCAGGTTCTGTAGTTGAAGTATCAAAATCTGCAACATAAAAAATTGCATTGTTTTCGCTTAGTATATTAATGTAATGGATTTTCATATTGAACTTTCAATCTCATTTAAAGTAACTAAAGATACTAATACCAAAATTAGTATGTAAGCCTATCTCCTGAGCTTCACCTTTTACGTATCCTCTTAAAGTTACATACTTGACTTTATATGGATTTCTAGTTTCACTAGATAATAAAATAATGATTACCGTTGTTAAATAAATTCATTGTTGGCCTTGTGATGTTCTCTGTAGGACTGGCTTCAGTGGTAGCTTCGGCTCCAGTGGGGATGTGCTTCAATTCGTACATCCACTCGGCCACCTCTTCGAAAGTTACCTTATGAGGTTTCCTCGGACCTTTAGCTGACGTGGACCGCTTTAAGCGGAACGATGGGTTCCCATCTGAAGTTACAATGTTAAAGGTTTTAAAAAACAGTAAAGAGATATCTATGTCACCGTAAAATTGTAACTACCGCTAGATTGCAATCTATCTCGCATGATTGTGAACTGTCAAAAAATTGTGAACTATATAGTAACATACTACCTACAATTTAACGTGTTATTATTCGTTAGATTACAATCTATCGAAACATAAACATAAACAATACATCAAATTGTTCTGGTTCCGTGTTAAGTTGCTTCTGCACGTAGGTTACGGATACCAAAAAAAACAGTGAATTAAAAGCATTATATTAAAAGCCCCGACGCGGCACACTGATGTTCAACACATTAATATTTATCCCGGGTGGGATATACTTTCAATTCATTAATTCCTTCGTTCCTTAATACATACCGTATGAGTATGAATGAAGAACATTTCTGTAAAGATGATTACGAAGACGAAGAATTTCGTACCTACCCTACTATTACCTTGGTTTTGTCCTAAATAACATGAAAGAGGAATTTGGAAAACGCAAAGAGTTCTCTCTTAGCCAATATTTATACAAATACATAATTTTTGTTTGAGACAAAGAAGAAAAGAAAGCGGTGTGCTACGCGACCGTAGCACATGATCTCAATCTCTGCCTACCCCTATGGGAAAAAGGGGTGACTTTTATATTTTTATGATAGGCTATCAATATGACCTCCCTCCACCTGATGGTAAGCAGTAGTTAGATCGAGATATGAGGTCGACAGCCGCAATAGACCATATTTAGCCTGTTGCACTCATCCTGAAGGCTTGCTTAAATGCCGTTTCACGCCATGCCTGAGGAACCCGGGTTCATTGGAGGGAGGGAAAACATGAACTGGATGGGCATTCCATCCCCAATCTCACGTGGCAGAAAAGAGGAACTAAACCTCCTGGTCCGAGCCACCAGCGCCTGTATGAATGTATGTATAGACAAGGACAACGTTACCAGTTTTCAAGGTCTCCAGCGCGAAGACCAGCGCTCTGTGGTCCACCTGCAGGCGCTCAGGTGCACGGCAGCGGCGTGCGCGTACGCATAGCCAGCGGCCCTGCCCGTTGCAACTGCATTCCGTACAGCCTTCACCAACGTTCTCTAGAAACATGTGACAATTCCAATGAATCCTTCTTCAACATCATCGTCAGCCTTTTATTATCAAAGTTGATAATACAATGAGGAGCACTCTTTTTTCGCGACAGAGACAATCCAGCCATGACAAAATCTTGACATTTGTTCTGGGACCAAGCTGGGGTCCCTAAGCCAACTGGGCAACCGTGTGCAGTGGTTCAATAATTTAAATGGTTTTAAACTGTCATGGTTACACACATTAGAATACTGAAATTGTCCGGGATGTTTACCATGTTGTTTTGTTTTAATGAGCTCCCGATATTGCGGCACTGTGTCAAATGTCACTCCCGTTTCTACAGTCAGATAAATGAATAAATATATGTACAAACCTTTTGTGCAATCAGTGTACTGTGAAATCATGGGTATGCACTCGTTTAAAGACGTAGAGGTGGATGCTGAAACAAAGAATCATTATGAGTGCCGGGTTTCCCTTACTTACTTTATTTACTTTCAGCTAGAGCTCCATGCGGTTATTGCGATACCCTATGGGCAGTTTTCAGACTGAAATATAATCGTTAGGGCAAATTAACTGGCTGACCAAAAATTTACGCAACCAACGATATGATTCTGATAGCCCTAGATTTTTTTTATATCCTATATAGCTGATGACGTTACTACAACTGAATATGGTAAGCGGACGTTAGATCTACACACGAGGTCGATAATCATACTTGAACCTCATCCAGAAGGCCTGCACAGATGCAGTTTTAGGAGTAGGTAAGGAAACACATGAGCTGGAATGTCATTCCATGACCTGATGGCATGTGGCAGAAAAGAAGAACTCTTGGAAGATTGATGAGGAAGGAGTTATTTTTTTTATAATAGGCTAACAAGATGACCTCACTCCACCTGATGGTAAGCGGTAGTGAGATCCAAATATGAGGTCGACAGGCACAATAGATCGTATTGAGCCTGTCGCACTCACCCTGGAGGCCTGCTTAAATGCCGTTTCACGCCCCGCCTGAAGAGCCCGGGATCATAGGAGGGAGGGAAAACATGAGCTGGAAGGGCATTCCATGCCTTAATGGCACGGGGCAGAAATGAGGAGCTAAACCTCTTAGTCCGAGCCTCCAGCGCCTGCATTGTATGTAGATGGCAGCGCTGTCCAGCACGTTTCGTTCGGGTGTGGAAAGGGGAGGGAGGGACTAGCTGAAATAGCTCCTCAGAGCACTCCCCATTATAGAGACGGTAGAGAACACTAAGACCGGCAATGTTTCTACCTAGTTGTAGTATTTAGGGTTCCGTACCTAAAAGGTAAAAACGGGATCATATTACTAAGCCTTTGCTGTCCGTCTGTCTGCAAGCTGTATCTCATAAACTGTGATAACAAGAAAGCTGAAATTCTCATAAATGATGTCTTTCCGTTGCCGTTATAACAGAAAATACTAGAAATATAAAAGATCCAATATTGATGGGGGCCTCAATCGTCCTCACGTTTATGGTATGAGGCGGCCTCATACAATAAACGTGATTAAATTACATTGTTACGGAACCCTGTGTGCGCGAGTCGGACATGCATTTGGTCGGTTTTTTTTCGTATCCTTTCAAGATGCAAGTCCGGCTCGACCTTGATATCTTTTTGTTCTTACCTTGCATCATCATATCGCTCATGAGTGAGTCCACCTGGCTGCGCAGCTCCGACTGTCCAGGGTCCTGGGAACCGTCTTCATCGATCAGGGTAGCCGTCGTTGCTGTATAGAATTCGCATCTGGGAAATGTTAATGTCATCAGCATCTTCATCATCATCAGCCCATATACGTCACCACTGCTGAGGCACGGGCATGCCCTAAACTAGGGCGATAAGGCGTTAGTCAACTACGCTGGCCAAGTGCGGGTTGGTTGACTACACAACCTAAGAATTTCTTCGTAGGTGTGCAGGTTTCCGCACGATGTTTTCCTTCACCGTTAAAGCGTCTAATAATCGTACATTTAAACTTCAAATTTTAGACTGTGTTTTGCGCAACAAATGAATTCACCAAGACGAAGCAGCGGGCAGAAAGCTAGTCCTATAACAATAACTTCATGGCATCCCACAATCACCAAAAATAAAATAAAATAAATAAATAAATATTACGCAACATCACATACCCACATTGATCTGATCCCGTCGTAAGTAGCTTTAGCACTCGTGTTACGGATGTCAGAATCAACAGTGGATACACGAAAATACTTAAATATATTTAATAATACACCCAGACACGGAACACCGATGTTCGCCCCAGTTGGGAATCGAGACCACAAATCATGGAACCGTAGATAGTGGTTCTGGTTGACTACGAGTAACGACTGTTCCACCGAGCCAGTCTATACACCGTGAAATTTTAGTGGTTGTTTTCCAGCAGTTTTTTTTGTTAAAATCAATAAATGCCGGTTTTACGAAAGGTACAACCGAAACTTGAAAGCACGTTCGAGCCGCTTTATGACTTAGGGCGTCGAGCTTCTGTAGCTTTAAGCATCGATTTTAAGCGGCAAGCAGTACCTGATTACGTCACATCTTATAAAAAACGATAGCTTCTCTCGTTTTCGAGTTGGAAAATTATGAATTTGAAAATTTGTAAAAAAAATTTTTTTTTTCGCGGAATAATTTGCATGATTCGATAGTACTACTAAAGGAACAATCGTTCTGCCACGGGAAAACAACCACTAAAATTTCACGGTGTATATGAAATCAAACTTATATCAACCGCTCAATTTTCAAAAGCCGATATTAATACCGCATTACACGCCATTCGCAGCGATAACAGGAATGTTTGTAATCAAAGAGTTCGGCGAGCCTCTACTTCATGGGCGGAAGGCGAAACCCAACAATGCGTAGAAATATGCCTTTGAGAACTGTGAAAAAATAACATTTCTATGCGAACATTTACGAGCAGAAACAGTTATGTTTGCCATTGGTAACTATTAATGTTATTTGGGCATAATTAGAAGAGAATAGAATAGATTTTACTAGATTTCTGCTTGCGGCTTGTATATAATCGCGCAATGAAATAATTTCTTTATAGCGAAGTAGGTAAATAAGTAGCCTGTGTCCTTTCTAAGGCTATATTCTAACTATTCAGCAAATTTCAATGAATTTTGCTACCCAGATAGTTAATAATCGTACGACGTAAACACTGCTGGGGCACGAGCCTACGCTTTTTTTTAACGCAGAGAATGCTGGTTTCACCGTCACCTTGGGCAGGGGTTTGCCCGAGGTGGTGTGGGACTCCCGGCTGCCGGTGTAGAGATGGAAAGACCAACAGCTGCTCCTGGGCTAAGGTGCAATGCCCAGGGGTGTACTCACTAAACTCCGCGGCGTACCTCATCGCATATTGGTGGTGCCGTGGTACCCGGCTTCACTCACAACACACACGAGCCTACCCTAAATTAGGTGACAAGGCCTTACTCAAGTGGCCAAGTGCGGGTTGACTACACAATCTAAGAGTTTCTTCATCGGTGTGATGTTTTCCTTCACCGTTAAAGCGACGAATAATCGTACATATAAATCCAAAATTTGAAAAACATAGTGGTACGTGGCGGGGTTGGTACTGGCGCCCTCTCGCATGGCAAGCAACAACCTTAACCACTCAGCCATCGACTCTTTTTTGCCTTGACATACCTGGCTTGGTTTAAGGAGAGACAATCATTGTCCCCATAGCAGAGCTTGCACTCCTCATCGCCCGATCTACGGAACCACTCGTTGAAGTAGTAGAAATCATCGCTAGTACTCGATGTGCCTGTCAATATAGAAAATAATAATATAACCTTCATATAACCTTTATAAAAAGGAAGTACAATAAATTCGATACATTTCACAGAACATCACATATATAAATAAATATCTGGGACATTTCCACACACGGTCATCTGACCCCAAACTAAGAAGTGCTTGTACTATGAGTACGCTGATTCCGAAGTAAGTTGTTTATGCACTTGTGTTACGGCTATCAGATACCATAGTGGTATACACAAATGTTCTTTAATATATTTGAAAGAATTTGGTTAATTAAGCTTCGCGTTTAGCTAAGAAGAACTTAGTTTTTTGTACACCCTAGAGTACATTAAATATGTACTTTAATTATTACATGGACCCTTACAGGGGCATTAAGTTTTACAAGTACTCAAAGGTAACTTACTTTAAAATAATATTACAGGGGTTAGGTTGTATCCAGTGGGGCTACCATGAGTTTAAAACTTACGCACTCGATATTGCCTACGTAAATATGTCTATGAAAAACTTGTACAGCGCCGCTGGTGGTTACGCGAAGAACTAAAATCGGCCATATGAAAAAACAACTCGATAGGTTTTTAACGTACGTAAGTTTTCGATAGCCAACTCATACAATCTGGATACAACCTAACCCCATTTCATTTCCATTTCATACATTTCTAGAAGATAACTTACATCTAAACCGCTTAAGTTAGACGCTTGAAATTTGGCATGCAGATTAGTAGCTGTACCATGAGTTAGCTATCGCAAACTTACGTACGTTAAAAACCTATCGAATTGTTTTTTTATACTACCTTATAACCTTCCTCGCAAGTCCATAACCAACATTTTCCATACTCCTCGCAGCAGAACTAATCTTGGTCGTCATTCACCTCTATCCAGATGCTACGACAAATATAGTCATTTTTGTAAGAAATGTCCTCAGCTTGATATTTTCCACGATTCAAAGCATAGGTTTAGGCGCACTATACTTGAAGCATCTGATTAATCTTTTAGTTTATATTTTATCTTTAAGTTTCAGTTTAAATTTATATTTTATTTTTAGTTGTTTAATATTATAACTATTTCTTAACTATCTCACTAGTTGTTATATTTTAGAGTTTCAAACTACTTTGTTGCTCACAGATATATAATTTGAATGTTGTGTACACCTATTATTGGCTTATATACTAGATTAGTTACCATATAATGTATCTTCTGTCAAGTTGTGTATATATACTGTTGGTGTACCTTTTACCAAATAAATAAATAAATAAATAAATAAATACCTATTTTAGTTCTTAGCGTTACCGCTAGGGGCGCTGTACAAATTTTTCAAGACATATTTACATAGGCGATATAGAGTCTGTCACTTTTAAACTCATGGTAGCGTAACAGATAACTTAGTAAACTTAAAGCTTCGTCACAACAGGATGTTGCAAAATTCCTACGCGCACGGAGAAAAATGTTTGTATGAAAAAATCTAAACAACGTAAGATAGATGATTGAAATTTGGCATGCAGGTACCCTAATAAACGTAAAGCTTACTTGGAACGCGATATTGCAAAATTCCCACGTGAACGGGAGTTATTGGGAAAATACTATTGTATGTAAAATCCTTTAGTCTACGCTAAAAAAGTCGCGGGCACAACTAGTTTAAATATAATTTTGCGACTTGGTGTAGGAAATAAGTAGTATCAAAAGCAAATTGAAAAGCTCACCGATGTCGCATATTGCCAGCACCAGCAGAGCGTTGTAGGCCTCCATGGCAGTGCCGAGAGTGGAAACACGAGACCCTGTTTACTGAACACTTATCGTGACGCAGGGCCGGACTGAGGCAAGACTCAGGGAAACATGCGCGAACATGCGCGAACGCTCTTGAGTAAATAAATGAATATTACACAACATCATTCGACTGGCTGGTTGAACTAATCACTAGTGACCCTGGCTGGCGGTCCCAAGAGTCGTGGGTTCGATTCCCATTCGGGACAAATATTTGTGAGATAAACATTGGTGTTTTTTCCGTGTGTGATTATGTATTTAAGTAAGTACCTATTTATAAATATATATGTATGTATATCAGTCTCTGACGCCCATAGTACAAGCTCTGCTTAGTTTGGGGTCAGAGGACCATGTGGAAATGTCCCCAATATTTATTTATCACATGCAATAATTTGATTGATCCCGTGGTAACTTGCTTACGCACTTGTGTTACGGATATCAGAATCAGCAGTGGATACACAAATATACTTAAACATATTTAAAATACAGTTCTTTTCCGCAGTCAAATGATTCTATCTGAGTAGTAAAATAGATTTGTGCAATAAAATTTTATTTAAAACAATACATACCATTTTACGAAAGTTGTAACCGATACTTGAAAGCACGCTCGAACCGCTTAATTACTTAAGGCGTAGAGATTCTTTGGCTTTAATTATTGATTTCATGCGTTACGTCACATCTCGTAAAATATTTTTATCTTTGAAATAGACTTGAAGACGACGACGGATATCAGAAATAACAGTGGTGTAGGTACACATATTTACTTGAATACACCTAGACAGGAGGGAACAAACGCAGATGTACAAATGTTTGTCCTGAGAGGGAATTGAACCCAGGATTTTTGGAGCAAGAAACATGTCTACTTTCTGAAGAAGGGAGCTCACTTGAGGCGTCTTTTATGCAATATGCATTGGATAAAGGACTCACTAGACTACTGAACTACCACCGAATTGTCAATTTCACATCTGATTTTCAGGAAGTTCAAGGCATTCCAGTGACAGTTCTTTTCCAGTTCTTTCTAATTTTTGTTAGAAATTCAGGTTTTAGCTTGCTTGTGCTTGTTACTTTATTATCTGAAAACTGCTTTACAATTGGGACTACCTCAACCTATGACTTTTCACGACACCATTTTGTGTACAACAACAACATGACAGAAGAACCTCGACAGAGCAAAGTTTGCTTTCAAATTCACAACCTAAACAAGAATGGAATTCCCACGTATATATTACAAACGCGTAAACAAAATGGCCGCGCAGAATGCCATCGATAGAGAAACCTCGATAGAATACATTTCACTCTCTGCTATGAGAAATCCTCAAACACCCAAACACAAATGGCATTCCCACGACAACAGGACACTTTGGTAGCGTAAACAGAATAGTTTCCACGAATGCCGCCCTGTGTCGTCGTCGCTTCGACGTCTTCGACTTTTCAGTGTGTTTACAAACATCGGCGTGCGGTGCGCCCGCGCATACCTTCCCGCGCGGCCAACCATGCTGGTTCTGCTGCCACTGCTGTGGCTTTGGAGCGTTTGGGCGAGAGGTGAGACCGTTTTTGAATTTTTGTCTAACTGACATACGACGATGGCTTGGAGTAGCCTCGTCATCACCGGACTTGCGGGGGAGCGGAAGGAATGGGTGAGACACCTTAAAAAGCCTGTTGAAGTGTTCACGTCGAATCATTTCTTCTTAAAATAGAATGGAATAGAAATAGGAGCAGAAAGTAGCTATGTATTTGCTACTCCTAATATCGCGTGTAGACCTATAAAGATTTAGAATAGAAGTAGTTTATTGGTCACATTATTAACATAAACAAGTACACAACGAATTACAATATAACCTACAATACACAAAACTGAAACAAATACACACCCACGTGTGTCTGTGAGAAGAAAAAGGAACAAAGAGTTATCACAAACAGGCAAAGGCTAAAAGTGGTCAACGAGGTACAGTCAGCCAACAATGTGGTCTACCACCCTACAGTATAGATTCGTTTTAACATCATGGTTCAACAAGGTCAATTTTCCCTGGCAGTAAGATGTGTGTCAGTGAAAAGTCAACCTTAGCGATCGTGACATTTCGCAGAATTTTTTGCCAACAGTGGTAGACCACTTTCTTGGCTTGGCTTTCTTGACTGTATAGGCCTCAGCATGTGCTACATCAGCCTAAGGGCCGCTGCAGCGCTGGTACTCTGGCCGTACCCCGAGTGATAGAAAAGTACTATAAACATTGTGCTATTGGCCTTTTATTGCTTTTGTGTTGGTTCTCATGTCTCTTCTGTGGCTTTGGAGCGTTTGGGAGAGAGGTGAGAGACTGTTAACCCTCAATAGCTCACAGGGAAAATAGTTCCCACCAGATTTTGAACCTTATCTTTTTGTAATACTTGCGAAAACCAATGAAAAAAATTTATATGCTATATTTGATTAACGGTTAAATACTGTTCTTTTTTTTATCATTTTTCTGACTGACTGTTCAAGACTTTGAATTATTCTTATCATTTTTCTTCTTCGTCTTTTACTGACCTGCTTTTGTGCTGGTTCTGCTGCCACTACTGTGGTTGTGGAGCGTTAGGGCCACAGGTAAGACTCTACGTATAGATAAAAGCCTGTTCTCGTCTTATCATAGATATCCCTTCTTCTCCTGTCTGACTGGTTCGGTGTTTACTACCGTGGGGTCGGGAGTAGTTAATTGAAAGATGTTCTTTAGTTGACGTGTGTGTAATCACTAACTCACTCAGAATAGTGTTTTATGATTCTGGCTCGGGTTCCAAAAGACGTGTGTTCGATTCCGAACCGGGATAAACATTCATGTGATGTACATTTGTGTTTGTTTCGTGTCTCAATGTGAATTTGTGTTTAAGTAGGTACCTATTTGTTTGATTATATATATATTCATAGCAGAATCTCTGCTTAGTTTGGGATCAGGTGGTCGTCTGTAGTGATGTCCCAAATGAATATTTATTTGATTGACCTGCTTTTGTGCTGGTTCTGCAGCCGCTTCTGTGGATGTGGTGAGAGACACTAGACCAAATACTTTTTCTAAGAAAGTTTCAGAAGGATCGTTTCTCTTCTCTTTCTATTGACCTGCTTTTGTTTCGTGTTTCTATGTCTCTTCTTCTTCTTTTGTTTCCTTGCTTTAGTTTCTATTCTTATCTCTTTAACTTCCTTTTGATGCTATTGTTTCGTTTTTTTTTTACACAGTGAACGGAATTCTTATTTAACTCTGAACCTTATAAGGATAAGTCCAAGAACAACCAAAATAAAAAGTAACTTACAACACATAGATTTTCAAATGCTTTACGTTTGTGTTAAAATTATCGCCAGAATGCAGCTTTCATTGCATGTGGGTACGATGTGCACTCATGATCACCAGGAAGCGACAGTATTCTTTTATATTAGGCCTTGGAATGACCTTTCAGCTCATGTTTTCCCTCCCTCCTATGATCCCGGCCTCTTCAGGCGGGGCGTGAAACGGGATTTATATAAATAACTAGCTTCTTTCTAACATGCAACAAAGTCCGCATGAAAGAAATATTCGAGCAAAACATTATTCTCATATAGCAAATCATTATCATTATCCTGCCCACCCAGACACGGAACAAACACCGATGTTCGTCACACAAATATTTGTCCCGAATGGGAATCGAACCCACGACTCTTGGAACCGTAGGTAGTGAACCTGGGTCACTAACCACTGTTCCACCAAGCCAGTCAATTGTAAACTTTCAATTGTAAACTTGCGGCTACAAAGTATTATTAAGAATTACGTAAAATTACCATTAATCCTCTGTATTATAACATCTAATTTGGACAGTGCGCACGCTTGTAATGTTACTACTAAAGCAACAGAAAACATCAAATATTTTTCAGGAGAAGTCTTAACTTTATGAAAGCTTCTATTCTCCTCATAACATGCCCGTACGCAAATCTTGCACTTCTTACGTTTCCTAAAATTGGTGCAACTTTCAGGCTTTCCCTTTAAATATTCATTCCTAATCCTGTCCAATCATGTTACTCCACACATTCATCTCAACATACGAATACGCCACACCTTAATGCAAAATTGGCAGTATTCTCATACAGGTTAAAATTGGTGAGCTAAAAATATTCTGATATTAATTTTACTTGCAGAATTTCGTGGCAGTTATCATATGTCATTATAAAAGTTACCTTCACAAATCCGCTTCGCATTTGCCCGCATTCGGTTATTAAATCAAAACAAACAAACACACGAATTCCCAAATTATAACGATTGAATATTAAACAATAGTACTACGGTTTGTACACAGGCGTTGTTACGACAACTCATTGTGTTGTGAGTTGTTGATCTGTTGTCGATGATGAAATTTGTAAACAACATTTTCGTGTGGTAACTGTTTATTTGTTTGAATCACGTCACTGGTAACAGAACAGTGATGTCGCTTTAACCGAAGTATCAAGTATGGCAGCAAAAGATCTGTCTTTTAAATTTTTAAGTAGTAATAAGTTAAGTTAGTTGTATACGTTTTGTAGAAACCCTTACAGGGTCATGTTTTTGTACCTTAAGAACATGTTGCAAATAAATCGACGCTCCCTACGTATAAAAGGACATGTAAAAAAAGAGGTTTTTTTTTTATTGCATTTTTCGCAATTATTTATCTTTACGCATACGCCCATATATAATTTTTTTTCTAAATATTAATACTTTTGCCAATTTAAGAAACGTATAAGAGAACATGTGTGATAATTACAATGAAGCAATGTCGTAGATGCGGATATCTATACATATCCTTTTGTACTCGGTTTTAAAATGCGCGCCAAATGTAGCGAGCGCGGTCATGTCAAACATAACGTCATTTACGGGAGATTCCCCAAAAAACGTGTCGATTCGTGTTCATGTGGTAAAAAGATACAAGTTCTGATAAAATTTCTTGGAATAAAATAAGAGAAGTAAAAATTTAAGGGGCTCATCTAAACATTGTTATACAACATCTCCGAAGAAAGCTATAGAACTCTAAACTGCGAACATAAAAAATAAAGAAAAATACTAGGGGAGTAAAGAAGAAGGAAGATCTTATTCTAGAGAAATTATACAAAGAGGCAATTCCTATCACTGAAGTAAAATACAAAGACTTAAAACATTTATGTGATACAATGATTATTCCAAAAAGTTATCATATTTTCTATAAGAATCTTAATCATGGTAAAGAAGAGGAAGGTCAAGATGAAGAAGATTAGAAATTGATTACCTACGTCTATGTGCTTTATTTATAAAAATTGTGTGCGTTTTAGAACATAATAATTCAATTAGTAGAATAAACCTGTGATTATTTTTTGTCACATATCCTGAAATTACTTATTAATTGTTAATGATAAGAGAAACTGTGGTTCACGATGAGACAATAATAGTAAGAATAACATTCATCTTTATTATTATTATTATAGTCTGAATAAATACATACAAACATAAAATCACGCCTTTTTCCCAGAGGGGTAGGCAGAGATCACTTCCTGCCATGTGCTACGATCATGGCACACCACTTTCGCTTCTTCCACATCCGTCATTCTCTTCATCCATGCTTGTCGATTGCGGGTACTTTTGGTTTGACCCTTCTTCAAAATTTGGCCTATTTGGTCATGGAAGGTCTTTCTTGGCCTTCCCTTGTCGACATTTCCATTTATGCTTCTTCTATGTATCCCTTTCGTTAATCGTCTCTCATTCATCCTCTCAACATGACCAAACCATCTAAGCATACCTTTCTCAACCTTAGTCACTACATCTTCTTTCACACCACAACATTCTCTAATTATTTTATTCCTAATTCTATGAAGATTTTAGTTTCACTCCTAGCATACTTCTAAGTGCTCGCATCTCTACTGCGTTTATCCTACTGTCGTGCTTCTTCTGCCATACCCTACTTCCGCTTCCGTACATTAGTGTCGGGATCAACACTCCTCTATGAACCGCCAGACGTGGCTTTTTGGACACTCTCTGACTGTTCACAAAGGTGTGCAACGCTCCGTCTGAATAAAGCTGTGATTATTTTTTGTTACACATACTGAAATAACTTATTAATTATTAATGATAAGAGGAACTGTGATCTACGATGAGACTACAAATAAATATAAAAAAAGTAGATTTTTTAGATGATTGTCACTTAAAATAAATAACTCTTTAATATAAATACTTGTACTTTAAATAATTAATTAATACTGACACTAAAATAAGATTTTATTTATAAACCGGTGTCTCAGTAATAATTTTATTATGGACTTGTCTTTTTTACGTTTGGCTCTATACTTGTGCCGTATTAAACACTAGCAACGTAAAAACAGACATGTCTCCATTAATGTACAGTTTATACTTAAAGATAGTTATCTAAAGATTTTTAAGGTATGGTTTTGAAAATAATGACAGTAATTTATATTTTTATTAAACATTGACTTGAAAAATAATTTAATTTATTGAGTTGGTATTACCCAAGTATATACAGGTATCTTAGATATGTCTTGTATTTTTTGATTTTGATAACAATGTAGAAACGGTCAACTGTCAGTTTTATCAAGAAAATCGATAAAAATTAAATATGTACCAATACCGTAACAAACTTCCTCAAACTAATAAAACTTTGGAGAAAAAATATTATTAAAATTGTTCATACCGTAATTTGTAGAGAGATTTGAACCTTTATTACGCTCTCCTGTAAACCTATGTTTTTGACATGTCGCTTTATACGTAGGGACCGTCGAAATATTCTATTCTATTCTATTTAAAGACTCATGTTGTTGGTTGATGATGATATGCTACTTATCAAACAGTTAAGTCAATATGATGTCAGAATCCGTCCGATTTAAATTTTAATCACCCTAGTTCAGGGTAGGTCCGTTGCCCAGCTGTGTATATGGGCTGACGAAGAAATATAGTTTGCCACCCCATTCTTAAAATACAAAAAAGATAGAAATATTGCAGTACTTCTGAAATGATGCGTTTTCATACTTTTTGGTGCTTCAGTCAGTGAGTTATTCAGTCATGTTATATAAAACAAAGTTGTTACCATAAATGTACATTAACGAATCTCATGATGATGTTTTTTAAAATGGTTAAAAGTTAGACGGATTTTAGAATGAAGTATTTGTGTAACATAAGCATCATACAGTAGAGAAACACAAATACTTTAATTGCATCAATGCGTGACATCACCAAATTATAATATTGTAAAGATGTGCAACCATCCTTCTAACTCTATGTCGCTGTTATGTCTCCCTTTTTACACCACTTATGCAGGTGCATAACTGGCATGCATAATCGTTATATTTGAATACTTTCGTGGGAGTCGCCTGCGCCGGCACACGCCAGCCATTGTTATGGTTCCGCGTTGCAATAAACACGATCGGGTTGCGTATAACATGTTACAGCCTTTTTTAACAGTTGCATATGTGACTGGGTAAACAATGTAATAGAGTTTGATTTGAATTGGTTTGATGCTATTGTTGCAAAGGGCGGACTATAATCTTAAAGTCTGAATTTTTTTATATACAGAAGTTTGATTGTCAGATTTCCTAAATCAACCTTCTGTATATAAAAAAATTTGAACCCACAACTATAGAACCAATCTTTAAGGCTAGATAGAATAGATTTAGTTAACATTCCCTTATTAAATAATTTTAACTGTTATGGTACAAACATTAGAAAACTGTAAATGTCGGGGATATTTAACATGTTGTTTTGTTTTAATGAGCTCCCGATATTTCGGCACTATTGCAAGCGGCATCATCATGGGTGAGTTCACCCGTGATCATGGCGTGGCCTTGTGTCACTTGTGTCACCCGGACAGTTACAGTTTTCTAATTCCCTTATTACTTGGCAAAATTAGGATAGGATGTCAAGCTTCGCGTAGTCTTAACCACCATAACAGTTAAACGGCTAAGTTATTTCAGGTGTGGGTTTTCTGTTCGGATATATTAACAAGTGATGAGTATTTCGCATTTATAATAATTATTAGTTGCCTCGTTGGTCTATTGGTAGCAAGCGCTGCGTAAGGACCGAGAGGTCCCCGGTTCGAGTCCGGGGTCGGGCAAAATTTGTGTGAGTTTTTCTGTAAAGAAATTACTCAGCCCGGAGTTAGGAAGTTGGCGGTTGAACGCCCGTGCCTCGGAAAGCACGTTAAGCCGGTGGTCCTGCGCCCGATCTCTCATCGGTCATGTCGGATTGCCGTCTCACCAAATTATGAGAGTAAGGGAATAGAGAGTGCACTTGTGTTTGCGCGCACACTTGTGCACTATAATATTATGTCCTGCGCACTTGGCTGATCTCAATTGAGATCGGCCACCATGGCTGAAATCGATCGGACGCCTTATTATTATTAGTAACGATTATCTAATTTGGTAAATTCAACCGTAAGGCGGTTTTCCAATGAAATTACCAGTTTCTGACTTATCACTTAGGACAAAAGTACCTCGACTGTACCGGTACTTCATCATCATCATCATCAGCCCATATAAGTCCCCACTGTTCGGGCACGGGCCTACCCTAAATTAGGGCGAAAAGCCTTAGTCAACCACTTACTTACCAGTATTAATTAATAACTACTATTTTCGGACTGACTCGGAGGAACAGTGAATAGTGACCCTGGCTGGCAGTTCCCGCAGTTCCAAGAGTCGTGGCTTCGATCCCCACTCGGGACAAATATTTGTGTAATGTAGATCGCCATTTATTCCGTTCCGTAACAAAAATATATTTGTATGTATATCAGCAGTGGCGTAACTATACCCGTTGAAGTCCGTGGCAAAATTCATCGGATGGGGCCCCGTGCACACCACGTTCTTTTTTTTATCTTAATGTGTATGTGTGTTGGCAGTTGAGATTCTGCTATGACAGGGGGCCCCTTTCGGCTGGGGCCCCCTACCCGGTGGGGGCCCGTAGCATTTTGCCGACTTGCCACCCTGTAGTTACGCCACTGTATATCAGTATGACGCCCATAGTACGTGCTCTGCTTAGTTTGGGGTCAGACGACCGTGTGGAAATGTTCCAGATATTTTTTTAAATTTTATTTACACAACTGACATTCCCTTCAGATGCAAGCCCCCCCAAGGACACGAAGTACATTGTGAAGCGCATCAGCTCGTGCCCCGACGTCGGGTACTTCTTCCGACGAGAGCGTGGCTCCAACGAGCTGGACCCTCGGTGCCTGCTCTGCTTCTGCCAGGATGATGGAACTGCCGTCTGCTGGCGACGGGAGAACAAGCGCTGTGACGCGCAGCACTATAAACATGGGTTGGGGAAGAGGTGGGTCTACCTGATGGTTTCTTTAACCGGGTCTTTAATAAGGCATCCGACCGATTTCAGCCATGGCGGCCGATCTCAATTGAGATCAGCCAAGTGCGCAGGACATATTATAGTTCACAAGTGTACGCGCAAACACAAGTGCACTCTCTATTCCCTTACTCTCATAATTCGGTGAGACGGCAATCCGACATGTCCGATGAGAGATCGGACGCAGGACCACCAGCTTAACGTGCTTTCCGTGGCACGGGCGTTCAACCGCCAACTTCCTAACTCCGGGCTGAGTAATTTCATAACAGAAAAACTCACACAAATTTTGCCCGACCCCGAACTCGAACCGGGGACCTCTCGGTCCTAACGCAGCACTTGCTACGAATAGACCAACGAGGCAGTTTACCGGGTCTTTATAAGGATGCCGTACCTAAAAGGTAACAATGGGACCCTATTACTGAGCCTCCGCCGTCTGTTTGTCTCCAAGCTGAATCGTATAAAACATGATGGCTAGACAGCTAAATAGTACCTATTGTCTCTTTTTTTTGCGCAAGCACTACACATTTGAAATAAAACTAATTTTACGGATTAAACTCGCGTGTATTGATATTCTAAACATTATTTAGAGATCCGACGTTTCGAGCTTGCCCGGGCAAGACTTCCCCGTGACCACGAGCGCTGTAAAGAGCTTGAAACGTCGCATCTCTAAATAATGTTTAGAATATCAATACACGCGCAATAGACTGGCTCGGTGGAACAGTGGTACCTACGGTTCCAAAAGTCGTGGGTTGTTTCCCATTCGGGACAAATATTTGTGTGACGAACATCGGTGTTTGTTCCGTGTCTGGGTGTGTATTAAAGTTTATTTGTGTATCCACTGTTGATTCTGATATCTGTAAGACAAGTGCTTAAGCTACTTACCACGGGATGAGATCAATGTATGTGATTTATTTATTTATTTATTTACGCGAGTTTAATCCGTACAATTAGTTTTATTTCAAATGTAGACAGCTAAAATTGAAAATGTTATATTACAACAAGTTTACGTATTAGAAGTGGTAGTAATTCTTAGGCTGCCTTGTTCGTCTATTGGTAGCCTAGTTATGATCTGGCATAAACTTTTTCTAGTATTTTTGTTTTGATAAAACTTTGCTTTCTTTAACTTTCAATATTTTTGTTAGATTTTATTACTTTATCTTTAGATTATTTAAGAGCTTGATATTTGTACATACATACATACAAACATAAAATCACGCCTTTTTCCCAGAAGGGTAGGCAGAGATCACTTCCAGCGATCCACTTTTCACCTCTGTGGGAAACGTGACGTGACTGATTGTGGACCACGTCACCGCCATTCTGCCTTGTGCATTGTTTTAACAAGGTCATTGCGTTCCCACGAGTAGCAAGGATATATCACGGGGGAAGGAAAAGGGGAGGAAGGATAGTATCGCCTCGGATGATTTGGACTGAGTCGATAGTAGCTCGAGGAGCCGGGGTAGCTTACCCGTATATTCACCAACCACCGGACATCCATATTTGTATAGATTAAAAAATATGAAATTCTATAATTATATCAACATCACTATGTCGACGCATTCTTGAAAAAATAAAACGGGTCATAAGAGTCACACAGACATCTATCATATTTAGGGTCTCGTTTTTAATTTCAAAGTCCTTCGAAAACCTACGAAATACATGTGTTATTTTTCCAGAGACACGAGGGTTAGACGGAGTCCCATAAGTCTCACGGATATCTTCTTTAGGGACGCAACAAGGGATGGTAAGCGATACTTTTTGTACTAATGTTGTATTGTAATGTTTAGTCCATTAGAAAATGAATAAAAATATAAAAAAACGAATTCTTGTCACCGATAAATAACCTAGGTATATAAACTCATCATATTACAATTATTATACTCACGGATTACAATTTTATGGGATCATCGCTTCATGATAGCCCTATATTTTTTCAATGTAGGAATATCTATTGCTTTCATTATCCATAACTGTAGAGCATATAATACCCTTGTATTCTCTGGCTACCAATAAAGTTGCAAGAATAGTTACTTGTATCAGAATTTTATAATAATCTAATGTGTGTTCTTTAATTTTCAGTGTTTAATAAACAGCTTCCTCAGGTGTGCAAGCCGTATGAGACCAGCTTTAGCGAGGGATGTCCTCCAGGTCAGTAGATCGTACCTATCACGATTAAATCAACCATTGGTAGAATGCAGAACATTTAGGACGTCTCGTTTTTGAAGACTTTTGATACACCTTGGGGCTTAAAGGCTAAACTAGTATAAACAGGCTATTAAGTAAACACGCTGACTGACAGTATGAGTAAATGGGTCGTTGAATAATTTCAAATATGAAAATACATTGTTACTCGGGTTTGAACTGGCTACCTCTCGCATGTAAACCAGCAGCCTTATTAACCACCAGGCCAAAGTCGCTCTTAATATGAGCATCAATGTCCGAGATAGCCAAGTAGAAGAGACGAGGTTGTCAATCGTGACTTTGTGGACGTCACGTTATCCGATGGTGATACTATCGTTCAGGACGCATGAAAGTCAGGGGATACCAGTCACAACTATCTGCCCGGTGGTTGGTGAACGGTATACGAGTAAGCGACCTCGGCTCCTCGAGCTACTATCGACTCAGTCCAAATCATCCGAGGCGATCCTTCATCCCCTTTTCCTTCCCTCGTCATACATCCTTGATACTCGTGGGAACGCAATGACCTTGTTAAAACAATGCACAAGGGAGAATGGCGGTGACGTGGACCACAACCCGTCACGTCACGTTTCCCACAGGGTGAAAAGTGGATTGCTGGAAGTGATCCTCTCTGGGAAATAGGCGTGATTTTATGTATGTATGTATGTAGGACGCATGACGCCAATTTTCGTTTACCTTTAATTATTTATTCACCCTTGCATGTGCAGCGGACTGGTGCACCGGATGCACGGTCTGCGATTGCGACGCGCACGGCCGCTGGGACTGCCACGTGCTAAGCTTCTGTCCTGACAGTAAGTGAATTTATCTAATCAATCAACTCTATTCCTCCATTTAAACAGATTGGTATTGATTAAAAAAAAAGAAAGAAAATAAGAAAAATATTTATTTAGCACATTCTCACACAGTGACCATAACGTAAATACAAATAACTTAAAACTAGATTAGAATGTACCAAAAAGGCTTTCACTCAGCATTATGTCGTGGCCCTACGGAACCACGACGCTGATTTTCAGTTCAGCTGATTGGTTAAGAACTTTGGCTTCAGAGCTGAAAAATATGTTTCAAATGTTATATAAGCTTAGGATCAATTTAAAGCATCAAGCTTTAAGCACATTATACCAGTACTAAGTACCTGTAATAAAAATAATGCTCTTAATATTTTGAAAAAAGAAAAAATCCTTTGCTCCACTGTCAACCATGGAATTCGAACACCCGTCCTTCCAGGAATCACGCCCAGACGAATGTAACCATTACACTAGCGAACAACTTATATAATGTACTTAATTTTGTTTCCAGAAAAAGACAAAAGCAAAAGCAATAAAAACACGAAACCTATCAAAGGTTCCCCTAAAAGGACCACATCCTCTCCCAAAAAGCCTACACCAACACAGGCAAAGAAATCAACACAGACGAAGCAACCAACCGCAAAAACACCAGCTAAAAACAAAAATACTGGAATATACAACACAAGAAAACCGACCCAACCTACAACGAGAACAAAAGTTAAACAACTGGGCCATATATCGCCGAAACCACTAATCATTGGAAAGGATACAGTTTCAAAACAGCCAATAATGATCAGAACAAATCACAGTAAATTGATGTTGAACAAAAACGAAACAGTGAAGATAACTCAAGAGGTATACAAGAAGGTTGTGTCAGCCGTTCAAAAGATGATATCCAAAAAGTTCGCGACCAGCATGCCATCGTTGAAGACTATACAGAAACGGTCCCTAGAGAAGAAAACCCAGCCGTGCATTAAGAATTCAAAGAATGCAAAGAAGAATGTAGAAGGGAATTTTAAATCGGCAGGACCGAATAAGAAGCAATATAATAAGGTGGTGAGCAAGAAAGCGACAACTATTAAAAAGAATTATGCGCCTGGATCAAAGAAACTGGAAACTTCGAAGTATAATAAGCAGAATAATAAGGTTAAGAGAAACAGTCAGAAGCCGTTGAAGGGAAAAAAGGTGACGCCTCAAAAGAAACCGAAGCCGACTAAAAGAGTCTGGCGTGCAAAGAGAGAGATCAGTCTGAATGATAATGTGACTGATTCCACTTTGTTAATTAGCCCAGGTTAGCCTTTCTTACAACGATTATATTGCTTTAAGTTTACTATAGGCTATGGATCTACACGCGATAAAAAGAGTAGCAGTGATACTTACCTACTTACTGCCTGTCGTTTAATCGCGTGTAGACCCATGGTATCGCGCCAGCCAAATGGATTCTGCTATTGGTATAATCTAAGTAATTGACCAGCAATACAACCTATGATTATAGACTTTCACGTTCATTACATTAAAAAATATAATACTTAATATAATAATATTTTACTGCGGGAAAACAACCACTAAAATTTCACGGTGTATAGGAAAGATTATGAACAAATTTGAAAAAAAGTGACTAATTAAAGATTGTTTTTTTTACAGTAACACCTCATAAGAATGATACCTCCGAGCTGACATCCACCGAAAAGAATATGATAAGTAAAGCGACTGAAAAAAACATATATTACCAATACTCCATGATAACTCCAAAGCCTTTTGAAAATCTCACAAATACATATGAATTTAAAATTAAATATGTAAATGCTACAAATGAAGTTAATTACAATAATTTAACAAAGGAAAATTACATAACAATCAAACCTAAGAATGACTCTGAAATTATTACAATTGAAGATTTGAAAGTGTTAGAAAATAATGATACATATGTAAATACCACAGAAAAAGTTATGTTGATTAATGATATTGCGCCAGATTATAATGATTTAAAGTTCAACAAGAGGACGCAAATTAAACATTTAAAAAATACTAGTTTTTTCACTAAATTGAATAATATTGTCAATATAACAATTGATTCTATTAATCAAACTAATACTTCCAATTACGATGGAGAAAACCATAAAACGAATTCATTTGAGGTTATAAGACTGGTTACACCAAAACCAACTCGTTATTATAATAGAAGTAAAATTGTGAACACAATCAGACAAAAAACGAGAAATGGTCAGAAAGGAAAACCCGACAGAAGTTTCAAAGAGAGAATTATTAATAAAATAGATGATCTGCAAAATGTACTCAAAAGGCTACTAAAGGAACTACGTAAAAACAATACAACGAAGTTTAAGCCCAAAAGGTTTAGTGTCATCAAATACCTGAGAAAGCTCTTCCGTAAAGTGTTTAAAAAGCGAGGCGAGAAAGTTATCAATGTTAACAACAAAGCAGTGTTTAATAATCATGTAATAAATAGCATATGTGACAATTTCGAAGAGTGCGATAGATCACAATCCAAAAACCCTATCCTACAGGAGAAAATAAAAGATCTATATTCCGAATCATTCACTATACTGAAAACTATAAATATAATTAAGGGATTGCTACGTTTTTTGGAACACACGAATGAAATGGAAGAAAACTTAAGGACAAATAATGTTCAAAGTAAATTTAATAATGATATTCTCAGGCTGAGTGCCATCCTCAAAGATCATTACAGCATTTCTGGTCACAATTTAACAAACACAGAAATGATACAGATAGATTACATAAAACAGAACACTAAAGTATTCATTGCGTCTGTTGGAAAATTTGCTACAATATTAAATGAGATAATTAACTTTTTGACGAAACCTGATGAAATGAGAAAGCATCATGTTGTAAGGGACTTGAAAAAGAAAATAAAACTTGAGAATGGGTCTGATTACTACTTGCACCTGAAGGATTTGATGGAAAAGTATAGCCTAATACAAGGAGAACTGATTCAAAGGATGTTACAGTCAGTGGATAACTACGAACAGATTAAAAGCCCAGAGTTTAAACAGTACTATGTGAAACAGCAGAGAAACCAGACTCTTGCTATTCTCAAGTATTCTGATAATATTATTAAGAATCTGAAAAAACTGAAAGAGATAGCTGCATCTCTGGCAAGCGTTCGGCAGCACCGGAGGAAGAGAGACCTCATGAGGGAAGACGATGCGATGGAGTACCTTCTCACACTGATGGAATACTTGTTGAAACAGAACCGTCCCTTGGACACAGCGCCAGGTACGTATTGTTGTAAATGTATTTTGTAAACTGCGTGACTTTTAATCACAAAAAATCCAACCATATCTATGTGAGCTCATTTATTCTTTTAATTTTTCAGTAAACGATGGTATCGATTTATTAATTGAAGCAATCAAAAGCGCCCCTGACATTAAACCCATTAAGAAGAAAGTGCTCCAAACCATACCAGTGGATATTACCACTGCCAAGGAAAAGGTAGATAAAAATGTGTCTGTGATAGATATTTCTATTGACACTAGCAATTTTATTAAAGAATATAATGATACTAATGAAACTGGACCTGAGACAGCTGAACAGGTATATGTTCAAGAGAGAGATGAAGATCAGCCGCCTAGAGACAGACTTATCATGGATGATACGAAGACTGAACCTGTGTACTACAAGAAACCTAAAGTTTGGGAAGTGCCAAATGATGATACATTCGAAACCACTATAGTACCAAGAGCACATGAGAAACTTCCAGCTGAAGACACAACAGAACACAACAACTTTGAAAAGCTGGAAAATGCGGTAAACGATGAAGACAAGAAAATAGAAGTATTTATTGGAGACGTAGATGAAGAAGATAGTAATACGGACGTTACAGTTACAACACATGCTCCAGAAGTTGAAATGGAATCCGTAACTGTAGTCGTGCCAATAACAACGACGGATTTCAAACTGCCTGAAATTAGGACAAGACAAAATAATGTGAACAATTTAGATGTATCTGCATCTGGAAGTAGCGACGGTGAAAAACGAGTCGCGTTCGATTGGTTGACCGACGGTGAAGAAGAGATAGCAAAAGAAGTAAAACCTCTTCAAAATAAGACGACTCCACAGACTACGAAAAAAGAGGTAACGAAGGCGGTTACGATAGCTGCAAAACAAACACACATAGATAATATTAGCAGTATGACGAAAGAAATCATTGATGAAGAGGCCAAAAGGAAGAAATCTAGAATCGATGACATAATGCGTAAAAAGCAGATGGACTTACTGAATTCTTTGGACTATGGCACGGATCGAGCTGATGTAGAAGAAGCGGAGTCTAAAGATGGTGATGAAAGGTATTCAGGGGACATTTTCCAATCATATTTCTAAATTGTAATATAGCTTAAGATCCGTAAGAAAAAATATTACTAACTTCTTACATACAACTCATGTACCGTACCTCCCACACTTATAAATTGTTTATCTGGTAATTTTATTGAGATTTTATATTCTTTTTAAAATAATGACAAAGGAAATAGACTTTCACTGCGGGGCACAATAGTTTAAAATGTTAAACTTGTTTTCTTTTTTAAGTAGGTACTTTTGTTATAATTTTTTACAGTATTCTGTAGAGTTTACCATTGCAAGATTACCATAAAATTTGATTTTGTAATTAACTTGTATATGTTATTGTTTATTGTTTAGACTTCGTCTATTCATGTTTTGGTTTGCAAAGGCGTCCGTCTGATTTCGCCATGGCGGCCGATCTCAATTGAGATCAGCCAAGTTTGCAGGATATTACAGTTAACAAGTGTTTGCGCAAACGCATGTGCGCTCTTTGTTCTACTCTCATAGTTCGATGAGACTGCAATCCGACAAGACCTATCCGGCTTAGCGTGCTTTCCGAGATACGGGGGTGCAACCGCCAACTTTCTAATTCCGGGCTGAGTAAATTCTGCCCGACCTCGGACTCGAACCGGGGACCTCTCGGTCCTTACGCAGCGCTTGCTACCAATAGACCAACGAGGCTGTTCGAGGTTTATCGGACTAGTTAATATTTGAATAATATTATGTTGGTTTTTTATACAATTTTAAACTGTCATGGTTACACACGGTAGAAATCTGAAAATGTCCGGGATATTTACCATGTTGTTTTGTTTTAATGAGCTCCCGATCCGGGTCAACTGACTCGTGATCATATTGTATCCCGTGATCCGTGAACCGTGAATATCCCGGACATTTTCAGTTTTCGAATGTTTGTTTTTTAATTAGAATGGTCTAACATAATGAACCAGAAGTCCTTGTTTACTAAATTTTAACTAAACAGGCGATCTTTCACTGAAGATTTTGTTTCCATAATTATTTTTCTTTTCAATAGTAACATTAAAAATAATATGTCACTTGCCAGTTCTTTGCAAGGTATATTATTTCCAAATTTTTCAATAACAATAAAAAATAACCATTTGAGTTTTTAATAATTGAATTTCGTCCCCTTACAGGGACTTCTGTATTATTGTTTTGGTTTGTTATTGTTTTTGATTGAAAGTATTTAGTTTACTTACGCAGTTAAGTTAATCGTTAGTCATGCGAACCAAATAGCAATGTTAGTATTAAATCTGTAAATATTGTTATCCCTACTGTAAGTGCCTCAAATAAATGTAATTACATACAAAATTGGGTATTTCATTTCAAATAAACTTATTTTTCAGTATTTTCTTCAATGTACACACTTGTTTGTTTAAAAAAGTACGTTTTAGGTTAACCAACTGTCAATTACAATAAGGGAATGTTTGATTTTTAAATGAAGTTATACACCATGAAATTTTGGTGGTTGTTTTCGTGCATTAAAACGATTCTATCTTACTAGTACAATAGATTTGTGCAGTTTTTTTTATTCAAATCTATAAATACCAGTTTTACGAAAGGAATAAACAAAATTCGAAAGCACGCAGTACCTTATTATGTCATAACCCTTGAAAGAACTGTCGCATCTCACGCTTTCGAGTTGGATGAATATTTTTTTGAAAAATTTACAAAATGTTATAATTTACAAAATATTACAAAATATATATTTTTCAAGAAGTAACTAGGGTAATACTAAAGGTAGGTAAATCGTTCTGCTACGGGAAAACAACCACTAAAATTTCACAATTTACATACCTACACTTGTTAATCAAGTGTCATTGTCAATCAATGTCACTGTGCTTTGTAAATGCTACAGTATTTTCGGTAAACAAACATTATTATTTATTATTTGACACGTTCGATGGAACAGTGGTTAGAGAGGTTCACTACCTACGATTCTAAGAGGCGTGGGTTCGATTCCCACCCGGACTAATATTTTTGTGACGAACATGTTTTTTCCCTGTTTGGGTGTGTTTTTAAATATATTTGTGTATTCACTGTTGATTCTGATATCCGTATTACAAGTGCTTAAGCTACTTGCCACGGGATCAGATCATTGTATGTGACGATGTGTAATCCTTACTAATTCTTATCCTCACTAATATTATAAATCCGAAAGTAACTCTGTCTGTCTGTTACGCTTTCACGCATAGAGTTCTGAACCGATTTAAATGAAATTTGGTACAGATATAGTCCAGAGCCTGAGAAAGGATATAGGCTACTTTTTAACCGACTCCGCTATAAAGAGGTAATGTTTTACCCGTTAAACGTCTCTACGCGGACGAAGTCGCGGGCGGAAAGCTAGTATTATATAATTTTTTACTCACTAGTAATAACCCGCCCTTACTTCGCTGCGGGTAAATTATACATAAAAACCTTCCTCTTAAATCCCTCAATCTATTAAACCGCATCAAAATCCGCTGTGTAGTTTCAAAGATTTAAGCATACATAGGGACAGACAGACGTGTGAGGCGACTATGCCTTATACTATGTAGTGAAGACACGACATGCTGGTGCTATCAAGCCAGTAATTTCATGTATTTTAACATTCCTGTTGAACGCATCTGCAAGCGGGTGCAGTTTGGTTGACGCAACGCATTCCTCGTTGCAATTATGTCACCGAATGAGATATTAGTGCCATTTTGGGAATTGCCAGAATGCAGTCGGCCTTGCGCGCGATGAAAACGATTTGTACATTATCTGTAATAGGCTAGTAGAGGTTGATTCTGACTTTGTATCGAGATACTGTGTAGGACCGGCTTTATGAAAAGAATAAATAAATAAATATTGCATAACATAATATACATTGATCTGATCCCGTGGTAAGTAGCTTAAGCACTTGTGTTACAGATACCAGAATCAACAGTGGATACACAAAATATACTTAAATATATTTAATAATACACCCAGACACGAAACAAACACCGATGTTCGTCACAGAAATATTTGTCCCGGGTGGGATTCGAACCCACGACCCACGCTGCGTAGTGAGCTCAAAAACATAGCCCTCATTATAGTTTTAAATTAAAATTTCCGTAAAAACAACACTACTTATTAAAATAGTGACTCAAATCGGTCCAATTTCCAGCGTGTCCTCACTCAAAAATATCTACATTCAAACTAGGTATCCTCCCTTTTACCTGACAAGGCTGATACCAAAATCAGTGCAGTTTTTCAATACTTATGATTCAGGAAATTAGTCCATTCCGTTACCGCATACGGCCTTCGATACGTCAAAGTGAATATGTATGAATTTAATCAACTTTAATTACAATTATCAGGGTTGCCTGTGTATTTTAAAAAGTGTGCATTATATATATCACGTCTTTTTCCCAGAGGGGTAGGCAGAGATCACTTCCAGCGATCCACTTTTCACCTCTGTGGGAAACGTGACGTGACGGGTTGTGGACCACGTCGCCGTCATTCTTAACAAGATCATTGCGTTCCCACGAGTAGCAAGGATATATGACGGGGAAGGAAAAGGGAGGAAGTATACCTACTATCGCCTCGGATGATTTGGACTGAGTCGATAGTAGCTCGAGAAGCCGGGGGCGCTTACCCGTATACCATTCCCCAACCACCGGACAGATAGTTGTGACTGGTATCCTCTGACTGGAAAAAAACTTAGACTTTAAAAATGTGTATATTTTTGGACTTGTCATGGTGATGATGTCTTCTACCTAGCTACCTAGGACAAGATAGCCACACTCACAAGAGCCAGATAAGTAAAATTGAACTTGATGTTTGAAAATAAAGTTTATTAAATAATTCTATTCTATCTATTACTAATTAAATTTTTCCTTTAAATCATAATGCAGTACTAAATGATAAATACTCGCATACTTAATACTATTGTAAACAACGATATTCACAACTAATAATAACATCAGGTATGAAACGTATAAAAAAATATTTATAGAAGTAGTCTTTATGTGCATTATCTTACTGACTAGAAATAAGATTATATTAAAATAGTTATTAGGGACTAGATTTATGAACTTTTAAAAGGTATTAAAACAGTATTTTAGTCATATCATCATCATGATCATCAGCAGCAGACACACAACACTGCGGGGGCAGGCGCCTACCCTAAATTACAATGCAAAGTTTAAGTACATGAGTATATATTATTATTTTACATTAAAACAAGTTTTTTTTTTCCTAACTGATCTATGATGATGGCTTGGAGTAGCCTCGTCATCATCACCGGACTTGCGGGGGAGCGAATGGCTCTCACCCCTTAAATAAAACAAGTACACTCATAATACTTTATAGGTATTAATGCGTACTTATATGTTAGTTAACTAAATACCGAAAGCGAAACTGCATTCTAAACCGGTGCGTGGGAACCCTACCCCGCCATTGCTAGCGGCCTTACGCGCATGCGCGAGATTTGACATTTCCCCGCGTTTTGGCGCCAAAGCCGCGCGCCACTGACGTATCCGACCGCGTTTATTTTTTTTATTTTTCCCGCGCGGCGCGTTGAAACTTTAAAAAGTTTTTATTGTGTTTTTTTTTATTGATTGATACTTATTTATCAATGAAATTGTAGTTGGATTCGTTTTAATTAAATGGGACATTTTGTGTGTTATATTGTGAATATTGTGTTTTGGTGAAGTGTTACAAAGAAAACTTAGCTGGCGTCATTTTATTCTGGTTAGTACCAATTTGTTTACATGTAAATAGGCTTTACAATTTTGCTTGTCCAATAAATAAGATGATATAATAGGTATGTTATACCGAAAAGCCCCTCATTTACTTACGTTTTTTTTTTAAATTCGCGTTCGGAAAATAATCAAAAATCACAGTTGTGATTTTTGATGAACATAATACAAAACGGAAAATAGCAACTGAGCTTTTTCTGTTACTGTTCGTATTATAAGTATCTAGTTAGCATAGAGAGGCATAGTTCCCAAATGAGACTCCGTTTCCGAGACGTTTGGTTACTAAAGTATGTTTAATTGTAATAATTTTTAGTAGTTTTAATGTTTGAATGTAATAATTTGAATGTTGTGTACACCTATTATTGGCTTATATATATACTAGATTAGTTACCATATAATGTATCTTCTGTTAAGTTGTGTATACATATATACTGTTGGTGCACCTTTACCAAATAAATAAATAAATGTTAAACCAGTAAAGAAAGAATAGAGTGTCTTGTTAAAATGCACTATATAATTTGCGACCGAATGCTGAAAAAACGATTAGTTATTTCGGCTCTACTTTTCCCGTTAAGTAGAAACCGAATTTAAAATTTCCATACAGATTTCAATTGAACTATCGCTTAAAATGTTTTCAATAAATATTCGTCAGTTTTACACGCAAATGATTCAAAGTAATAACATTTCAATGTCAAGCTTGTTTGTCAATTCGTTTCACCAAATATACTTTGACGAATAAGTAAATACTCTTACATTGAACTGCGATGACCCTTTATATGCCACAGTGCAGACATTGTTGTCAGTGAAGATAGCTGATTTAGTTAAACTTTTTGTTTTATTACTAGCTAATACGGCCGAATTGAGAGACCTTCTCCATTTTTGAGCCTCATCATCATAATCAGGCAATATGTCCCCACTGCGCACGGGCCTAAACTAGGGCGATCAGAGGGCCTACCATGAGTTGGCTATCGAAAACTTACGTACGTTAAAAACCTATCGAGAACTTTTTTCATACGGCCGATTTTAGTTCTTCGCGTAACCACCAGGGGCGCTGTACAAGTTTTTCATAGACATATTTACGTAGGCGAGTGCGTAAGTTTTAAACTCATGGTAGCGCTACAGGCCGCGAATCAACCACGCTGACCAAGTGCGGGTTGGTTGATTACACAAACTTAGAATAACTTGGTAGTTGTGCAGGTTTACAATTTTTTCCTTCATCGTCAAAGCGTCGCGATGAATATCTGTGTTTGTTCTGTGCCTGGGTGTGTTTCTTATTGTTTATTTATATATAAGTATAGTTGTTTGCGATATCCGCAAGACATGTGCTTAAGCTTCTTACTTGAAGAATGTGATTTTGTGTGGTATTTACTAATATACATGTAGGAGTGAGATACATCCGCTTCCTCACTAGTCCGCTGATGACAATGCTACTCCATGCCAACATACTAAATAAATAAATAAATTTTTCACAACATCACATACATCGATCTGGTCTCGTGGTAAGTAGCTTTAGCACTTGTGTTACAGAAATCAGAAACGACAGTAAATACACAAATATACTTAAATATATTTAATAGCACACCCAGACACGGAACAATCACTGATGTTCGTCACACAAATATTTGTCCCGAGTGGGAATCAAACCGACGACTCTTGGAACTGTAGGAAGTGAACCTGGGTCACTAACCACTGTTCCAACGAGCCAGTCAATAGTAATAGTATGTAAGTTTGTTAAAAAAAGACGTGTGGCACTCGGGGACTGCCGCGGTATAACTATTGCATAGCATCGTCCGATTTCGGAGCAGCTCGTCTCGATTCGTGCGAGTTTCGTAGAGTCGTACAATACGCCTAAACGCGCACAAACACCGTGCCGGTCTTCCGAACTGAAACGACGTTAGACGATTGTGAGGTTTTTTTCGTTACGGATTTTCTTAGTCCGGTCGCCGCGCACAAAGCCCGCGATAAAAGCTATGCAATAGCTTAAAAACTGATATTTATCTCACTGTCTTAACATTAACTGTGTCTAAATCTCAGAGCTCAATCCCAGCGATTTGCAGTTCGGTAGGCGTTAGTCTCAAAATGCCAAGGCGACATTTTGTAACTCCGTTGTGTTTATAAAATTGAGAAATATTTGACCGGTGCGTTTATCTATTGGCCGCCACAAACTTGCTCAGCAAGTTGTTTTCAATGTCAAGTGAATTAAATGTTGTCAAGTATTTTATAAAAAAAAATATCTCCTAATCTGGTTTAAAATAAAATGGGCTAAATTTACATAGGTACCCAAATAAAAAAAGATAAATTTCAGTATGCATAGACATTTATGTGTAACTTACACATATGTCAATATGCATTCTGAAATTGTGCTGCAAAAACGACTGATTTAAATAAAAAGCAATAATTATAAATCTATAATATAAAAATGAATCGCAAAATGTGTTGCTAAACGCATAACTCAACAACGTCTGAACCAATTTTTCCAATTCTTTTTTTAAAATGTTCGTTAAAGTACAAGGATGGTTCTTACGGCAAGAAAAAATAGAATACTTGCTGGGAAAACCCTTTTCTTTTTCACATTGTTTTGACAGGGCGAAGTCTGATGGGTCAGCTAGTAATTAATAAATATAGGTTACACAACATCAAATACAGTGATCTGACACTCGTTGTAAGTAGTTTAAGCAATTGTGTTACGGATGTCAAAATCAACAGTGGATACACAAAATATATCCTTCCGCACGACACGAATACCTACTAGTAGTGCTAGTAGTACTACTCGTATTACTGTTAAATATGTAGGAATAGTCGAATTCGGAAACAAAACATACAGTTACAAATAATATGGGTCAATACCGCGTAAGAAAAAAATGTAAAACCCTTTAATAAGTTATTCCAAGTTTCACTTATTGAAGTAAAACGATCTCGTTTAGCACACAATTGATTCGAATAATAGATAGACGTGATCTAAGAAACGTTTCTACTCTAAAAAGTTGACATTGCACAAACGGTGTAGCAATCATTTTAAGACACTGTGCTACGGCGGCGAAAAATTGGATTAAAATTGTTTTATTATGTTAAAATGGCGGATGACTTGGTGAACTTTTATAATACTAAATATAAGATAGACAATAAATGCATTTGTAATTCGATGCCATGACGTAACTGAAGTTATAAGTATTTTATGTTAGTACTGATGTTTAAAAAATAAATAACCTGCTTTCAAAAATCCATTTACTCTTACTTCCTAACTAATATAGATGCAAAATTTCTATTTTAATTTAAGTTTATTCAGTTGTTAATTTACATTTTTTGCCTGTCAGGTTAAGACTATTGAACCGGATTATATTAAATTTGGTACACAGATAATCCAAAGCCTGAACTACTGAACCTATATTAATCCCATTCTATGTCCTTCCTCAGGAAAGGGCATAGGATACAGTTACCGATTTTTCTACAAGGGTGTGATGTTTTTGTAATACGACTTTATGCAAACAGAGTCGCGCGCGGAAAGCTAGTGAATAAATGAAGACCGACTCTGTGGACCAGTTGTTAGTGAACCCAGAGTCTCCTACGGTTCCAAGAGTCGTGGGTTCGTACCCAGCTGGGACAAATATTTGTGTGCCGAACATCGGTGTTTGTTCCGTGGCTGGGTGTGTTATTAAATATATTTAAGAGAGTCGTGGGTTCCATTCCCACTCGGGACAAATATTTGTGTGACGAACATCGGTGTTTGTTCCGTGTCTGGGTGTATTATTAAATATAATGAAGTATATTTGTGTATCTACTTTTGATTCTGATACCCGTAACACAAGTGCTTAAGCTACTTACCACGGGATCAGATCAATGTATGTGATGTTGTGAAATATTTATTTATTTATTTATTTAAGGGTATTTGAGTATCCACTGTTAATTCTGATATCTGTAACATAAGTGCTTAAGCTACTTACCAGGGGATCAGATCAACATATGCGGTGTTGTGTAATATTTATTTATTTAATGTAAATTAATACATAATTTTCTTAATACATTGAGGATTGCTTAATATAAATGTTACTAGGTTTGTTTCAAAAGATCAAATATCTAGCCACTGCTGACCTGCTATATAGTTCAGTAGTGGTTACGCGGTTTTGATGATCAGATACTTTAACAATACTCTTGTTTAATTTTATGTGTTTGTATTACGTCGTCTGTAGAGCGAGTGGTCGCTTTTGCAATACCAGACTGTGTTGTATTAAATTAAAAATAAAGAGATGTTGAAGCAAATAGCTAACATTGATTTCTAGGTAAGTTGTTTAAACACTTGTATTACGAATATTATGATCCCGGGCTCTTCAGGCGGGGCGTGAAACGGCATTTTAGTAGGCCTTCAGGGTGAGTGCGACAGGCTCAATATGGTCTATTGTGCCTGTCGACCTCATATGTGGATCTTACTACCGCTTACCATCAGATGAGGTCATCTTGTTAGTCTATTATAAAAAGAAATATTATACATAACACTAACTATTCTACCCTATGTCATTATGGCAGGCCCTCCCAGATCATGTTTTCACTCCCTCCTAATATCCCGGGTTCTTTAGGCGGGGCTTGAAGCAGCATCTAAGAGGTCTTTAACTCAGTTAAAGTTCTTTTCAGTGTTTGGACTATCTGTGAACCTAATTTAATTTTAATCGTTCCAGTAGTTTATGCGTGAAAACGCAACATATTCACATAGTTACTTTGTGGGTAACAAGGTGACATAATTCTTTGTTTTTTGACTACGAACCTTTGTAAAATTACAGACCATAACAGAATTAACAGGGAATTGTCCCATAAAACTAACATTTTATGTTCACCGTACGTTTTGACCAGACTTCTGTACAGTCATCCTCATCATGTTTATCTTAAACCTTAATACATAGCAGTAAGGTTTGAAATGTGCATTTATTATCTCTTGTACCGACTGTCGGCCTTTTAGTAAGGCCATTTTTGTGCCATACATTAAAATGACCAGTTTCTTTGATGATTCAATATTGGACGTGCGTATTGGTGGAAGCAATTTATTGTTTTTATGATGTCAACCTTATGTTGACAGGGTTTTATTTAATCAAATTATTAGTGCTGTGGTTTGTCAAAGAAACACCGGTTTATATTTGTGTTAGCAATCAGGATTTATAGATTTACAGCATTCTTATAAGCTCATGTTGCTATGGCGACTGATCCGGTATGGTTTTCGATAGAATTAGTATACTGAATTCTGGGGTATAGCTACCACCATATCAGCTGTATATGTGAATATGTTTTACTCGATAAACGCGAAGAGAAATATTATATGGATCAATAGTGCAATGGGAGTGATCTGCCGGTATAGATAGAAATTCGTTCTTCTTCTAGAATTACAATAGTTTTGAAGGTCTAAGCGTACAAAGGGACAGACAGACAGCGGAAAAAGTCTTCATTTTAAACTATATAGAGACATAAAACTGTATTAACATTTTAAACTATTTAGAGGCATTTCGAGCTCTTTACAGCGCTCGTGGTCACGGGCAAGACTTCGGGTCTCTACATAATATGTTTAGAGTAATACACGCGAGTATAATCCGTAAACTTAGTTCAAATGTGTAGTGTTCGCGCAAATAATAGACAATACTACTATAAAGTGAAGTTGTTTGATACATTTACCATTGCTGTATCTATCGTCTGTTACGTAAGGTAAGACCGTATTTCTCTTTCGATCGTAAATAGTTAGTAATTGGTTCACAAACGAAGGTCTATACCGCGTATGACGAAATAGGCCCTATGAGTCGTGGGAACGATACCAGATGCCGTAGACAAAGTAACAATATCAAAACGATAACGAAGTTCGAAAAGAATAAAATGTATGGGATTGACGTTAGACGCGATAAATGACGTGGTCAATCTAATGTCAATCACATACATTTTTTGCTTTTCTTACTTCTTGTTTTGATATTGTTAATTTGTCTAAGCCCCCTAAGGCTTGCGGTGAGCGGGATGACTCAGAGCGAGGACCTTGGATCATCAGGGATGGATAGGGTCCATCAATGAAGTCGATGAGGAAAGCCTCATAAGGATGCTCGCCCACGTCCGATAATCGGTGACCGATTTTATGTACAACGTACTGATAGCAATGAAGCATACTTCCTACAAAAACTCGGTGAAATATGAATTTTATACAAATTGAAGTCGTAGTCCTACAATATCCTAAACTATCCTAAAAGTCGGACATAGGCGGGCAGATACGAGTCAACTATACTAAACACGAATACCGCGTATAAGCATTTTTTATAAACAGCATTTCCTTAAATAAAGTATTTTTCTACTCGCCGTTTTGTTCAACCAGAAACAGACAGAATGACATTCACATTTGCTTACTTAGTAGGGAATTTGTGAAGGCTCTACTGCATTACCTTGGGTAGTAACTGTGGTATAGTAAGGTGTCGAGTGGCGAGTGAACGGAGCAATGTAACTGATATCTACAAATTATAATATGTACTTATGTACTAGATTACAGTATTAGATGTAACTTAAACCACAGAGCATTATTGGTTATCTATACCTTTCAATCAGTTTGTGGTAATATTTATAGCCACCAGTTTTATCAGTCAGGGGATACCAGTCACAACTATCTGTCCGGTGGTTGGTGAACGGTATACGGGTAAGCGACCCCGGCTCCTCGAGCTACTATCGACTCAGTCCAAATCATCCGAGGCGATAGTATCCTTCCTCCCCTTTTCCTTCCCCCGTCATATATCCTTTCTACTCGTGGGAACGCAGTGACCTTGTTAAAACAATGCACAAGGCAGAATGGCGGCGACGTGGTCCACAACCCGTCACGTCACGTTTCCCACAGAGGTGAAAAGTGGATCGCTGGAAGTGATCTCTGCCTACCCCTCTGGGAAAAAGGCGTGATTGTATGTATGTATGTATGTGGTATTTATAGCACTCACAGACACCTCGGATAGGAACTAATAATGTGAAGTGATGAGATAAGTACTTAGTACATACGTAAAATTTATATTTATAAAAAGAATTTTCGGGATGACTTCACTGCACCTGATGAAAAGCAGTAGTGAGCTCCACATACGAGGTCGACAGGACCTTATTGAGTCCTTCGCACTCATCCTGCTTTCATGATATCACATATACATAATGATTTTATATATCTAGCTTTCCAGAAATCATTTATCACTTAAAAAATCGCTGCAAATTTCGCATTTGTAAGGTATCCCACCGATTTCGGCTATGGTGACCAATCTTAATGAAGATCAGCCAACTGCACCTTATCATATTAGTGCATAAGTGTACGACATATACAAATGCAGTCTCTGTTCCTTTACGCTCATAGTTCGGAGAGATTGCAATAAGACTAGATCGAAAGATCATGCAGCATCCATAGCACACAGCAGAATATGGTCTATTGTGCCTGTCGACCTCATATTTGGATCTCACTACCGCTTACCATCAGGTGGAGTGAGGTCATCTTGTTAGTCTATTATTAAAAAAAAATCCGTTACCAACAGGCTGAGCATATACATTAACAGAAAGACAAACTTTGCATATAATATTACTCACAACACCAGGTCGTTTTTACACATTTTCTATAATTTCTTTGCTCCTATTGGTCGCAGTGTGATGTTGTATAGCCTAAAACCTCGATAAATTATCTATCCAACACCAGAATAGTTTTTCTATTCGAACCAGTCCTTCCTGAGATAAACGCGTTCAAACAAACAACCTCTTCAATAAAGGCAATAAAGATTATTATGTATTTATATAGTTTTTCAACTCTCTACCCCTTGAGGCAGGTAAAATCGTCAGATATGCGGGCCTTAGCCAAGCATAGCTGAAGTTTCGGTAAATAAGAATTTCCTAGTCAATCTGCATGTGTTTAAAATAACGGCTTTTTGTAGCGTATGATATATTTTGGGTGGAATTTGAAGTAGTTCTAAATTTTTGTGTAGTATTTTTGGTATTATGCCTGTTGATGATATGACTATTGGTATTGTGTAGACGGAGTTAGCTTGCCATTTTTTTATTTCTATTGCGAGATCATGGTATTTACTTATTTTTTCTGATATTGTAGACTGTATATTATGCGTGTTTGGGACTGCGATGTCGATTAAGTATACTGTTTTATTGATTTTATTATAGATAGTGATGTCGGGTCTATTAAAGTGTACAGTCCTATCAGTGATTATTCTTCTGTCCCAGTAAATTTTAGTGGTGCTATTTTCAAGAACTGTGGATGGAGTGTACTTGTAGTATGGTTGTTTTTTATTGATAAATTTGTGAACATGGGCTAAATGTTGATGAATTATGGCAGGAACCTGATCATGGCGATGTTTGTAATCAGATTGTACCAAAGTTTTGCAGGCGCCAGTAATATGCTGAATAGTTTCAGAAGCACTGCAGCATCGTCGGCATAGGTCGTTTGTCAGCTCTTTGGTGATTAACTTCCGGTAATTACGTGTCGCTATCACTTGGTCTTGAATCGCCAGCATGAAGCCTTCTGTTTCGGGGAAGAGCTCGCCGCGTGTCAGCCAGGAATTCGATGCACTTTTGTCTACATGCAGCTGGACCAGGTCGGCTCTATGTCTTCCGTGCAGTGATTTTTGGGTCCATTCATTGATCTTTTCTATTTTGTTAGTAGAGTTTTGATTTTGTTGAAGTGTTTTGTCATTTAGGTTTAATGGTGTTAGTTTTTTATCAGTAAAGACTAGATTAGAATAAAGTGGTAAAAGTTCTGCTTTTCTGTGAAAAAAGGCGCGTAAGTTTATAATTTGATTGTTGCACAAGTTTTTGATATCAATGATCCCTCGTCCTCCTTCTGCTCGAGGGAGAATTAATCTTTGGCAACATGATTTTGGGTGATGTTTTCTTTGTTTAGTAAGTAAAGTGTTAATAGTGCGCTGTAATGATAAGAGATCTGCTTGTGTCCAAAATATGATACCAAATGAGTAGGTGAGTAATGAAATTGCGTAAGTGTTTATTGCCTTTATTAGATGTTTAGAGTTTAAGTGTGTTTTCAGTATTAATTTTAATCGGTGTATAAATTTTGTTTTGAGTATTTGTTTAGTCTGTTTCTGTTGTATCTGTCTTGCTTGGTGAAATCCTAAGTATTTATATGTAGACTCTTCATCCATTGGTTCTATATTCTCGCCTGTTTCTAATGTATATGTGTTGAGCTGCAATTTGCCACGTTCAATAGAGTGTACTTTACACTTATCTATTCCGAATTGCATGTGTATGTCTTTAGAGAACAGTTGTGCCAAATCTGCTAGTCGAAATAATTCTTCTTTACTGCTTCCAAAGAGTTTTATGTCGTCCATATACATCAGGTGTGATAAAACTTGCTGTGTTTCGCCATTCGCTATTTTATATCCTGCATCTGAACTATTTAGTAAGGTTGACAGGGGGTTCAACGCTAAACAAAACCACAAGGGGCTTAGGGCGTCGCCTTGAAATATTCCCCGTTGAATCTGTATGGGTTCTGTAGTGATAGAAATACCGTTCTGTTTCAGTTTGAGTACGGTCTGCCATTTTTGCATTGCTGTTTTTAAGAAATTAATGAGGCTTGGGTGGATTTTATACAGACTCAATACCTGTATCAGCCAGCTGTGTGGGACCGAATCAAAAGCCTTTTGGTAATCGATGAACATAGTGTGAATATTTTTCCTCTTTCTTTGTGCTTCCTTCATCACTATTGCGTCTATGGTAAGTTGTTCTTTGCAGCCTTTACTATATTTTCTACATCCTTTTTGTTGCTCAGTGAGAATATTATTAGCTTCTATGTGTTCGTGTATGATTTCACTGATACATGCTGTTATAATTTTGTAAATTGTTTGGAGACATGTAATGGGTCTATATTTGGCTGGATTTTTAGTATCGTTTTCATCTTTTTGTAACATGTATGTAACGCCTTCAGTTATGAAATCTGGTATTGTTTCTGGGGATTGTATAAATTTGCTTATATTGTTGTGGATGTGTGGATAAGTGCATGTGAATTTTTTGTACCAGTAATTGTGTATATGGTCGGTCCCGGGCGATTTCCAATTGTGTGTGCGGTTAATGACTTGGATGAATGTGTCTACGGGTATGTAGTCATCAAACTCCATTTCCGGTAAGTTGGTGGTGTTGATGTCTTGCATCCATTGTGAGCTTTGGTTGTGTTCTATGGGATCCTCCCATATGTTAGACCAAAATTGTCTGAGGTCTGTAATCGTCGGCGTTTCTCTATTGTAAGTATTATTCTGGTTGGTGTTTGAAAAGAGATTTCTGTAAAAGTGTTTTTCATTGAATTTAAATTGTGTATTTTGCTTTTTTCTGGCTGTACATGTTAGGTATCTTTTAAGTCTGCTGGCTGTTGCATTTAATCTTTGTTTGAGTGAGTCGAGAAAGTGTTGTAATTCGGTGTTTGGGTTTTCGTATGTAGCATGTATTTTGTATTTAGTTTTTATTTCTTCTACTGTATTTATAACTTTAGTGCTCCTGCTTCCATTAATGTATTGTGTTAGGCGTCCTATATCTGATCTTAGTTGTTTAATTTTGTTTTCAAGTCGTCTCTGCCAGAATGGTTTACCTCTGTGTGCATTGTTGGTGTCATTTGTATCAAATATTTTTGGGCTATTGCAGATTGCTGCTGTATATGCTGCGGAGTAGATTATAACATGAAGTGTAAGAAAATCTAGGTCTATGTATAAGTATTTCGGTATTACGGATTTATTTAAGTATTCTACTATAGCGTCAAGTTTATGGGATGGTTTTTGTCTCGGAATAAATGGCCTTGTTGTGGGGTTAGTGTCCTTAAACCTTTCGTATGCAATTTTGAACGTGTCCTCTACTGCTGTCATGTCTAATTGTTGATTATTACGTGTGTTTGTATTAATGTGTGTATTGCGGTTATTTTCTGAGATAGTTTCTAAACTATTCTCTTCATTTGTAGCAAATTCGTTATCTAATTGGTTGGTAATTTCTTGAGGATTGGGTATTTGATCATTTAAATTACTAATGTTTTGTTCTACTTCTTGTCTTATGGTTAGTATGCTAATTTCACTAAGTAAGCGGTTTCTAATTATGGCTCTATGTTGGTCGGAAATACGTTGTTCGGATAAGTGTGAAAGCTGTGGAAAATACTGTATAAATTGTTCTCTCAGTTTTTGTCTATACGCGGTCATATTGGTTTCAATTTCTGTGACTTCAAAATATGATTTAACAATGGCTTCATTCATTTCATTTGTCCATCTCATTCGTCCGCCTTCATTAACAGTGTTAATAGTTCGCTGTGTTATCTGTGAATATGTTGGTCCATTTGATGTATTTATGTGTTTTAGTTGTGCTGAAACATCGGCTTTTATGCCTTCTAAAGTGTCCTGTGATAACATTTTGTTATTTACTATGGCTCTGCGTTGATCTCCTAATCGTTGTTTTGATGCGTGCATGTCAGGAAACGCTTCAGTGAATTTTTCGTGTAAAATATCTAAATGACCTCTTGTTGTTTTTTCAAGATTTGTTATTTCAAGATAGGTGCGCCAGATGAATTTGTTCATATCTTCAGTCCATCTTTTTCGTGCGCATGGTTTATCAGCAGTGGGTGCAGAAGTATGAGCATTTGCTCTCTGCACAACATCTGCCGATATGGGGGAAGTGGTTGATGATCGGGATGTAGCTGATAGTTCGAAGGGGTGATGAGCTGGGGGATGGGAATAAACTATGGGTTGATGAAATTGGTGATGACGGGTTTGAGGTGATTTCGGCTATCATATGTTCGGGGTCATGCCCAGCGAGGGCCTGCCTGCTCAGCTCCTCGCCACCGACGGTTCGCATGCTGTAACACCCAGCGTCGGCTCCAGGTGTGCCCCGGCGATAGCCCCCGGGAAGCGGCCGTAAATTATATCTCTTCAAATTTCTCTCCATAATGATTGGGTTGGTTGGGACCGTTAGTTTGGGAAAGGTGAATAAGATGGTATGGACCGTAGTGCTAGTGTCTCCTCTTATTTAGAGGGTAGTAAATGCGATGTTCACGTATAGGGTTCGTACAAGCTCTCCCGTAAGCCCCCCCACCACGACAAGGTGGTCCCCTGGGGGGGTTATTATTATTATTATTATACGGTTTACATTTTTCTACTCTCCGTAGAGAACTATTTTAAAAGTACGGGCCAAAGCCAAATGCTAAAAAATTATAAATAGAAAGAATTATTATTATTATTATTCAGCTTTATAACATTAAGGGCCAATTTTTCAAAGGCTAGTAAAACTTAACGGAGAAATAAACTATAAGCCGCAAGCAAAAATAAGGACACGTCACTACTGACACTCACTCTTAGAAACAAAACGCCCATAATTTGGTCTTCTTATAATTTACCTCACCTATTAGTTTTATCTGGCCATTGAAAAATCGGCCCTTAGTGTAGATTAGTAAGAATATATATATACTTAATTATATCTGTGCATAGTTACTACGTTTACATTGACCGAACTAACTGGTATACCAGTAAGTAGATTGTCATGACATTGGTAGTCAAACTACAGCAGTTTGGCGGGCGAAAAAAAAGAATCGTAAACGAGTTAATTTCATTCATTGCAATCGTATATTATGATATACACTGCGGAGCATGACCGGCGTATTATGCAGCGTTGTCGTAATGAGACGATTATACAATCGTTGATAAGCTACGCTTTCGACGATTTTATTACGGTGTCTTCTCGATACGATCGATTTTCCGGGTCGAGCGATCGATTCGATTGCTCTCTCTCTATTAGTGAACTTCTTATTCACAGTTTCAGAAACGGATACGAATAATAAAATAAAATATCTGGGACATATCTACACACGGCCACCTGACCCCAAACTAAGCAGAACTTGTACTTACTGGTCAGAGATATACATAATAGATAATTATAAATACATACTTAGATACATAATCACACCCAGACACGGAACAAACACTGAGAATCATCACACAAATATTTGTCCCGATTGGGAATTGAACCCACAACTCATGGAACTGCCAGCCAGGGTCACTATCCACTTTTAATGACTTCTTTGTTTGCTCTACTTTTGTTTTTTATTTCTTAAGCCATACGTAAGAATCACGAACAAACCTTCTACATACCATACATACCCTTCTCAACCCTAGTCACTATATCTTCTTTCACGAAAACTTCAAACTAGAAGTTAGTCCTCGCTTTATGCACCAAATAAATATATTTTCATTTCATAAAATGTGTATTGGTATTAGTACTGTGGGAATGCACGCGTGCAGGTAGTGTTACCAAACTAATGCTTTCACACGATTTGCGTAAGTAATTCACACATTGTTCATACATAAATGGTAGGGTATCCATGCTGTATGTCGCAATGTGGACTTGTCTACCAAAGCCTGCTCGAGGTTCAGGATTCGAATCTTGGAACATAATAACGTATCATTAAATACTTATTCCTTCAATACTAAATGTATACACTTGCTTAAGTCTGTGATTGTAACCAATTTGGAAAATATCATCGTGTATGTATTTTTTGCTTAGTACATGTACACATAAATATGACATACTTTTATTCCCACTATGTCAAATTTATTGTTTACAAAATACTTGTTTATGTGAAAATAAATACTTTATGAAATTACGTAAAGCATTAACTTCCAAATCATCTACATTTGTCAATTTTGGTAATTGCTAGTATTATTACAAAAATGAAGAATTTGTTACTTTGCTTGTAAGAGCGTATCTCAGGAACTATTGGTTCGACTTATACATTATTTTAGTGTTAGATAGCCTATTTATAGAGGAAGGCTATAGGCTATATATCATAACGCTAATACCAATACGAACGATCCAGTAATAAATAATATTTCAAAATCGCGTCTATTTTCGTTTTTCTTGCGTTGCGTAAAACTAAACGTTAACGTTACGCAAAAATCTTATTATATTACGAATTGTTCGTAGTGCCCGTGACCACGAGCGCTAAGAGCTCGGAACGTCGGATCTCTAAATAATATGTTTGGGAAAGCAATACACGCGAGTTTAATCTGTAAAGTTGGTTTTATTTCAAACTAGTTGTGCCAGCGACTTCGTCCGCGTTTTTGCACATTTTCCATGGTTTGTTTTGCTCCTATTGTTTGCAGCGTGATGTCATATGGTCTAAAGCCTTCCTCTATGAATGGTCTATCCAACACAATAATTATTCAATTCGAATCAGTAGTCCCTGAGATTAGCGCGTTCAAACAAACGAACAAACTCTTCAGCTTTATAATATTAGTATAGATGGGATCATTTGTTTCTACAAAATCCTCTAGGAATAGTCCTGTTAATCCCACCCGTGTGGTCACCTCCTCAGTCTCGCTGTAGTCTCTGGTTGCGCAAGCGCACCGCTCGGATACTGCGCTGCGCCGGTCAAGGTCAGCGGAGACGATTTTCACAAACGGCTTTACCACCCCTTGTGTTGTCAAGAGTTTAGGCACTTATTAAGGGTTCCATCCAACAAACACGATTTAAAAAAAAATGTTTTAGAACCCTTCGTTTGCTAGTACGAATCGCACTTGATCGGTTTTTTAGTGTTCTTTCATCAACAATCGGGTGATTTTCGATGAAAGAAAGGTTATGATTATAGAATTCCGGTTAAAAAAAGGTACTCTTTTAAACAGACTTAAAAAAATGGAGGACGTTTCTCTTTGACCGCATATATGTTTTTTTTACAACTTCTAGTTGTATGTGAGGTAGGTTATCGATAGTACAGATAGGAGAGAATATCATAGTACTATGCACCATTCTTACGGTAGGGCATTGCCCCGATCCCCACCATATCTACGGCCTTGTTAATGAAGATTGAAGGTATTTATTAAATTCTGGTTGACTAATTGTATCGTCCGCTTGTGGCAATGTGAATGCAGTCACGCTCTGTTGCACTTTGTAATTAGAAGGTAATGCTATAAGGTTGCTTGATGCTCGATGGGACAGTCTCTAAGTAACGATTTGATGATTTCATATTGCCCATATGGAGCACGTGCCTGACTTAAACAAGGTCGATCAGGCCTTAGTCTACCACACTGGCCAAGTTTTTTTTATAGGCTAATTAGATGACCTCACTCCACCTGATGGTAAGCGGTAGTGAGATCCCAATGAGGTCGACAGGCACAATAGACCATATTGAGCCTGTCGCACTTACCCTGAAAGCCTGCTTAATATACACCGTGAAATTTTAGTGGTTGTTTTCCCGTAGTAAAATGATTCTATCTTAGTAGTACAAAAGATGTGTGCAGTTCTTTTTTGGTAAAATCAATAAATGCCGGTTTTACGAAAAGTTTAACCGTTACTCGAAAACACGTTCGAACCGCTTTATGACTTAGGATGTAGAGCTTCTTTAGCTTTAAGCATCGATTTCATGCGGCAAGCACTACCTGAATACGTCACATCTTCAAAAACAACGATAGCTTCTCTCGTTTTCGAGTTGGAAAATTATTATTCTGGAAAATCGAAAAAAAAATTTTTTTTTTCGAGGAATAATTTGCATGATTCTTTAGTATTACTAAAACAACCAATAAAATTTCACGGTGTATAGCATAGGAGGGAGGGAAAACATGAGCTGGAAGGGCATTCCATGTCTTAATGACATGTGGCAGAAAAGAGGAACTAAACCTCTTAGTCCGAGCGACCAGCGCCTGCATTGTATGTGGATGGCAGCGCTGCCCAGCACGTGTCGTTTGGGAGTGGAAAGGGGAGGGAGGGACTAGCTGAAATAGCTCTTAAGAGCATTCCCTATTATAGAGATGGTAGAGAACACTTAGAGTGCGCACACTTAAAGAGTAGGGTTTGGAGAGAAAGAGCTTTCTCCGACGTAGATAATTCGCCTGAGAGTTGTGGCAAGTGTAAACGACCCTGATGGTGTGATAATCAGCTCTGATGTTTTCTTTCACCGAAAGAGTGTCGAGTGTCGAGTTTCAGAATAATAATTTTCCAACTCGAAAACGAGAGAAGCTATCGTTGTTTTTGAAGAAATGACGTATTCAGGTACTGCTTGCCGCATGTAATCGATGCTTAAAGCTAAAGAAGCTCTACAAGTCTACACCCTAAGTCATAAAGCGGTTCGAACGTGCTTTCGAGTTACAGTTAAACCTGTCGTGAAACCGGCATTTATTGATTTTACCAAAAAAGAACTGCACAAATCTATTGTACTACTAAGATAGAATCATTTTACTGCGGTAAAACAACCACTTAAATTTCACGGTGTATAGGTGCGTGTGATGTCCTATAAGGGCATGCCTACATTTGAAACTTATATCTGTATAAAATATATCTGGGACATTTCTACACACGGTTTCCTGACTCCAAACTAAGCAGAGCTTGTACTATGGGCGTCAGTGACTAATACATACAAATATATTTATAAATACATACTCAAATACATAATCACACCCTAACACGGAACAAACACCTATGTTCATCACACAAATATATTCTTCCTGAGTGGGAATCGAATCCACAAATCTTGGAGCAGACAGGGTTACTATCCACTGTTCCACCAAGCCAGTCGACTTAACTAACCATATCACTCCTTTATTATACAATTATATTAAATTCATTAAAAGTTTGTGACCGTGTCTGTCGTATCTGATCCAATTGATTCCTATCTGTTACGTAACAATCGATTAAGTTGTTGAGAATCAATTTAAAAGTTGTTTCAGAAACGAAAGTGCAATTATTGATCCAATACGATTACAAGTATAGTTTAATATCATTAAACATATAAACGTAAATAAAATCACGCATTTTTCCCAGAGGGGTAGGCAGAGATCACTTCCTGCCATGTTCTAATATGAATGATCTTTAATGAATGGATTGGCAGCACATTTAGTAGTGCTTTTGTATATTGTACTAGGAGTTATAGGTTCTATTCCCATCCGGAACACACATTTTATATGCGTCATAAGTACACAAAAAAAACCATTAGTGTCCGACCGAAGCTTTGGCTTCGGCTTCGGCCACCTTCGGCCAAAAGGCGAATCTTCGGCGAAACCTTCGGCTTCGGCCGGGTTTTGGGCCGAAGCCGAAGGTTTCGCCGAAGATCCGAGCAACCGTCGGGATTGAACTATACCAGAGCCGCTCTAAGTTGGCCGATTTGACACTTTTTATTTTATATTTTGCATTTATCCTTGTTAAGAGGAACATATTTAGCGAATCATAAAGAACAACTTTTAAAAATAAGACGTTATTTTAAAATGTCAAATGCACCTAATTATCTAATTATTTGTCTTTTTTTACTTAAAATAATTGAATTATAAAAAGAAATTTTCTAAATTTTCCACTCTGTATTACGCTTTTACAAGGCTACGCCGTTTGACACGTTTTCATAGTGACGTAATGGGTAATACTCACCAGGTATTTTTTTAAAATGGGATGAAGGATTTAATAAGTATTGTATTTTAAAAATAAATATATTTTTCAATAAGAAACTTCAATTCAATCTTCTGGATGTGAATAAATGTTTTTAATAAAAAAATTGTTATACTAGGGTATTTGACTATTTTTTTATTTTGATATAGTTGGATGGACCACTCGAACACAAAGACACTGTTGAAAGTACCACTTTGATATCTGGTAAATACTCACCAGGTATTTTTTAGAAATAGGATGAAGGATTTAATAAGTATTGTATTTTAAAAATAAATATATTTTTAAATAAGAAACTTCAATTCAATCTTCTGGATGTGAATAAATGTTTTTAATAAAAAACATGTTATACTAGGGTATTTGACTATTTTTTTATTTTGATATAGTTGGATGGACCACTCGAACACAAAGACACTGTTGAAAGTACCACTTTGATATCTGGATAACTCTACGAGATATTACAATTTTAATTGCACATTATTTGGGCGAGCTCAAAAATGCTCCATACAAACGTCGACTGTCGTGTGACGTCACACGCTAGTTTGTTGTATGCAGCGCCTAAGAAGTTTGTTCGGTAGGTTCATCAAAAGTTGCGTTTATTGATATGTTTTCATAATGAAAGATGTGACTAATTCTGTTATTAATAAGATGACAAAGAAATTTTAAATGATAAACTTTAAATGTCTTTTGTAGTCTCATTTCGCTAAAAACTTAAGTTTCGTTTTCATTAATAATATTGATTTACATAAATCTTACTGATTTTCATAAAAATGGCAAGCATAACAACCATAGTCAAATACCCTATTAGACCTTGCTTGGTTATAAAGTGGAAATAACTGTTACTTATATACTTCGGCAATTTTACCGTTGTCCCTCACTAGTGCAGTCAGTCTGACATGTGTCAAATCGGCCAACTTAGAGCGGCTCTGGTATAACTGTTACGAAAGACTGAGAGACAGCGCGACCGACCAGTCGTGTTTGCTTCGTAGGGTGTTTTGTTCGGCTTTGTCGAGTAAACAAAGACTGATTGATTGGTCTGATTGTGATTTATAAATTACTTAATAAATAAATGATTATTTTTTACGAATAAATCACAAACTCTTTTTATCATCTTTGAATCCACTTCCATATGAGACAGTCAATATAAACCTTCAATATTGAAGTTTCGAAATAATCTATAACATTAATTGTAGCTTGTAGACAATATTGAACAAAATTACTAAGAGCTTATAAACCTTCGGCTTCGGCTTCGGCTTCTGCCGAAGATTGTGGCGATTGCCGATTAATCGGCTTCGGCTTCGGCCGAAAATAGACCTTCGGTCGGACACTAATAACCATTTTTTTTTATAATAAGCTAACAAGATGACCTCACTCCACCTGATGGAAAGCGGTAGTGAGATCCAAATATGAGGTCGACAGGCACAATAGACCATATTGAGTCTGTCGCAGTCACCCTGAAAGCCCGCTCAAAGAGGAGACCACTGCTGCGGCAACAACGAGACAAGGCGTGGAGTCTCGCATCGGTATTGAGCTGTGCGGGTCGGAGTTGGCCAGTCCGCTGGACGGAAGTGCCCCCGTTTCTACGGGTCTCTATCTGGCCGCCGGGCTGACCCGCTCCGCCCGCACAATACCGCCACTAAGACTCCACTGGTCCGGCGCTTGCCGCAAAAATGGTCCCCCTGGCTCCGGTTCGTACAGTGCTGATCCCGGAACGCGACCTGACCGAGAGAGGCCAGAGTCACTTGGCGGGTTTTACGCAACTGTATGGTGGTAACAGCAACCGGTCGACAAAACGTCTCCCACCTGATTTATGTCAGACACCTAAATAAATATTAGTATAAATATTTGGTAAAATCACATATATTGATTGGATTGATTTGATCCCTGTAACACAAGTGCTTGAGCTACTCTCAAGCACTTGTGTTACAGGTATCAGAATCAACAGTGGATACATAAATCCTTACTAATATTATAAATGCGAAAGTAACTCTGTCTGTCTGTCTGTTACGCTTTCACGTATAGAATACTGAACCGATTAAACCGAAATTTGGTACAGATATAGTCCAGAGCCTAGAAAAGGATAAAGGCTACTTTTTAACCAACTGCGCTATGAAGAAGTAATGTTTTACCCGTTAAACATCATTCACATTAGTATGTATTTATACCTATACATAAATATATTTAATAACACATCACACCCGAACCCACAACTTTTGGAACCGCCAGCCAGGGTCACAAACCACTGTTCCACGGATCCAGTAAATCTATTGATGAATTACACAAACGCAATCTCTCCAACAATGTGTATACCTTGTGGCGGGCGTAATTAGCGCCAACAAAATAATTAATATAAATTACCGGGGTTGTGCAAGGGCCTGTTGCACACTTCCGCCGTTATCTGTATCGCCGCCGGTTGGCAGGCATTATGTTGATGGACAGACAAACGTACATGGATTATTCATTGTTGCACAAATAGTAACAAAAAGTAACGATAGGGTAATTTTTAGTCCGAGACTGCGTCCGTGTGAAGTCGGGTTGTTTATCGCGTATAACCTAGTCTATTGCATAATCTAATTAAACGTACACTACATTAAATTATAGTAATTTTGATTGATTGCTTTTAAGGGGAAACTTTCCATTTTCCATTCATGACCAAATCTATACGGCTTAGTAAAATTTAAGTGTGTTTATTATATCAGTTTTTACTAAATGGGTAGTACCTATTTATATCGAAAACAAATAACAAAAACACTATTTAAAAAAAAATATCTGTCTGTTTATTCCCGCTAATCTCCGAAACGCTAGACCAATTTTGACGGGACTTTTACTTATAAATAGCAATTCTTCATGGTATATTATAGGCTTTTAAATAAATCATAGTTGCCAAAAGCATTTTTCCACGCGGATGAGGTCGTGGGCGGCCGCTAGTAATTAACATTTTTGTCAATGTTTACGTATGTGTTTGCTTGAATAAAAAAATATTTTTAGAAAAGTTTATCTTCATTTGTCTATACCTACTTCCTGCGGGTAATTCAGTTGAAAGGCTTAATCTTATTTTCTTTTGTTTCAGATGGATACACTAAAATGTATCATCGGGTGAGACGAAAAATGCGCCTAGTCGTATGTGCCATATTAATTTTAGTTCCAAGTTCCCAAACTTTACCCGCCATAGAGAAGGCTTCACCACAGATTAAACACACAACAGAAAACTATGAAACTAATGTCATAGACTTCGATGATGAATTTTCAGTCAAATTTAATAACAAATACGATGTCATCCCTTGGGGCTCTCAAAAAGATAAGTATGCAAAAGATTCCCACAAATACACAATAGTAACGGACGATGTTACAAGCAAAACAGAACCAGATAACAAGACTGAAGTTGAAATCAAATCTAATTTGGATATAATACATGAATCTACAACGGAAACAGATTATAGTGTGATACCATTAGAACTGGTTAGTACGTCGGAAAACTATTTACAAAGTATAGTCGAAAGCACTACTGATCCTGACCTCTCTGTCATACCACTCACTAAAGTACAAAGTGTACCTAATGTGGAAATTGATGAGACTATCATAATGCCAACGTCAACTCAAGAAACGGATACAACTACTGATATTCCAAAAGAACTTGATTCTACAACGGAAACACCGAATACAACAACGATTATAGTACAAACCACTTTGTCTATACCTAACACTACACATAGTGTTGATACCCATAATGATGATAATAATACAGATACAGATAAGACTACTACAGAAGGAAAGATCAATACTACAACAGAGGTTTCAATTGATACGATGAAAACTACTTCTGAAACACCAAATAATTTGAATACAACAGCAAAAGAAGTTGGAGATACTTCTTTGAATGCTAATGAAAATGCCGATATTAAAGCAGCGATCGATAGTAATGATTCAGAACAGGTTGCTACTACAACAGTAATAAGTAATGAGAATTCGCATAAAAATATCAGCATTTCAAACAAAATTGCTACTATTAGTAATAAGACTGATACATTTTCAAAAGTGGAAAATAAAACACTCGACTTAAAAGCTAATTCGACTACACCAAAGTCAAATGCGACTGCAGATATTGTTGCAGATTTATCAAAAAAAAACAGTTCGATGATTGATGAAATTCTTACAACGAATTCTTCGAAAAGGAACGAAAACGTCACGGATAAAATAGACAGCATTGAAGTAAGTAAACTAATATAGCTAAAGGTTTTAAGCGTCATAGTAGAAGTAGATATGAATTTCCTACCCATATTCCTATTTACAAGATGCACCACAATCCAACAAAACTTTGAAGGCACTGTTTAGACTATTCAATACTATTATTACCCTTGTTATTATCAACTTTCTTTCTTTATTAAACTTAGTATTTGTGTGACGAACATCAGTCTTTGTTCCGTGTCTGGGTGTATTATTAAATATATTTCAGTACGTATTTGTGTATCCACTTTTGATTCTGATATCCGTGACACAAGTTCTTAAGCTACTTACCACGGGATCAGATCAATGTATATGATATAGTGTAATATTTATTTAAATATTTATCAAATATTGAGCATAAGATAGTCTGCCCTTCGTACTTAAGTTATTTGGAACTATTCTTATTTCCATAATTCACAAGTAAACTGTTGACAACTCTTTTGCCTTTCCTTTTGCCCCTAAAGGAGGACGAAAAAGACGTGCCAATATTCACGGGGCTAGACGCGGAAGACGAGGAAGTGCCAGAAGACTACTACGACTCGAAAGACGTGGTCCCGACCACTCCTCCGAAGACCAGCGCCCTGTCAGTGCTGGTGGGGCTGGCTGGGAGCGTGGTGGAGAGCGTGGCGGAGAAGGTGGTTCCGAAGGGGATCTTCGACTTGTTCAAGAGGATGCAGAGGCAGAGCGAGGCTTTGGAGGCGGAGAGGCTGAGGAGTCGAGAGGAGAATGGTGGACTAGGTGAGATACTTATTCACCTTCTCTGATTTTTTTTTTAATTTTTTATAAAGAGGCTAACAAGATGACCTCACTCCACCTGATGGTAAGCGGTAGTGAGATCCAAATATGAGGTCGACAGGCACAATAGACCATATTGAGCCTGTCGCACTCATCCTGAAAGCCGTGAAAAAGGAGACTACTGCTGCGGCAACAACGAGACAAGGCGTGGAGTCTCGCATTGGTATTGAGCTGTGCGGGTCGGAGTTGGCCAGTCCGCCGGACGGAAGGGCCCCCGTTTCTACGTGTCTCCCTGGCCGGCGGGCTGACCCGCTCCGCCCGCACAATACCGCCGCTAAGACTCCACTGGTCCGGCGCTTGCCGCAACAATGGTCCCCCCTGGCTCCGGTTCGTACAGTGCTGATCCCGGAACGCGACCTGACCAACAGAGGTCAGAGTCACTTGGCGGGTTTTACACAACTGTATGGTGGTAACAGCAACCGGTCGACAAAATGTCTCCCACCTGGAGTTTTACACAACTGTATGGTGGTAACAGCAACCGGTCGACAAAATGTCTCCCACCTGGATTGTAATCTATACTAATATTATAAAGCTGAAGAGTTTGTTTGTTTGTTTGAACGCGCTAATCTCAGGAACTACTGGTTCGATTTTAAAAAATCTTTGCATTATATAGATCATTTGTTGAGGAAGGCTTTAGGCTATATAACATCACGCTGCGACCAATAGGAGCAAAGATACAATGGAAAATGTGTAAAAAACGGGGGAAACGCGAACGAAGTCGCTGGCACAGCTAGTAGCGTAATATAATTTAAAACTATGTATATAAAATCCGTCATTTGCTTTATGATTTAGAAGATTATCTGTAATTTTTATTTAAGAGCTGTGGATTTTGAATAAATAAGCAAATAAATAAATAATTTGGCGGAGCAGGTTAAAGTTCATTAGTAGATTCTTCATGCGTTAGTAGTTTAAAATAAGGATAATTTTCAGATGCCCATTTTAACTCACAAACTTTTACTTTCGCCAGTATTTTAATTTTAAGAACTAACAGCGAAAACAAATAACGCTATATAAATTATGATGATGATTAGATAAAAAAATAAAATTAAACTTAATAATTGATTAGATTAATATCCAGGTAAGAACCTGAAAACAGGTTGATACAGATTAATATTTAGGTGATAAACAGACAAATCACAAAAAAATAAGAATGATATAGAATAAAAAAAATATTACACTCCTTAACAATAGCAAAAGCATTAATCAGACAAATACGTCGGTTAAACTTGATCACTAGGTCTTGTGAATGTTGAGTCTGGATTCTTCATGCGTTTAAACAATGACGATTTTCAGATTTTTTTTTTATAAAAGTCTAACAAGATGACCTCACTCCACCTGATGGTAAGCGGTAGTGAGATCCAAATGTGACGTCGACAGGCACAATAGATCGTATTGAGCCTGTCGCACTCACCCTGAAAGCCTGCTTAATTGCTTCGAGTGTGTCATTTCGACTGATTAAATTGCTCACTTCTTAGACTTATTAGTATAATTATATTACGTACTTTTAAAGCTGAAATGTCTTTGGTTGAAATCCTGAGATGGGATGGTATATTCACCCGGGTCGAAAAAAATATTACTATTTTCCATAATGTATATTTTCGTTTAGGTCATATTAATTTGACTTTTTTGTTAACTTAACGGTTTAAACTCGCGTGTATTGATATTCTAAACATTATTTAGAGATCCTAACTCTCCTAAGTTAACAAAGATTACCTTTGGCTGAGCATTGACATACATTATTTGTCCACTATAATAAATTAACCATAAGGCGATGCGTCCGAATTATCATGATGAGGGACAATTTATGATCTCACATTCTACAGACAATAAACCTCAAATTGAGCAAAGACAGCTCTTCTTGCAACTCGTATTAATCCTTAAAGTTTAAGTATTCATCAAAACTGTGACTTTGAATTTCATATTAAGACCAAAATGGTACCGGTTTTTTGATTTAAATGAGCCGTTTAGGACCTTGCCAGATGCCACGTTCTGATAAGCAGTTTTAGTAAGCAAGTCTGCATTATAGCTTGAAAAAATATTTGCGAAACTGCATTATCTCGTTCGTTAGGTAAGCGTTTACGAAATGCTACTGTGTAGTATCATAATAAGATGTTTTATTGAACAGATTTCATAGTAACCTGAGTAGTTTATTGTGAAATATGTTTAATTAAACATCTGAAGTCAAACTACTCTATGTATCTGTTCAAATAGCGGAGTCACTTCTACTAGCTTCTTCTTTTTCGACCACTCTAATGTTCAGTAGCTGTTGTTTTATTTTATTTGCAATTATAAGGTCAAAAGCCACAATTGGCTATTGAGCCCATCGCATTCACCCCAAAGGCCTATTTGCAAGGCATAGGTGCCGTTTCATGCCCTGTCTGAAGAGCCCGTGATCTCAGTAATGGATAATAATAAATTTTAGTACTTCTTAACATAAACACATAAAATCACGCCTTTTTCCCAGAGGGGTAGGCAGAGATCACTTCCAGCGATCCACTTTTCACCTCTGTGGGTAACGTGACGTGACAGGTTGTGGACCACGTCGCCGCCATTCTGCCTTGTGCATTGTTTTAACAAGGTCAGTGCGTTCCCACGAGTAGCAAGGATATATGACGGGGGAAGGAAAAGGGGAGGGGAGGGGAAGGGAGGGGGGGGGTACTTCTTAACTTGCCCACTATTCCCAGCATGTCGGAATCGGATTCCATTTTGGAAACTATACAATGTTTTTTTTTAACCTTAGTTAGCTTTTGACAATGCATAGAATTTTTGCATCCAAATATCAGTAAGTTGTGAAAAGAGACTGGATTTGTAAGTTTTATAATGGAATCCACGTGATGTAATAATTATGACTGGGCTCAAATTAATATCATCGTAAACATAAATCTGCGATATCTCATTATATGAGTATTTTAAGTGCTTGTGTTGCGGATCTGACGTAATGATTATTATTTGTCGCCCCATTGCAGCAGTCTGGCCAACGTAAACGATTTATTGTTTTCATTTCTCTTTTTTTAGGTTACAAAATAATGAGGCGACTTCCAATCAGCTATTTATTGAACGAAAAACTAATTACACGCTACATTATATACTAATGCGATAGCTTTTTAGTGAAGACAAGTTCTTGAGCTTTACGTATTTATTTAGGAATCAGAAAAGTGTAGGCCTGTAATTAATAGCAAATTAGATAGTGTCTCCGTTTCTTGCGCTAGGTCAAAGTGACAGTCAGGCATAGGCATTTACACGCACTTATAAATCGTCAATACAGTAAATTGATAAGTGTTTCTATCGGAAAGCTACCGAGAAGACACCGGCAAGAAACTCGATAAATTTTACTCTTTTAAGATTATTGGGTTCGATTCTCTTTCGGGACAAATTTTTGTATGATAAACATCGGTGCTTTTTGCGTGTTTGGGAGTTTCATATATTTAGGTATCTACACCACGGTTTCCTCTGTGATTATGTGTGATATTAATTTATCGTTTTAATGCCAAACTCATCTCTCATTCAAGAAATTTCGACCATCCATAGAATCATCTGCATCTGTATGACTTGGCTCATTTACATTTTGTAATACAATTGTCGCTTAAAAAGAGTAACTACCTATCGAGTTTCTTGCCGGAGTCTTGCCGGTAGAATCGGCGTTCTGAACGGTGGTAGAATCTTATTACCTATTACTAATGTGACGATTTATAAGTGCATGTAATTGCCTATATAAAAAAGACATTTTTGATTTTGATTTTGATTTTTGCAATCTTCCAGGTCAATTTGGCCGAGGCATCTTGAAGAGCATCTCCTCAGGATTGAGCAAGCCCCTCAGCCAGCTTATGGCTGGTGCCAAGGACATCGGCTCCCTGGACAGTGATCGAGGGTTTGTCGGGAGCCTGGCTTCAGGAGTCTCCAGCGTGGCTACCGTCGCCACATCTCTGGCTGATGCCTTCAAGGATCGGGTGCAGGCTATATATCCTGGTGGGTACTTTGGGATTTATTTTCTTGTGTATTTGAGAGGTGTTAAAATTAACTTAATATTCATTAAAGCCGACTTTGTCTGCATTAAAGGACATGTGTATCAAAATAACATTGCACAAAAAAAAATCAGATATACATAGCCCGCTGAAATTCGCGATATTTTTTAAACAGACGACATAATATTATTTTGCGCTTTGAGAGATCAAAATCCTGCACCTTAATTATATTTTACCTTTTTATCTATGAGGTTTTGAAACTGTGATTGAAGTAGATCCTGGAAAGAGTATGAAGTTAGAAAGTGGGTGACAGCCATGAATAAAAATTGATCCTCTTAGTGACCCATTGCTCTATGGACTCAGAAAACAATAAATGTTCGATCGAAGATATCATCTCGTGACAAAACCCGAAAAATTTTGGGGTTGTGTGAAGTCAACCTACCCACACTTGGCCTTAATACTAAGGCATTATTCCTTAGTTAAGGGTAAGTGCTGCGTTACGCAAGTAAAGGACCACACGACAATTCTCGACCGCGTAAGGTAACGTTGGCTGGCTCTCAGGGTAGGCTCCCATTGATGGGGAGTTGGGACACATAGAAGCTGATCCCTGATGATGATGATGTTTCAGGCACGGTGTGGTGCGGCGACGGGCACTCACCGACCGCCCGCTCCGGGGAGTTGGGGTTGTTCTTCTTCACGGATACGTGCTGCCGGCAACATGATGCCTGCAAGCTCTACATCCGCGCAGGCGAGACCAAGTACGGGCTCACCAACACCGGACTCTTCACCAGGTCCGTACTAGCCTCTTTACAGCCATCTTTTGCCTCTTTACAGATCCAAAGTGATAAAGGTAGATAGCTATATAGCATAACTGCCTCATTGGTCTATTGGTAGCAAGCGCTGCGTAAGGACCGAGAGGACCCCGGTTCGAGTCCGGGGTCGGGCAAAATTTGTGTGAGTTTTTCTGTAATGAAATTACTCAGCCCGGAGTTAGGAAGTTGGCGGTTGAACGCCCGTGCCTCGGAAAGCACGTTAAGCCGGTGGTCCTGCGCCCGATCTCTCATCGGTCATGACGGATTGCCGTCTCACCGAACTATGAGAGTAAGGGACTAGAGAGTGCACTTGTGTTTGCGCGCACACTTGTGCACTATAATATGTCCTGCGCACTTGGCTGATCTCAATTGAGATCGGCCGCCATGGCTGAAATCGGTCGGACGCCTTATTAGATAGCTATCCCCACCAGATGTGTACCCTATCGGTCCGAGCCACCAGCGCTTGCATTGTATGTGGATGACAGCGCTGTCCAGCGCATGTTATTCAGAAGTGAAAAAAGGGAGGGGGCGACTAGTTGAAATAGGTCTTCAGAGCATTCCCCTTTCTAGAGTAGAGAACACTTAGATCGGCAATGTCTCTAGTTTCAAGGTTTTCGGACACCTCTAGTTCTATATAATGACTAATAGCATCTTTACAGGGAATTTAAAAAGTATTCTCCTTTGATTTCACCTAAACTTTATCTTGTATTTAATACAGTAATTTTTATGTACATTTAAAAATTATATATATGATAAAATATAAAGCTTACGCATACATATAATTGTGCGCTGGACTTTATCATACATTTTATTATACAATACTCGTTTGGTACCACTTAGGGACTGTAGTTAACCTAAACTTAAGTAGGTAGTCACTAAAGCCCTACTTTAGTCAACTATCTACTCAAGTTGTCTCAGCTCTTGTTGCCTTACACAATCTTAGATGAATGCATTTAATCAAATAAAATTTGTAATACCTACTTCCGTTCAAAAGCCTATTCCGTATGGTTGAACCCATTATAACCACAAGAAATTCTAAGCCACACTCATTTATCTCACGTGCCGTTATAGCTAATGTAATTATGTAACCAATGGTCTTGACCAAATGATCAGATAAGTGCAATGGATTCAAGCGTGTAGGTAGTTACATCATGGTTATTGGACGCCAAGTTTATAGAGATATACTTCTTAGCTGTGGTCTAATGGAGAGGTTAGAAAGGAGTGGGTAAACTGTGTCTTGTTATATCTAGAAAGACTGCATTTTTTAGCAAATCTATATTTTGCAACGGTCCCAAAATATTCAATTATGCCCCAGCGAATATTTGAAGCACGCTTGAAATTCATTTATTTATAAAAAATGGCCGTATTCCTAATTGACAATGCATTGCATAATAAATGCAATTAATGTTGGTAAACAACGTGGTAAATATTCCGAACAGTTCCAGTTCTCTAATGTGTGTAACCATGACAGTTTAAAATAGTATAACCATGGTACAGTCAGCCAAAAATGTGGTCTACCATCTTACGGTTGAGATTCGTTTGAACGTCATGAAACAACAAGGTAAATTTTCCTGGAAATAAGATTGTCATCATCATCATCATCGTCAGCCCATATTCGTCCCCACTGCTGGGGCACGAGCCTACCTTAAACTAGGGATATTAGGCCTTAGTCACCCACGCTGACCAAATGCGGGTTGGTCGACTAACCTTAAAATTTCCTCATAGGTGTGCAGGTTTCCTCACGATGTTTTTCTTCAGCGTTAAAGCGTCGAAAAATCGTTCATATGAATTTAAAATTTGAAATACACAGTGGTACGTGGCGGGGTTTGAACTGGCGACCTCTCTCATGGCAAGGACCTTAACCACTCGGCCACCGACGCCTTTTTATTATTTGCATAATAAATGCAAATAATGTTGGTTAACAACATGGTAAATATCCCGAACAGTTTCAGTTCTCTAATGTGTGTAACTTCGACCAGTCCCGCAGTCAGACAGTGTAAATTGTCTTGTGGGTCAGAATGTAAAAATAGTTGTCTAACTCATTCTGTTTTATTAATAAATAAATAAAAAAAAAACCATGACAGTTTAAAATAGTATAACCATGGTGCCAAGACGTTTAACTCTTTACATGGCAATGGCTGTGATGCCACCATTATACATCACTTTAAAAGGTTAAAGGTTCTAAGGAGTAGGGAAGCTATAGTATTCGAATAAGTATTCTCGTGTAATACGGTAGTTTCCTAAGTCTGATTTTACATAAAATTTCATAATTAACTGTAAGTTATAGGTAACTGAATAACATTAGTCCAAACGAATTAAAAATTTCTGACGAAATGAGACAATAATAGACATTTAAAGTTGGGTGGGAAAGTCCATTTCAAAAGTGCGAAAATTCTCCAAAATAACTATGCCATCTTATAAACTACAAAATTAGTAGTAACTTTCACTATGAACACATATTCGTAAACGCAACATTTGATATAGCTGCGGAACAAAGTTCTTACGATATGCATACAATATCACAAGCGGTGACGTCATAGCTCACTGTGACATTTGTATGAAGCGTTTTGAGCTCGCCCAAATAATGTGCTATTGAAATTGTAATATCTCCGGGAGTTTTCCAAATATCAAACCATTCTTTTAACAGTACATTTGCAATTGTGTGGTGCATCCATCTGTATCAAAATAAAAAAATAGGAAACTACCCTATTGTAATAAATTACAACACGATCCTACGGGTACGTTGTTTTCATGGTATCTATAGTTCCCCAGCAAAATGGTTAGAACGTTAGTTAGATAAAGTCAAAACGCAGGATCACGGGATCGCGTTGATTCAAAGGCAAAATTTTGTAGCGTCAAATAGCTTATTGGCTCGGTGGAGCAGTGGTTAGTGCCCCAGTCTCACTACCTACGTTTCCAAGAGTCGTGGGTTCGATTACCACCCGGGACAAATATTTGTGTGACGAACTTCGGTGCCTTTTCCGTGTCTGGATGCGTTATTGAATATATTTAAGTATAATTGAACATCCACTGATGAATCAGGTTTATTATTTGGTGTTATTATATCTTCAAACATTATAATATGATGCGAAAATGGACTGGTAGATAGTCAGTTTTTGAGACAAAGCCTGGTGACAATATGACAGACAGACTCATACTATATACTATAAATCTCAGTAATAGAGACCCGCTAGTAGTAGAAGGGTAAACCTTCTAGTACGGAACCCTAAATATCCATTTATTAAAAGTGGCTCAACTATCTAATTGTACCATGTTATTGCATATCCCTTACGCCACTCCATACGCCATGGTTGATTAATAACCATGCTAGCGTGATGGTAAACCATGGCTAATGGTGGATTATGCCATTGATCTTGTAATCGGTTCTGTTCTGGTTGCTATTGCAAAGTAACGGTATTAAAATATTAGTTATTTTGTGGATTAGGGTTCTCTTTTAGTAGAACCGTAATAAAATTGAGATATTAGAGACTTATTATTGCATATTACTTTGTTATACCAATGTTGGTTAAAAATAAGTATATGTCTATTTCATGGCCATATGGGAATCGTGGGTTTTGATTCCCACTCGGGACAAATATTAGTATGATGAACATGTTTGATCCTTGTCTGGGTGTAAAATTACGTATTTGAGTATGTATTTATAAATATCTATGGTTCTGCGCCCGATCTCTCATCGGTCATGTCGGATTGTCGTTTCACCGAAAAATGAGAGTAAGGAAACAGGGAGTGCACATTGCGCGCACACTTGTGCACTATTATATGTCCTGTGCACTTGGCTGATCTCAATTGAGATCGGCCGCCATGGCTGAAATCGGTTAGACGCCTTATTTAATATACAGTTATAGTAGGTACAACAGATGGCCTGTAGCGGTACCATGAGTTGGCTATCGAAAACGTACGTTAAAAACCTATCGAGTTGTTTTTTTCATACGGCCGGTTTTAGTTCTTAGCGTAACCACCAGTGGCGCTGTACAAGTTTTTCATAGACATATTTACGTAGGCAATATCGAGTCCGTAACTTTTAAACTCATGGTAGCGCTACTGGTACCCAAATCCGTATTTCAGACTCACGCTTGCCCCTTCATTACGTCATTTCTGCGTAATTACACCCCGAAATCGTGAAATTGGATAACTAAAGACATTATCTTATTATGCCTTATTAACTTGCTTTACTAATCGTGACCTCGCGGATAATAATATAAAATTGTGCGTCTGTCTGTCACGATTGGATCTGTTGCGTATCTGAGAGGCCTAAGGCTTAAATGACAAAGGAGACCTGGAGATTGAGAAAATAGGCACTTGGCATAGTACGGAAATGGCTGGGTTCGATTCCCGAAATGCCCAAGAAAATGACGGAAATTGAGAATATGTACTCTTTACCTACTTACATGATAAACAGATTTTGAGACATTCATTATAATTGGGTATTGTGCTTACATTTAATTCTTTCAGCAGTGGATACAAAAATATACTTAAATATAATTTAATAACACACCCAGACATGGAGCAAACACCAATGTTCGTTACACAAATGTTTGGGAATCGAACCCACGACTCTTGGAACTGTAGGCAGTGAGTCTGGTTCACTAACCACTGTTCCACCGAGCCAGTCGTTATATAAGAGAAAAATTGTTTATTTGGTACAGTCATCTTAAAACATATTTAAGCTGGAGAGGCCGATGTTCGTCACACAAATATTTGTCCCGAGTGGTAATCGAACCCACGACTCTTGGAACCGCAGCTTATGAACCTGAGTCACTTACCACTGTTCCACCGAGCCAGTCAAATCTAATCTAATTGTATATATATCTCAATAAAGATGATGACATGATCTTTTCTTAACGCGGGGACCATATAACCGGTTCACGTCGACCCTCAGGGATCTTTTGTGTTGCCCCTACCTCTATACACCTACTTCCTGAAGATCAAATGCATTAATGCAATAACGTCCTTGGGTCTGAGGTGCCTGTATTCTTCTGCCTGTGTCTGGCCAGTGATTGACATTCACATAAGATATGCTTCATGTATTCCATTTCTTCCTTGCAAGCTCTACAATCGCTGTTTGAGGACAGTCTACATAAAATATTACATATTATACATAAAAACCTTCGTCTTGGATCGCTCTATCTATTAAAAATCATCAAAATTCGTTGCGTAGTTTTAAAGATTCAAGCATACATGCATACAGACAGACGCGGGGAGAAACATTGCTTTATACTAGTGAAGTGAAAATCTAATCAACAGCCCATAGATAATTCAATCTAATTGTGGCCACTAATCGAATGACAGCCTGTCCAACACGGTGCGCGAGCGCAGACCAGCTATCTATTACCACTTTAGGAACCTTATTTCTAAAACAATAAAGCTTAGAATCCCTTGACGAAGTCTCTGCATTTTTTGAAAATAAAAGATTCAAATGCATTTCAATAGACCTTACTGTGTAAAGAGTAAAGGTCATATTTGCATGGCTTGTAGAGCTGTGCAGTGTGCAATGCTATGCATCGATGGTTCATTTGCCTAAGATCGTTGCAGTAAGTGCACAGTATAGAAAGATTGTGACCTTTAAGATTAAACAAAACACTCTTTATAATTCGGACAATTCAATAAAAAAAAAAGATAAACTAAGATTGACTGGCTCGATGGAACAGTGGTTAGTGACCCTGCCTGGATTCAAGAGTCGTGGGTTCGATTTCCACTTGGGACAAATATTTGTGTCATGAACATCGGTGTTTATTCCGTGTCTGGGTGTGAAAATGGATTTAAGTATATATTTATATGTATCTATGTATGTATGTCAGTCTCTGACGCCCATACTGCAGGCAAGCAGCTACGCCTGCTGTTCAAAAGGTTTTGTTCTTCGTATTGTCTTATAAAAGTCAGTAATATCAGGCCAGCAATATTTTTGTATTCCAGTTCTAGTTTTGATATTTTGAATCAAACTGTTAGTTTTAGTTTATGACAATAGATGGAACTATGCATTTTTACATTGCGTAAGCGGTTTGTTTTCTCCGTCCTATATGCACAGATGTCCTATATGTTCACAATGTTTCAATAAAAGTAAGGTAGGTCTATACATGTTTTATTCAGTAGATTGGGCCTGTAGGAGTTCCTACACCTACAACACAAGCTCTGCTTAGTTTGGGGTCAGATGACCGTGTGTGGAAATGTCCCAGATATTTATTTATTTATAAATATACCATACTAACTGTGCGCGCCACTTCATTAGCATGTCGTCCGTTCGTCCTTACTCCGGCCTATTTACAGAAAAAATCACTTAAATTTAGGCCGACCCCGGTCTCGAACCGGGGACCTCCCGGTCCTTACGCAGCGCTTACTACCAATGGACCTACCTATTTCTTTTTCTCACCCGGGTGAAATCCTCATGGATACCATAGCCCTGGGGAAACCCTGTGGTTATGCCGGACTTTTACGGGCTAAAACCCCCAGGACCTTCCTGCTGACTGCTGGTGGTAAGGGGACAGTGGTACACTGGCGCATTTTTCACTGGTCCAATAGACCTACCTATTACAAGGCGTAAACAAAAGTAATATTAAATCCCTCTATCTATTAAAAACCAACAACACAAAATCTGTTGCGAATTTGAGATTTAAGCCTGTAGGCTTAAATCTCAAATTAAAACGCAAAGTCGCTTTCCACGTCTGTCTGTATGTATATACAGACAGACTATTTATTGACTGGCTCGGTGGAACAGTGGTTAGTGACCCAAGTTTACAACCTACGGTTCCAAGAGTCGTGGGTTCGATTCCCATTCGGGACAAATATTTGTGTGACGAACATCGGTGTTTGTTCCGTGTCTGGGTGTATTATTAAATATTTTTAAGTATATTTGTGTATCCACTGTTGATTCTGATACCTGTAACACAAGTGCTTAAGCTACTTACCACGGGATCAGATCAATGTATGTGATGTTGTGAAATATTTATTTATTTATAGAGACGTGTCATGTCAGACGCGAAAAGCGACTTTGCGTTATACTATGTAGTGATGCCTATTAATGAATACGTACATAGTCTTATAGTTGCAGGCCTACTCACCTACAAGTTATACACTTGTCCAGCTGCTTGCGTAACTGTTATCTAACGGCCAGGCCTCGATAATTGCAACAGAACGCATCACAACTGCGTTTAGATAAATCAAATTTATTTACTTTTGCAACTACTTGTCGTGTACTTTGGAATGAAGAGTTTAGCTTAAGATGTTTGTTTGGTCATCGATGTGAAATGTTGTTTGTTGACTCTTGTTACTGATAAATACAGCAAACTAGCTTACCGCTCTCAACTCTTAGGGGTGTGCCATCCGCTCCCCCGCAAGTCCGGTGATGATGACGAGGCTACTCCAAGCCATCATCGTAGGGGTGAGAGCCATCCGCTCCTTCGTAAGTCCGGTGATGATGACGAGGCTACTCCTAACCATCAACGTATGGCAGTTAGGAAAGAAATGCTCTCGATTCCGAGTTTATTATCGCAAAAAATTTACTATCCCTTAACGTTAATTCTGTTCAAAAATAATTCTTTGTCCTTTCTCGTATCAAGAAATCTTAAGTAGGCAGCGAACCTGATAATCGATAGGCTCTATTCGCTATGTGCGCGATGATAGCGCCCCTAGTGGCGACAACTATTCAGGACTTGAGATCTGTCATATCATAGCAACCAGATGTTTTGATATGTCATATCATAGCAACTAGATGTTTTGATAAAGATTTTCGACTAGTTTTTCAACACAAAATAAATAAAAATTGTATAAAGTGAGTGTGTATATTATACCAAGTGATTTTCTTACTTCACAAAAATATTAATATTATTGAATTTGCATCGTTTACGTTACGTACGTAACGTTTTTACTTACAAATACAAGGGAATTTATGAAATTAAAGCAATTTGACACATGAAAGCTCAGAATTATATCACATTTCTGTCACATCGTGCGCTTCGATCGATTTGCCGTCCCCCACCACCCACTCCGCACATAGCGAATATGATAGCTCATCAAAAAAACTTTTTTTAAAACTTGGATTAATCGTTTTTAAACATCACCTGTCATCGCTTCTATTCAATCAGGCATTCCTCGCCGGCGGTAAACCGATTACCATTTTCCTGAAGCATTTCCGGTTATGTCACAGCGCCTTCCGGTTAACTTGTAACAACGGGGATCGTTATACAACTGACAGGATGTGGATCCGCACCCCGGTGTGTTTACATTGTCTTATGGCATATTTTGATAAGGTAATGTAATTTGATTTGATTTAAGGCGTCCGCGCGATTACAGCCATGGCGGCTGATCTTAATTGAGATCAGCCAAGTGCGCAGGACATAAATTATAGAGTACAAGTCTGCGCGCAAACGCAAGTGCACTCTCTGTTCCCTTACTCTCATAGTGCGGTGAGACGGCAATCCGATATGATCGAAAATATAAACGGCACCGCCTTCAAAAACATATCAAATTCATACCCAGATTAATGTTCGTATTATATTATTTTGTAATTTTTAGTGAGTCGGGTTTTTGAAGGCGGTTTTTTTTTATTACTTGTGTTTAAACCACAGCTGTGTCTGATATCCATAACCCAAGTTGTAAAGGAGGGAAGTAATAGAGTGGACTGTATTTTATAGGAGAACAAGTATAATCAATATTTAGAAAAGTACAGAGTTGTGCGGATGGGACGCGAGTGTCACGGAAGCCGCCGATGGTTGGAATGTCGATTCGTATTAGTTCGGCTTCGTTCGGCTCCGCGTCTGCCATCTCATGCGCCGGTCGGCGCGCCCGATGCTTGGACATCCTCCCGCCCGTTGACGTCTTCGAAGGGAAGAGGGAAAACGTTGCTGCACCCCTACGCGATGACGCCTCTCTTCGTCTTCAGGCCACGATTCATGTGACGCTGTCAGCTCCAGCATAGGTCCGCAAGACACTACCTAGTGCCAAAACAAGAGGTGGAAGCGATTTCTCACGAATGAGGACGAGCATTCCATCCTTGAGCAGTCCGGAAGTGGCAGACCATTTCGTTTTAGCTGAAGCAACGAAATATATTCATTAGGAAATCGCCAGAAATGTTGCTTGATGTAGTCGATCCAAGCAGCTGATGTTCTGAGCAGGAACCTGTGAAGACGGTATAGATGTGAGAGTTCGTCCAATTAAGAAATGAGAAGGCGGAAGGACGGACAAGTCAGACGGGTAACAGGATAGAGGAGTCAGTGGACGGGAATAATCTGCTTCTATCTGACACAAACAGGTTGCTAGTTCTTTGTATGTGAAATGAGTGAGACCTAGCATCCTTTTAAAATGATGTTTGGTAGACTTTGCAGCAGCTTCAGCCATACCATTGAAGTGAGGAGAATGAGGAGGAGCGAAAGCGAATTTGATACCTTACTATGCCATTTCAGATGCAACATCAGAGTCGGTTACAATTGTCTGCAACATGTTATTGACTCCAATAAATAAAATACTGTACGAGACGTGAAGCGAATTGTGTCGGAATATACCCTTAGTCAGATCGGTGACGAGCTCCAAATGAACAGCTTAAGTCGCATGACAGACAAAAATGCACAAATATAACTTTGTAAGCTTACAACCACGACCTTTCCGGTCAGCTATCAGTACTGGGCCAGTGTAGTCGACACTAAAATTAAACAAAAAAAGGAATTCAAGACTTAGACATGAAAGTTGACCCATGTTTTGCTATACATATTTGCTTGCCAAAAGTAATTGTAATATAAATAATTGTAGTTAAATATTTGTTGCATTTGAAATAGTATTTTGATGAAATGGGTAAATTAGGGTTATTTAAATTATGAATTAAGCCTTTTTATAAGTTACTACTCCTTGGGTTTAAATGAAATTAGAATTATAGAATGATAATGAAATTGATGATGAATATTATTAATAGATGAGTCATAATTATTTTTTAATTACGTAATATGATGATACTACTTCTGGTAGATTTTGTTTCGCGCTATTTGAGGGCATCTGAGGCAGCTAACAACTTTACAAAAAACTACGAGCCGGCCACCATAAAGAAATAACACCGATAGAATCGGTCCTCGCCCCGCGAGAAACAAGGTCCGCCGGATTGTCCTTCGACGGAATGTACCTCCACTTATCACCGGTAGTGCATTCTTGTATTTTAATTGACTAGATGACGTCTTAGGACAGAATAGACGGCTAGCTGTAGGTATAGTTAGAGATTTCACTACCGTAGTACACAGTTTTGTACCTAACAACGCAGCACACAGCTCAAGGTGCGGTATAATTACCGCTTTAATTTGTGCTAAACGTTTTGCACATACTAAAAGTTGAGCATGAATAGACCCATCATTGCGTGTAGATCGGACATTCAAATTCTCCCGTTCGGATGCATCATAAAATGTATGCGATTCATGTTTTAAAGCCAAGCTACAATGAACAGTCTTTACTAATGAGGAAAGTATATCATCCTGAACCGTGGGCATTTGGCTATTATTATGCAATAATTTAGAAGAAGAAATTGTAGATGCGTTACAAACGTCATAATTATCGTCCTGATATGTATTCTCTTTAAAATTTAATTTGAGATTTTCATCTTTATATGGTAAGTGCTTGGAAGAAATGGGATCCAATTCCCAAAATTTCGTCAGGTCTGGCCTATGGATGGACTCAACGAAGTTACAAAAATGTGAGCATTCATTAAGCGACGGACGAAGATGAGAAACTGGACCCGACACTATCCAACCTAACTTGGTTTCACATAGCTTGGGCATGCGCTTGCCTAAGTCAATACTAGCAGTGCCTATAATGCTCCAAAAGACTTCTGCGCCTAGAAGAATGTCGATTACAGAAGGAATATTAAATGAAGGGTCAGCTAAAGAAAGACTTGACGGAATAGGAATATTCTTTATGTCGACAAATGAAGAGGGCAAAAGCTTGGTGATTTCCGGTAATATAAGACAGTCTACATTCATGCTATAGTCCCCATTAGATGACTCAATGCTAAGATTACAAGACTGTGTACTATAGGAAGACTGTTGGTTAATACCAGTAACATTGGAGGCACATTGACGTCGTGACAAACCCAGTTTGATGCAGAGGCTCTCCGTGATGAAGTTAGCCGTGCTGCCGTTGTCGAGCAGGACTCGAGCGGAGACTCTGTTGCCGCTGTTGTCCACCACCTTCACAATAGCTGTGGACAGCAATACATTGGATGTACTAGTATGGTGTGTAGTATCAGTGGCTAAGACGACACTATTAGAAGTGTCGATTGGCAAGGCTACACTATTTGAAGTTGAAGGCATGGGGTCTTGGTAAGGTTGCTCAACCGGTTCAACATGCAAGAGAGTGTTGTGTTTGGCCTTACAATATTTACAGCCTGACAATCGACACTTCTTGGTGATATGAGATGAGCGTAAACAATTAAGGCAGACCCTGAATTCCTTCGCTTTAAGGATACGTGACTCTGTAGGTAAATTTCTGAATGAATCACACATATATAGAAGATGATCATTAGAACATAAAGGACATTTATTGTATTTATTTTGTAAATAGTTAGGTTGTAAGTTTTTTATTATTTCCTTATTAGTGCTATTTTCTTTTGTATTTGTTAAAATGAAACTTTTTTGTCTATAATTTGCTTGATTGTTTGAAGTACTTTGATTTATTTCTAATGTTTCTAAAAGATCGGCCTTATTACTAATAAATTCAAGAAATTTTGATAAAGTAAGTGACACTGATAGTGTATTACGATACTCTTCCCATTTACGGCTGGTGGTTAAATCTAATTTTCGAGACATCATAAATATTATAAGAGTATCCCAATAGGGTAGTTTCCTATTTTTTTATTTTGATACAGATGGATGAACCACACAATTGCAAATGTACTGTTAAAAGAATGGTTTGATATTTGGAAAACTCCCGGAGATATTACAATTTCAATAGCACATTATTTGGGCGAGCTCAAAACGCTTCATACAAATGTCACAGCGAGCTATGACGTCACCGCTTGTGATATTGTATGCATATCGTGAGAACTTTGTTCCGCAGCTATATCAAATGTTGCGTTTACGAATATATGTTCATAGGGAATATAACTACTAATTTTGTAGTTTATAAGATGGCATAGTTATTTTAGAAAATTTTCGCACTTTTGAAATAGACTTTCCCATCCAACTTCAAATGTCTATTATTGTCTCATTTCGTCAGAAATTTTAAATTCGATTTGACTAATGGTATTCATTTACCTATAACTTACTGTTAATTGTGAAATTTTATGTAAAATCAGACTTAGGAAACTACCGTATTGTCTGTAGGTTCATTTAATGTCTTAAGAGCTCGTATGTTTTTATTTATGACATCAATCAGACGTCTCAAAGGAGTGGAAGACTCTTTGAAGACAGGTTCAACATCAAACAGAGCCTGCACGTGATTGTTGACCAACAGTCGATTGTTGTTGTAGCGGTCACACAACAAGTCCCAAGCCATCAAGTAATTTTCAGCTTTGAAATCAATGTTTTTGATTATTTCTGATGCGCGACCTTTTAATGATGCTCGGAGATAATGGAACCGGTTTATGTTGTCGATACAATCACTATTGTGAATTAAAGATAAGAAAGTGTCTCTAAATTCTAACCAGCACTGGTAGCTACCATCGAATTGTGGTAGATCAATTTTTGGTAAGCGAACAAAGTTATGCTTAAACGATGCACCTGACTTAGCGTCCATTGCAGAGCTCGCCTCCGTACCCTCACGCTCAGCACCGCTGACCCTCAGCTGGCTGCGCGCCTTCGCGAGCAACGAGTGGTAACGCTCTTCGATTTGGTTTCGCTCCACGTACTCGTCGTCGGGCTCGTCTGAGGCTAACTCGATCTCAATCTGTAACGCGTCGAACAAATCGTATAAGGCCTCAAATTTGCTTAAGCGTCCTTCCAAATCAATCCGTTGAATTTCGGATAATTGGTTGAAGGAAGAAAGAGTAGTAAGGTGTTTATCGAAATGGGTAAGCTTAGCTTTAATGCCACTACGCTGTTTTAATAATTTATTTAAGTCCATTTTGTACGTGTAGGTAGCAGAAATTGAAACGAAAGCAAAAGGACAGTTAATTTAGAAGAAAAGATAAACAGCTGACAAGAGGGCAATACAATTGCAATTAATATGGGTCAATAGGCCATGAAGCACAGCTGATAAGCGCGAACAAAAGAAAGGTATATTAACAAGCAAAATATTGAATGACCGGCCGGGCGATAGGTACCTACGCCTAATAAGTCGTCGTACCGGTTTGATGCAATAAACGAATAAACTCTCGACAAAGCAAAAGGCAATTATGTAACACTTATTTATGTGGATTGGTGCTAACAAATACCTAATTGTGTCAAAAATAAGCGAAAAGGATGTATGGAAATTGAGAAAAAAAAATTACGAGTGCACTTTTAGCAAAAGAAATTATAGCAAAGGATGGAAATAATTGGAACGAACTCACAGAGATCCTTAACCGTTTCACAATCACTTCTTCAAGCTGCAACGGCGATTTTCTTGACGATTCCAACTCTTCACGTTGCAATAGTGGCGGTAGACAAATCTCTGTCCGGTCAAAGTCCACTTCAACGGCCGTACGGTGACTTCCCAAATGATGAAAAACTTATTCTTCACTAGTAATTTAGTGGGAGAAGGACCATTGTAAAGGAGGGAAGTAATAGAGTGGACTGTATTTTATAGGAGAACAAGTATAATCAATATTTAGGAAAGTACAGAGTTGTGCGGATGGGACGCGAGTGTCACGGAAGCCGCCGATGGTTGGAATGTCGATTCGTTTTAGTTCGGCTTCGTTCGGCTCCGCGTCTGCCATCTCATGCGCCGGTCGGCGCGCCCGATGCTTGGACACAAGTGCTTAGTTATTTACCGATGTATGTGATGTTGTGTAACTCAAATGTTGACTTGCTTGGTTCACTGGCTCGGTGGAACAATGGTTAGTGACTCTGGCTACGGTTCTAAGAGTTGTGGGTTCGATTACCGCCCGGGACAAATATTTGTGTGACGAACGTCGGTGTTTGTTTCGTATCTGGGTGTAATAGTACACCCATATTTAACTTTATTTTGTTGTTACCAGTCAAAACTATCTGTCCGGTGGTTGGTGACCGGTATACGGGTAAGCGACCCCGGCTCCTCGAGCTACTATCGACTCAGTCCGAATCATCCGAGGCGATAGTATCCTTCCTCCCCTTTTCCTTCCCCTGTCCTTTCTAATCGTGGGAACGCAATGACCTTGTTAAAACAATGCACAAGGCAGAATGGTGGCGACGTGGTCCACAACCCTTCACGTCATGTTTCCCACAGAGGTGAAAAGTGGATTGCTGGAAGTGATCTCTGCCTACCCCTCTGGGAAAAAGGTGTGATTTTATGTATGTGTATGTGTATGTTTACGTTCATGTTTATATTCATGTTCACGTTATATTCATGTTCATCTACGTTTATGTTCCAGGTCGCACTGCAGTTGCGACGCCAAGTTCCGCGCGTGCCTGCGCCGCACCAACTCTCTGGTCTCCGGGCAGATCGGGCTCACGTACTTCAACGTGCTGGGCCCGCAGTGCTTCCGAAGGGCACACCCCATCGTCAAGTGCGTGAGGAGAACCAGGTATGGAGCTGAGGATATATGCCTTATTAAGGCTAGCCCATTAACTATTCCTGTATTACTTTTTACAATAAGACGTCCGACCAATTTCTTAATGGAGATCAGCCAACTGCGCAGGACATATTATAGTGCACAAGTGCACTCTCTGTTACGTCACTCTGGTATTTAGAAAAACGGGAAAAATTCAACTGCCTCACAGTGGTCCGGGGACTCGAACACCCGTCCTTCTGGGAATCGCGCCCAGAGGTGCATTACCGTCACATCAGACCAGCAGCTATTTACTGAAGCTACCGATTTTTTCCCGCATATTACCTGTTAAGCCACAGGTGGTGCCATCTATCATTAGTGCTACACACTAAGAAAGTGCCAGGTCTTGAGACTAAGGACCTCGGTGACATCCTAAAGGGGTTTCAGGGGAAAGCGAGGACCGGCTGCTCCCTATGATTTTTTTAGAATATAAAGCTCCCAGGATTATCTCACTCCACCGGTTGGTAAGCGTGAAGTCACATATGAAGTCGGCCTTGTAGTTAAAGGAGATGGAGCATCATTAAGCCTACAAGGAGTTGAGGTTCCCCTCAAAACGATTTAATTTATAATTTTTTTGTACGAATTTTTCTACCAATCATATAAATAGGTTACAAGTATTATGGTCTTATCAATATCATATTGCCTAGTTGGTCTTTTGGAAGCAAGTGCTGCGGTACGACTTAATGTCCCCGGTTCGAGTCCGGGGTCGGGCAAAATTTGTGAAAGAAATTAGTCATCCCATAGTCAAGAAGTTGGCGGATGCACGCCCGTACCTCACGAAAACACGTAAGCCGGTGGTCCTGCGCCCGATCTCTCATCGGTCATGTCGGATTGCTGTCTTACCGAACTATGAGGGTAAGGGAACAGAGAGTGCACATGTGTTTGCGCGTATATTTGTGCACTATAATATGTCTTGCGCAGTTGGCTGATCTCCATTGAGATATTGAGATCGGCCGCCATGGCCGGAATCGGTCGGACGCCTTATTTTTTTTTTAAAACTCTATGATATGATTATAAGATGTTTAATTTCTATCAATTCGATTAATATTTCTTTTTTAACTTTACAGAATAACTGGACAGAAATGCGAAGAGTACGAATATGACTACACAAAGCCTAAAATGTGGCAGTGGTTCGACAACGAGACCTTCTGAGCGAGTGGCGCCATCTGTTGACAGAACTACACCTGTCGGTATTGAAACTGAGAGTACAATAGTGTGCATATTTTTGATTGAGAGATTTGATTGAAGATTGAGGATTTTTTTTTATTTATTAACAAATTTATTAATCACTTTGTTAGTCATTGGTTATTTTAATTATTGTTTATTTTTGCGTAAATATTAATTTTCTGAAGTAAGTTCATTGAAAATATTTTTTCGCTGTTTATGGCCCGGGATATATCACAACTGACACAGTCATAGATTATATTCCCGTAGTCACACAGTTAAAAATAATGTTTGTTTTTTAATATTGTAAAATTGTGTAAATGTGAGATTTTTGAGATTAACAAAATGTTTGACATTTCAAAGGCTCCATTGTCTAACATAATAAATATATATTTTTTGTAATTAGTACCTAGGCTTATGTGAAACGTTTTTGTTAAATGTATAAATTTTATATTTTTGTACCAACATTATTGTAAATAAATATAAGATAGAGTTTAAATTGTATAAAATTCTCATTTTATCCTATAAGGCGAAGCCGTAAAAAAGCAGTTAATGAATTGTTGTTTACGAAGTGGACTAAAATGCATTTTTAACAGCCTTCATTTCAATTGGGGTATTTTCGTAAGATTTTAAACTTTCGCGTTCCATTACACTGAAATAAGTCTTTATGGGTCTTCACGCGATATTAGGAGTAGCAAAATTACATAGCTAATTTTGCTACTCCTAATATCGCGCGAAGACCCATAAAGACTTATTTTGGGGTATTTTCGGTTGAAAATTAAATTGTATATCCTTGTTGAGGTATGAAATAAAACAACCATATTTATATATTCATTTATACAAGTAAACATCAGAATATATTTCGAAATTTAACAACAAATAAAGTATCGTAATCAATTATATCATATAGCGCTAAAATAAACTCTATTTTTAATTTAACGCGCAAAAACCAGAATGCCCTGAGGCCCTACGCTGCATTTAAAAATTTCTTATTTATATTTTTTCCAAATTGTGCACAAAATGGTTTCTGAAAAACTGTGTATCAGATACAACACAATAATAATACTTTACTTTATTTATTCAAAAAGAAATAACAGAAGTCAGTGTCGTATTGCACAGTTATACAAACTATATCCTAATTACAAGATACTAAATATTAATATCTTGAGATAATTGAAATGATAAATCTTACGGACCATTATTTGAGATGGGAGATTATAGCCTCATTATATCATCCTAATGGATTTACTTATGTTTTTTTTTTGAGAGAGCTACATGGTATTTTAAAGAGAGATTTTCATCTACAATTACTCCAAGGTATTTCATGGGTTCAACTCTACTCATAGGGGTACTAGAGCATGTGGCACCATGCAATTGACCTGCCGTGGCAGTGCAGTAGTGAATAATAAGCTTTGGATGTACTTTGAGTTAAGATGCTGTAGTTTTTCGAAAGGCCATATACTTGGTTTTTTGTAAATTGAAAAAAAAATGAAAAATGAAAATGCTTTATTACTCTCAGAATGTTACTTAGACTAGGTATACATTTGAAGGTTGTACATGTACTTAAACTAGACATGGGTTAATTGCTGCCTAAGAAGTGTCGAGTACTACAGGGGATCCCAAACTAGGCTTAGCCTGTATCTTGGGTAACCAAATTCGTATGTTTTTAATGTAAAGAAGCATTGGAATACAATAATAAAAATAATCTAATATTGTTCAAAATAACGTTAAAAGATTACGATCAAGCCAGTCAAGAATTCTAGACATTCTCTGATTTGAAAACTGAAACTGTCGGGATATTTACCATGTTGTTTTGTTTTAATTGCAACAGTGCCGAAATATCGGGAGCTCATTAAAACAAAACAACATGGTAAATATCCCGGACAGTTTCAGTTTTCTAATGTGTGTAACCATGACAATTTAAAATTCTCTGATTTGCTACATCGAAGACGGACTCGGACACGGACTCTCCGTGAAATAGTACAACAGTATTATCAGTGTAGCAAATGAGTTCAGCTCTCGAAAAAGGGACTCTAAATATGTCATTTGTGTAGGCTAAAAAAAGTGTTGGTCCAAGAATACTACCCTGAGGCACCTCGTATGTGACTAGCCCTTCTTCATTTATCGCTGAATCTATCCTTACACATTGCCGACGGTTGGGTAAGTAAGATCAGAACCAGTCGAGAGCCACACCTCGTGACACCCAAAAGTGAAAGATTTTGAAGTAGGATTGGGTTCGATATCGTGTCGAAGGCTTTAGCCAAGTCAAAAAAAACACGCAGGCAAAAGTTATTCTTTCTAGAAGCGACACAATCGATTCTGTCAGAAGAACAACGGCATCTTCTGTGGATCTATCTCGCCTAAAACCAAACTGCCTGTCTGAGAGAAGAGTGTTTTTCAAACAAAACGTTTATGCTTAGAAAATATACTTAGCAGCGTAATAGGTCGATAATTACTTTGGGTACACTTGTTTCTACGAAGCGAGTTGAATTACGAAAAGTACAAGTGTCTAGAACCACAACTAGAGTTTCATTTCCATAATTAAGCCGCATAAAGCCATCATAATTCTGACGAAGAGAATGGTATAGAATTTTCATACAGTAGCATGTAGTGTTTATACTTAATTATTCACTGGCTTCACATTCACAAGTGTTTGTAAACAGCCTAGACTGAATAAATGAATCAACATTTTGAATTTTGACTTTTGAATCCAACCTCCAATCAACTACTTAACGACTTTGGTGTTTCTCGGGGTCAATAAGGCTCTCGAAAGAAAGAAAAAGAATATAATGCAATATCAAGAATTAGTCTAACAGTTACAACTCAATATCATTGTTTTACAGCCTTTTCATCAGTCTTAATTTTTTTAAAAACTATTTTAACATAAACTCAGCGTGCACGCTGAAGTCTGGGTCTCTAAACGCTAAATTCTGAACGCGTATGGTCAATTTGGATATACAGAACGATATACTCTGAGTACGATAATAATACTACTACTATTCAGTGTTTAGCCGTTCTGCATAATCCCTACTCCGAATATATTCGAGCCAATCTCGAGCGACTGCTCCTACTTCCCTAAACACTGCATTTCTATCTAGCTCGACGTCCAACGCTCTCATGTCTCGCTCGTGCTGCAGTCTCATCCGGTGTTCATCCAGCTCCAAGCGTCTCAGTTCCACGGCGGCAAACTCGTGCGCCGCTCTCTCGAAGGGGGTTGGTGCTCTTTGACGGCGGGTGCGCATACGAGGGCGGTCAGAAGGCTGCGGTGTAGCTGGCGACCTCAACCGCGGACGATGTGTAGCAGGTGGGGGAGTTGCGGACAGGGGGTCAGGTGTATGCCTTCGCCTTGGAGTAGGGGGCGCTGCTGGGGCACGCGGGGATGCAGCCGGGACTGCCGGCGCTGCCAGGGAGGGCGTAGCCGGAACTGGGGGCACTGCCGGGACTAGGGGCGCTAGCGGGGAGGGCACAACCGGGACTGGGACCGCTGGTGGGACTGCAGGCACTGCCGGGGAGGGCACAGCTGGGACTGGGGGCGCAGCTGGTACTGTGGACACTGGCGGGGAGGGCGGAGCCAGGACTGGGGGCGCTGGGGAGGGCGTAGCTGGTGATGGCGTTGAAGCCAGTGGAGTATTTGTATTAAAATGTGTTATTCTGGACTGCGGGGTAGCTAGCGACCTGGACCGCGCACGACGCCTAGCAGGCGGGAGAGGTGCGGACACGCGGGGGGTGACTGAAGGACGCCTTCGCCTCGGAGTACGGGGCGCTGCCGGGACTGGCGCAGCCGGGACTGTGGGCGCTGCTGGGACTGGCGCAGCTGGAACTGGGGGCGCTGCCGGGACTGGGGGCGCTGCCGGGACTCGCGCAGCCGAAGGGTGTGGCGCTGCTGGGACTGGCGCAGCCGGGACTGGGGGCTCTGCCGGGGCTGGCGCAGCCGGGACTTGGGGCGCTGCTGGGACTGGCGCAGCCGAGGGGGGTGACGCTGCTGGGACTGGCGCAGCCGAGGGGGGTGACGCTGCTGGGACTGGCGCAGCCGGGACTGGGGGCGCTGCTGGGACTGGCGCAGCCGGGACTGGGGGCTCTGCCGGGACTGGCGCTGCCGGGACTGGTGGTGCTGCTGGGACTGGCGCAGCCGGGACTGGGGGCGCTGCCGGGACTGGGGGCGCTTCCGGGACTGGCGCAGCCGGGACTGGGGGCGCTTCCGGGACTGGCGCAGCCGGGACTGGGGGCACTGCTGGGACCGGTGCAGCCGGGAACGGGGTCGTAGCCGACGTTGTCGCAACTGATGGTATCTGTGACGTAGAAGGAGCGAACTTGACCGAGCGGAGTCCATAAAAAAAATAAAATAATGACATTGGTTTCTTTCATGTTGATTATGTGATTATTTTTGACATAATGTATTGTTGACCATTTATTAATAGAATTAGAATATTCCATAAAACAGAGATAATAGTGAATAAACATACGGTATTTGCAAGATCTTGAGCAGAAAATTGTCTCTCCACAGCTATATTCCCCATGATAGCCTGCACTCTTTCCTCATATGCAGTCAAGGTTTGCCCACTTCCATGTTGCCTTATGACCAATGCTTTTCTTCTCGTCTTGGCCTTCAAATGTGCCCACACCTATACACCGTGAAATTTTAGTGGTTGTTTTCCCGCAGTAAAATGATTCTATCTTAGTAGTACAAAAGATGTGTGCAGTTCTTTTTTGGTAAAATCAATAAATGCCGGTTTTACGAAAGGTTTAACCATAACTCGAAAACACGTTCGAACCGCTTTATGACTTAGGGTGTAGAGCTTCTTTAGCTTTAAGCATCGATTTCATGCGGCAAGCAGTATCTGATTACGTCACATCTTCAAAAACAACGATAGCTTCTCTCGTTTTCGAGTTGGAAAATTATTATTCTGAAAAATCGGAAAAAAAAAATTTTTTTTTTGAGGAATATTTTGCATGATTCGATAGTATTACTAAAGGCAAGTCGTTCTGCCACGGGAAAACAACCACTAAAATTTCACGGTGTATAAAATAGAAATTAATTCATGAAATTTTTTTTGTCGACCTATTATTATGTGGATTTACTATCGCTTCCCAGCAGGTGGAGTGAGATAAAAACTTGATTGATGACGTCATTTATCAAAATATTAATAAGAAAAGGTCCAAGATGGGAGCCCTGGGGAACACCCAGGGCAGGGTAAATTGGGGAAACATTAGATGTAAAACCTTTAATTGTTAGAGGCTCTAGACCTGTTTCTAAGTGAGGTCAGCCAACGCCAAAAATACGTGTAAATAAGATAAAAAATTGGTAAGAACAGCCGCAGAGACTGATCAAAAGTTAAGTAATTACAGTGAACTGCATCTGTACTCTTTTCCAGATAAAAGAAACAAACATCGATCAGATTAATGATTGTCATAGGTGAGGAACAAACTCAAAAACTTTGAAACAGTAATCTCAAAAATGTCCTTACTCTTTTCCAGTTTCTTGTAGTCCTGCTGATACCACCACCCATAGAGTTTAACAGGTTGGTCAGTTCAGACCATAGATGGTCTAACCTCACACGGCCTTCTGGGCCAGCAAGGTTCCTAGCCAGGTCACCGTGACTATAACATAAACAAAGAAAGATTCAATATAAGTTTGTATTTCATTAATAAGAAAAAAAAATGTGTTTATTATACCTTAAAGAAACTAACAATCTAACATAGTTTATGTACATTTTAAAAAGAGATCTTTGGTTGCCCAAACTAAGCTTAGCTTGTATCTTGGGAATTACAATTTGATACTCAGAAATTGAATAAAACTAAAGGAAATGCTACATTAGCACAAGTGTGTTAGGCTGTAGGAATTCATGGTTGTGTGTATGTGTGTATGTGTGTGTGTGTGTGTGTAAGAGAGTGTATGTGTGTTTTAGAGTTTGTTTGTCTATCTTTATAGAATTGGTGCTTCTGTTTCGTCACGTCATTGTTTACATTACATAAGCACTCATGATCAAAACTTGGGTTTACTTACGTTTCCATATATTGAATCATCGTTAAAGACTGCTCGGGTGTTGTACGCGCCCTTGGTTCCATGTTTAAGTACTAAAAATTTAAATACATGATTACTCCATCTAGGTTACCATCTATATTCTAATGAGAGATGGCGCTGCCATCATAAAAATATGTAGCTACCGATAAATGATCTTTTTAAAATATTTATCAATCAATACACATGTTTCGTTTAAAGTTATTTCTAAATACCAAATGATAACGTTTGTAATAAAATCTGTGTAGAAACAAATAGCAAAAATAAGTTTAACAGTTCAGTGTACAGAAATTGAGACTTATGGACGATAAAGTAAAAAACAGGACACAAAGTTGGTTTGCACGAAAGTATTAAAGTACAATAAGATTATTGTATAAATAGTAAATAAGTGTTAGTATAGATGTTAGTAAAGAATAAGTATATTATTTTGCATGCCAGATTCTGGTTAAATGTGTAAAATATTTAAGTTTTGTACCAAATTAAAGGCAACATCCGCAGTTTTCAAAATGTAACTAATTCAAATGCTTTTGTTTTGGGGATCATTTACATTACAGTAAAAGCACTTTGTTCACTTACCACTGTTAAAATATACTATTAACGTAACACAATCACTCAATAAAACTCCCACTTAAATAAATTTAATGAAATATATATCACACATTCACAAATTCACACAAATCTGGGGTAATCTGATCCCGTGGTAAGTAGCTTAAGCACGTGTTGCTTACTTAAGTATACAAATAACACAAAAAAAAAATCAAACTTAAAAAACAACACTTGTAAAAGTAAGATTACCTGTATTTTTGCTATATGACGCACTATGCTGATCCTTCCGCTCACACATGAATAACGAAATTGTGCAGGGAATATAGATAGGTAGTAAGTATTTTGTTTAATCTGAAATTGACGATAAACTCGATAATTTACTGTAAAGCGTTATACACAGTGTCGGAACTAGCCTTCTATGCGCCTGGTGCGAGCTTTAAAAAATTTGGCCCTTGATAAATAAGTCTAGATACAGGTCTGGTCATTTCTGTGCCCCTCCAGGGTCTGCGCCCTATGCCTGGGCACCGCTGACACCACCCTAGTTATGGCACTGGTCATACATAGGTACCGGGTGTTGATAAATCTGGAGATTTTTGATGTGCTAAATATAATTCTCTTCAGAAGTATACTTCTTTTTGTGATGGAAAAAATCGCATAGTTGACTAAACGCCTGGTTAGCTCAGAGGTTAGAGCATCCGACGCGATATCGGAAGGTCCGGTGGCTCAAGTCCCCGTTCAGGCGGGGTCATTAAAGCCAATTTTTTTAAATTTTAAATTTACATTGAGCTTTAATACCAAAAAAAAAATCTTATATTTTCTCTATATATTTTTGACCAACATTTACAAAATATTGGTCTTTATGGGGCTACACGCGATATTAGGAGTAGCAATTACATACCATACCATTTTTACATACAAACATACATAAAATCACGCCTTTTCCCAGAGAGGTAGGCAGAGATCACTTCCTGCCATGTGCTACGGTCCTGGCACACCACTTTCGCTTCATCCACATTCATCCACCTCTTCATGCACGCTCGTCGATTACGGGTACTTTTAATTTGACCTTTCTTTAAGATTTGACCTATTTGATCATAAAAAAAATCACTTTATTGCTCCAGGAATAAAATTTTGCAAATTACAGAAAAAAAAAACAGAAAAATACAAATAATATAAAAAGAGACAATTTGCAAACAATAAAAAAAAAAACAAAATCAGATGGGCAAAAGGACATGACTCAGCTTGTGCTCACGCAGAATCGATTTCCTGCGAAGCGCTGATTTTCAGTAATTCCTTCATCTCTCTAGATTAAGGGGCTACTAAAATATTTACAATTTATATAATTGAAGAAACAATCACAATTTATATTTTATTTTAAAACTAGGAATGGTAACCAACAAAAAAAAATAAAAACTAAAAATAACAAACTTCCATTTGTTTCATTTGTGTCATGAAAGGTCTTTCTTGGTCTTCCCCTGTCGACATCTCCAATCTTCTTCTTATCGTATGGTTGATGAAAAACCTGGTGTCAGAGTTTTTTAAACCGCCCGTAGGCCTCTGACATGGCTTCACACACCGTTGAAAAACCTTTCAGCATGGTACATGTGAATTTCAAATTTGAAAATCACATGGTACCTGGCGAACTTTGAATTGGCGACACCACAACGTTCTCTAATTATTTCGTTTCTTATTCTATCACTCAATTTCACTCCTAGCATACTTCTAAGAGCTCGCATCTCCACTGCATTTATCCTACTTTCGTGCTTCTTCTGTCATACCCAACTTTCGCTTCCGTACATTAGTGTCGGGATCAACACTCCTCTATGAACCGCCAGACGTGCCTTTTTGGACACTTTCTGACTGTTCACAAAGGTGTGCAGCGCTCCGTTCACCATATTACCAGCATTCACTCTCCTTTCAATATCGCTATCACACTTACCATCTCTTGTGAGCTTGGATCCCAAACATACAATCCTTTTTTTCTTGAATAAATATATATTTTTATTATTTTCAGTTTCTGTAAATTTATCACAAATTGTTCACAAGTGTTTCGTATTTCGCCATATATTCGATCGATAAAAAATGTATATTGCTACGTTATACTTAAGGTCTAACTGCAACACCCGTCTTTTTGTGTGTAACATTAAACAATATTGGTGTGTACGAACTCTTAGTGTGTACATTATAGTGAAATGGAACATTGCGAATAAAAATACATGATAAGATATTTCAATGATTAATCAACCTGTTATCTTAGTCAATGGATAATAACATGCATTTCATTTAAGAGTAATTCTTTGTTTCTATTGTTTGTTAGCACATTAATGTTAAAATCCCCGCCTATAACTATGGATTCGGTTTTGTCTTTGTTTGTTTATTAAATTGATAATTTGTGAATGAAAAGTGTCTAAGTTTTTGCTTTTTAGCCAATTATTATTAAGTATTACCTACCTTAGCGCTACCATGAGTTTAAAAGTTACGGACTCGATATCGCCTACGTAAATATGTCTATGAAAAACGTGTGCAGCGCCCCTGGTGGTTACGCTAAGAACTAAAATCGGTCGTATGAAAAATCAACTCTATAGGTTTTTAACGTACGTAAGTTTTCGATAGCCAACTCATGGTACCGCTACTAATATGCTATGGCTATTATGTCCTGAAAATAAATTATAATCGCTTCCGAGTTCGTATTTGGGGGGAAGTACCTTCCAAATAATCATCATCAGCCCATCAAGTGGGGTTAGACAGACACAATTGGCTACTATCTCCTCACTGGCTTAATCCGGCACTTGTTAAAACTGACATGTTGTAGTTAGTAATCAGTTTTTTTTTATTTATACATATATATCATCAATGTGCGTTCCCATTGAGTGTCCACACTGGAATTTTACGATTTTGAATGTGTCAGGCTTTAGTAAAAGTTCTCAAACGATTGTAAATTCAATATTTAATTTGTAAAAGTTGGCACTCAAAAGTTACAGTCGTTTAAATTGTACCCTCAGTCGTGCCTGACTGGTACCCATATCTCATAATCTAGTTGAAATTTACAACTCCTGTAAATTACTACTCTTAGTAAAAGATTAGTAAAATTCATTTTATAAAGTTTCACCTCCCAGTATTCACTCAATAATAAAAAATAGCAATAAGAAAGTGGTCCCTCAATCGATCACCATAAGTTTGCATTCAGTGAGAACCACTATAGTATTTTAAATACGGGTGCCACTAAGCGTTAGTAAAAGTACTTAAACGATTGTAAATTAAATATTTAGTTTGTAAAATAAACCATTAAAAAGTTATAATCGATTTAAGGTGGTCCCTTAATTGAATAGTCCATAATAAAAATAAACCAATTTACGTTGCTTGTAAAAGCTAAATAGACGAATGTTGTAGACTATCATTTAGTACATTTTAAATTTAAATTTAAATTGGGGTATTTTCAGATAAAACATTTTTTTTTATTTTAGTTGAGGTATGAAATAAAACAACCATATTTATTTATTCATTTTATATAAGAAAACATCAGAATATATTTCGAAATGTCACATTTAACAACAAATAAACTATCGTTATCAATTATACCATATAGCGTACGCTAAAATAAACTCTAATTTTGAACTCACAAAACCAAAATGCCCTGAGGCCCTACGCTGCATCTAAAAATTTCTTTGATATCTTTTTTTCCAAATTGTGCGCAAAATGTTTTCTGAAAAACTGTGTATAATAGATATGTCGATATCTGTTTAATATTATTCAAAATGATATTCCGATGGTACAGTCAGTTGGCAGAGTATGATTATAATTTTATATTCATATAGCGCTATATATTTCTATAATAATGGGTTAATGTTATGAAGGATATTTATTTTAGAAGCAAATAACATTATTATTTGATAGATCGATATATCTTTTAAAACGTGTACAGCTTTCAAAAAAAGGTATTATACGTGTAACATATCGTCACTGTGTTAGTGAGATGTCATGAAAATTATTTTTGTGATTTTCCAACTAGAGATATTATATTACATTGGATACTTTGATATTGTAAAATTGTATTCAAAGCCATCGACAAAAATCATTCAAATTTTGTATTTTTCATTCACAAATCAAAAAGGTAGAGTTAAAAGTATATCTGTCTATAGCACCATAGCTCTTAGACATGCGGTTTTTTTAATAAAAAAAAAACAATTTTAGTTATTTTATTAAAAAAAAAATCATTTGAAAAAAAACCATGCAAATTTTATGTGAAGTACATTGTAATGTTTTTAGTTTTTATTCAATTGGATTATTTTAAAAAGAAACACGTGATATAATTCAATCTTACAGTATCAAAGTATTAAATTTAATAACCCAAAAAATCTCCACGTAAACCTTAAACATTAAAATCACACCGATGATGATTTATTCACATGGACACACAAATATCTTTAAGATTTCCGTAATACAATTAATAGTTCACGAGTTTCACTATAATATAAAATACTACAGTAAGCTACGCCTACTACATTCTATGAAATCTATGGGCCTATAAAATATATAGATATATTGCTTAACATGGTCCAAAGGGATTATACTTAGGCATGAACTTAGTATAGGGTCAGACTTCGGGACCTATATGAATGCGGTAAGCACTAGTCGCCCCAAACCGCGAATAGGGGCGTCCATTGGCTTATAGGTTATAAATGCACCCTCAAATTAAACAGAAATGCGTAAAATTAGATTATTTTCATTCATATATTATAAATTAAAATAAACAGATATAAATACTAATACATTTTTTTAATGAAGTGAAAAAATATTTTTTTTTTTACTTCGAATAATAAATGTAAAAAAAAAATAACAATATATAAAAAAAAATATTAAGGTGAACAAAGCTGACCGTGGGTACAAATATAAAACATAAAAACCAATGTTTTCAAACTTAGGGCTAGTGTGGGAAACAGCAGCAGATTTAGTCTCTTCTCTTTTTTTAATTCTGTGAAACAAAAAAGCTTACATCTGATTTATGCTGTTCTAGGTTTAAAAAATAGTTTAACCCTTTATTTGCTTAACCAAATAAAAGCACGAAATATATGAATCACCTAATTTTCGTTTACACTTTATTGTCACATCCCTGAAGTATCTATTCTCACTATAATTCTGTATGTTGTTATTTTCAAACATAAAATAACTACAATAAAATGCATTATGGCTATAATGGTTAAGCTCAAGTACTCTAAATTTGCTAAAATATATGAAGAATATGATAAATGACGTACTCATAATATTTATAAAATTAAAAAAAGAATAAAAACAAAAATATAAAAAAATATATTACCCTTAAAAATGTGACATATTTAATTAAAGTTACTGTATTTTTTATATTAAATGGTAAAATATGTAAATCAGTTCAATTAATGAAAATAAAATAATCATATATTAAATTCACTAAAATAATAGAAAATATGTATGAAATATTATATTATTTCTGAATGTCTTAATACCCAATTAATGAATTTAATGTTGACAACTAGATTCCACTGCTGATAGCTAGGGCTAGGTATTCCAGGATAGTCCAAGGGCTAAGTGAGATTGGTGTTTTATATTGGACCCTGGGATTATAATAATAAATTACTTAACTTGGCTCCGAAGTTACAATATCGAAGACAATATACATAACCGTGGTGTTATACAATATTATATTATAGTGTATGAATGCCAATGGCAGTTTGGTTTACGGAATTTTATATTTCCGTGATTGCATACTTACATTTTTACACCAGTATACACATTAATTATGTCAAAAATGCTTTTTAAATATGAAATGTAATAATCACTATACTGGTTTTATTCAATATTATTATGTGCAAATGTAAATATCCAAACTGCCCTGACTTACATTTATTTACCAAATATGGTCTAATTTTAACATCAAACAAGATAAGACTCATCTATTTATCAACTAGGGATTCAGATAATTATGCTAATAATATAAACACTAATATAATTTATATATATGTTCTAGCGTCTATCCAATCGCTTCAAATATAAAATAATGACTAATAAAATAAGGCAAACAGGTTGTTTCGGAGGGATCAAATAATTATATATTCAATTTTCACTAAATATCAGGCACTGAAATTGAAATAATTATCGTTTAAACCAATTCTTACTATGTCTAGAGGCTTTATCCTATATAACAACGAAATGCTATGCGGGATTTACTAAAACGTAAGTCATCTAGTGTCCTACACAATGCTTGAGGATTGTTTTTGTATATATTTTATTTTCAATTTGGCAATCTCAGTGTCTGGATGGACTGAATTTGGAATACATAGTTCCGTACTTTTGTTCTTTCATCACCTGTTTTCTTTCTCGGGGGCCAAGCTTTCGCAATGTATCAGTTTAGCCAATAATTTACAAATAAATATCATTTAATTTTATGCCTCTATGCACTGGGACCTTCAAATAATTTGGCTTTTAGCATAACTTCAAGTTGGTGTAATCGTAAATCTTAAACGCAGTCAATGTGTTATTTATGTCATACCAACAAACATAATTTTTTTTTATTGGTTGTTGAAATGTATGATTAGCTAATACTTATTATGTTATTTATTTTTATTGCAGCGTATCTTTTCCTTTCTTTATAATGACTCATATTTGTGCATAACTGCATTATTTTATTTCTTTTTTAATTTTACTACATGCACTGCAGATTTGAAGGTCCCTTTAAGGCTCTATACTCTACTCCGTACATTTATAATTGCCCTGCGTCATTTAGCTGCCTCCTAATAACTCTGCTAGCTCTTCCTTCTAAGACCTACTCTTCTACGTATAAATTTGTATCTCAAAATTATATAAAACTGAAACCAAACGAGTGATACATCTAATTCGTTTCGCTCAAAATTTTGAAGCTGTGGACCCAATTGATTTTATATATTTACGAAGGAATATGAAGCTCAATGTATTAATAGTTATAAACACAGGCATGAATGAATAGAGATCTTATTACAGGGATAGAAGATCATTCACTATATATAATATACGGAATGAAACTATGCTAGTAAAAAACAATATTTTTTCACACCAAGGATCCATCTCTATTGATGTTTTTTTTTATATAAAAATCTGTGTAAATAAAAAAAGAAGAGACAGCAATGAATTGTGCTACAAAGATTGCCGTTTGTGCATCAACATATAAATGCATCAAGGAAAATCATAGCTTTAGAAATAGTGAAATATATGCTATGAATAATCACCTATAATTTTTTACAATACTGAATCATGCAATCACTATAATGTCCAATTCATTCAATGTACACACTTATACGGTTAATTATTTCTAAAAAATAATAAGTAAGTTAATTCGAAAAAAGGGTTTTTCTACCAAAAACAAAAGCTTTTTCAAGATATTTAACAAATATTTTAGAAAGATTTATGATTTTCTTTCGCGCTATTACATATTATATAATAATAATAGTCTAAATGAGTTGTTAAATTATTATTCGTGTATTTATTATTAGTTATTACGTCAATAAATTTATTTAGGTAACAGTTGCGTTTATATATTTTGTTAATTAAAACTAATAATACTAACAAAACTATATCTAATAAACTGTATAATATCCCTAGACTGCCAAAATATCCTTGTATAGATTAAAGGACATTAAAGGAACTGTTTATTTTTTTTTCAGCAGAACATTTTATTTTCCAAGTGCTATAATTATGTAAAAATAATATCACCTAAAAGAAAAGGTTTTACAAAATTGTACATCTAAACTATCCCTAATATTAGGAGATACGAGGGATCACAATATATTTTGTTATAAGAATCCATTCGTACAATAATTAACTATATATATGTAATTACTAATACTTCAAAAGCCTTACTTTATATCTCTATAAAGTCACACGTTTCCTACAATAGTAATACCAATCGATTCCATTTTGCTTTCCTAAAGTTCTAATCTTTTACTTTTGGCCATAAAATGGCAAGGTTTGAAAAATAAATTATTAAAATACCAACTCAATTTAATAATACTAATATTATTTGACACTATTATGGCTGACTGAATCGATAATGACTAATGTCAGTGTTTGATACATCGATTTTTTATGATGAGAAGGTTATACTAGATGGCTTTTAATACATATATCAATAATTTAAAAGTAAGTATAATTACTTTTAGCGTTTTCAGATGAATATTTTTCTGTTCTCCCTATTTCATCCAATTATAATGGTATCGACCACGGTAAAAGAAGTGATTAAATAGTAAATCTGATAATATCTATATCTAGCCATCCAGCGTAGTAACCCTCATTCAAATTGAGGGATAAATAAATAAAAAATATAAAAAAAAAATTGTGTACACGTACCTTCAATTGCATCAACAATTCAAATTAAATGTAGTTCATAATCTTAAACACTTTACTTTTTAAGATAGTTTAATAGTTTTTTTTTGTTTTTATAAACCACCGACCCGTCATCTTCCCAGTATTAATGTGTCTAGCGTGTCTGAGGCGAAGTGATCCTCTAGAAGTCCTAGAATTGCTGCAGTGATTGTGTGAAAAGCAATGGAGCTCGACATAAGGTCTATTTGTCATTAGAACTTCTACACTCTCCAAAATAGAAAAAGAAATGTCGTATAGGCACTACTATAAGTATTTTATGATACTTGCTAGTTTACTAAAAACAATAGTGGTTTAATACACATTTTTATCAAATTGACCAAATCATAATACTATTTATCATGCAGTTTATTAATAGTCTGTCGAATTTCGGTACCCGAAATAATGAGAATCCCATTTTAAGCGAAAAAATAATCTTGTTAAATTTTTCTCAGTGTGTAGTCTCGCGAAGCACATTGTGTTTTCTCTGACAGCTAAATGAAATATCTGTAGACAAAATGATAAAAATTTTTTCTCCGTGCTGCTGACTTGCAGTTAATGTGTGACATGTGTTTTGCAGTAAAAAGAAAATAAACTGTAAGATTCAATCATCTTTGGCTGCTTGCAAGAAAAAGGTTTTGTATTATTAAATGCTTGCAGTCAATATGTCAAATATGCTTCGCAGTATGAGTAAGTTGGTATTAACATCATCATTTGTTTAAACATGTTGTGATATGCTCTGCAGTATTAAAGTAGCGCAAATGTGAATGTAAGAAAAGTTAGCCGGCGACATTGTAGGTTAGCCTTATCACCAGTTACGAAACTGCAGATGTAGCGACTCGCAGTGGATGTGTGATAGCTGCAGTTGCAGTGCAGTGGCGCGCAGTTAGGAGTAGCTTGCTGCGCAGTCGAAGAACGGGAAGCAGGCGACGGGTTCGGCGGCCGTGTGCTAGAGCACATGGAGATTCTCACAGGACTTGGACTTGGAGTCCCGCGCCCACACGCGCCCTAGGAGGCCTCTGACCTGGAACCGGGGACAGTAAAAGTTGAGTCATATGTCAACTCAAATAGAAGTTTTTAAGATATCTGAATGGTGGGAGTTTAATTGCAGTTCATTCTCTCTAGTTTTTCTATGTTGTTCCGCTCAAGTACAATTCGTTCAAATATAAATAGGTAATGTAGCCAAACCCACTCATGTTCACCTAGTTGAACTCAAAAGGTTCGACTAAAAACTGAGAAATTAACTTAAATAATCGAGTAGATATGGAAGATAAGCGTGGTATATAGCACGAAGGGTAATGCTACGGCTACATTATTGTATACTTCTTCCACTCGGGCCTGTCATTCGTCAGCTCTGTGTCTCCTTTCACTCCCATATCATCTCTCACGCAATCCATGTCTCTACCGCTACACTGAAGTGGAATATATGTATTGGCTTGGCCTTCAGAGGCAACTTGGTGGGGTAAAGTAAGCTGGGTCAGGGTGAGTGCGACAGGCTCAATATGATGTATTGTGCCTGTCGACCCCATATTTGGATCTCACTACCGCTTACCATCAGGTGGAGTGAGGTCATCTTGTTAGCCTATTATAAAAACAAACCTATGAAGCGTCGATGGCCGAGTGGTTAAGGTCGTTGCTTGCCATGCGAGAGATCGCCATTTCAAACCACGCCAGGTACCAATGTCTTTTTCAAATTTGAAATTCATATGTACCATCATCCGACGCTTTAACGGTGAAGGAAAACATCGTGAGGAAACCAGCACACCTGAGAGATTTTTCAACGGTGTGTGAAGCCATGTCAGAGGCCTACGGGCGGCTTAAAAACTCTGACACCAGGTTGTTCATCAACCATACGATAAGAAGAAGACCATCAGGTGGAGTGAGGTCATCTTGTTATCCTTACTAATATTATAAAGGTGAAAGTTTGTATGTATGTATGGATGTATGTATGTATGTATGGATGTTTGTTACTCTTTCACGCTCAAACTTCTGAACCGATTTTCATGAAATTTGGTATGATGGTAGCTGGCACTCTGGAATAACGTATAGACTACTTTTATTTTTTAAATTCAACTTACTACGTACTATGGGAGAACGTTGACGGAACTTTCGCTGATAAATAACTAATTTTACAAGGCATGTAGCCTATTTTAATACATCATTGCTACTAAAACCCATTAATACGCGGACAAAGTCGCGGGCGGCCGCTAGTATATTATAAAAACAAAGCTAGTACCTTGACGCTGGCGGAGAGGCGCGTGCGCTTGCGCGGCGTGGAGGCGGCGGACGCGGCCGGCGCGGGCGCAGGCTCCGGCTCGGCTGGAGAGCGAGCGCGGGCGCGGTTCTTACGAGAGCCGCTCCTTTTCCTGCTGCGAATACAATCACAAGTAAGTAAGTAAGTGACATACGTACCTGTAGCGCTACCATGAGTTTAAAAGAGACAGAATGTAAATTATGTCTATGAAAATCTTGTACAGCGCCCCTAGCGGTTACGCTAAGTACTAAAATTGGTAGTATGAAAAAACAATTCGATAGGTTTTTATTGTTGTTTTTTAATGCTATTAAAGCTCAATTCGTGCGCATCAGCGCAGACTCAATTAGGAGTCGAAGTGGTCGCCATTGCCGAAATCGGTCGGAAGTAATCAATCAATCAATCAAAGCTCAATGTAATAAATCTGAAAAAATCGCATTCATGAATTCGATACGTTTTTAACGTACGTAGGTTTTCGATAGCTAACTCATGGTAACGCTTCTGAACACATATTTAAAAAATAATCAAATTGAGTGGCAACGTCGTTGCTCACCCATGCAAGAGGTCGCTAGTTCAAACCCCACCACGTACCACTGTGGTTTTGATATTTGAAATTTATATGTACGACTATTCGACGCTTTAACGGTGAAGGAAACATCGTGATCTGCACCCCTATGAAGAAATTCTTAGCTTGTGTAGTCAACCAACCCGCACTTGGCCAGCTTGGTTGACTAAGGTCTTATCGCCGTAGTTTAGGGCTGGCCCGTGCCCCAGCAGTGAGGACGTATATGAGCTGATGATGAAACAAATAGAGAAAGACATGCGACAGCCACCTCGGCTGCTAATGAAGTCCAAGTCCAAAGGTAAAAAGCCTGAGAATACTAACAACAACTGTTAACGTCCGATACAATTTTATATACCTTTCGTTCCACTCGGGACAAATATTTGTGTGACGAACATCGGTGTTTGTTCCGTGTCTGGGTGTATTATTAAATATATTTAAGTTTATTTGTGTATCCACTGTTGATCCTGATTTTCGTAACACAAGTGCTTAAGCTACTTACCACGGGATCAGATCAATGTATGTGATATTGTGTAATATTTATCTATTTATTTAGTTCGCGCTACCTGAATAGGGACTGTCTTCCACAAAATTTAAGCTTTATTATTACGAAGTTAAATATAACACAAAATCATACAACAAGCAACGTTGAGTTTAGATTGTTAACACTAGTACAAATAATCACAAACCTTCAGAAGAATCAAACACACTTGTGTTAGATTCTTTTTGGACACAAAGGGGACATTTGCAGTTGTCCCAGCCACATCGGGACACAAACATAACAAGTCCCGTAGAAAAACCAGGCCTAAGAGGCAGTTTCCAATCACAAGGGAAAAATATCATCCGTTTCTGACACGCTACCCGCGAAGAGCCCTCGAAGACTCTTTGATTACAAAAGCCGATGTATTTCGTGTAGAGGTTTTTCTTTCAGTCAATAGAATGGTTTGTCAATTTGTTTACTCGAACCTTCAATGGAATCTCGGTGTTGGACAAATGCTTCTTTAAATTTGGCTTTGTCGTGATAATCATGGTAATCTTGAGTCGAATGGACGTGTCCGAACAATAGGTTGGCTAGAGTATTGGAAATTAAGTTCTCAAGAATCTATAGCTCCAATATCTATGTGAACATTAGCTTCTGCATCTAGTCATATGAATTATAAAGACTACAAGTGCGTCATTTTAAGGAAAACTGTTTCATCAAACAAGAACCTACTTATTTTGATTTTGTAAGTCATACCTATATCTCCAATCCTATCCATTTAGACTGATATATAAGTATTTCCTACGAAGGTGTAATCAGTAACATAAAGTGCAAACTAATTTAATTAAATAAACAGACACCAGGATAAAGCATTTTCATCAGAAACTTCATGTACAAAGGGTTTATAGGAAACTAAGATACTAAGAAGAAGCTCGTAAGCTGAGTGGCTCGAGACCACTTCAGAGTTGATTGATACTCGACACGGAAAGAGATCGAACGCTCTAAAGGAATGGATATTTGGCATTCCAATGTTGGGACTTTGCTTCGCTTTATTGGTACTCCTACAAATCGAAACTTGAATGTGACTGGCTAAAGTTAATACTGATTTGTTTACTACGAAAAGGATAGCCAGTTATTGTCTGCAAAAACTGAACAGAAGATTTTTCTGCTAACATATCACCTAGAGTTTGAAGTTGGTGGATGCACATTCGTGCCTCAGAATTTACCTTAAGACGGTGGTCCTGCGCCTAATTTCTAATCGATATCATCGGTCTTACCGAACTATGAGAGTGAGAGATCAGAGAGTGCACCAGTGCTATAGAATATCCTTTAGTTCCCTGCAGATGGCTGTTCTTTGTGGTCAGCTGCCATGGCTTCCAAGGTCTCATCGACTCCTCCACGAAATGAGTGCACCAATCAATGCTATATTCCTTCCTGCCCTGTTGGCTGTTCATCTTTGTGGCCAGCTGCGATAGATGCTAATATCTTCCAAGGTAGAACTTTTAGTTCCTCTTTACTATTACGTGTGATTAAGGTATGGAATGCAATTCCAGCTCATGTTTTCCCTCCCTCCTATGATCCCGGGCTCTTCAGGCGATGCGTGAAACGGCATTTAAGCGGGCCTGCAGGGTTTTTCTCCTAACTGACTTACAATGATGGCTTAGAATAGCCTTGTCATCATCACCGGACTTGCGGGGGAACGGATGGCTCTCACGCCTAAAAATTAGGGTGAGTGCGACAGACCCAATATGGTCTATTGTGTCGACCACATATGTGGATCTCTCTACCGCTTACCATCAGGTGGATTGAGCTGATCTTGTAAGCCTTTTATAAAAAGAAAAAGAACTTGGTGGCACCCTCACCTGACCCTCTCGGCGTGCTGTTGCTTCAGCCGGATTTGAGTGAGGAGTCCCACCAGTAGCTCGTCCACGTTGTGGTTGATGCCCACGGAGGTCTCGATGAACTTGCACTCGTATGATGTCGCCAGGGTCTTGCCCTCTGGAAGGAGTAGACAAAATTGTCAATACACATCAGCCCTGATGAAACATGACCCTAATGAATAAGCTTTTCAGATAAGAGCCTTGAGAATGACACTTGATCACATGAGTTAAGGTGTTGAAAGAGGAACAAAGAAATATTTCGGCCATTCCCACACAATATGGCCACATAAAATTTAATCAATTTTAAATCAAAATAAAAATATCTTCATTTTTATGTAGGCAATTTACATGCACTTATTAATCGTCGAATTATAAATAATAATATGATGTATTGTGCCTGTCGACATCATATTTGGATCACACTACCGCTTACCATCGGGTGGAGTGAGGTCATCTTGTTAGCCTATTATAAAAAAAATAATAATAATAAGATTCCACCACTGGTTCGAAACGCCGATTCTACCTAAAAGACTCCGGTATGAAACTTTATAGTTACTCTTTTTAAGCAACAATCATGTTACAAAGTCAGGCGTAGATATTAAAACATCTACTCCCCAAAAAAATGAACGTTTTTTGAAATTGCGTAATTATCGAATTCATCATCTTAAACACTCTAAAGCTAACTCTAGCTAAAAAGGGGGGGAATTCTTTGCGACAAACACTTGAAGATTTACCTTCCTAGAATTAACTTTGTATAACTAATAACCTCTACCTAAATCAAAGCATATAACAATACCTCGAATGGCGAGAAGCACAAAGAGAAATCGATTTAGGGTCAACGAGGTTATACCACTAAAAAATAACGATATGCATACTAACAGAAGCTGGTGAACGCTGTAGAATAAAAATTGATGGACTGTCATCAAATATGTCCTTATAACATTACTTAAGGTCAGCAGTTCCGCCCTGACTACAATCATTCCTGCTTACACCTCATTGGCTCCAACCGACGGCAGTCAAGTGTGAGTTGCCATCTCACTGCCTCCCAACGGATTTGTTTACCAACTGACCCCGATGTTTACCGGCTCGGTGGGGCATTTGGTAATGGCACCGTTTCTTTCTATGGGGTCGGTTGGTAATCAGGATTAAATGGCGTGTTTGTGACTGAGTGTTGACGATTATTTTGCTGTTTGATTGTGTTTAATTTTGCTTACTGTATGTGTATTTTTGGAATGAATATAAGGGGAAGTCTGAAAGTTGCACCAATATGAGAAAAAGTAAGAAGTGCAAGATTAGCTTGGAACGGGCATGTTATGAGTAGGGAAGAAAGCCATGTGGCTAGAGGAGCGATGAGTATGAATGGCAATGGACGTAATTTTAGAGGAAGACCGAATAAGACATGAATGGATTGCGTGAGAGATGATATGGAAGTGAAAGAAATAGACACAGAGCTGACGAAGGACAGGCTTGAGTGGGAGAAGTATACACTTAGCAGCTTAGGGCAGGAGAATGATGAAGTGTATTTTTGGAACTATTGTTACGTATAAGCTTAATTAAAGTAAGGAACGGAAGGAACTTACTTAGAAATTGTTCAATTTTGAATTAACACAGTTTCATCGTAGTATTTAGGATGCTGAAGATACGACGCAGATGTTATGGACGACCATAACATAATGGTTATTTATCATAGTAATAGAATAAAAGAAATCAAATGTTTTATAAAACTCCTTCAAGAAAAAAGTTCGGAATGGAATCCTATTTCCATAAACCGCCAACACTTAACAAAACTCACATTAAATCCGAAAGCGAGTTTAATTCCGAAAATAGAATAAAAAGTTTATCGCAAATAATCTCGAACGTGGCAAGTTAAAAGATTCGCGACAAGTTGATTAGAGCTCGGAGTTTTAACGTGGTAAATTAATTTTAACACCGCCATTCAGGCGTTTTGTAAAGCGTCGTTCATAATGGTACATTATCTCCCAGCTACGGATAACGCGGATTACGTAGTTAACAGTTATTGCTTTTCATTCTTTTATTATGTGGGAGTGAGGTTTTTGACATTATCAGACAGAGCAGGAAAATTAAAATAAGTAATGAAGATGATAGATGATTGGTTAGGGGATAGTGACCCAGAATCACTGTAAGTTCCAAGAGTCGTGGGTTCGATTCCCACCCGGAGATATATGTGTGACGAACGTCGATGTTTGTTCCTTGTCTGGGTGTGTTGTTAAATATATTTAAGCTGTTAACCTCGGGATCAGATCAATGTATGTAATGTTAAGATTTGTTTCTTAGGTTATGTAGTCAACCAACCCGCACTTAGCCAGGGTGGTTGACCAAAGCTTTAACGCCCTAGTTTAGGGTAGGCCCGTCTCCAGCAGAGGGGACGTATAAGGGCTGATGATGACGATGATGATGGAGATTTGAGATAGTATCAAAATTCACGACCTTAAAAATGTATCATGATGACGCAAATCTGAGATAACTTATTAGCTGCACAATACACTTCGCTTGATTGATTGATTTAGCTCATTTACGTCACCACTGTAGGGCTCTGCCCTAAACGAGGCCTATAAGGACGTAGTAGTTAGGTTTTGACTCACGAAAAATTCCTAAGTCCCATCTCTAGAAGGTAGCTAATCTAATATTTCGTCCACTTCAAATCAGCTTAGCCAGCGGACCTTACGTTTGTGTAAACGAAGCCTTATTGCGTAAATACCGTTAAGAACAGTTCCATGTTTACGATCTGATATTTAATCGCTCGAGAATGATTAAATCGTCGCTTGAGATATGTAAATCGGATAAATATTCGTAATTTACAGTTTAACTGTTTAATGCTTTTAAGATTTTGGGTATTTTAGGATTTTAATGTTTCGGTAAAGCATGTAGTAAGTTTTAAGTAGATTTAGTAAGTTTTATGGATGGGGTGATGCCATCCGCTCCCCCGCAGGTCCGGCGATGATGACAAGGCTAAGTACTCCAAAGTAACATTGTAGTCATCCAGTAAATAAATGTAATAAATCAAACAAATGTCATGTAATGCAATTTGTTAAAATAAACATGAACATCAATTAGAAAACTGTAAGTGTCCGGGATATTTACCATGTTGTTTTGTTTCAATGAGCTCCCGATATTTCATTAAAACAAAACAACATGGTAAATATCCCGGACAGTTACAGTTTTCTAATGTGTGTAACCATCACAATTTAAAATTATATAATGAACATCGGTGTTTGTTCCATGTCTGGTTGTGATATTTGAGTATGTATTTACAATTATATATGTATGTAAATCAGTCTCTGACGCCCATAGTACAAGCTCTTCTTAGTTTGGAGTCAGGTGACAGTGTGTGGAAATGTCCCGAATATTTATTTATAAACTAGGTTTAAAAATAAAGGCACTTCCCGTACACGAGCATCTTCATAATGTAAGTGATCTAATAAAAGGAACCTCTTTGAAATTTTTTGCTAAAATGGAAGGAAAGCGCTGCGTAATTTATTAGTCAAATTGATAAAATTTAATATCCATCCGCCCTCCAAAGAGGTATTGTATAAAACACCAAGGTCCAAGGTAACGCGGGCCCGTTCCTTTTTACCTCTGAAACGGTCTAATTACTTTTGGAACAAAACCAACTTACCAATTATACTCGGTGGAAACAATTTGGAAGCAATTAAAATGTATATTTTTGCTTTTCTCTTCAATTACGAAATGGATAAGTTAGATGAGGTCGGAATGGACAAGCTTTTACGCAGTTAGAGCGGTTTCGCGCTACGTCCGATCCGAAATGCGATCTGTCTCCTTGAAATGACTATCCGGAGAATTAACAAAGAAAAGGAGAATAAATAAACTTTACTGACCACAGATACCAAACATAATCGACTAAAGCTAATATAAAAGAAAAAAAACAGAATAAAGCAACAAAAAATAAAAAAAAACACACTACACCTTGACAAGCTTAAGTTGGCGTTCGGCAGAAAAACGAACTGATTTCGGAGAAACGCGAAAACGTAGATTACTTATATGGAAGTTTATACATTTTCACGGGTACGGATCGGATTAGGAACGGACGTATGTCGTCGTAACTGCCTCGTTGGTCTATTGGTAGCGCTGCGTAAGGACCGAGAGGTCCCCGGTTCGAGTCAGGGGTCGGGCAAAATTTGTGTGAGTTTTTCTGTAATGAAATTATTCAGCCCGGAGTCAGGAAGTTGGTGATTGAATGCCCGTACCTCGGAAAGCACGTTAAGCCGGTGATCCTGCGCTCTCATCGGTCATGTCGGATTGCCGTCTCACCGAATTACGAGAGTAAGGGAATAGAGAGTGTACATGGGTTGGCGTACACTTGTGCACTTTAATATGTCTTGCGCACTTGGCTGATTTCAATTGAGATGGGCTGCTATGGCTGAAATCGGCCGGACGCCGCGGTGTTTGCCAAAAGACCAATTAGGTAGTCATACTAAAAAAGTGAGCTATGAAGGCTAATCATACCGTCAGTAGGAACAGCTCGGGATCGTGCCAAGTCCGCCTTGTTCCCCACGAGGATGACGGCGCGCCGGGCGGTGTGCCCCGCCGCCCACAACGCCTGGAGCCGCCGCTCGGCCTCCGCGAAGCTACCCCGGTCCGCTGTGGAGTACACCACGCAATACCCGTGGGCGCAGAAGTCAGACTGGAAGGGAAAAAGTTGGTAAGAAGCTTCCAGATCATATGATCCATGATGATCATCCCTCCTAAGATCCCGGGCTCTTCAGGCGGGGCGTGAAACGACATTACAGTAAGGACATGGAGGAATTCACATTGATCAAGTAAGCGCATGTGTAGTTTAATTGGCTGAACATCACACATATCAGCTAGTCCTAGTCATCAGCTAGTCTAGTCTAGTCTAGTCATCAGCTAGTCCCTCCGTCCCGTTTCCACTCCCGGACGACACGTGCTGGGTAGCGCTGCCATCCACATTCCACATACAATGCAGGCGCTGGTGGCTCGGATTAAGCGATGTTGTTCCTCTTCTCTGCCTCTGCTTAGTTTGGGGTCAGATGACCGTGTGTGGAAATGTCCCAAATATATTTTTTACTTTTTTAAAAATTACACTGGTGATTGGTGTTACCCAGTCGAAACGTCGGGCAGTAAGTAGCTAAGTAATTGCTACTTCTAATATCGCGTGTAGACCCATAAATAACATATTAGTTCAGATAAGAAACTTGGCTCAATGGAAGGGTGGTGGTGAAGGGTGGTACTCACGAGGGCCTGGTCTGCCGGCGCGTCCAGGAAGGTGATCTCCGACTCCTCGCCAGCCAGCAGCACGCATACTGACCTCTCCCCTGACTCGTCATCTGCAAACGAAAACCTTTATACCCGACTGCACCAGAAAGAAGGATAATTATGGTTTTGAAGGTTTGATCTTGTTGTGTAAGGAACCTCACTTTGAGTAAGTTCTAGGTTTGCTTAAGAACAGATCTAGGCTAGGTGCAAAAAGGCCAATATCACCCCCACCTGTGGCTAACAGGTAATATACGGAAAAAAATCGACGGCTTCAATAAGCCGTTCATTGGTGTAATGGTTCGCACGCCTGGGCGTGATTTCTAGAAGGTCGGGTGTTCAAATCCTCGGTCAAAAGTCCATTTTCGATTCACCGATCACAAAACGATTTGATTTAAAAAGAAAAAATCTTTTTTATTCGTTTTTGAAAATAATGAGGTCAGTTTAACTCTTAAAATTTCCGCTTTCCATTACAATTAAAATCACGAGTGAAATTAAATCTGTTTAACGGATCCTGGGTTTTCTTTTCATCAATGATAGTGATAAATCAAAATATTGGTAATAAAGTTATCAACTTTGTAAGGTACATCAATCAATAGAAGGAAGTTACATTTGTAAGTCCCAAAGTTTTAGCATAAAAGAAAGGTAACTTCACTGCCGCACTTGAAAGGGTCATGACTTGTTTCCTTAAACAGAAACTTTTTATCCTCAAAGTCTGGTGCAACGTATTCAGATAATACATAGTATTATAACCAGAAATATCAACCGCTACACATTCCTCATGTCACGGTAGTCTTCCAACATTTTATGGTTCCGTACGTAAAAGGTAAAAACGGGACCCTATTACTAAGCCTCCGTCGTCCGTCTGTCCGTCTGTCAGTCTCATAAACCGTGATAGCGAGAAAGCTTAGATTTTCAGAAATGATGCATTCCTTTGCTGCCATAACAACAAATACTAAAAATTTAAGAAGATCTAATATTAAGGGGTGTCCCCATACAATTAAGGTGTTTTTTAAAATAATTGGTACAGAACCTTTCGTGCGCGAGTCCGACTTACACTTGGCATATTTTGATTTGCACAATTACAGGATTTTTTTCTTCCAAATTATTAACTTTCCATTCTAATCTTAAAACTAATAACGTCTAAACCGTTTCCTCACCTATACTAGTGTCGTACGCGTGTAGATACTCTGAGGTCATGAACTGCCCCACCAGGCTGCTCTTGCCAACTCCTGGAGCCCCCAGAACCAACACCCGGTAGGCGCTCAGCCCAGCCGAAGAGTCCCTGAACAGAGGGAAAACGGAAATTATTACAAAAAGAAATGATTGTATTTTTACCCGACTACGGCAAAGCAAAAGGAGGGTTATGATTTTGACAGGCTATGTATGTATGTATGTATGTATGTTTGTATGTATGTATGTATGTTCATCTGTTTCCACATAACTTCTAAATTGCTTGTCAGAATTCGACAAATGACATATCATTAGAAGCGTCTTAATTGTCCGCTGGTTATAGGCTATATAGGGTTTCACAAAAATCTAATGTGGTGCCCACTAGCGGACAAAACATACAGAGTAAAAAAATAAAGTTAAGATAAATACGCCGTGTTTGGTATCATTGGAAAGCGCTTTACTTGTACATTTTAAATATATATATATTACTAGCATTTGCATGTGACTTTACGTATATTCATGGACTGATAAAATATAAAACATGTTGGTTCATCAATTTAACTTTTGATAATATTATGCGCCACAAATACACTTTAACACGAAAATAGTACAATTTAAAAAAAGTTAAAAACTAAAACCCAACTACGACAAAAAACGACGCTGAAAAAGTATAAAACAAGACTTTAGAACACTGAACTGAACAAAGTTGCTTATGTAGTTCAAGTAAATGGACACAGTAGACTCTACCAAAATGCTTATGTTGAAAATTGACAATAATGTCATACAATACTATTTTGAAGTATGCAATATTTACTATGTAGAGATAAGTTTTCATGTTTGGAAAGGCGTAGTCACACGTTCCATACACAAGTACCTACCTACCGTAGCACTTTGACAACGTGTGACTGCGGTTTTCCAAACATGAAAACCTATCTCTACATAGTGAATATTGCATACTTCAAAATAGTATTGTATGACATTATTGTCAATTTTCAACATAAGCATTTTGGTAGAGTCTACTGTGTCCATTTACTTGGAACTACATAATTATGCATGCACCAATCGGCATGCGAGATCAGTCCTCAGAAGACCCGATGGTTTTCTGAGGACTGTGCAGGATATATTGCACGAATGTGCGCGCAAACGCCAGTACACTCTTTGTTCCCCTACTCTCATAGTTCGGTGAGACAACAACACGACTCCGATGAGACGTAGGATCACCTGCTTTCCTTGGTTTACAACTTCGTGACTCTGTCTTGAGTAATTTCCTAGACCCCAGACTACATCGCGAACCGGGGAAAGAAGAGGAGTAAATTTAAATAATAAAAAAAAATGAGAAAAATCGCATTCATGACCCCGCGTAAACTCACTTTGGGGGACTTGAACCACCGGTCTTTCGATATCGTGTCGGCTGCTCTTACCAACTCCAGGGTTTGAGTCACCAATGGGAATTTTTCCATCACAATTTACCCGTTAGTCTAGAAGTGGGGTACCTGGAGGAAGCCAGCGAGCATGGAGCAGATGCGCGGGTGACAGCCTCGGTGCTGGAGGCGCTAGAAGCCACAGACGTGTTGGAGCGAGAGCGGCGCGAGCGCAGCGAGTCACCGCGGTTCACCACTCCTTTGCCTGGATGGACGGATGAAAACATTTAGAGCCCTTTCAGGAAGAAGATTGTAAGCGCCAAAATAGCAAAAAACTGTTTTATATTAACCGCCAGATCCACTGATTTTGCATCTTTTAGCACTTCTCCTGTAAAATATTCAAAATCTTCTTTCTGAAAAAGCTACTATGTATTTTTGTTATGTGCTCCATTAGTTTCCTTAGTTTATAGTTTTATCTAACTTCTTGGTACACAAATAATAAATTTTCCAATGTTACAGACTCGATATTGTTAATTTACAACAAGCCCACCGACAACTGTCGTAAAGAAAACATATTATTATTATGAAGAACCGGTAAGGATATTCTTCAAGATTAACTGATGGAATGGAAAGTTTAGTCAACTAGCACACTGGATGCAAATAACATGTTGCTTATGCCCAGCAGCGAGTGATACTGATGTTGCTGAAGTGTTTTAGGATTACCTGAGTCGTGAGAGCAGATGATATTTTGTTTTACCAGAAATGCTGAAGTGGAATTCACATGAAATGGCACATTTCATGGGGTATTCCACTTCATTGATTGATGGTTGTTGGAGCAGAAAGTTTCTAGAGTGGTGACCATAGGCTGGAAGAGTCTAAGAATCTGGTGAGTATGCGACTGGCACAGAACCATTAGCTAAAAATGTTATTGAAAGTAGCTTAAGTCCAGCAGCAGTAGATGGTCAAGTGGCTGGAGCATCCCAGCTACTTCTCCTAACTTAACCATGATGGAACCAAGATATGGTTGAGAATCCCCCAGCTCTATCGAGGCTGTATCCTCACCGGTGATGCTGAAGTGCCTCAGGCGGTAGTACTCCTCCTCCACGCCATTTTTGGGCACGAAGGCCACGCGTGCGCTGATGCGGCATCTCCAGCAGCTACCGCTCGCCCGTGCGAAAGCGCGCCGCCTTCACCGACTAGGAGCGGGATGGTGGGGACTCTGGAGGATTGCTTGGACTCAGGAGGATAGGGATTGAATTACCTGAATCGCTGAAGAGCAGTTGATATTTTGGCTTAACATAAGTGATGAAGTGGCACATTTCATGGAGGATTGATAGTTGTTGGAGCAGAAAGTTTCTGGAGTGGTGAACATAGGCTGGAGGAGTCTAAGAATCTGGTGAGTATGCGACTGGCACGGAACCGTTGCTGTGGAGATCATTGAAGGTTACTTATGCCCAGCAGCAGTAGACGCTCTTGATGCTGAAGTATCCTAGCAACTTCTAGGGAAGTTGGTAGCAAGTAGCTGGCTGAGAATTCCCAGCCCTATCCAGGCTGTCTCCTCACCGGTGATGCTGAAGTGCCTCAGGCGGTAGTACTCCTCCTCCACGTCATTTTTGGGCACGGAGGCCACGCGTGCGCGCCCATCAGTTAAGAGTGTGAAGGACTACTACGTCCAACACATTTTCTGCTGCTACAGTCCATCACAGACTAAAGTTAGAATCCTAGAGCTGCTCAACAGCACGAGATGATTTTGCTTACCATAATTGCTGAAGTGGCACATTTCCTGAAGAACTTATTGTTTTTTAAAGTTTCCAGAGTGGTGACCATGGACTGGAGAATGCAGGATAGAAAGACGCTCATCAAGATGTAGAAAAAATCTGGTCACTATAAAGACGCTCTTCTAGATGGATACCCTGGATGCGACTGGCCCTGAACGATTAGCTGAAAAGACTATTGAAAGAAGCTTTTATCCTTTTATTTATTTATTTTTATTTATCCTCACCTGTGATGCTGAAGTGCCTCAGGCGGTAGTACTCCTCCTCCACGCCGGTGTTGGGCATGGAGGCCACGCGCGCGCGCTGCTGCGGCAGCCCCAGCAGCTGCCTCTCGCCCGTCCGGGAGCGCGCCGCCTTCACCGACTGAGAACGGGAGTGGTGGGGGCTCCCGTACCTGGTGAAGAGAATGGGGTCAATGTTTAGGGAATCCGCAAAAATAAACTGCTACAGTACAGCTCGGGGATTGGAACGCATGTTCTTCTGGAATCGCGTTTAGACGTGCATCCTAACTTTGGGCAGCAGCTATGTAGCCGTTGTATTATTTCCTCACACTTCCAGTTAAGTTCACAGGAGTTAATGATAATATCAGACAACATCGTCTACAAAGATCTGTGCTCGAGGTAAGGAAATTGTGTCTTCAAAGAGTAAGTAAGTTTACAATTATGTAATGAGTTACTTTTAGAATAAAAAAAATTATGCTGGCTGTCTGGTTCCTCAAAATATTTTATTTTGAATTTCATAGAGAATATCAAAGAGTAACTATCGAGTTTCTTGCCGGTGTCTTTCTCGATAGAACCAGCTTTCCGAACTGGTGGTAGAATCACTAATCTTTTAATTATTTATTAAATATAATGACGATTTATAAGTGCATGTGAATGCCTATATACAAAAAATAAAAAAGAAATTTTGACTTTGACTTTGACTTGACATATTAGGTAAACAGAGGAAAAATTTTTTTGTAGGAGAGTTAGTAAATTCTCGCTATAGTGACGTCTTATATTTAAACACTCGAATCATCTGAATCTCCTTGTAATTCAAATCACATACAGTACATGAGGTACAGCTTAGTGTGACAAAACGAACTGCGGAGCCCTAGCAATAAATATTTAGTTTTAACCCTTCCTGCAAGGTATCCTAATAAACAGTCTAAACTTTCACTCCCCATAGATTGCACCACCATAATTATCACATAGGTCAGTCACCCAACCACAGCCCATTGGGAAGGGCATGACGCCCTTCAGTAGGGCTGCATACAGCCCTCTCAATAATTCACCATGGCTTGACCTAGTTGGGTAACGACCTGTATCTCTTGAGTATAGAGATAAACATTGTTGATTTGACTGTCCCTTTGTACGTTTGTTCTCCCTTGACACCTCTAATAATAATTCGTCCGACTGATTTCAGCCATGGCAGCCGATCTCAATTGAGATCAAACAAGTGCGCAGGACATATTATAGTGCACAAGTGTGCGGAAACACAAGAGCACTTTACTCTCATAATTCGGTGAGACGGCAATCCGACATGACCGATGCGAGATCGGGCGCAGGATCACCGGCTTAACGTGCTTTCCGAGGCACGGGCGTTCAACCGCCAACTTCCTAACTCCGGGCTAAGTAATTTCTTTACAGAAAAACATATACAAATTTTGCCCGACCCCGGACTCGAACCGGGGACCTCTCGGTCCTTACGCAGCTTGCTACCAATAGACCAACGAGGCAGTACACCTCTACTGCTTGGACAAGTGGCTAGGACAGAAAGGTCCCGGGATTGAGTCCAGTGCCAAATACTTTCCGTAACATCAAGCTAGACATAATAGAAAATGTGTTGTTTGAACTCTGTAAGAATTTTTGTGGCCATCAACGAGTTAAGAAATGAAAGTACCTTTAGTCAGTAAGATGGCGGATGAACGCCCGTGCTTATGAAAACACGTAAAGCCAGTTGTTCTGCGTTTCATCTCTCATTGGTTATGGGGGATTGCTGTCTCACGCAACTTTGAGATCGAAGGAACAGTGAGTGTACATGAGTAGGCGTACCCACTTCTCCATTGAACTCCATTAAGATCGGCCGCCATGGTCGACATCATGATATTATAGTTAGTAATATATACTTCTAAATATAAAGAGGCTACATTTATTAAGTTAAGCGTAAAGGCACCATCGATACAGATGCTTTTTAGTGTTGGTGCCACAGTATATACCGATTGTAAAGTCTGCCAACAATTTAAGGCTATTCTTTTTTGTTGTATGTTTTATTTAATATTGTATTTTGTGTATCTTGCCTGTGTTGTTGTTTTGCCTTGTTGTTATTTATCTTTTTCTTTTATCTATACTAATATTATAAAGCTGAAGAGTTTGTTTGTTTGTTTGTTTGTTTGTTTGTTTGTTTGTTTGTTTGAACGCGCTAATCTCAGGAACCGCTGATCCGATTTAAAAATTCTTTCACTGTTGGATAGTCCATTTATCGAGGAAGGTTATAGGCTATATTACATTTTCAAATATGTAACAATAAGTGTTTTAATCTTTAATATAAAAATGAATCGCAAAATGTGTTGGTAAGCGCATAACTCAACAAAATGGGCCCAAGCCAACCTCACGTGCAAGTACGTACCCCTGCTGACCAACGAACGAGGCCCTGGCACCAGCTTTCCCTCCGGGGTTGGGTGGTCGGACGGCAGTCGCTCCCGTAAAAGTGAAACACGCCACTTTAAATGGAAGGAAATATCAAGAAAAGTGCCAGGAATAGGGCGCCGCCGCAAAACGGCGCGCAGGAGTTTCGCCCGACTCCTGTGGCAAGTGGGCGAGGGCTACCGCGTTGGGGACGGACGCGGCTAAAGAAGTTAGCCCCAACCCCACGGAAACTCCGCTTCGCGACGTGGAACGTGGGCACGCTTACCGGCCGCGCGAGAGAGCTGGCCGACGTACTCACCAGGCGGAGGGTGGCAGTGGCGTTCCTGCAGGAGACTCGGTGGAAAGGCAGCAGATCCCGGGCCATTGGGAATGACTACAAGCTGATCTACACAGGAGCACCTAGTGGAGAGAACGGGGTTGCGGTAGTGCTGTCCGGGGAGTTGCAGGATGACGTGTTGGAGGTGAAACGCTATAGCGACCGCTTAATGGACGTAACGGTGCTTATCGAAGGGGTTACGACCCACTTGATAAGCGCATACGCTCCACAGGCTGGTTGCAGCGACACCGAAAAGACTTCATTTTGGAATAGACTTGGAGAGGTGCTGCGGGGAATCTCACCATCTCAGGAAGTCGTTCTGGGGGGCGATCTGAACGGTCATGTGGGTGAGGAGCCTGAGGAGTTCGAGCGTGTACATGGTGGCTATGGGTTCGGCAGACGCAACACTGAAGGGGAGAACATCCTCCAGTTGTGTTCGGCTGCCGACCTGGCTATTGTGAACACGTTTTTCCAGAAGAGGCCTGAACATTTAATCACCTACAGGAGTGGGCGGCACGCTACCCAGATCGACTTCCTACTCACTAGGAGGCACCACATCGGCAAAGTAGTCAACTGCAAGGTCATACCCGGAGAGAGTCTCACTGCACAACACCGTCTACTTGTCATGGATCTCTGCGTGAAGCCCAAAGCCAAAAGCTTTGAGCGCTGTCGGCGTCAAATAAGGTGGTGGCGGCTTGACGAAGACAAATCCCAGGTGTTCGTCTCAGCTATCGGCGACAAGTGCGCTGAGGCTGAGAGCGAATCAGTTCAGAACCACTGGGACAGGATTCAGGCAACCATAACCGAAGCGGCGAAGTCAGTGCTTGGCACGTCTAAGGGTGGACGCAAATTTGACAAGGAGACTTGGTGGTGGAACGACGCAGTCCAGAGGGAGACTAGGGTGAAGAAAGCCTTCTTTAAAAAGTGGCAAGCGTCCAACTCTCCCGAAGATCGCGACGCATACAGGTCCGCAAAACGTGCAACAAAGAAAGCTGTTGCCAGAGCCAGGCGAGCCCACCTACAGCCGCTCTACGATAGGCTGGAATCGTCTGAGGGGCAGAAGCTTATCTATAGATTGGCACGTTCTAGGGTCAAAGCGGCACAGGATATCTCCAAGTGCCGCTGTGTTAAAGACCCTCACGGTGACCTACTATGCGAGGACCTCGCGGTGAAGGAGAGATGGCGCTCTTACTTCCACGAGCTGTTAAATAAACAGCATAGAGAAGTGCAGCCACCGGACCTCCCTCCGAATCTTGGACTTGTGCCACCGGTAACGCCTGAAGAAGTAGAGAACGCTCTTCGCCGCATGAAGAATCGGAAAGCTGTCGGAGCCGATGGAGTCCCCATCGAAGCCTGGAAGGCAATGGGTGGTCGTGGTGTGGGCATCCTAACTGACCTTTATAACCGCATACTCAGCACCGGCAGGATTCCTCGCCAATGGAGACTGAGTGTTATCACCCCGGTCTTCAAGGGCAAGGGATCAGTGCAAGAGTGCGGTAGTTATCGCGGTATAAAGGTCATGTCCCACACCATGAAACTATTCGAGCGGATAGTAGACTCTCGAATCCGTCAGGAGTGCACTGTCTCTGGATGTCAATATGGTTTCCGCCCCGGTCACGGGACTATGGACCCCGTTTTTGCCCTAAGAATCATCATGGAGAAATACAGGACGAAGAACACGCCTCTCCACTTCCTATTTCTGGACATGGAGAAGGCCTTCGACTGTGTTCCGCGTGCGATGATTTGGTGGGCCCTGAGGTCCAAGGGAGTGCCAGAAACGTATGTTGATATCATTAGAGACATGTACTGTGATTCCGATTCTGTAGTTAGGACCGCTGTTGGCGACACTTTGCCCTTCCGTATAACCGTCGGAGTACACCAAGGCTCCGTCCTGAGTCCGTTTCTCTTCAGCCTGATATTAGACGTATTGTCAGACAGCATCAGAGACCACCATGAGCAGCCACCATGGCTACTTATGTATGCTGACGATATCGCGCTGGTGGACTCGGACAGGGGACGGCTGGTGAGACGTGTTAACACATGGAAGGAATGGCTTGAAAACGGGGCTCTGAAACTCAACGTGGCGAAGACAGAGTACTTGGCCTGCAACACTACAGATCCCATGTCCGTCCGCATAGGCGAAGACACGGTCGAGCGCACGGACCGGTTCAAGTATCTGGGATCTGTACTCCACGCGAACGGCGACATCGACTCCGACGTCAAGGCACGCATTTCTGCTGCTTGGGATAAATGGCGGGAGGTGAGCGGCGTCACTTGCGACCCTAAAATGCCGGTTAAACTGAAGGGACAGGTCTATAAATCCATCATTAGGCCTGTTCTCTTATATGGTAGTGAAGCATGGCCATTACTTGAGCGGCACAAGCAGGAACTGCGGGTCACGGAGATGAAGATGCTGCGCTGGATGTCGGGAGTTACGCGAGCTGATCGCGTAAAGAACTCCCGTATTCGCGGCAGCCTTCATGTCCGAGACATCGCTGATAAACTGCAAGAGTGCCGCCTACGTTGGTACGGTCATGTTTTACGGAAACCGGCAAACTACGTAGGGAACAAGTGTCTAGCCATGTCGCTACCGCCGGGTCCCGGCAGAAGGGGAAGGCCCAAGAAGGCCTGGCTTGACGTCGTAGTGGATGACATGCGTGCCAACAAACTCTCCGTAAAGGATGCCGAAGACCGTGCGAAGTGGAGAGCTAGGAGTAGGAAAGCGGACCCCGGGCTCCGCAAGGATGCAACCGGGAAATCGCGAAGATGATGATGATGAAGCGCATAACTCAACAACGCCTGAACCAATTTGGCCAATTCTTTTTTTAAATTTTTGTTGAAGTCCAAGGATGGTTCTTACGTTGAGAAAAAATCAAATAATTGCCGGGAAAACCCTAAAAACAGCCCTTTTCTTTTTCACATACAAAAGTTTTCTAACTAAAACGTAGAATCAATTTGAGCTTTATTGCTATTAAATAAAGGTCATATTAAATTACAAGCACTCACTTTTATCTGGGTGTTCCTAACGTCAAAAATTTTTACAATTTGTTTTGACAGGACGAAGTCTGTTGGGTCAGCTATTGTTCATAAAATTACTCATAGATGGCATTGTGCTTTGTATAGCATGCCATAAATGCTGTCAAGTTTGATATAACATGAGTACCTACGTGATAAGTTTTTTGGTAGTTCAAAAGATGGCACTGTGCTCTACGTATTACTTCGATATTATATTGTGGAAAAGTTTGTATGTAGGTATACCATACGTCAAATATGTGAAGTTTGTCTTTTGGAATTGATAAATTTCGAGTGCGATTAAATTACGTAAATTACCAGAAGGGTTCTGAATCGACAACATGTATCGAAAATATTCTAATTGTTTTCTATTTACTACTTTTTTCTATTTTAATTTAACAAAATATTGTCATCTAATTGACATATTTTTAAGCTGTCAATATTAACGAGAGCATTCAAATTTCCATAATTGCCGAATTGAAGAAGGTTGGTTGTCAAAAAAATCATTGATATTAATACTCAAGGGTTTGGTATCAGAAAAAAGGATGAGATGATCACAATGCGATTAATACATTGTATGCACCAACCCAGGTATTAAATATTCAATCAAATTGAACAAATTCAATATTGAGTTCAAAAAATAATATGAAAATCAATATAAAAGTACCTATAGCATCAGCATATTTTATTTGGTAAAGCATAAAATTCGAGAAGAGAAAATGAGGGGTTTGCCGGGAAAGAACATGATTAGGGATTGCAATCCGGAAAAACGGATCCGGTAATCCGGCTGATCCGGCATCATTTAATGGTTACCGGATCCGGTACCAATATACCGGATCCGAAGACCGGATCCGGTTATAGCAGTTTGTGGAAAAAAATTAGGCTGTTGCATGAGTAGGTACTTTAAATGCGTAGTGTTCATGCGTGCGAGTCGTTCGTCGCCGAGTCTAAACTCATTATTGTCATAAGTTTTGCCATGCATTCGTTCGACAGATTCATCAAATCATGATGGTATCTGTCACAATCATAAATACCTATTAGACTTGTTTGTTAGCATTCTCAAATAATTTAATCATGATTATGATCTCATTTCAGTTAATTACGTAAGGTTAATTGTATGTATACCTATCTATTAGATATTATAGTTACTTGATAATTAATAGAGACCGGATTATATGCATTTGCATATACGCATATGCAAATGCATGTTTTGGCCATTCTCAGGAGTAATACCGTATTTTACGTACAAACTAGGTATGATGCATATTATACATTCACAATATGTTTCACCCATCCTGCGTTTTGAAATTACATTTACTACATTTCGGAACACAGTCAGCCAGCAGCGTTGACAAAAACTTTAAATAAATTCATATAATATTACTGTAATTGTTTTCTCTTTAAAAAAAATATTAATTAATTAATATGCTGATTTTGAAATAAAAAAGAAATTTAGGTCCCCAAAAAAAAGTTAAAAGTAGTATGTTTTTTTTTGGGGCCTTAATTTTGCATATTTTGAAAATTTTCGTGCACATATTTCAAGCATTTTTCATGCATATAACGAGCTTTTTATGTTGCATATAATCCGGTATAATAATTAATATTGTTACTTATCACTTGATCTATCTGTGAAAGTGAAATACAGAAAGATTGGGCTACTCGTTACGTCGTAAAATATTACTAGTTAAGTACACTATTACATTATAATAGTTTTCTTGTTGTCTTAACGTTGGTTAGGAAATGAAGTTGATTTCTTTTTTTAATAACTACATTCCTACCTTCATATAAGTGCAGTGCCACTTGATTAACTCACTTATTTTGTACTAAAAAGCGAAATCAGCTTGATCTAATCAATCCGGCCGGATCCGGCCTGATCCGGCCGGATTGATGGGAATCCGGTCGAATCCGGCCGGACTGAAAATGACGCCGGATTGCAATCCCTAAACATGATTCAAGCATTCAGTAAAAGCGTCGAATAATCGTACATAGGTATGAATTTTAAATTTGATAAACACAGTGGTACGTGGCAGGGTTTAAACTGGCGACCTCTTGCATAGCAAGCAAATACCTAAACCACTCGGCCATGGACGCTTTTTTCCTCTCTAACTATAAACTGCTACCTGGCTTTGGAATAGGACGTCCTTTATTTCACTTTGATCGATGAACAATTAGGATTACTTGAAGATGATCTATTCAATATGAGAAAGCTGTTTACTATAAACATAGATTTTAGGATTTCGTACGTCGAAAAGAATAACCGAACCCCTATATAGGATCCGTTTATCATCAATTTTTGTCAAGGAGAAAATATCAAACTGAAAGTTACATCAAATACTCAGGTCTACTGTCCCTTCATCTGAGCCAACACAATCAAAAGAAACATTCATTTATGCTGCCAATTTTTGTCTGCGAAGAACTCAGATTCTCAAAATTTAGAATAAAGCAACGTCAAGTACAGAGAATTGCGTAAACTTTAAAAATAAATTGCATTGTGCGAGTCCGTCTTGCACTTGGCCTTATTATGCCAATTCACAGACCACATTAAGAGCTGTGGGTTCTATTCCCACTCAGCACAAATATTTCTGTGATATATATCGATGTTTGTACCGTGTCTGGTTATGCTATTTAAATATTTAAATGTATACCACTGTTCTGATAAAAATAAGTGCTTAAGCTTCTTACCACAGGATCAGATCAATTACCTAATGTGATGGTGTGTAATATACTTATTTATTACACGATAAACAACAGATGACGATGATGATATAAACCAAAATGATTTTGTTTTAAATGTTCCTTCCGGTTGACTAACTTCTTAAGTGGCAGAAAAGATTTTGACGGGACTACGACTACTTTTATAAAAAATTCAAAATCCTGTAGTTCACGCGAACGAAATCGCGGGCACAGCTAGTCTTTAAATATAACTTAAAGGTGACTGACTGGCATAGTGATCTCTCAAGGCACAGTCCAACCCACTGGACAGAACGGGCTGAAATTTGTCATGCAGGTAGATGTTATGACGTAGGCATCCACTAAGAAAGCATTACCCGAAGCGAAGCGAGGGCGGGTCACTAGTTAATGCATAAAAACGCTTCCAGATAGACTCAATATTGGAGTCATCGTCGTGTAGATTTTCTTATCAAGTAAGATCCCTTTTAGCACAGAATTTTAGTATAAAGTCATTCTAATTTAAATGCGTCGATGGCCGAGTGGTTAAGGTCGATACCTGCCATGCGAGAGGTCGCCAGTTCAAACCCAGGTACAAATGTGTTTTTCGAAATTCATATGTACCATCATTCGACGCTTTAACGGTGAAGGAAAACATCGTGAGGAAACCAGTACACCTGAGAGATTGTTCAACGGCATGTGAAGCCATGTCAGAGGTCTACGGGCGGTCTAAACTCTGACACCAGGTTTTTGATCAACCATACGATAAGATGAAGAAAATTCTAATTTGAAATTTTCCTTAGTCATTTTGTGTGCAACAGCCGAAATCGCCTCAGAAAGCTTTATTGTTTTATATACACGTATTTTATCTTATTATACACAAAGGAAAAGCCGGAAGCAAACAGTAACCCCACTGTCCGTCTAACGAGGACAAACCGGGACACCGCCATTGTCCCACTCTTTGCCGGAGGATAATCCGACCCGCCACGTATTTCATTGTCACCGTTTTAATACGGTAGCCATAATCCGGGTATTTCCGCAAGTAAACGTATTAATAATTTTGCGTGTACCAAGTTGATGGTTTGTTTGATACGGGCTTGTTTTGGAATGAATATTAGGTTAAATAAATATCTTACTACATATAATACATATATGTATAAAGTCCAAGTGACGGGATCGAACTGACGATCCCTAGCGATAAGAAACAGGGATACTACAAAATTCGCCATTTTTTTATTTTTTTTATAATAAGCTAACAAGATGACCTCACTCCACCTGATGGAAAGCGGTAGTGAGATCCAAATATGAGGTCGACAGGCACAATAAACCATAATGAGCCTGTCGCACTCGTCCTGAAAGCCCGCTTAAAGAGGAGACCACTGCTGCGGCAACAACGAGACAAGGCGTGGAGTCTCGCATTGGTATTGAGCTGTGCGGGTCCGAGTTGGCCATTTCCAGAGATAATTATTAAAGTTTTAACATCTCTTAGTACTGTCACAAGTAGGTACGATAGTCTTTGTTACATGCCTTCCTAGTTCATTAACTTAGGTAGTTCTTAGTATAACTTAGTGATTTCTAGTTTATTAGCTTAGTGGCCCAATTAAGCAACACGTAGGTTCGTATCTAATGAGGGAGGTTTTCTATTTACTGAAACATCGTAGAGTATGCAACTCTCGTCTTTAAGGTAAATATTATGTTAGCAAAAGCTACTGTATTTGCGAAATAACTTGTTTGATTTTGGTTATAATATTGTTGTAGTGTAAATTACGTCGTTATACTGGTATAAGGAAGATTTTCGGGAGAGCTTTTTGGTGTTTACTGACACAAGTTATCGAGCAAGTTATTTCGGAATTAGAACAATGTGTGTGATGTTGTGAAATATTATTTATTTATTTATCTATGTGTAACGTAGTACGTTATTTTCCTATTATATTTTTTCTTATTTAATTTCAATATATGCTGGCTGCGGACTACTTTACCAAGACAGTAGCTTTCCTAAGCGGTTATATAATCACAGCTCAATCTCGACCCTCGTCCTCGCTCTCCGAACTAGTTTACCAAGAAGGTGTTTTCTTTAATAAATCTTTATTGTTAAACAATCTTTAATTTCCTCCCCTACCTACATTCCACGTTTCATATGTTCAGAAGTAGAGTAACTTTTAGTTAATGCTGTTATACTAGTTGCATTAGTTAATAGACTGTGTCACAATCATTAGCGAAACTTTATTAAGATGTTATGATACCAACTACACCTTATGTACCTATCTCAATTTATATTTCTAACCACCACTAAACCTTTTAGATACTGGACCCTAAAAATAACAAAACGGCCCTGAGTGGTAAAAAAAATAAATACCTAATCTTGAATTTCATAACTCAATAAGCGTCATGTATTTCAAGACCACTGGTACATATACACCGTGAAATTTTAGTGGTTGTTTTCCCGTGGCAGAACGCCTTTAGTAATACTATCGAATCATGCAAATTATTTCTCAAAAAAAAATTTTCCAACTCGAAAACGAGAGAAGCTATCGTTGTTTTTGAAGATGTGACGTATTCAGGTACTGCTTGCCGCATGAAATCGATGCTTAAAGCTAAAGAAGCTCTACACCCTAAGTCATAAAGCGGTTCGAACGTGCTTTCGAGTTACGGTTAAACCTTTCGTAAAACCGGCATTTATTGATTTTAACAAAAAATAACTGCACACATCTTTAGTACTACTTAGATAGAATCATTTTACTGCGGAAAACAACCACTAAAATTTCACGGTGTATTTAGGTACATTTCCGTCCCAAACCATCACGTAACATTCCCTGTTCTTCCGAATCTGTTTGCATACCGTGACCGGCGTGTCTGGGCGGTAGGGGGCGTTGGAAGGGGGGGGATTCTTCATTTCCTAGCAGATACTAGGCTTAATATCCGGGTTCGTCCGCATTATCAAATGCTGGCACGTATCCAACTGTTGTTACGGCTGCAGGAAATTTTAAAAGATTCTAGGTATGTGTAGGTGTTTTATGTTCAGTGCTGCAGTTGAGGTGAGTTTTTCTCACGGTTTTAAAAATAAATCACTATTATCATGGCTGAACCGTTACTTTATAGAGCCTTGGGGTGATACTATGTACTAAGGGGTAACTTTAATACTAATAAATGTGTAATGGCAGCCAAACAAATTGATAGTCAGTGCAAAGTTCCAATACTTGAATAGTTTGATTATTCGCATGATTCCCAGGCCTTCAAATTACTTTATTTCCATACTACTATGATATATGACTATATTTTGAAATTATATATTTTCGGTTGAGACTGGCGGAAATAAAACATGCAAGAATTCGCTTTAATTACGATCAAAGGTATACGATTTTTCCCAACTAATAAGAATGATAATAAACTTCATAATTGACTGGCTCCGTGGAACCCATGGTCACTACCTACGGTTCCAAGAGTCGTGGGTTCGATTCCCACTCGGGACAAATATTTGTGTGACGAACATCGGTGTTTGTTCCGTGTCTGGGTGTGTTATTAAATATATTTAATTATATTTGTGAATCCAACGTATGTTCTGATCTGTAACATAAGTTTTTAAGCTATCTACTAGATCGATGTATGTGATGTTGTTTAATATTAATTTTTAATTTTTATATTAAAAGTAATACATATTACAAATGTTCTAATTAACGGTCCGCCTTTAACCGGAGATTGTCCCAATTTTCCGAGAATTGGGGACAAAGAAAGGTAAGAACATGGGGACAGAGGTGGCTTAAGGGCAAAACGGGACAACAGATTAAGCAAAAAAAGGGAAGGTAAGTATGTACTTACACCCTCCTACATTACCTATCTATTGTTGGATTCCTCCAATAAAACTCTTATTGTATGGAGTTAACTTTGTTTTATTCTCACTTTTCAATCACATCCCAAACTCACTAAACTACAGACTACCGACTACCTTACATTTTTTTTAATATCCCATTTCTATGTGACAGTTTATAAATACGCAATCAAGAGAATAGTCATTCACACTTCTTTTAATTTAACAGACCTAATAAATCAGGAATTAATTATTTAGATAATATTAAATAAACCTTAGAATTATATTAAATATCTAACACTCGGCCATCCGTTATTACATTTACACGTCCCCGTGTAGCAATTAAACAGTTGACAATACAAAACAATCTGCAACCTTAATATGAGGCAAGTTCTAATGAATCAATAATTCACAATTTAGGATTTATAACTTGAAAGTTGAAAACAATCATAAGAGCATACTATTTTAATACATGGAACCATAGTGGTTAAATTTTAATCCTATGAGTTATGTGATTAATTACAAATAACAAGTAGAATGTAACCAGAGTTAATTTACACATCTTGTCCATACAATAATGATATACAACTCAACTTATACAATGTGATTTATATATAATTTAACTTATACATCGCGACTATTCACAACAAAATATTTACGATTAACGGGCCAAGCCTCATCTATCTTGGAACCGTTCGAACTTCATGTGTAGGTCCCATCTACCCTACTAACTACAATTATTTTAAACAATAAACGGGCCAAGCCTCATCTATCTTGGAACCGTTCACACTTGATGCGTAGGTCTCATCTACCCTACTAACATAACAAGTCATTTGAACAATAAACGGGCCAAGCCTCATCTGTCTCAGAACCGTTTAATTTTAACAAAGACTACTTCATCTACCAAAATAATACACAAAATCATATAAAGTTTCATCTAAATTTCAATCACTGAGTCATATATGAATTCATAACAGTCATACTAAAATATTTTATCTATTCCAAGTATGTTCTCAAGTACTTAGCTCAATCAGTGAAAATATAATCTATTCTCTAAACATCTCTTATTCCTCTTCTTTTACATATCTACAATAGGCATTGGAAAGCGACAGCATCATAACAACACACGTAATCCATCTCAGAACACAATCGTCCGTATATATCGCCATAATCTACATACATATATTCCTAATCAGAAAATAGTTATGGCTAGTTGTCGTCTTCAACAGAAGACAAGGAATCTGATCTTTGAAAGTGCAGCCAGGGTTTCAATTTATCCGAAGCTACTACGGCTGAATAATTACGATTATTCTTTTTCGTAATTGGTGTATCCTCGATCTGATACCTATCATTGTCAAGAATCCGCGTAATCCTGTAAGGTCCCTGAAAACGCGGTGCTAACTTTTTGCTCTGGCCTGTGGAAGGAATCTCACGATCCACACTTACAAGGTCACCGACCGAATATTTCTTGGGCTCAGCGGTATGTTTGTCATAATAAGCTTTTTGTTTGTCCTGGTATTGCGTAATATACTGATTGATTTCTTCGCGAATCGAATCAATAGATACCTGGTTACCGCCAAACTCGTCCTGTAGGTATAATTTAATTTTGCCTTCTGTTACCCCCACTAAATTCGTACCGAATAAAGCTTGAGCCGGGGTCTTCCCTATACCCTTATTCAGTGTGGTGTTTAGGCCAAGTTGGACGTCTGGCACATAAGCGTCCCATTTCTTTTCGTCCCCTGTGGCGCATTTAGCTGTGAGTGCATCTAACAGAGTGCGATTGTAGCGCTCCACCTGGCCATTGGCCCGTGGAGTGGCTACAGCGTTCAGCACATGCCTAACGCCTAACTGAGCCATGTAATCCTTAAATTTATTGCTAGTGAAGCAGGACCCTCTGTCTGAAACCAACCTTTTTGGAATCCCAAAAATACTGAAATAATCTCGGAGTTTATCTACTACTATAAAGGTTTTAGTGCTCTTCACTGGCTTTAGAATAATAAATTTGGAATAGGCGTCAATAATTACTAGTAAATGGGTATTTCCTTTGGTACTTTTTATGAACGGGCCAACGTGGTCAACGTGTAGTGTATCAAAAGGGGCATCACCTTTGGGAATGGGATGTAAAGGTGGTCTCTTGATTCTCGATGACTTCGAGTATGCGCATTCGAGGCAAGACTCGACGTACTTCCTTATGAACCTTCGCATTTTAGGAAACCAATAGTTTTCCTTTATTTTGCCTAGGGTCTTCTCGAAAGCAAAATGCCCGATGTCATCGTGACATTGCTTCATGACCTGAAACCTAACCCCCTTTGGGACTACCCACTTTTCACCTTGGTCAGTTTTTCGATAGAGCATTCCATTTTTAACCGCAAAATTTGTTTTAATATCAACGACGTTTTCTGACTCAGGGTCATTCAAAATGGAAATTTTGCGTTGTATTTCCGTATCAGCCTTTTGAACGGTTTGTAGCCAACTTGTTTCAGTAACATTTAAAATCATTCCAGTACTGTCTGTATTGTTGGTGGGTGGTGGATTCCGGCTAAGGGCATCCACATATGACATCATCTTACCGGGTCGGTATTCAATTGTGAAATTGAATTCTTGCATCGCAATCCACCACCTAGCAACCCGCGGTATCAAATCTCGTTTCACCATAGTAGCCCTCAGAGAGTTGCAATCAGTGTAAACCCTAAATTCAATCCCTATGAGGTACACACGAAATCTCTGTAGGCTGGCAATCAGAGCTAACGTCTCCAGCTCATAGGCTGTCATATGTTGCTCTTCAGCGGTCGTCTGTCGGCTATAATAAGCGACAGGTTTGAGCTTACCCCCATTATCCTTTTGCATAAGGACGCTGGCTATACCAAGCTTGCAAGCGTCCGTGTGCAGCTCGGTATCTGCCTTAGGGTCATATAACGCCAATGTAGGTTTTTGTATAAGCTCTTGTTTTAGAGTTTCAAAAGCTTGAAGCTGTTCAGGACCCCATACCCACACGGAGTCCTTTTTCAGCAGAAATGTCAAGGGTTTGGCAATCACAGAAAACCCCTTTACAAATCTCCGGAAGAAACTGCATAAACCTATAAACTGTCGTACTCCGTGTTGGTTAGTGGGAGTCGGAAAATCCCTAACAGCCTCAATCTTCCTTGCTCCAGGTCGAATACCCCCAGAACTGAGTTCAAAACCCAAATAATCGACCTTCTTACTAAAGAAACAACACTTGGACAAGTTAAGAGTCAGATTAGCACTATTGAGCATTTGCAATGTACATTCTAGTTTGTCGAGCCCTTCAGCTATGGTCTTAGAGGGAATTATTATATCATCCATGTAAGCTGTGGCCACCTTACCGAGGTGAGTATGCTCAGATAGTTTGTCAGTATTATTCAGTACCATATTAATAGTCCGCATAAAAGTTGACGGTGCGTTGGCTAAGCCAAACGGCATACGCGTAAACTCAAACTGGCCGTCTGGAGTTACGAAAGAAGTTTTATGACAATCACTCTCTTTAATCGGTATTTGATAATACCCTGACGCAAGATCAAGGGTACTATAAAACGTATATCCGGCAAGATCATCTAACTGATCGTCGATCCGGGGTAAAGGAAAATTCTCTTTAACGGTTTTCCTATTTAGACACCTGAAGTCTACGCACAGACGCACATCCCCAGTTTTTTTTTTTACGAGAACAATTGGGCTCGCATAACTTGATGTGGATGGGCGTATAATGCCACAATCGAGAAGTTCCTTGATCATGACTCGTACTATTTCCCTTTCCGAAAACGCCAGTCTGTACGGCCGATAGACCACAGGCTCATCATCCTTCAGCTTTATTTCCATTTCGACTAACTCTGTCTTCCCCAGTTCTTGTAAGCCGAAAGCGAAACTAGTCCTATATTTATTGAGTAAACTAATCAAAGATACGAGTGCTCTTTCGTCCAATGTACCATCCGTGATAACGTCAGACTCGGTGATTGGAGAAAGGGGACTTGATGTTTTAATAAGTAAAACATCTTCAACTGATTCTGTTGACACATTTGAATCATCTAATTTTGCTTGATTGCACCTAATTAAAACTGTTCCTTCTTTAATAGTAAAAGGCTGAGATGATATCCCTTTGGCTAATACTATTCCTTTACCATTAACGAGTGTAAATAACCCCTGCATGATAAAATATTCTTTACCCAACTCAAACCTACAACTACTTTCTACGAAAATATCACCTGTAAAAACAGTGTCTGTACGTACGGGAATGACGGTCAGCCCATCCACTGTAACGTCGGTCGAACATAACAGTTTTACTTTCGACTGAAGCTCCGTTGACTTAAAGTTCAACGTAGTACTATCCTTCTCAACTACTATATGGGACTGCTCCGTAAACGTCTGACCAATGATCATAGGTACATGCATAACATGATCCGGCACCACAAGAACTAGTACACGAGCACCTGCGCTTCCTACTTCTAAGTCGACTAAAACTGTACCCAAAGGTTTCACAGTAGCGTCACCAAAACCCCTTAACAAAGGAAGGTCGTCCTTGTTGTCCCAATTAAGCCCTAAATCTTGTGCTGCCTTTAGACTAATCATCGTCGACGTACTACCAAAGTCAATAAAGCTTTCTAGAGGGGCGTTATTGACTAAAGCTTGTTTGTAATATTTGGATGATCCACTCTTTTCTGTATCAATAACCATTACAGACTTCGTAGTTCTATTCTCAGTGGCTGTTATGGAGGCAGTATTGCGGCATTTGTCTTTTGTATGCCCATAGCGTAGACAGGTGTCACACCTCATTATTGGTTTGGGGCAACTAGACATATAATGCCCTTCTTGCATGCAGTTAAAGCATCTGACAGAAACCCGATCTTTATTCCTACTCCCCTCCTCTTTCGATGTATGATCGATCTTACCGTCGTTAATCCGTGCCCTTTTACGTTCGTTAATAACCTGACTATTCCTTACAGTTTTCAAATATGGAAGCAACTGATCAGGTGTTTCAAATCGAGCAGCCTCGGCACCCAAACGAACACTTCGGTCATCAATACCAAAGACTATGCAATCAACGGCTCGTTTGCCATCTATAGCACAGCGATTTAGCAAAACTGATTTTTCGTAAAAATAATCTTCTAAGGAGTCGGTAAAACGAGCACGTTTAGCAAGCATAGTCGTCAGTAGTTGGCCGTAATTCTCATCGGCGGGAAAAGCAAGTTTTAGTTTTTCCTGCCACTCTTGCCAAGTATGGAGTACCGTAGTGAGGCCTTCGTACCATTTTTGAGCTAAGCCTTTCAGCTTGGGCAACGCAAAGTGAACGGTTTGCTGATCATTCCATTTATATATAAGCGCGCACTCATTCACTTTATGCAGCCACATGTTTACAGTCTGTTCTTTGCGAGATGGATCGAATTCGGGTAGCGTGTTATGCCCAGACAACCTATTGCTGATAGTATCCCTACTTACTGTTTGCAACGCATTCACTAACTGAGACAGAATACTATCGCTATTAAATTGTTGAAAATTATTACTATTTTGGGAATTACCGTTATTCAACTCCTCTCCGGCCCCTCGGTCACGCTGCTCATCACGCCCATTACCCGCCGTGGAATGACAGGACCGGCTGCGGTTGTGAGTGCACGCGCAGAGTGAGTGGCGCCCGCTGCCACGCTCGCAGCTACGTGAACGCCGCCGCTGCGACCGCCTGCTGCTATCGCGCTCGAGGCTGCGCGAGCGCCGTTCCGTCCGCTGGGAGCCGCGGGGTAGCGGGCTGCGAGAGCGCCGACTAGGGCGCCGACTACTAGCGCGCACCGGGCAGCGCGAACGACGTTGTGAAGCTCTGGGTCTGTCGCGCTCACGGCTGCGCGACCGCTGTGTGCGGCGTGGCGGACGCCGTGCGCGGTCGCCGTCCAGCTGCGACCGTCGGCCACTGCCTCGCGTACCCATACGTGATCGGTCTCGCCGCGCGTGCCGCCCGCTATCACGCAGTGGGCTGCGCGGAGACCGCGGTCGCGATGGTGTACGCACTTCTCGTGACGCTCGGCCTTCGTTATCCATATTCCTGGAATGCACCGAGTTTTTCCCGAACAGTACTTGGATTTAAACACAACTTCCTACTTCATACAACAACTACCTACTTTTGTATGGGTTAAGGTATCTTTAAAGTGAGGGCAAATCTATTACGTTTCTACAAATGATCTTGTTTTATGCAACGATACTTTTAATTTTGTTTCGTCAACGATAAACAAATAACAGTTAAACCCACGTTTAAAAAAATTTTTAGCCAAGTAAGAAAAAGAGGAAAACAAAAAAGAAATGGTTCGATCAGATAATTTCATCGAATAAACAATATCGTTATTAAAATGGCTATTGTTACCAGAACGCGTCATATTAAATATCTGTTTAAATTCCTCATTTCATGCATCGTACTAGTTAGATCGTAAATAGAATAATTGCTCACCTTTAAAAACACGGCCGATGCAACTTATACATACGTGAGGCGTAGAAACAATCCCTCTTCTGAATTTGTTGGATTTCTCCAATAAAACTCTTATTGTATGGAGTTAACTTTGTTTTATTCTCACTTTTCAATCACATCCCAAACTCACTAAACTACAGACTACCGACTACCTTACATTTTTTTAATATCCAATTTCTATGTGACAGTTTATAAATACGCAATCAAGAGAATAGTCATTCACACTTCTTTTAATTTAACAGACTTAATAAATCAGGAATTAATTATTTAGATAATATTAAATAAACCTTAGAATTATATTAAATATCTAACACTATCTAGATAGGTAAATAAATATGAAAATTAACAAACCGCTAAATAACCACATTCGTCACAGTTCATTTAATTTGATTTATTGTTAAATATAATTTTAAACTGTCATGGTTACACACATTAGAAAACTGAAACTATCCGGGATATTTCACCCGTAGTTCACCTGTGAACATGGCGCTTGCAACAGTGCCGAAATATCGGGAGCTCATTGAAACAAAACAACATGGTAAATATCCCTTACAGTTTCAGTTTTCTAATTTTGTAAATAAATAATTAGTGTAGTTAGTTGTTAAGTTAATAAATATAATTTTGGGTACTATATGTTGCTATGCCCTTGCAGGATGACACATGAATACCTGCAAATACCTATTCCATCTGTTATTACTGCAATGCAATAATGAATTAGAATGAGAATTTTGAATAATTATCTGGGGTAAACATCTCCACACACGGTCATCTGATCCCAAACTTAGCAGAGCTTGTACTATGGGCGTCACAGACGGATATACGTACATAGATATTTATAAAAACATACTTACTTAAACACATATTCACACACAGACACGGAACAAACACTGATGTTCATCACACATAATTGCCCCGGGTGGAATTCGAACCCACGACTCTTGGAACCGCCAGCCAGCCAGTCCATTGTCATTTGAAGCATTAGTGTGCATTAGCATTGTATTTTCTAATATGCATTATTAGATGTGTGAGTGGATGTCACGTGCATAAACATGTACCTATACCACGCTAGGGATTAGATCAATGTATGTATTGATAAGATACATGTAATTTTGATAATGATATTTTTAAGCCATAACACGCTTTAAAGTGACTGATTAAGTTGATGTTCCAAGTTACAATCATTATCATCATCATCATCAGCCCATATTCGTCCCCACTGCTGGGGCACGTGCCTACCCTAATCTAGGGCGATAAGGCCTTAGTCGACCACTTTGGCTAAGTGCGGGTTGGTCGACTGCACACCCTTAGAAATTCTTCTAGTTTATTGCAGGCCCGTGCCGCAGCAATGGGGACGTATATGGGCCGATAATGATAGTCTATTGGACATCCGTATAAAATATCCCAATGAGCTTTTAAATCTAAATCCGGCCCTGTACAAGAAAATATAATAATGGACGGGAAATAATATTCCCGACAAAATCGGTTCTCGGAATTCACGGCTGAATTATGATTCGAGATGAGGAATTGTTTGTTTTGATTCATACAGCATTTTATATTACTTGTCAAATTTGAAATAATACATTATTCATTTATAGGTCATATATTTTTTTTATTTTACCCGTATCCCAGCCCGTTGAACCTCTGGCCGAGATTGAGCTTAGTCTAAATAACACCTTAATGTAGCCAAGTTTCATATTATTACTTTTACACGAAAAAAACATTTTATTAATTTTAATTATGCGCTTGGTGGGAAAACTTTAGGAAGAGTCCATGAGATTAGGGATCTGGGTGTGCAGCTCGACAGTGGATTGAATTTCGAAAACGCTTAAGCATTTGTGTTACAGATATCAGAATCAACAGTGAATACACAAATATACTTAAATATATTTAATACCACACCTAGACGCGGAACAAACACCGATGTTCGTCACACAAATATTTGTCCCGGGTGGGAATCGAACCCATGACTCTTGGAACCGTAGATAGTGACAATGGGTCACTAACCACTGTTCCACCGAGCCAGTCAAACCGAAGTCTTCTCGCGACTGTTGTATAGGTAACCCAGACAATACATCCGGAAATTAGCAATTATATTTTTAGTACATCAATCTTCAAAAATTAATGTGAAATCATATTAATTTTTGGCAAAAAATCCTCTACTTTTTTCCCTCAGAAGGCTAAAACGCTCCAAAAATCCCTGTGGAGCTGCGGAGTGACAAGAAGCGAATAAAAAGAAAATAAATGACCTTTTAGAAGTTAATTTCGCCGTTTGTCCCACGGGCAGGACAATTCGTCTCGTTTAAGGGACGATTTTGTTGTTTACTCAGATAATTGATTACTTTTCTCTCTCTTTTGGTAGAGACAGAACGAAGAACGTTTACCTGTAGATTTTAAAGCAAAATGTCGACAGGGGACGAACAAGAAAGACCTTCCATGTCCAAATAGGTCACTCTTGAAGAGACGTCAAATCAAAAGTACCCGTTATCGACGAGCTTGCATGAAGTAGTTGATGGATGTGGAAGAAGCGAAAGTTGTACAGTCAGGACCATAGCACATGGCAGTATGTGATCTCTGCCTACCCTTGTGGGAAAAGGCGTAATTCTATGTTATCCATGTAAAGAGATAATACGAAAATATTTCAATAGCAGCGTCACAGCAACGAATTATAACTATTGTCCCAAAAGTGTTGAAATTGAAAAAGAAATTGGTGAAATTGTATAGAAAACATACAAATCTGCTCCGATCCCTTTTTACGAGGTTATTGCTAAAGCCATACATCATATTATTGTAAATACAGCCACCACAGTACATTAGGTACGTTGCTATCCAAACAAATTGTGAAAGGAAGCATCCGAATAAAAATCCCTCGATTTACCGCGGAATTGGTAAAATCGATTCATCTGTTCCCAGGAAATGATATCGGACACGATCTAAATGTGTTTGATTTGGATTTGTTCGAGGAATCGGAATGAGCATTCTTCGGGGAGTTTGTGGGCAGTTAAACAAATTTAGGGCTGAATTTGAATATTGTATTCGCGAAATAACGCGACAAGGGCAGTCAAATAAAACGCTATTTTTTCGTTTCGTTTATCAGGAGACGTTCCGTCATTTATAATTTTGAACTGTCATGGTTACACACATTAGAAATCTGTAACTGTCCGGGATATTTACCATGTTGTTTTGTTTTAACGAGCTTCCGATATTTCGGCACTGTTGCAACTGCGCTTCAGACAGTTCACCCGTGATCATGGCGCTTGCAACAGTGCCGAAATATCGGGAGCTCATTAAAACAAAACAACATGGCAAATATCCCGGACAGTTACAGTTCCGTCATTTGATCGTTTTGGCAGGTGACGTCAACTCAATATGCAATGATTAATATCAGACTTATCGAATATCACCGGTGATATTTTTATTTGTTGTTTTAATGCAATTTTTCAAATTTTAAATTTATCACCGATGAGATAACAGGATTGATTGTATCTCTTAGATTAAATAAAACTGTTTTTTTTTGTTCGTTCATAAGCGTTTGTTTTATATTTAACTATCAATCTCCAAAATATTTTATACGTGTTTGCCATTTATTATTTATTTATTTTTAAAAGGCACAACTACAGAATACAATTCGTACATTACAATAAATTACAGGTCCATATCTTCATATTAAAACTGTATCCCAATAAAAGTTGCGCACAGCATTTACTTTTATATAAATCTAAATAAAAAGAATTTACCAGTATTCCCAAATTTCAACGATGTTCTGATATTAAACCCGTATTCGGATATATCCCTGATCTATGCTCTACCACTGTAAAGACTTTAGGTCACGAAAGAGACCGCAAAGCTTTAAGGTTGACCTCACTCCATGCGACGGTAAGCCGTCGTTAGGTCGACAGGCTTGCATAGATGCCCTTTCACGCCGCGCCTGAAGAGCCCGGGATCATAGGAGGGAGGGAAAACATGAGCTGCAAGGGCGTTCCATGCCTTAGTGGTACAGGCCCGAAAGGGGGAACTGAACCTCTTGGCTCCGAGCTACCAGTGTCTGTAGGTATGGTATACTGATGGCAGCACTATCTTAAGGAGAGGGAGGGACTGGTTAAAAAAATCATCAGAGCATTCCCCGTTCCCTCGAGAAAACTAAGACCGGTAATGTCTTTCAAAGACCGATTCCGAATCCAAATTTCAATTTGACTGGCTCGGTGGAACAGTGGTTAATGACTCAGGTTCAAAACCTACGGTTCCAAGAGTCGTGGGTTCGATTCTCATCCGGGACAAATATTTGTGTGACGAACATCGGTGTTTGTTCCGTGTCAGGGTGTGTACAGTTGATTCTGATATCTGTAACACAGGTGCTTAAGCTACTATCCACGTGATGTGTGTGTGATGTTGTTGATATATTTTAATATACATGTGATATATTAAATCCTTACTAATATTATAAATGCGAAAGTAACTCTGTCTGTCTGTCTGTTACGCTTTCACGCATAGAGTACTGAACCGATTAAAATGAAATTTGGTACAGACATAGTCCAGAGACTGAGATACGACATAGGCTACAATTAAACCTACTGCGCTAAAAAGAAGTAATTATTTACCCGTTAAACATCTCTACGCGGACGAAGTCGCGGCAGGAAAGCTAGTAATATAAGGCGTCCGACCGATTTCAGCCATGGCGGCCGATCTCAATTGAGATCAGCAAAGTGCGCAGGACATAATATTATAGTGCACAAGTGTGCGCGCAAATACAAGTGCACTCTCTATTCCCTTACTCTCATAATTCGGTGAGACGGCAATCCGACATGACCGATGAGAGATCGGGCGCAGGACCACCGGCTTAACGTGCTTTCCGAGGCACGGGCGTTCAACCACCAACTTCTTAACTCCGGGCTGAATAATTTCATTATAGAAAAACTCACACAAATTTTTCCAGACCCCGGATTCGAACCGGGGCCCTCTCGGTCCTAACGCAGCGCTTGCTACCAATAGACCAACGAGGCAGTTAGCCAGTAATATATAAAACAATCCACCCAAGATGTCAGGTAGACTATCACTGTTCTGCCTTTTTATAAACAGGGGTTCTCGTACTGATGATGATGATGATACTACTAACCTCTTGTCAAAGTCGTGCAAGTCTTCAGAGGTGAATTGGCTGGTGACATCCAGCAGCTGCTGTATGTGGTCGCTGCAGACCCTGCTCTTCCTCCTGCCGTCCTCGTCTCGCACGAGGATAGTGGAGCATCCACCGTAGTCGAGGGAGAGGGACGGCTGCTGCACCACGATTGTCGTCCTGCCTGCTGGTATCGTTGTTGCTGCTGAGTCAAGAGGGTTCGCTGTGACGTGGACTTGGGCTGCTGAAATAGAGAAGGAGAAGTGAGGTCTTCAATTAACATTCACCCGGAGGCAAACCTAAAAACAATTCATTACAAAAAATATCTGTAAAAAATTAAAAAAAATTTCGTCGCAAATTCACAAAGTCATTTCAAAAGTAACAAAAATGTAGGATAATCTTCTTTATTTATTTAAGTGCAAGGAACACCTGTGGCAGAGAGAGCCATTCTTCCGTAACACATTCTTCTATCTAGAATCTAGAACGCAAGTAATTACGTTTCTATTAATGGAGAAAATCATGTCATGGAGGGAAAGTTAGCAAATGCAAATCTATGTCTAATGATAAATCAACTGTGATAGGGTTCTACAGGTTGAATAAAACAGATATATACAAGATTCCACTATTTTTAAAGTAAGGTGAGACAGCATTTCATGATTATTGCAAAGAGATAAGACACAGGAGCAAAATCTAACGGTGTTTAACGAATGCTAATCTTGAAGCACAGTTATTAAATGACTTCCCAAACTTATACAGACCTTATGAAAATATTCAAGGCATAATGTTGACAGATTAGCTTCAAGTTATAAGATGTGTGTAACAATAAAGAAGAAGGAAGGAGAAGTTGAAAAAACGGAAATGATGCTATTGACAATATGTAAATACCTGTAGACTGCCTCCGAGAACACGGCGGTGGCACCGAGTGCTGGTGAGCTGAAGACCGTCTCCTGGTGGTTGTAAACACTTCGGTCCCCTCCAGTTGCCTCCTCAACTTTGCCACCTCATCCTTATAATACTCTTGCTTCTCCATCTTCTGCTTATTCTTCATCCTTGGCTCACTCCCTCGTCTTTTCACTGGTTCAGGCTCAAATTTGAAATGCGTCTCGTACTTTGTCTGACTCGCCTTTGGACTTTTCGGGGTCTCCACTTTCGGATCGTACGGGATTTGGATTGACGTGGAAGGATTACTGTTCTGCACTTGGGTTCTGTTTCTTTTCTCTGGTCTGGCAGTTGAAGCTTTCGGGTCTGGGAGTGGAACATCAAAGATGAACCGAGCCGGTCCTGGTCTGGGGGAGTCTATTGCATCGGAAGCGGATTGGGGTTTGGTGTAAGCTGGCGATTGGAGCTCGCAACTGTTCTGTGCGCGGTGGTAGTGGGGGGGAGCGGTGGCGGGGGTTGTGGGTGTGGGGGGCTCGTCGATGAGGCTGGGGGGCTGCGGGGGCGGCTCGGGGGGCTCCGGCTCGGCGTCCATGGAGTCGTCGGTGCCCGTGACAGATGTGAGCGCCGTGGCCGCGGAATCCGTGCTGGTGTTGATGGTCTTGTCTGATGTGGTGCTGCTCCCCATGACGACGACCTAGGGACAAGAAGGGCTACTTAAGTAATTGTTCAATTAAGATTTTCCCTTACAATAATAATTAGAAATATCAAAGATCTCTGGGGTGACGAGAACCATCAGTTTTCCCACAAGGCAGGTGATGATGACAAGGCTCCTCAGAGCCATCATCGTAGTCCGACATTGTAATTGCAAGAGACGGGATTAATAACTATCTAATGCGCGATCAAGGCAGACAAACCCCATCCTATGTCCAGGAGCGGACTGAGATGGGCTGATGAAGATATCTAAGGCCTGATCACCCTAGTTTGCTAAGCCAGAGAACCACGACTCCGTCAAGGCGATGAGGTATACCGCGGTGTTTTAGTCGGTATACCCCCTGGGCATTGCACTCTCCTTAGGAGCAGCGGCTGGCATTTACCACCTTTTCGCCAGCTGCCGGTGACGGTGCGTAAAATATTTTCACCGCGATAAAAAAAGGGTAGGCCCGTGCCACAGCAGTGAGGACATGATGATATGGGCTGATGATGATTTACTTTGGAAGGGACTTCCCCCTGTCTCCCAAGACATAATAGTCATCTAGTAATACAAAAGAGTTATTATTATCCATTGACTGAGATAACACGTTATTTATCATTGAATTATCTTATCATGTATTGCAAATTTGCAATGCTCCATTTCCCTATGATGTACATACTAAGAGTTCGTACACACCAAAACTTTTAATTAATGTTTTTTTTTGTTTTCACTGGCTCGGTGGAACAGTGGTTAGTGACCCAAGTTTACTACCTACGGTTCCAAGAGTTGTGGGTTCGAACCCGGGGCAAATATTTGTGTAACGAACATCGGTGTTTGTTCCGTGTCTGGGTGTGTTATTAAATATATTTAAGTATATTTGTGTATCCACTTTTGATTCTGATATATTTAACACAAGTGCTTAAGCTACTTACCACGGGATCAGTTCAATGTATGTGGTGTTGCGTAATTATTTATATTTTATTTAATGTTCCACGCAAAATCACGGGTCTTGTAGTTAACTATATGTGTATTTCTGTGTGTATTACGATATACACAACTTATACACATTTTTTATTATTATCCCATCAATCGAATATATGTCGAATTACATAACACTTGTGAATAACATTTTGCAGAGCCCTAAATATTGTAATTTTACTTCATGATTTGATAAAATATTTCTGTATTTAGTTCTTCCATCATGTCTGATTCTAATAAGAGTATATTAAATAATAATAATAATAATTTATTATATACTCTTTAATTGGTTTTTACCCTAAAAATAGTATAAAAAGCCCCAGTAAATGGATGAGAATAAAAATATCTATTAATTCAAGTAAGAAAAGAAAACTTAGTTTCTATACATTTACAGACTTTAATCTTAATTAACTAAAATAATACACTTAATTATAAGAGTTTTTATTTTTACACTAGCTGTGCCCGCGACTTCGTTCGCGTGAACTACAGGATTTTGATTTTTTTTAACTTAAAAGTAGTCGTAGTCCCGTCAAAATCTTTTCTGCCACTTAAGAAGTTAGTCTTCAACCGGAAGAAACATTTAAAACAAAATTATTTTGGTTTTTATCATCATCATCATCTGTTGTTTATCGTGTAGTAATAAATAAGTTCGTTCGCGTGAACTACAGGATTTTGATTTTTTTTACAAGCTTTTATTTAACTTGCAATGTATGTATGTATGTATGTTTGTGTGTTCGGGTGGAATTTTATAACTCAATTTTAAGGCACTTGCCCTCAACCGATTGAGCTGAAATTTTGCATGCACGTGTATATCCGATGACAATGCAATATTATTATGACATGGAGCTGATCTGATGATGAAGTCGGAAGATAGCCATAGCAACTCAGTAATTAAATAACATAACCACATCGAGTTTGGGCTCATTTCATTCGACTAGATGAGTACTTTGGTGCTAGATAGTAACCAAGGTCTGATGATGGAGCCGGAAGACAGCCAAAGGAACTCAGTACTTAAACGACACAACCAAATCGAGTTTGGGCTCGTTTGATTCGCCTAGATGAGTACTTAGATGCTAGATGGTAACCAGGGTCTGATGATGGAGCCGGAAGACAGCCAAAGGAACTCAGTACTTAAACGACACAACCCCATCGAGTTTGGGCTCGTTTGATTCGCCTAGATGAGTACTTTGGATCTAGGTTGGATTGTTCAAAATTAACTGGCAAACGACCTTGCAATAATGATGCGTTGAATGAGATGAACAGACTTAGGAACTTACAAGGTGAAAACTAAAAAGTATAAAATAAATTAAGGTAAAAAAATCTTTAAAAACAAGCTTTTATTTAAATGCGCTAAAAAGAAAAAAATAAACTTTTACACTATAACTTTACTGTCAACTTATAACATTTCAAATTCAACATATTTGACACAATTTATATGTTTTAAAAGCTTGTCGCGAGATTTAAGTACCTACTCGTAATTTTAAAAGCAAGTTTTAAAATACCTGCCTATTAAAAATTTTAAACTAAGAAAGTAAATACGAGTACTTAAATCTCGCGACAAGCTTTTAAAACATATAAATTGTGTCAAATATGTTGAATTTGAAATGTTATAAGTTGACAGTAAAGTTATAGTGTAAAAGTTTATTTTTTCCTTTTTAGCGCATTTAAATAAAAGCTTGTTTTTAAAGATTTTTTTACCTTAATTTTTTAACTTAAAAGTAGTCGTAGTCCCGTCAAAATCTTTTCTGCTACTTAAGAAGTTAGTCAACCGGAAGAAACATTTAAAACAAAATTATTTTGGTTTTTGATCATCATCATCATCTGTTGTTTATCGTGTAGTAATAAATAAGTATATTACACAACATCACATTAATTGATCTGATCCTGTGGTAAGAAGCTTTAGCACTTGTTTTTATCAGAACAGTGGTATACATTTAAATAGCACAACCAGATACGGAACAAACATCGATATTCATCGCAGAAATATTTGTGCTGAGTGGGAATAGAACCCAAGAAAAGAAAAAAAAAAGAAAAGTCCAAGTGCAAGACGGACTCGCACAACGCAATTTATTTTTAAAGTTTACGCAATTCTCTGTACTTGACGTTGTTTTATTCAAAATTTTGAGAATATGAGTACTTCACAGATAGTAGTTCCCTTAGCGAGTGTCAAAATTGGCAGCATAAATGAATGTTTCTTTTGATTGTGTTGGCTCGGGCGAAGGGACAGTAGACCTGAGTATTTGATGTAACTTTCAGTTTGATTTATTTATTTATTTATTATTATTTATTTATTTAAAACATACATACATAATCCTTACAGGCTAACCTAATACAATTATGTAGTTTTTGATGCTATATCAATAGCCAATCTTACGACCTCACTTGGCCACTCACAAAACAGGTCTAATTTCTCCGCCATGGCATTGAGCAGTCGAAGCGCCCGCACGAGCGGCGCCCGCTGCAGCAGCGCGGTGCGCGCGCGCGGCTCCTGCAGCAGCGGGGGCCGCCGCCGGCGCGACGAGTACTCGTCCCCCACACAGATACTCATGCTCTCTAATAACCGAGGGTTATGTATAATACCCCTCCATACCTTCACCAAGTAGACAGCGAGAGCCACTTCCCTTCTAACTTCTAACTTGTGGTATCCCACCATGCCTAGCAAGAACAAAGTGGGATACAACAAGGGATAACCCGGGTATACTCCGAACTGCTTCAAATACATGAACCTAACAAATTTATTTTGTATGCGTTCCAACATAAATTTATATTTAGCCTCGTAGGGAGACCAAATAACGGCGTTACATTCCAGGTGACTTCTAACAAGCGCATCATAAAGCGCTCTCAGAGCCCCGACATTCGTAAAGTTATTTCCAATTCTCAATATGAGTCCAAGATTCCGAAAAGCTTTCTTACAAATATTAATTATATGAACTCTGAAGTTCAAGTCAGCAGCGAAACGGACCCCCAAATCCCTAACCTCCGTAATACGCTGCAACAGTTCCCCATTCATTTGGTACTGATGATGGATCGGAGCGCGAGATCGGCTAAAGGACAAGACTGAACATTTAGCAATATTAAAATAAAGTTTATTAAGCTTGCTCAATTGTGAAACCCTGTCAATGTCTTGTTGTAGTAAATTACAATCACCCTCATCTTTAATGACACAAACTAATTTTAAATCATCAGCGAATAATAAAGTTTTGCAGCTGTTGATGACATTTGGCAAATCATTTATCATTAAAATAAAAAGTAACGGTCCCAAATTACTGCCTTGACTCACGCCCGATCTAGTTGGATAAGGCATTGAGTAGTGTCCAGTACAGTCTACGAACTGTTCTCGATCTCGGAGATAAGCAGCGAAAAACAACAACGTGTGTTGGGTGAAGCCTACGACCGCCAACTTAGAAAGAAGGACGTCATTATCGACGGTATCGAAAGCCTTCCTAAAGTCAAAGTAGGCTACATCCACTTGCTGCCCAGCGTCTACTGCGGGTACCACGTGCGTCATTAACTCCAACAAATTGCCAGTTGTTCCTCTCCCCGGACGGAAGCCATGCTGCGCGTCAACCAAACGAGCGTTTATCTGCGGATATATACAATCGTGTATAGCTGCCTCGAACACTTTAGCTGGGGTACATAACACTGCCACCGGTCTAAAGTCGGCGCTGGTTGAGCCTCCACTGCCTTTAGGTACAGGTACAACTCTAGTGAGTTTCCACCGACTTGGAAACGTTGCACGTCGAATACATACATTAAAAATGTATAACAACGGTTCCTCCAACACAGCCCGACAATCCCTGAAGACATAGGCTGGTATACCATCAGGTCCAGCTGAACGTTTAGCAGGAAGGCGAGCCAGCGCCCGCTGGACATCCGCTAGACACAGGGGTCCGAGGTGTACCCAGGCGCTCGCGTCGGCTGCCGCCGCTGCGCTCGCTGCTTCAGTGTCTAACAACGGCGACTCCGGATTGTACACAGACTGGAAAAAAGTGGCAAATTCACTTGCACATTCATCTTCTGTCAATACTTTGTCATCCCTTACCAATTTCTTACTACACGTATTGTTCTTCCTAGATCTTAAATATTCCCAAAAGGCTTTAGGGTTCGTTGCCAAATGTCCCTGTACACGGTCACAGTACCAGTCATGAGCCCTCTGAGTTTCAATTTTAATTATGGCCCTATATCGTGAGAATTCTTCATAGTCCGTGTGTGAATTACTAGCTTTAAAACGTTTATGTAATGCATGTTTATGTTTTATGTATCTAATAATATCAGCAGTATACCAAGGTGGATATGCGCCTGTGGCTAGAATTAAGTCTTTTCAGAGGGACACATACGTCGAAACATTCGTAGATTTTTTCGTAAAATAACTCTAATATATCATCTAGATCATTTAAGGTGTACATTTCACTCCAGTCTATCAGCGCTATTGCATAGTATAATTGATCAAATTTGGCTTTATTGAAATTCCATCTTTCGAAACTATCGGGGCCCGAGAACGCTCGTGCGCAAGAGAAACCTGTGGAATGTTAGCTCGCGCGGGCTGAGGCGGAGCGCTGGAGGGCGCGGGCGCGGGCGCGGGCGGCGCGCGGCGGGCCCCGCAGCGCACCGCGAGCGGCGGGTGGTAGGCGTCCGCGGGCAGCAGCGCCTCGTCCGCGCGCCCCACGCGCACCGAGCCCGCGCCTCGCGCGCCCAGCACCAGATCTAGCTGTCTATTGTCACAATTCGGTATTGAGTTGTATTGAGTGAGCTCACAGAATGCCATGAAATATTCGAAATAGTTACATATGTTTACATTACATGAATGGAGATTAAAATCTCCTAAGAATATTACATTGTTTTTATATCTGACACAAATTTTCTCTAATATACTAAACATAGTTAAATATTCATTCTCCTCTGTTTTGGGTGGAATATATACGACACAACATGTAAATAAAAACCTGTTTTGAAGGTGTATAGTAACACAGACCAATTCAAAGTTGTAATTGTTTATACGAAAGTCATCCGGTAATGGCACTTGTCTTATCTCGAACCGCGGTGTGGCCACTAAACATACGCCTCCGTGTTTACGACCGTCTGTCCTGTCACATCTTCGTACGTGATATCCCGGCAGCACAAATTCAGCATCAGTTATTGCCTCGCACAGGCCCGTTTCCGTAATTGCGAACAGATCAGCCTCCGAGGATTCCAAAAGTGACAGAAACTTGGTAGTCTTTGTTCTGAGTCCCCTTACGTTCTGATAGAAAATGTTGAGTTCTTGATTATTGTTGTTTCTGGTTTGGTTTGGTTTGGCGACGAAACCAGATCCACTCACTAAATTCTACATAGACGGGCCATACTTCTGGGATGCAGAGTTTTTCATAATTACTCTCAGCAACGCCAATCCTAAATGAAGAGTAATCTCGTTCCGTTCTATGCTTTAATTTTTCAATAATTATTTCAGTTCCATTACCCAGAATATTTTCAATGTATTCCTTCAATTTTTCCTCCGTTGTGCTCACATCCAATCTCCAAACATGTAAGAACTTTTTACGTTCTACTGCTCTTATACAAATTGGATTAGACAAATTGCCTCTTTCAATTGGCTTATTTCTCTTAGTATGTCTAACTTCGGTCCACGTATCATCCGCTGCACGCTCGTCGCTCGCCGCTCTAGTGGCCACATTCGCGTAGCTCGGCGCACACCTCTCCGCGGTCGACTCGTGCGGCGCGGCCGCGGGGCGGCGGGCGCGGGGCGCGGTGCGGGCCGCGGCTCGGGCCGGGACGCGGGCCGCGGGTCCGCGCGCGGCTCGCGCGGCGCCGTCTTCGATGCAGCAGAAGTCCCTTTTTTACTTGTCTCCACAAATTTCTCTTTTCTTAATAACTGTTCCTCCAATAAACTGCCTTTTTTATTAGATTCAGACAACTCCTGTCTAAGTTTATTATTTCCTGTGTTAAAATAGTTACGCTAGCTCTAATTTCGTTTAAAATCTCTGTTTTCAAACAACACATCTTTTCCATAATATCCTTATTCATTTTATTTATCATCTCCATAAAGTTGACCGATGCCACAGGTGTTACGGTATTTTTCTTATTTAGAATAATGCTTTCCTCTAATGCTTGATCATTTAGTATATCCTTGTCCATCAGGTGTACATCAGATGCACGAACTGGAGTGTCATCTGTTATTCGTACGCGCTGTGTTATATTGGAACACGCATCACATAAATAACTGCGCTTCAATTGCAGCTGCCCATCTCTAAATGCAGTAGAAGTTATATTTACGCATTTATAATGAAAAGCCGCCTTGCAGCTTTTACACTTAATCAATTCCCCAGCGTCTGTTTTTCTATTACAAATCGAACAGTTCATTTTGCATCAACGGTCTTATCACAACACAGCGCAACAGAGATGGAGATAACTGATCCGCGCGAGAGTGAAAGAGCACGATGTACAATTTGACACTTGTCTTCGCGCCACCCGCGAGATTTTTATCACGTTCGTTCACACCACAATTAATCCTTAATTATTGTCTCAATTTCGACTTGATAGTTCTGCACTTCACATTTCACAGTCAAATCCCTCTACAAGACACTGTTTAACGATGTTTCCATGTATTTAAAGACACATTAATCATATTTAAACAATAAATCGCTGAGAGCGTACTGTTCGCGGACGTCGCTGCGCGCGCAAAAAGAAAAAAAAAAAAAAAAAAAAAAATGATATTTTCTCCTTGACAAAAATTGACGATGATAAACGGATCCTATAAGGGGTTCGGTTATTCTTTTCGACGTACGAAATCCTAAAATCTATGTTTATAGTGAACAGCTTTCTCATATTGAATAGATCATCTTCAAGTAATCCTAATTGTTCATCGATCAATGTGAAATAAAGGACGTCCTATTCCAAAGCCAGGTAGCAGTTTAGGTATTTGCTTGTTATGCAAGAGGTCGCCACTTCAAACCCTGCCACGTACCACTGTCTTTTTCAAATTTTAAATTCATACCTATGTACGATTATTCGACGCTTTTACTGTGTGCTTGAATCATGTTCTTTCTTAATCCCTCGCAAACCCCTCATTTCCTCTTTTCGAATTTTATGCTTTACCAAATTAAATATGCTTATGCTATACTTTTATATTGATTTTCATATTATTTTTTGAACTCAATATTTACTTTGTTCTATTTCATTGAATATTTAATACCCGGTTGGTGCATACAATGTATTAATCGCATTGTGATCATCTCATCCTTTTTTCTGATACCAAACCCTTGAGTATTAATATCAATGTATTTTTCGGCAATTATGGAAATTTGAATGTTCTCGTTAATTTGACAGCTTAAAAATATGTCAATTAGATGACACTATTTTGTTAAATTAAAATAGAAAAAAGGTGACAATTAGAATATTTTTGATACATGTTGTCGATTCAGAACCGTTCTAGTAATTTACGTAATTTAATGGCACTCCAAATTTATCAATTCCAAAAGACAAACTTCACATATTTGACGTATGGTATACCTACATACAAACTTTTCCACAATATAATATCGAAGTAATACGTAGAGCACAGTGCCATCTTTTGAACTACCAAAAAACTTATCACGTAGGTAGGTACTCATGTTATATCAAACTTGACAGCATTTATGGCATGCTGTACAAAGCACGATGCCATCTATGTGTAATTTTATGAACAATAGCTGACCCAACAGACTTCGTCCTGTCAAAACAAATTGTAGTTTGAAATTTCTTGGGTGACAAATTTGGGTTTTTCGTACGGATCCCTACTTTTTTGAAAATGTAATATAGCCTATAACCTTCCTCGATAAATGGACTAACCAACAGTGAAAGAATTTTTTTAATCGGACCAGCGGTTCCTGAGATTAACGCGTTCAAACAAACAAACAAACAAACAAACAAACAAACTCTTCAGCTTTATAATATTAGTATAGATTAGTATAGATGAATGTCTATAAATATATGTATAAAAATAATTAATCAACACCCAGTATGTCTAGCGCTTTACAGAGTTTATCATCGATTGGCAGATTAAATAAAATATTATCCAAAAAAAAAATCTTCCTTAACATACCTTGCACAAATTGATCATTATGTGTGTAGACTTCAAAAGCATCGGCATAGTGCAACAGATAGCAAAAATACAGGTAATCTAACTTTTACAAGTTTGGAATTTAACTAAATATTAGTCTTTATGGGTTTACACGCGATATTAGGAGTAGCAAATACTTAGCTTCTTACTGCCCGACATTTCGCTCGCGACCATGATTGGTGTAACCCAGTCGAAACGTCGGGCAGTAAGTAGCTAAGTATTTGCTACTCCTAATATCGCGTGTAGACCCATAAAGACTAATATTTAGTGTGATGGAACGCGAAAGTTGAAAAAACTTACGTTTGGAATTTAAGTTGTTATACTTGTTTTCGGATTGCGATAGAATAATTTGGCTCGATGATGGTACATTTAATGGTGCTAGGGGCTCTTGCGCCAAGAGTCCAAGGTTCTGTCCCCACCCAGGACAAATATTTGTGTCATGAAAATCGGTGTTTGTTCCGTGTGTGTGGGTGCGTGTTATTTATATACTTAAGTAAGCTTAATTCTGAGTGAGTCTGACGGAACACAAATGCTTAAACTATTTACCACTGGATCAGATTTGTGTGAGTTTGTGATGTTGTGTCATATATAATATATTTCATTAAATTTCGCTTATGTAGGACAGACGGCTCTCCCTTAATAACTATCTATACAACATAAACATTTTTGTCTCTTTGTTTATTCCCGTAACGACACTTTCACCAATAAATAGAAAAATTGTTCAAGGTACACTTTAGGATTTTAAAATAAATTATTGCAGCCAAAACCATTTCCACGCGGACACGTGGTTTTAATTCTACTACAAATAGCACGTTGTAAATTGATAAAAATGGACTGCCCTGATATAGAGGAGGATAATGGATCACAAATATTTTTTGCATTTATTGCGATAACAGGACAAAAGATCCAATACATCGCATTATTATAGATGCTTGGCGGTCTTCCCGTGCACTTTACTGCAATTTTCTTCACGAGACAATGGAATGCATTGTCACCGTTGATATTTGCGCATCAAATAAGAATAGTCAAAGAAATTCACGTATGTATTACTTAATACAAGAGTCTTCATAAAGTTATTAAGATTATTTTTATGTAGGTACATTTAATAGCGTCGATGGCGGAGTGGTTAAGGTCGTTGCTTGCCATGCGAGAGGTCGCCAGTTCAAACCCCAATGTGTTTTTCAAATTTGAAATTCATATGTACCATCATTCGACGCTTTAACGGTGAAGGAAAACATCGTGAGGAAACCTGCACACGTGAGATTTTTCAAGGGTGTGTGAAGCCATGTCAGAGGCCTACGGGCGGTTTAAACTCTGACACCAGGTTGTTCATCAACCATACGATAAGAAGAAGGGAAGATTTAATATGGACGGACCTGCCAATATATATTTGTCGGAGAACATCTTATAATATTACGTTTACGAAGACTTTTGTTTTGAATCCTAAACGTCAAAGTGACAGTTCAACTTTGTTTCTTCTTAATTTTATTTCTTTATCGATTGTGAAGATGGCGTGCATGTGCCTTTAATTTTAGCTTCTTTTTAAATTGTCAGTGCGTTCATTAGGTTCCGTAGCCAAAATGGCAAAAACGGAACCCTTATAGTTTCGTCATGTCCGTCTCTCCGTCTGTCCGTCTGTCCGTCTGTCCGTCTGTCACAGCCGATTTACTCGGAAACTATAAGTACTACAGTGATGAAATTTGATGGGAATATGTGTTGTATGAACCGCTACAAAAATATGACACTAAATAGTAAAAAAGAATTGGGGGTGGGGCCCCCCATACATGTAACTGAGGGATGAAATTTTTTTTCGATGTACATACCCGTGTGGGGTATCAATGGAAAGGTCTTTTAAAATGATATAAAGTTTTCTAAAAACATTTTTCTTAAAGTGAACGGTTTTTGAGATATCAGCTCTCAAAGTCGTAAAAGTATGTCCCCCCCCCCTCTATTTTTTATAACTACGGGGTATAAAATTCTAAAAAAATAGAGGTGATGCATGCTAATTAACTCTTTCAACGATTTTTGGTTTGATCAAAGTATCTCTTATAGTTTTTGAGATAGGTTGATTTTTATTATATTTGCTGCTACGGAACCCTTTGTGCGCGAGCCCGACTCGCACTTGGCCGGTTTTTAAAACCGAGTGGCCATTTGATAAATTCTGTTACCTATCGCCGTAGAGTAAAGTTATCCAAAGACATCACTTGCATCTCGACATATTTTTGTGTAATTCGAATTGGAACGGACTAAATCCACGTTGGTCTACAAGCCTGCTTTATTATTTGGGAGAAATTTCTCGTAATGGACGAGCAATCGGGCTTCGTAAACTCCCCTTCTGAAAACTCGCCGTCATACTCTATTAAATCATAAAAATGTAACTCAATAGGTACCTACATTAAATTCATAAGTTCTGCAACACAATTTATCTAGTTAAACATTGTCGGCAGATGCAGATAAAACCTAGGCGATCTAGACAGGTACCAGTTGCTTCAGAAAGCTGAAGATTTTTCAGAAAACAGCCCATATCAAGAGTAGCATTTACTGCCTCAAGCTTCGCTGCTTTTCTACGAAAAATACTCATCTACTGTACAAAAAAAGGAATAACGTTTGTATGCATGCTAGCGTACATCTAAAAAGCTATCTTTTCAAATTGAAAATAGGTCTTGGATAGTCCCATTAATAATAAAGAAAAAGGGTCAAAACGACACATAACTGTGAAGTGAAGTGGGCAATATGGCGTACCAACTGCCCAAGATATGTCCGAGTTTGTTGATTCTAGCTGCTCTATTACTCGTAATATCATTATCGTACGCCTTGCCTCTGTCTGAAGACTTGAAATCTGACGCAGCACACAATGCTGACGAATTACGTCATCCAAATCATTTTTGTGCTAGTGGCTATGTTAGCTTATTCAGTAAGTATTGTATGAGAAACGGCGGTTTCTTCGGGACATTAGCCCTAATATTGATTACCGTCGGCTTAGTTATCGTCAGACTGTACTGTTGGTATCAATGCAATAAAAATGATTAAATGACCAGCACTAGATTGTAATAAATTAACGATTAAACTTGTGTTACATCATCATCAGCCCATATAGCTTTCTTTTTGAAGTTCTTTCTTATATTTTCCTCAATCTATTGTTATTTTGTTATATGTTTGTTTTAGTCATTGGGTATACTTTTAAATGTGTGTAATTTATTATGTCGTTCTTTTTGATATACATTTTTGAAAATAATTGTACTAAAGTTTTTAGTATATTCCTGTCACTCGGGGTACGGCCAGAATACCAGCGCTGCAGCTGCCCCCAGGCTGATGTAGCACATGCCTTAGGCCTGTACCTCGTTAACCACTTTTAGATCTTATCTGTTTGTGTTTGTTCTAGTTTTGTCTATGTGTACTCAGTGGTACGTGGCGGGGTTTGAACTGGTGATCTCTCAACCAACGACTTTAACCACTCGGCCATCCACAATGTACAAAATTCCATAATTTTCTTGTAGAAACAAAAAGAGAATGTTTATTAGTGATGTATATGGGGGCACAGTAGTGCCCCAGCCAAGTCTTTTATTATTTAGTGGACTACAAATAAAATAAATAAATAAATAGAAATATTCCGTTAGCAAAATCATTTATCTATGGAAACATTGTCGGCAGATGCAGTTTTCAACATAAAGCTGATCTTAAAATTATTTAAGGAACCTGGAGAATCCACAAAAGAGGCCATATCAAGAGTAGATAGCAGTAGGAGAGAAAGGAAACATTTTCACTCTTATACTCATCTCTTTCACTCTTTGTATCTCTTGTATGCAACCATACATCTTCTTATCAAAATAGCTATTGTACTATAGAGAAAGGAAGAGAATAAGGCAAATAGTCCTATTTTAAATAGCTAGTAAGGTGAAGTAGACAATAATGACGTACCAACTGTCAAAGATGTTTCAAAGTTTGATGATTCTGCCTACTCTGATCATGTCGGCCTCATGTGTTTGGCACAGTCTGAAGGAAAAACTTAAGACCGACGGAGTTGAAGAGAAATTCCAAGTTGTGTGGTATTACTGTGACGACGGCTACGTGAACATGTTCGACAAGTTTTGCCTGCATCTTGGTGTCATCGCCGCATTTGTTGCAGTAATTTTTGCTATATTAGTCGGCATACTTTTTCGTTTGTGTCGTCGGTACTGATCATATAATATACAGGATGTAGATATGTTACAAGCGCGGGCATTGTCAGACACAAATGTGTCCTAATTCGGGCACCTTGTAATACAGTTTTCTATTTAATTGGGGTGCTTTTTCGAATCTTTTGCTCCAAATGTAAACTGTGCTGAACTGTCAAAAAAAAAACGCAATTTACTATGAAGATAAAATGTCTAATTGTCTACCATAGGTCGTCGGTAATCACGTTTCTATTATGTGTACTTTTTGAATTGAAAAATATTTAATATAGCATTTACTAATTTAATATTTGTTATTTAAATGTGCGATGCAAATATGATTTTGTTGAAAATGTAAATCAATGAGCCGTTAGCGAAAAGCAAAGGAGTAGATACAAGTTAACATTTTATTTGAAAAATATATGAAAGTCCGTTTTTAAATATTTTTAACAGTTATAATTTTTAAAATTAGGAAACTTTGTAAACTGGCAAATACTCAGCTGAATTGACCTAAGTTATAAATACATAAGTTTTAAGATCTACATATTTGTAATACTCTATCTATTAATTTAATTTAATAAAGTTTCATATTTGTATTTGTGCCCAAGAGTACGAAGTGGGTTTTTATTATTTAATTAAATTACATACAAACATGTATAAAATCACGCCTTTTTCGCAGCGGGGTAAGCAGAGATCACTTCCTGCCATGTGCTACGGTCCTGGCACACCACTTTCGCTTTTTTCACATCCATCAACCTCTTCATGCATGCCCGTCGGTTACGGGTACTTTTGATTTGACCTCTCTTCAAGATTTGACCTACTTGGTCATGGAAGGTCATCCTGTCTCCTGTTATATTAAATTACATTCGCACAAATAAAATAAAACATGACTATACGTGTAGGTAGGCATGTCTAAATTAGAAAAAAAAAAAATTATTTATTGCATATGTCCCGTTCAATTTTTATTTATTAGGAAATTTTAAAAAACTAATTTGAAAGAAATTGACGTAACTCAGATTTATTACTAAATTATGATTCTCACGCAAATTTGTATAATACTAGCGGATCCGACAGACGTTATGTTGCATATTATTATGATATTATATCAATCGATTAGGGTATTAAAAAGTGTGAAAGGAAAATAATATAAATAAATAACTATCCAGGGCGCCACTCAAATGCAAACAGAAAAAATCATTAAAAACGGTAAAGCCGTTTAGGAGGAATTCGATGACATACACACGTACAGCAGAATTATACACCGTGAAATTTGAGTGGTTGTTTTCCCGCAGTAAAATGATTCTATCTAGTAGCACAATAGATTTGTGCAGTTCTTATTTATTAAAATCAATAAATGCCGGTTTTCCGAAAGGTACAACCGAAACTCGAAAGCACTTTCGAACCGCTTCATTACTTAGGGCGTAGAGCTTCTTTAATTTTAAGCATCGATTTTATGCGGCAAGCAGTACCTGATTACGTCACATGTTATAAAAGAACCATAGCTTCTCTCGTTTTCGAGTTGGAAAATTATTAATTTGAAAATTTGAAAACAAAAATTTTGTTTTTCGCGAAATAATTTGCATGATTCGATAGTATTACTAAAGGCCAATCGTTCTGCCACGGTGTATTTATAAAGATTTTGTTTTGAATCCAAATACCTGCAATGGCATGTACATAACATGGGAACATACCCTACGTTATCAGGTTAGTTTCAAAGCCACCTATACTCCATGTAGATAATTGAATTCAGCCGATCGCAATCAAGGGAACAAAGGAGGATGCACATCACTGCACTCTATGTGATGCATCTAGTCTGACTCGAGATAGGAATATATAAATGAAAAATCGATTACTCCATAGATTTAACAAAAGAAAAACTGCGAGACTGATGCGATTAGATAGCCGGACTGTTTGTGTTATTTTTTAACAATCATTAGTAATACAAAGAATATTCTTAGTACCTAATATGTATTACCTATAATATATAAGATAAAAAAATCATTGCCAAGTGCAACCATTCTGTATAAAGAAATGTGTGCGGACCGATAGTGTTTGATCACAACCGGTTGGGACGCCACGCGTGGCTAACGGGTAAACGTGATGTAAAAATTTGCTTTGGTGACTAATTGAGATTAGAGCAACCGACGATACCGGGGCCGAGACGCGATATCGGGAGGTCCGGTGGTTCAAGTCCCCGAACAGACGGCGTCATGAATTTTGTTAAATTTTAAATTTATATTGAGCTTTAGTAGCATTAAAAACAACAAATAAAAATACACATGAGTTTAACCCGTAATTTTTTGTATAAGTATTTCAATACACTAGCCAAGAAAGAGTCCTACAACTTGAAATACATTGTACACATAATATAAGGCGTCCGACCGATTTCAGCCATGGCGGCCGATCTCAATTGAGATCAGCCAAGTGCGCAGCACATTTATAGTGCAAAAATGTGCGCGCAAACACAAGTGCACTCTCTATTCCCTTACTCTCATAATTTGGTGAGAGGGCAATCCGACATGACCGATGAAAGATCTGGCGCAAGACCACTGGCTTAACGTACTTTCCAAGGCACGGGAACACAATACATAATATGTATATGTGTGTGTTACTTCCATAGGAACAAGCCGCATTACTAAATAACGCTTACCTTATCATTTGTGTCCATTTTAGAGCCATTCTCTTTTATTCTGCCACTTTTAACGACACGTATTTAACTTTTATCACTCAAAATCTATGTTTTACACAGTCAGTTTGCTGACCAGTATAGTTTTTGACACTTTAATCCAACTCAGGCTGAGTGACGATTTGGGCAGGACGGCTGGTAGGAGCTGGATGGGAGTAGCTGAATATAGTCAGAAGTGGCGAGCATTTGGGGAGGCCTATGTCTGGACATAGGCCCTGACACTGCTGGCAGTGGACAGGGGTGATACAAATACTATCTCCGTATTCGAATAGTTTTAATGGATCATATTATAGATCTAAGGATTTAAGGTGAAGACATGAAGACGTTATTCTAACGCGCTATGAGTAGGTAATTAAGGCGTCCGACCGATTTCGGCCATGGCGGTCGATCTCAATGGAGATCAGCCTACTGCGCAGGACATAATATAGTGCACAAGTATGCGCGCAAACACAAGTGCACTTTCTGTTCCCTTATCCTCTCAGTTCGGCGAGACGGCAATCCACCATGACTAATGAGAGATCGGACGCAGGACCACCGGCTTAACGTTCTTTCCAAGACACGGGCGTGCACCCACCAACTTCCTAACTCCGGGCTGAGTAATTATTTAACAGAAAAGCTCACAAGAATTTTGTCCGACCTCGGACTCGAACCAGCGCTTGCTACCAATAGACCAACGAGGCAGTCAATAGACCAACGAGGCAGTCAATAGACCAACGAGGCAGTCAATAGACCAACTAGGCAGTCAATGGACCAACGAGGCAGTCAATAGATCAACGAGCCAGTCAATAGACCAACGAGGCAGTCAATAGACCAACGAGGCAGTCAATAGACCAACGAGGCAGTCAATAGACCAACGAGGCAGTCAATAGGCCAACGAGGCAGTCAATAGGCCAACGAGGCAGTCGAGAGGAAGATAATATCCATCAATCAGCCCACTACCGTCCACTGCTGGACATAGGCCTCCCTAAATGTTCGCCACTTTAAGATAATATACGTAGTTTATATAAACCAATGACGCTCCAAAGGGCCCATTCTATTGTTGAGCTCACAACATGTTTATAAAGGACTTTAACTAAGTTTCGATTTAAATTGGCTTTACGCTGAATTAGAATCGGTCTCACTAATGTTTTGCTATAAACAACGAACTGCTGATCAGATTAAACTAAATTGGCGAATTCCGGGGCGTACGTCAACTCCAGACTACAAAGACGTATTATAAACGTATAAGAAATATATTTTATTAATATAAAAAAGGATATAATTATTAAAAAACTAGTCAACGTTTCGATTCAATCGATTCAATTATGCCAAATAGTCGAGTATGTACAATATCAACTGGATTTTAACTTCGAAACGTTTTTAAATTACATCTAATTACGCGCAAAATTGTCTGAATAATTTGATATTGTTCGTAAAATTAGCCTATCCTTTCAATTTCTAGGACAGTGGGTGGACTGACAATCGATTTTACAATTATAGACAATGTCTAACAGACACGACCTTCAAATATATGATAATAACATAACAGAAAATTCACTTTCCGAACGCACAAACAGGAGCACATTTAAAAAGTTTGCAATGTTTTTTTTAAATAAACTTTTTGGTCACTTTTCGTTTTAGTTTTTTTTTTCACAGCGGTCCTTAGACAGGTTTCGTGCTGAGTTGGATTTGTTGTGAAGACTGGCGTGTGGCGTGAGTTGCCCTCCCCATTGGAGGGTTGGGAGAGGGCTGTCTCACAGGCGTAGCGGGCGCGGTAGCGATTTTAATGACACGGAAGCCATGTTTTTTTTTTCAATCAAGATCTGTCGCTTGTTTTAGGCAAGCAATTGTATTGAGAGAGATTTTTATTGTATGTTATTTTTTTTTATTTTCAGTAATCAATTTCAAATTTTTTGTATAATATGACAGATTTCTTTTTTTGGCATCTTGTCACTTTTAATATTGTGGCAGTTTTGATTGGTTAGCGGATAGTAGATGTAAGAGACATTGATTTTAACGTACTACGTAAAATACACACGTAATCTTGATAATACCAGATACATATAACGTTGTCTGCAAATTTTACAAATTAAGTGTATTCTCACAAAAATAATCTTAAAAAAAAATCAGTAAAATATTCGTGAAGTACGTTCAGAACAGAGTACTCATAAAAAAAAAATATCGACTATGCGCCAATTGAACTAACTCCATCTCCCCCACTTATAATCCCGAAAAAAAAAAGAAACCTCATTTCACGCACCGCGGACCATGGCAGGAAATCCTATGAACTTCTCATTTTGTTGCCATTTCCCTGCCCGCTACCGTTTCCGCCGCTCCCCCCACCCCTTCATACGTCACACGTGACGTGACGCTCCTTCCGCCACGTGTGACGTCACATGACAGACAGACGAGTCAAGCCGTTGACCAATCAGGGGGCGTATTAGGACCTCTTGATTCCAGTCAGTTGAAAAATGGGCATCGGTAGCTATAATATGATAAAATAAATAAAACAAAATAATAATACTTCATTTCATTAACAATATTTTTGCCTTATACTAGTAAAGCTTGGAACCTCCATTCAAGCAAAAAATGGCTGTGTTAGGGGGCACCGCTCTTCCATGATTATAATATTAAATACAATTATCTACTAGGTTTTATCTAGATGTATTTTGATTAAAATAACTAAAACTACAACTTTATAAAGCTTTTAAAAAACATTATAAAGTTGAGCCATATCATATAGTTACCATTTTTAAGCATACAACATTTAACATTTGTATTGCATTTAACATTAGTAAGGAAATAAGCAGTAGCTATATGATAAGAGCTGTTATTACTAGACTTATGTAGTAAAGTTAGTCTATTCGTAAACTGACTGGAATTAAGAGGTCGTAATACGACCCCTGGATCTATTGCATGTTCGCCAACTGTTTAAATTAGAAAAATTTTTTTTTTAACATAAGTAAGTGTTTGATTCGTAATTCGAAATGAAAATTAAAGAGGTTATTTCAGATAGAGCGAAATATCGGATGGTAGGCCGCAGACATCTGGCCCTTCCAAATTTTTGGCAATTTTGACAAGCAATGTCAAAATCAATCAGTCAGGGGATACCAGTCACAACTATCTGTCCGGTGGTTGGTGAGCGGTATACGGGTAAGCGACCCCGGCTCCTCGAGCTACTATCGACTCAGTCCAAATCATCCGAGGCGATAGTATCCTTCCTCCCCTTTTCCTTCCCCCGTCATATATCCTTGCTACTCGTGGGAACGCAATGACCTTGTTAAAACAATGCACAAGACAGAATGGCGGCGACGTGGTCCACAAACCGTCACGTCACGTTTCCCACAAGGGTGAAAAGTGGATCGCTGGAAGTGATCTCTGGCTACCCCTCTGGGATAAAGGCGTGATTTTATGTATGTATGTATGTATTTATGAAATTCTACGTATATTATGTTGTGCTTGTGATTTCGCTTCCTGAATGAAGACAAAAGATTTTATATGACGGTTATTTGTGTACTTTATTTGATGCCCCATTGTCTGGTATTATTACAGCAATAAATTGAAGCCTACTTACACTGCCGGTATATAAAATAAGACTTCTTAAGGTAAGCCGAGCCTGGATCATTTATTTACCAGAGATTTTGCCTTTTTCAACACATCTTTCTGTGTTCAAAACCCGCCATGTACCTACGACTGTATTTTCAAATTTAAAATTCATATATACGATTATTCGACGCTTTAACGGTGAAGGAAAACATCGTGAGGAAACCTGCAACTGCGAATAAATTCTAAGGTGGTGTAGTCGACTCGCAGTTGGCCAGTTTGGATGACTAAGGCCTTATCACCCTAGTTTATGGTAGGCCCCTGCCCAAGCTGTGAGAACGTATATGGGCTTATGATGATGATCCCAGCGCACAGTTCTGGGTTAATGCTTTGAGGGTTTAGATATAACCTTCGTAAAAATAAATATACAAATACATACAGGCAAAATATACTAATACTACTAACTTTACGTGTTTTACTCTTATGAATAACTTTATTTACCTAACAAACATATTAGACTAGAAGCCTTTTGATTTCAGAAAGCAATATCAACTACGCACAAAATATTGACAGTAATGTTATCGGATGCAATAAATATATATATATATGTATTTCTTTATTTTGTCATATCTATTTTATCATTTTTTATCAATCATAATATAATATTCTTAAAACATATTCATCGTAAAAATAATAAAAACGAGCGTTTTTCTATGATTCGTTATTAAAACACCATCTCGCACACTTATTTAGTGGTTGTATCATGTTCACAAACGATGTCTGTCGACGCGTAGCATTCTACGAAAATATTTCGTTTTACCCGCCTTTGGATTATATTTTGTTGTTAATTAATGTAGCTCCCATCTATAATTGTGCTATTATATGCAACATTATCGGTTATCTTCGTTCATTAGTACAAATTAATATTCGCATGTTTTCATGTTATTGTTTGTTAACTATGCGTATGTTGTTACTCATAACAAGATATTTTTATAATAGGATAAATCAAATGCTCACTTCTTTTAATATTTTAATGTGCCTTATAAACACTTGGTTTAAATATTATTGGCGGCATCCCTTCAAATATGGCTAATCCCAAATTGTTGAACGTTTACTACCAAAACGTACGGGGTCTCAAAACGAAATGTTTGGAGTTGCGGCACAGTATTTTACTTAACGATTATGACGTAATAGTCATTGTAGAATCATGGCTGAACAGTAGTGTTCTCGATGGCGAGCTATGCGATACTAATAGGTACACAGTGTTTCGCGCCGACCGCGACCTGGTCTCCTGCGCCACGAAGGACGGCGGCGGGCTGGCGGTGCTGGTGCGGCCCCCGTTGGGCGCGGAGGCGGGCGCGCTGCCCGGCGCCGCCCCCGCCGCCGCCGCCGCCGAGCTGCTGTGGGTCACGCTGCCCGCGCGCAGTATCGGGGCCACTAACCATCTACATTTTTGTGTCGCTTACGTCCCTCCGGAACCACAAACCATTCCGTTTCATCTAAACGTCATCTCTCAAACATTTAAATGCATAAAGGCACTACACTTATGCGACAATTTTATTTTGATAGGTGATTTTAACCTTCCTAGCTTATCATGGCATACTGACGGTTATACACCTCTAAAAAAAGGAACGGTGGAAGTTCAGGATGCATCTATTAATTTTGTCGAGGATCTGACACTTTTGGAATTACAGCAGTACAACTACTTTAAAAATCATGCAAATAATACGTTGGATCTCGCATTCTCTAGTTTACCTTTACAATTAACCGCTTGTACTGTACCTCTTGTAAAACATGATCGTGCACACCCATCCTTTTGTTTTAATGTTTTGGATCTGGCTGCCACTCCTTTACGCGAAGCTACCTCGCCTACTTATAACTTTAGAAGAGCCGATTTCGATAATATTAACGCGTATATTAGTGAACAAGACTGGGATGCCCTTCTGAATGATGGTCCTCTAGATGAGGCGGTCGACAGATTCTACTCCGTTATAAATGACAGTATCAAACTGTATGTTCCTTATGGCAGAAAATCTGGAAATCGTACTTATCCTAACTGGTACTCTTCTTCTTTGATCAGAATAATTAAGGAAAAGTCAAAAAGCGCATGCCCGATGGAAAAAATACGGTAATCTTTTAGACTATGACGAGTTCTCCGTGTTGAGGTCTAGAGAACGTCGCGTTCAATCTGAATGTTTTCATAACTTCATAAAGTGTTGCGAGAGTAACATAAAAGTAAATGTAAAATCTTTCTGGTCTTATGTCAAAGCCCAACGTGGTGGCTCAGCTTATCCTCAGTGCCTACGCCTAAACGGCGTAGAATATAAGGATGGGAAAGATATCTGTGACGCATTTGGATCTTTTTTCAAAGCGTATTTGGAATACCATGTACAAATTATACACCTTCAAGGCAACGTCAGTCGGTAAGTGATGTCATATCAAGTGTACAAACTACATTCGATGCCGTTGAAAAATTATTGAAAAGTTTGGACATTAATAAATGCGCAGGTAGTGACGGTGTGCCTCCTCTATTTTGGTCTCGGTGTGTTAATTCGGTCGTAATCCCTCTGACAAAGCTATATAATCGTTCACTTTGTGAGGGTATTTTTCCAGCACGATGGAAATCTGCTCATATTGTACCGGTTTTCAAGAAAGGTTCACGGATGGAAATAACGAATTATAGAGGCATATCAATTCTTAATACCGTCGCTAAATTGTTGGAGCAAATTGTATATGCCCAAATATATCCGATACTAGCCAAAGCAATACCATCCCAACAACATGGTTTTTTAAAAGCCAGGTCAACCACTACGAATTTAGCTTGTTTCTCTAGCTATGTTCTTGAGAATATGGATGGGGGTGGGCAGGTTGATGTGATCTACACTGATTTCGAGAAAGCATTCGATCGTGTAGATCACATAATTTTGCTTCATAAGTTGCAAAATCTGGGAATACACGGAGACTTGCTAAGATGGACCCAGTCTTATCTTTTGAATCGTTCACAAGCGGTAGTGATTGGTGGATATCGATCTGACTTTATAACAATACCCTCTGGCGTTCCACAAGGTTCCCATCTAGGACCATTACTTTACAACGCGTATCTTTATGATATTGGATCGTGCCTCAGTAACACCAACTTTCTTATGTACGCAGATGACACCAAAATTTATTGTAAAATTAATTCCAATAATGATTGTGTATTAATGCAAAAAGATCTAGACAGTCTTTTTAACTACTACAGTCAAAATATGATCACCGTCAATACAAATAAATGCGAATGTATAACTTTCACACGCAAAAGGAAACCTATTTACTTCAATTACATGTTTGATAATACTCCTATTGCTAGAACGCAGAAAGTGAAAGATCTAGGCGTATTCTTAGATTGTAAAATGTTGCTCAGCGATCACATCGACTACGTAGCTAACAGAGCATACAAAAATCTGGGTTTTGTTTTGCGCATCTGTAAGCCTTTTACTGATAAATATGTTATTAAGCTTGTGTATTTCGCTTACGTTAGGAGTATACTTGAGTACGCGTGCTCAATTTGGTGTCCTCAGTATAATATATACAAAGATCGGCTTGAAAAAATCCAAAAATATTTATTAACCACCTTAACTATCGTGATCGTGTTGCTCATGATACTTATGAGTTAAGTTGCAAAGAACATGGGTTACTTCCTCTTGAGCACAGAAGAATCTCACTTGACATGACTTTGCTTTTCGATATTGTTAATAACCATATAGATTGCCCTGACTTGGTTTCTAAAGTTATGTACAATACTCCAAAGTATCGTACACGGCACACATATTTATTCAACCATCCGGTACGTCATACTAATTACTCGACAAATGCAGTCATGCTTCGTTTAGCACGCACATACAATGATTTATTTAGTGACATTGATTTGTTTTTATCAAAAAGATGCAAACTAAAAAGAGATGTGTTTGACATTCTTAAAGAACGCATATATTAGGTCATATATATAACGTACATAATAATAATTATTAGCTCGTTTGTTTAATATTAATAACTATATTGTATATATTTATTTCTTTATTATTCACAAATATATATATTACTTACAAGATGCAAGTATTGCAAGAACTTCATATACAATTATTATTATTTATTTATTTTTTCTAAAATTTCCCCTTTTCTACCTAATGGGTTGGCAATTTGTTCGAATCTGAAGTAAAAGATCTTGACGACTACTAATCGCTTTTATAATTTTGTCTAAATTTCATATTTTATATCCAATAACATAATGTTAATTTTTTTTTTAAGGAAAGCCTGTTATTGGCCTTATTATATTATGTAACATTTCATGGTTTATTGTTTGCATAGACGCTGTTGGTTTTCGCAATAAATAAATAAATAAATAAAAATAATAAAGTCTATAATATTGTCTAGACTATTATTGAAAAAAGCGTCGATGGCCGAGTGGTTAAGGTCGTTGCTTGCCATGCGAGAGGTCGCCAGTTCAAACCCCGCCACGTACCACTGGTTTTTTTTCAAATTTGAAATTCGTAGGTATGTAAGATTATTCGGTGCTTTAACGGTGAGGGAAAACATCGTGAGGAAACCTGCACATCCATAAAGAAATTTTAAGGTTGTGTAGTCGACCAACCCTCACTTGGCCAGCGTGGTTGACTAAGGCCTTATCGCCGTAGTTTAGGGTAGGCCCGCGCGCGCCACAGCAGTGGGGACGCATGAAGACTTGAGACTATTATTATCATGGGCAATTGCATAGGCGGATCAAGGCCGGGGGCAGCTTGTGCCTGTCGACCTCATATGTTGACCTCACTGCTGTTTACCATCAGGTAGAGTGAGGTTATCCTGACTGCCCATTTAACCATCAGATACTGTGAGGACGCCTGAACGCCCATCTAATAAAAAAATATGTACAATTTGCAAAAATGACTAAAATATTTTCCATGCATCATTCCCCATTATTTACTAGAACAAAACAAAAGGGTTTTGGGTCGGGACCCATTGAAAAATTGGTTTGTTCTCTGATGAAGGGTTGACGTACGAAATGTGTTGAGTGGGTATATTTTTAGAATTTTGGTGGCATTTGCTTTGAACGAAATGACGGGGGTAAAGCGTTTAACCACCGAAAATCCATCTTCATTTATGAAATCTACCGACGGATTTGAATTCAATTGTGAAATTTTCGGTTTCAGTTATAGCGGATCCATTTTACTGATCAAATGACTGTTCATTCTCATTCTGACAATGCTTTTTTGTAATAGGCTAACAAGATGACCTCACTCCGCCTGATGGTAATCGCTAGTGAGATCCACATAGTCGACAGGCACAATAGACCATATTGAGCCTGTCGCACTCACCCTGAAGGCCTGCTTTAATGCCGTTTCACGTCGCGCCTGAGCCCGGGATCATAGGAGGGAGGGAAAACATGAGCTGGAAGGGCATTCGATGCCTTAATGACACTTGGTGGAAAGGAGGAACTGAACCTCTTGGTCCGAGTCACCAGCGCCAACATTGATTGTATTATTTACAAATATTTTTGTGATGATTATCTGTGTTTGTTTCTGTGTTCGAGTGATTATATATTTATTAATATCTATGTATGTATATCAGTCGTGTTGTGACTACTACTAGTATGCACGAGATATATAGGTATGTTTTCTTATTTTGGTGATTATACGATATTTCAGCACTGTTGCAAGCGCCATGATCACGGGTCAGCTGAATTCCTACCAGGATTAGTTTTATTTTGGTCTTTCGCGTTCCATTATACTTAATATTAGTCTTTATGGGTCTACATGCGATATTACGAGTAGCAAACACATAGCTTTTTACTGCCCGACGTTTCGACTGGGTTACAACAATCATGGTCGCGAGCGAACTCCTATGCGACGTATGTATTTGCTACTCCTAAAATGACGCATGTAGATCCATAAAGACTAATATTTAGGACTGGTTTTCCTAATACAGATTTAGATTTTTAACTTAACGTTACCCTAAAATCGGTAACCTGACCCACTCTATCTATGGGTACGTTAATACATACATCATATCACATACATAAAATCACGCTTTTTTCCAGAGGGGTAGGCAGAGGTCACTTCCTGCCATGTGCTACGGTCCTGGCACACCACTTTCGCTTCATCCACTTTCATCAACCTCTTCACGTCCCTAAATATGTTTTCTGGTGCAAGGTATAATGCATCTCGGTGTTATTGAGGGCTCTGAGCGAATGCATCGTGACGCCTGCAATACCGCGTCAGGCATTTGGCGACGAGCGAACATTTGCTAAGGAGGGGACACAAGGCACTTGATAACACCTAACCGTAGTATACTAATAATAAATCTGTAAGGGTCGGTCATGGAGCAAGTTAGTTTGTTTTTCAGAGATATTGTGTTTATAGGCTCAATATATGGTAGGTACTGATACTAATTTCACGATTTTTAGATTTTTTTTCTGTATGTGTGTAATGTGTATGTTGTATGTTCCTCTGTAACTCTTAAACCAATTATCCGAATTTGATGGATATAAAAACACATAAGACATCTGGGACACAGGAAAGGCTTTTTAAATTCTAGCTCCAGTTATGATAAGATGTGGCCCCCATACAAACCTAATTGTACAAATCGAAATGTACGCGAACGGAGTCGCGGGCACAGCTAGTTAGATAATAAGTTAATACTGACTGACTGACACTGATTTGATATCGTGGTAAGTAGCTTGTAAACTTGTGTTTAGGATATAAGAAACAATAGTAATTTACACACCCAGACACGGGACAAACACTGATGTACGCCACACAAATATTTGTCTCTGGTGAAAATCGAACCCGCGGCTCTTGGAGCCGTAGGCAGTGATTCTGGGTCACCACTGGTCCACCGAGCCTGTCAATAAAAATTCATTCTTATAAATAAAACAATATGTCCCAGATCGCTGTCCCGGGACGCCACTGTACGTTTTCGATATGTATCTTTCACCATTGTACATTATTTTGTCACAGTCCTGTACACTATTTCCCATCACTACCGACCACTATTGTGCTGTTGTTTGTTGTTCCGAAATGAATCCTGTCACCAGCAGGCAGAGTGCAGAATCACATGCACCCCGCATTCACTAAAGCTTACTTTCACAACTTGCGCCGAGAATAAAATTGAGTTATACGAGTGAATATGGCTTCTATCCCAGTTTCATTGGAGTACATTTTCCATTAAAGTTGTTTTATTACATCGTTTTGAAATGAAGTTAGTAGATATTTTAATGCGGCAGAAATTAAGCAATATATGTAAAGAAATAATATGATTTCTTTAGTGCTACCTTTTTGATTTACGTTTCGGTTACGTCAAATTATCGTATGTCGCTCACCTGTCAAATATCAGAAGAAGAATTACTCTATTTATTGTTATTTTAGAGTAAAATATCTCACTTCTGCCGCTTTATGGTTATAGATGGCCAGTTTAGGTCTTGAGCGTCAAAATCGTCGCGTCATCTCTTCTTGGGTCTTCCCCTTAACTGACGACCGTTTGGTTGCCATTCGGTGAAAAATTTATAAGTATAACAAAAAACTATGTGCTATCTTTTTTTGTAAAAAATTTACCACTCGGCCATTGACGCTAAAACCGGGGTTTACCTCAAATCCTAGGAAACCTTAAAAATCTTAACAGAATCGTAAGAGTCTAGCACTTAGCTAGGCATTAAACTTTCAGAGCTCATCTAGGCAAAGGTCAGATGGCTAAGTGCTGTGTATTTAGGTATTCTACTTACCTGGAACATTTATTAACTAATTTTTTCATGGCATTAGATATGTCACCGTAAAATTGTAAATTACGTTAGATTGCAATCTATCTCGCGAGATTGTGAACTGTCGAAAAATTGTGAACCATAACGTACTCCTACAATTTAACGTGTTATTATTCGTTAGATTACAATCTAATTAATTCGTTCTTCAAAAAATATAGAAAGATTTAAAATAAATCTTTAGATTTTTAGAATTAGAATTTTTGATTTTGATCTGAAAAACATTTTGATTCTGCAACCAAGTATTACACGGTATCTTCAAAAGTAATTAGACCTACATAGGTATAAGAAGATATGATTAAACGCGCGTGGTGATTACGTTGTAATGATGATCCATATTAAACACGTGTAGAGATTACAATGAACGATTGCTTTATTTATTGATCAGAGTTTTTGGGTAATTTATTTATTTATTTTATTCTAAATGGCTTTATGGACAGTAAGAGTACATACAAAACTATATATTTGGCACCTTACACCTAACACTTTTTAAATGGTAGAAATATCTACTACCACCACCTCATCTGCACTAAATTAAATAAATTTCACGTATATTTTTTATTTAAATCTAGTCTGTTCTATTATCATCATCAGCTCATATACGCCCCCACTGCTGGGGGCACGGGTGGGCTTGCCAGACCGCCGGGAAATCCGGGATTGTCCCGGAATCTTGCCTCTTGTCCTGTGTCCAGTAATTAGCGCTTATTGTCCCATTCTTAACCGGATAACTTAGTATTTTGTTTACAAAATAAACTAGCAACGAACTTCCGAAAGACTTGCCAAACGACGAAATAAGGGCGCGTATATAGTTTATTCGGGCCTACCCTAAACTAGGGCGATCAGGCTTTAGTCAACCACGCTGGCCAAGTGCGGGTTGGTTGACTACACAACCTAAGAATTTCGTCGTAGGTGTGCAGGTTTCCTCACGATGTCACCGTCACCGTTACAGCGTCGAATGATGGTACATATGAATTCCAAATTTGAAAAACACAGTGGTACGAGGCGGGGTTTGAACTGGCGACCTCTCGCATGACTTTACCAAACGGAGAGGCGACGTTATTTTAATGTAGTTTCTCTGGAAACGCGCCGTAAGCAACAGGATCTCTTTCATCTGTATAAAATCATTCATTCAGAGTTTGATACCCCCAACCTCATTAGAATGGTTAATTTTAACACCCGTTTCTTTTTGCGAAATAGACAGAAGCTTTTTGCACTACAAATTTACAAAACAATACTTGTTACTATAAGTTACGATGAACACGATGAGTTAGATATTTTTGTTAATAAATATATTAAGTTTAGGCATAAAGTGAAAATCCTAAATTATCTCACAATATAATTCCTTTTTATTGGTTTGTTATAAAAATGTAATATGTATAATATGTTTACGCGCTATTGATTAACGATGCCGTTGTACACGTTTTTGGGTCACAATCTAGATTTGTAATTTTTTTTTATTTATTATAATTAATTTATGATTGTAACCTGTTGTGTATGCCATAATAAATAAACAAATAAATAAATTAACTTTTGCAAAAAAGAAATTAATCAAATTAAATAAAAAACTTAAGACTTAACAAATCAAGACTTAAGTTTTTGATTGTTATTGTATTTAGAGTTTAATTGTAAAATATTCTATTCATTCATTCATCCAGAATATTTGGGGAGGCCTATGTCCAGAACTGGACGAAAGTGGGCTGACGATGATGATTACTTTATCGTCCCGTCGCTCCAAAACCCATTTTTTCTATAATTCTATTCTATTCTATTGTGCAACGGTTGCCACCGGACACTGGTTGCAGAAACCGCGGCTTCGACAACCGTCGGTTGCCGGTCCACCGGGCCGATGAGGCAACCGCAATCAACGTGCGCGGGCGCAGTCACACTCCACTTATCGTTGCGTTTGCGTCATCCTATTAATTGGTTTGTTTTACTCATCAGCGGCTTAGGCGTAGGAAATTGATTGCCAGTGAAGATAGTCTAAGTCTAAATCAACAAAAACAAAAAATAAGGCGTCTGACTGATTTCGGTCATGGCAGCCGATCTCAATTAAGACTTGTAAAGTGCACAAGTGGACGCGCAAACACAAGTGCACTCTCTGTTGTCTCTTGCTCTCATAGTTCGGTGCGACGGCAATCCGACATGACCGATGAGAGATCGGGCACAGGACTACCGGCTTAATGTGCTTTCCGAAGCACGGGCGTGTATCCGCCAACTTAGTGACTCCGGGCTGAGTTAATTTCTTTATAGAAAAACTCAGACAAATTTTGCCCGACCCCGGATTTGAATCGAGGACCCCTCGGTCTTTACGCAGCGCTTTTGCTACCAATAGGCCTACGAGGCTGTCATTAGTTAATTATATCATTGAATTTAGTATTACAGCGACTACGCATAGTAATGCAACACTGATAAAAGTCTTTATTATTTAAAACATATTATATTCAAGATATTCATTAATTCATGATAAAAACTCCTCATTATTATTCTCTACAATAGCATTTAGCATACGTAGATAGATTTATCTTAATCGCTATATTAATAATGAATCTATCTATTAAACAAAAACCACATCAAATCCGTCGAAAAGTTTTAACGACATAAGCATATGTATGAACAGACAGACAGGTAGACGACTTTGTTTTATATATATTACTAGCTGTGCCAGCGACTTTGTCCGCGTGGAAAAGAGACTTTAGGCATAATTTTGTATTATTCCCGCACCTACAAAATGCTCAGCAAATGCTAAATGGTCCATCATCCGCCCGCGCGCCTCGTCTTATCCCCCCGTTTTTAAACATTTTCCACTGTACCTTGGCTCCTATTGGTCGCAGCGTGATGTTATATAGCCCTAGCCTTCCTCGATAAATGTTACATCCAACACAAAAATAATTGTTCAGTTAAAACTTGTAGTTCCTGAGATTAGCGCGTTCAAACAGACAAACAAACGCGATATTAAGAGTAGCAAATACAGTGATACTGACCGTGATTGGTGTAACCCAGTCAAAACGTCCGTGTTTAGTGTACAAAACATACAAACTCTTCAGCTTTATTATATTAGTAAAGAAGTATAGATTAGTATAGATGAAATGCTAGATATAAATGTCCGCATGGACCTTCACGACCTCGTCTCCCCAGAAGGTAAACAGGCCTTCAGGGTGAGAGCGATAGGCTCTATAAGGCCTATTGTGCCTGTCGACTTCATATGTGGATCTTACTACCGCTTACCAACAGGTAGAGTGAGATCATCCTGTTAGCCTTTTAATAATTAAAAAAGAAAAAATATACATCTATATCAATAAATAGCTGAAGTACTCCTTAAGGTCATAACTAAAATTGAATGTCACTTTCAGTTTTGTATTTATTATTTTTATGACAAGGTTCTAATGAAATAAAAAGTATTCGAAACAGGTTTGGCGAACAATAATTTTACGCGAACGCGTTTACGGACACGGCAATTGGATAAATGTACGTTTATTCGACGCTTTTCGGTGAAGGGAAAACATCGTGAGGAAACCTGCACGTGAGAAATTCTGAGGCTGTCTAGTCGACCAACCCGCACTTGGTCAGCTTGGTTGACTAAGGCCAGGGAGCGTATTAGGACCTCTTAATTCCAGTCAGTTTAAAAATGGGCATCGGTTCTATATGACAGCTCTGTTATGACTACACCTATTTTTAAAAATTTATGTAGATGATGGAGGGGTTATATCAGTCTGTATGAGTACAAAGTTTGGGTTAAATATATTCAGTTTCGATAAAAAAAAATTAACATCAAGTTTTAAGCAGACACGATGGCCTTGCTACAAAATATCAAAAATTTAAAGATCAGGAAGTGGGTAGGCATTTGGCGTCAGGTTTATTATAATTTATTTTTTTATTAGTGACGAGGAATGATATCTAACAAATTCGACCGGCTTGGTAGTAACAGTGGTAAGTGACCCTGGCTGGCGTTACCAAGAGGAAGAACACCTCTGTTCATCAATCAAATATTTGTCCCGGGTGGGAATCGAGCCCTGGGTCACTAACCAGTGTTCCACCGAGTCACATAAAATAACTGTCGGGCTAGATAACACACGTGCATATTGATAAGCCTAAAGCAAGAAGCAAGTAATGACTTCGACCCTTACCCAGGCAAACATTCACTTGTTAGTTTGTTATCTATATGATAAAGAATATTATTTGAAATACAACTAATTTTACGGATTAAACTCGCGTGTATTGATATTCTAAACATTATTTAGAGATCCGACGTTTCGAGCTCTTTACAGCGCTCGTGGTCACGGGTGAGACTAAAGTTGACTATTTCAAATGTGTAGTGCTCGCGCAAATAAAAATAGACAATACTAAAGAATATTATATTATACTAGCTGTGCCCGCAATTTTTGTCCGTGTGAACTACAGGATTTAATACATAAATGTTTTTTCTAATAACTCCCGTTCCCATAAGAATTTTGCAATATCGCGTTGCAAATAAGCTTAAAGTTTACTAAGGTACCTGCATGCCAAATTTCAAGCGTCTAACTTAAGCGGTTTAGATTTTTCATACAAAAGCATTTTCCCGCTAATATCCGTTCCTGTGGGAATTTCGGGAATTCCTTTCTTAGTGCCCCTTCACAGTACATTAGCTACGTCCCTACCAAATTTCAAGTGCCTACGTTTAGCTGTTTAAGCTGTCCGTTGATACGTCTATTAGTCAGTCAGTCAGTTTCTCCTTTTATATATTTAGATACGTAGAATAAGTGTCTATTGAAAGGTATAAACATTTATACCTATCAACATAAGGTATGATACATACATACATACCTATGTTTAATAATCTTATCCGAGGCAGGGGCGTGCAACCGCCAACTTCCTAGAAAAACTCACCTCTCGGTCCTTACGCAACGCTTGCTACCAATAGTTAATTAATTAGGGATTTCTTTATAGTTACATTATTATCCTTTGTTATAATGAAAATACTGGTCTTCCTAAAATAAATAAAAAATAATAAAAATAGACCAACAAGGCAGTACACACATCACAAGATCACAACAGTGTAATAAAAAGCAAAATATTACTTATTTGAAAAATCTCGTTTAGAAAAATAAACAAATACATCGTAAACTGTTTATAAATAAACTCAGGTAGTTCACAGGTTTCGATTTTATGGCCACAAAGGAAAAGATCTTCTGGGATGGACAATTTTAATAATCATCATCATCATCATCAGCCCATTTAAGTCCAGTCGTGGACATAGGCCTCCCCGAATACTCGCAATTCTGGCCTGTCTTTGGCTATTTCGGCTTCGGTATTTTTAACCGACTTCAAAAGGAGGTATGTAGTATATACCTACTTTTTATAATCGACGATCAGGATGTCCTCAGTCCTGATGGTATGTGGCAGTGAGGCACATATGAGGTCGACAGGCACAGAATCGTAAGTAAAACATTAGGAAGAATAAAAAGATAAATAGAGTCCACTTACTATATTTTGCACTGCACAAATTAAATATGTACTTATCTATTATTTACCTTGTACTGTACGCGATTTCTAACAATTATTCTACTAAGTGTATAATTAAAATCAGAAGTATGTGCACATAAATGAATTATAGCAGCTCTCATTTCAGCACAAAGGATTAATACTTGTAATATAATATGTAATACATATTTTGATGTTAGGGGTGAGAGCCATCCGCTCCCCCGCAAGTCCGGTGATGATGACGAAGATACTCTAAGCCATCATCGTATATCAGTTGGGTAAAAAAAAGCCTATTTAGATGATAACCAACCTAGTACCATAAAAGTATATCCTAAACATTCAAGCTATGAAAATATTACATGTGAAAGACGAAGAAATTTACTTATGTATACAAAAAATAACACCCGAGGAAAAAGATTATTTCGCGCTATCTAGACACGCGGTAGCGTGTCAAGCCAAGGTTCAAGAAACAGAACTGGCGAGCCGCACCGTGTGTAATATTACACGAACCATTTGGAACCACTTTTGAACCCCTCATAAATCAAAAACTATTTCACATAAACGTATCAAATTTGGCTCATATATAGTGACTTGCGAGATAAATATGTGTTCTAAATTTCATAAGCTTATCTCAAACAGTTATTTAGATATCAATGTCCAAAAATCCTCATTTTTATCATTGACTGACTGACAGATCAAAATTCTAACCCAGTTCCAAATGACCTAGAGAGTTAAAATTTGGTATGCAGATAGGTAATTACATGAATACAAAGGAAAAAATAAAAAACTGGCAACTTTTTAATAATAAGGTTAGGTTCTAGTATGAACGCTTAACATAAATACCTAATTAGTGCCTAATCACGCCTATACCGGGGAAGGCAGAGTACTAAGTATATATTTAGGTTTACTTACTTATTTACAATTAAGAGTAGGTACTTATAGTCGTTTTTCATTTTTATTACTTAGGGTAGGTACCTACTTTATTAACTGGGATTAATTATAATTTTTATATTTAGCGCCCATCAATAGTATAAAATTATTACCTACTCATAATATTTCAAAGTTACTAGAAAATATAGAAAATAACACTCAGAAGAAAATTATACCCCGTAAACGTAGGAAAATACAGTAACTGATTCAATTGTTTTATATTTATAAAGTCTAGTTTTAGTTTTGAATTTGTCCTTTTCAATGGACCCACGGCGTTACGATGATATATACTTTTCTACAAAAAGTAATGATATCCAATCAAAAACATAAATGTGAAATGAGAGCCAAGTTCAATATTATGATAATTGCCTTGGTTGTTGACTTCAACGACAAAAGAAGTGAGATCTAAATGGGTGCCAAGTTCAATGGTCAACCCTGAAATTTATTTATAAGTAACACTATAACATACCTATCATATCTTCTTATAACATAAGATAATGTATGGTGGTAGCCTATGAAGGTCTGTCTTGGCTAGTTTCTATAAACCTACCAACGTATTATTATGTTCGCTCGCTAGTTTCTACCAACAATCCAAATTTTCGGAATTAGAAAATAAAAACCGACAAATACTTGTAGGCTTAGAACTTGTGACGGCTATAATTCATATTTGAAAACTAGCCAAGACAGACCTTCATAAGCTACCACCATACATTATCTTATGTTATAAGAAGATATGATAGGTGTTATAGTGTTACTAATAAATAAATTTCAGGGTTGACCATTGAACTTGGCACCCATTTAGATCTCACTTCTTTTGTCGTTGAAGTCAACATCCAAGGCAATTATCATAATATTGAACTTGGCTCTCATTTCACATTTATGTTTTTGATTGGATTAAGATTAATACTAGTAAACATTAATGACTTATATTTACTGAACAAATAAGTAAATTTTGTGTATTGGAACTTTAGAACAAGGTAAAATTTCCGATTTACGCCATTTGTCTGGCTCGGTGGAACAGTGGTTAGTGACCCTGGCTGGCGGTTCCATGAGTCGTGGGTTCGATTCGATTGTTCCGTGTTTCGGCGTGATTATGTATTTAAGTATGTATTTATAAACATATATGTATGTATATCAGTCTCTGACGCCCATAGTACAAGCTCTGCTTAGTTTGGTGTCAGATGTCTGTGCATGTAAATGTCCCAGATATTTTTTATTCTATTTAAAACGACAAATAAACAAAACGGAATTGCGTTTCGTCTTTCACTTCTTTACATAACGGACCAAATTAGAGAGTAGGTACCATTGTTACCACAATAGGGGACAAATAAACACCATTATTTCAATTAAACTACATACATAAATATGAAAGAAATCTTTAATAGCGATGATTTTTGCACAATATTTAATTATTATTGTTTTCAATTCAAAGACTAGTTCAGTTGGTGCGTGTGTTTCTTGGCCTTCTTAGAATATAATGGCTATAAAAGAATTATCTCCTTTCCTTGTATTTCTGCTCATTTCTTTGTTTGTTTTTTAATGAGCTGAAACTTATTGAACCCAATTTATCCAAAGCAAAATTTGTTAAATCATAAATTCAAATTTGTATACCTAAAAGAGTTATGTTTACGTGCAAGTAATTAAGATAGTCTTGAAAAAAACGTATAAACGTAAATCTTATCCTACAACACAGATTTGATTAGATAAATTGCTAAAATATGAGAACCTTGAATAAAAATTTAAATAAACAATTATAATTAAATCACTAATCAACTAATACTGTTCCTTTTTAAATGCTCAAATATTGTTGGGAATATCAGTTCACTGGTATACTGACTGTAGGACACGTCCAGATGATTCCATAAAGGGTCTTTCACTTCGTTTACTTCAACCACGTTTGGCAATTGCTTCAATAGCCACTCTATATCTTTCACGTCCACTAAACCATCGTTCCTACCATAGAGAGTCACCACCGGCACTGACACTGCACTTAAATTGTACTGAGGAGCCTCTTCAGCACCATACAGCTGCAAATTCTTCTGCTTCCCATAGTCGAACTTGGCAAAATCCTCTCTCCTCATGCTCTGGCCATACCTAGCCATATTATGCACTGAAGTCCCAGCAGGGAAATGCCCAAATAGCACCTTAGTTGTATGATTTGACACCGACCCCGGATGGAACGCATCGATCAGACTCTGGCCAATTGTGCACATACGTCCTGTAAATGAATGCAGTTGGCAGAAAAACGCGAGAAACTCCTGACTGAACGCGCCTTTGGAAAACACCTCGTCGACACCGGATTTACTCAAGACGTTCTCCATTTCAAATATTGTCTGGGTCAAGAATCTGTACAGGATTGATCTGGTGTTAGTCTGCCTAGCGGCTGGGGCCAGTGCAATCAGGACATTCACTTTTTCACAGTACCCAGGTCTTTCTGAGCACATCACGAAGAATGTCCCAGCACCCTGAGAGAATCCAATGTAATTCACTTTGTCCGAGTCTGTGTAGTCACGCACATAATCGATCATAGCTGGCACATCGTAGTAACCTATTTCGTCCACCGAGAATTTCCAGAATTCCGAGTCCGTGTCTGGGTCGAAGGTCACATGTCGTCTGGAGTAGTAGTTCCCTCGGCAATTCCCGACCCAGAGGTCGAAGCAAGCGTCGGAGATGAGATACGCCAGTCCAGCGCTGGGACCCGAATCGACCCAAGAGTCGGAGCTCTGGAGCAATCCGTGCATCAGGATAACAGGAGTCTTTCTCATCTTCTTGCAGTTCTTTCCTCTGGCTACTCTGAACATGGTCAGTATGTATCCATCTTCGGTGACCACTGTGTGTTCTTGTGAGTTGTATCCGTATTCATTTGTGAGTTCTGTGAAGTTTAATAGAGAGTCTTTCGGGTATCCCAGAGATCTTTTGGTGTCATTCTTGATGGGTAGCCTCAAGCTGTATATGATTGACGCTACGGATATGACTAGTACCACGTTGAGAGTGCGGAGTCCTTTCGACTGCATCATGTTGACTGGAGCGGAAACAGGCTGAGCAACGCATAATATAGCGGCTCGCCTGTACGTCAGATATTACACCGGTATTCTATCGAGTTTCCTCAAATCGTTATCGTGTAATTTTCAATCTGCAGAGAAAATTGTTATTTTGTCACTAATATTGACTGGGATTACACTGTGTGCATACTCTTACAAAAAAAAATATATAATTTAGCGATGCAACTGCAATGCTAATATTAGAATGAATTATTCGCAAACGCAGTTCTTTTTAAATAAATTAATTCAATTAAAATATATATTCACATAATTATTGAATCTTAAATTTTACTTTATTACTTATATTACAAATAACTAAGTCGAATTAAACTAACTAAATAAATTACATTGCTATAAATAAAAAATATATATTAATTCCTTGACTCGGTTTTGTAGGTATATGTCTGATGGATTTTATGTTACACAACAACATCACACCATCACATACATTGATCTGATCCCGTGGTAAGCTTAAGCACTTGTGTTACGGAAATTTAGGCCATCGATACGATTACACTGGCTCGATGGCGCATTGTATAGCGCATTGTACTGCTCGGGACGAACATTTTGGACTAGTAGCGCTACCATGGGTTTAAAAGTTACGGACTCGATATCGCCTACGTAAATATGTCTAGGAAAATCTTGTACAGCGGCTCTGGTGGTTACGCTAAGAACTAAAATCGGTCGTATGAAAAAACAACTCGATAGGTTTTTAACGTTCGTAAGTTTTCGATAGACAACTATGGTACCGCTACGGGACGAACATTTTGGACTTGATTTCCGAAAGGTCGTGGACTCAATAGGAATAGAAATATAAAAATGAAATAAAACGAAAATAATATGACAGAATATTGTGCGTAGTTATAGTCACTTTTGTATGTCATACATAATGCATTGTGAATGCATAATATGACACTAATGTTATTTTTGCTTAAAAATAAAAATACAAACATATATGTACATACATACATAATATTTAAAGTATAAACGGTTACTTTAAATAATATTTTTATTTTTATTTATTGAGTTAGTTCTGTACACATATCAGATTCATTTGTATAATTTATTTAATAAATACATAAAAAAATCAGAAAGACACATTTTGAATGTAAATTTGGATTCGCTCTCACCCATTACCTGTAGACAAAAAACGACAAATTTCATATTACTTTTGAGCTAATGTTTTGAAATTGAAAAAGACAAATCACAACTTGTGCGAGCAGAAATTTGATCCCTGAATCAATCTACAAACTGAGGAACATCCTTAGTTACTTTTTAAACCGGAAAAGGAGGAGGTTCTCAAATAATATATACGTTCCCACAGTTGGGACACGAGCCTACCCTAAAATTATACCTTATTATTTATACACCTTATTATACCTAAAACTTAATTTCAAATAAGGAAATTTTAATTTTAAAAGTTACATAATTATTAATCATTGGTTTAACAACAACTGTAACAGCAACAACAACGTAATGAAACAACAATGTAGCTGGATCTATGTTTCTCTTTATTCACAAAGTTCTACTAGACTTATCCTATTCGGAAAAAGAAACGCTTGCGCAATGTAAAAAACACGCAACGCCATCTAGCGGCGCAAGGTTGAACTACGTTCTACTGTCTGATACGTAATGCTTACGTTTAAATTCAAACAAGTAGTTAGCGCGAACAAGTAGTTAGAGATTAGCACGTTCAAACAAACAGACAAACTGTTGAGCTGTATAAAACTAGTATAGATTACATCTCGTATTTAGCCGGAAATGATGGAGATGAATGACTCCATATCGTATTTAACCTTTGGTTCGTGAGAAGTTGTAAGTTCAAGCCCCAGATGCACTTGACATGCGAAGCGCCAAAAATTGGGTACAAGACAAACTACACCGAAATTAATGAGAAGGCATTTTTTCTGCTGTTAGCCAGGCGCTTACTATGAACCAAATGAAATTGCAGGCTTCTGGATTTCTAAGCTATAAAAACAGCCAAGTGCGAAACAGATTCGCGCATGAAGGGTACCGTGGAAATATATAAAAAATACAGGGTTTGTTGTACGAGAGCGCCCCATAAATATTCTGCGCTGACTGAAAAGAAAAGAGCGTCGATGGCCGGATGGAGTGGTTAAGCTCGTAGCTTTCCATGCTAGAGCTCCCCAGTTCGAACTCCGCCACGTACCACTGTGTTTTACAATTAGAAACTCATATGCACGATTATTCGACGCTTTAACGGTGAAGGAAAACATCGTGAGGAAACCAGCACACCTGAGAAATTGTTCAACGGTGTGCGAAGCCATGTCAGAGGCCTACGGGCGGTTTCAAAACTCTGACACCAGGTTGTTCATCAACCACACGATAAGAAAAAGAAGAAGTAGACTGTCCGTCAGTCAGAAATCTGAGCACAAATAGGGTTCTTTCCCCTTTACAGAACCCTAAAAGTTAACAATATTTAGTAAAATTCTTGGTTATTATTTACATAAGAAACAAAATATAATTTACTTACTAACTATACGAGTATAACATGCAAGTCAATGCTATTATTTGCATAAGAACATCCAAAAACTACTGGATTCATTTAAATTAGATTTGGTGCACAGTTAGTTTTAAGCCATAGTCCATAATCCATAGTCCATTATCTTAGGCTCTTCAGGCGGCATCTATGCAGGCCTCCAGGGTGAGGTCGACAGGCTCAATAAAGTCTATTGGGCTTGATTTTGAGCTTTCGCGTTCGATTAAACTAAATATTAGTCTTTATGGGTCTACACGCGATATTAGGAGTAGCAAATAAATACATAAATAGCTACTTAGTACTTACTGCCCAACGTTTCGACTGGGTTACACCAATCATGGCCGCGAGTGAACTGGCGTCGCCTGTCTTTTTAATCGAATGCGCCATAGAATAGAATAATTAAAGACAAGTGTTATAAATTATTAATTATTTATTAAGTTACAAACACTCAATCATCATGAAATTTAGGAAAGCGCAATATACAAGTTTCTGATATTATATCCTACTTTTAAGTTAATAATAAACATTCAAATACTCTACTTTTTGATTGGAATCAGAGATCCAAATGTTCACATGTTCGTGGTTCTGGAAGCTATATCTAATTTGGTTGCATTGATTAAGGAAAGCACGTTAGACCTGAAATTAACCTGCAGTTTATTTTTCATTAACATTTCGTTAACTACGATCGTTAAACTCATAGAGTGTAAGACCCTTCAAATTGTCTTCCGTACTAATATTATAAATGTGAAAGTATCTCTGGCTGTAGCGCTTTCCCGCCAAAACTACTAGGTTGATTCAAATGAAATTTTCATGACATATAGACGAGGACCTGAAAAAAGAGATTGACCTCTTTTATACCGACGAATTATTAAGATAATACTTCAAGAAATGTAATAACTCATATTAAATGTCTTACTTAAAAGTATTTCTTTTAACTATATTTTTCTAAATATTCCTTTACTTTCGGGAATATCCGTGTACTGATGAACTGACTGTAAGTCATGTCCAAATGCGTCCACAAAGGGTCGTCAACCTCAATCTCCTCTATAACATTCGGCAGTCTTTCCGTTAACCATTTGACATCTTTAACAGCCACTAACCCATCGTTCTTTCCGTACAAAACTACAACTGGTACAGTCACTGCACTCAAATTATACTTGGGTGCATCCTCGGAATGATACAACTCCATATTTTTCTGTTTTCCGTAGTCGAACTTGGTGAAATCCTGTCTCCACATGCTCTGGCCATACCAGGCCATGTTATGCACAGATGTCCCTGAAGGAAAGTGTCCAAAGAGCACTTTTGTCGTTTCCTCTGTTCTAGAAGCTGGATGAAAGCCATCGATAAGCCCCAGCAAAACGCCACACACTTGTACGCTCATCGAGTCTAAGGGACAGAAAAACGCCAAGAGTTCTTGAATCAAACCACCCTGAGGCAAAACCTCGTTGACCCCAGCAACTCTCAAAACATCTTCCAATCTATAAACTGCTGTAGCAATAAATCTGGAAAGGGGAGACCTGGTGTACGTCTGCCTAGAGGCCGGTGCTAAGCCAATCATCACGTTCACTTTATCACAGAAGCCTGGCCTCTCAGAGCACATGATAAAGAACGTCCCAGCGCCTTGAGAGAATCCAATGTAGTTCACTTTGTCCGCTCTCGTTTCGTTCAGAACGAACTCGATCATGGCTGGCACGTCGTATTGTCCTATTTCATCGACGGAGAAGTTCCAGTAATCTGAGGTTGGGTTAGTGCGTCCTTTGGAGTAGTAGTTCCCGCGGCAGTTCCCGACCCACACGTCATAGCACTCCTCGGTCACCAGATAGGCCAGTCCAGCTCTGGGACCGGCGTCGATCCAGGCATCAGCACTTTGTAGGAGCCCATGCATCATAATCACAGGAGGACCTTTCTTCTTCAGCAAGCACTTGACTCGTCTTTTCATATTGAACATGGTGAGGATGTAGCCGTCTTCCGTGGTGACTGAATGCCTTGTGGACCGGTAGCCGTGCAGTTTTGTGTGGTCTGTGAAGTTGAGGAAGGATCCTCTTGGAAAGTCGAGGATCTTCTTAACCGCGTTCTTGAGGGGTTCCGACAAAGTATTCCCTGGTTTTATCAACGCTACGAATAATAGTGCAAGAGCGTTTAAGCCAGAAATTAGTTTCGAAGTCATAACGGGGACTGATGTGGAAACACGCTTGGCCATTCATAATATACCACATGCATGCTGCGTCACCAATCAAATTGATATCAAAGTCCCTATGTAAGAACAATAAACAATGTGTTCCTGTATTTAATTACGTTTACTTAAGTAATTTATTTTAATTATTATTAAAGTCATTTTCATTTTTATCAAAGCAATAGGCGTGATAATTAATAACAAAAGAATTTTATAATATAATTATAACTTTTTGTTGGTAATAAATATATAATTAAGTAACATTTATGCATTGTGGTTTATCTGGAATGTGATAATAAGCTATTAATGAAGTCGCACTTCTTGTTTCAACCCTATAAATTGCGGTTTACCTTAAGGTTCCGTTCTGTCACCGACTTTGTTCCTGCTGTATATCAATGAAATATTGTCCCTAGGCAATATGCATTGCTATGCAGATGATAGCATTGTCCACGCACGTTATTTCTGAAGACCTGGGGTAAAGCAGACCGAAACCGAGGAAAAGTGGAACCTTCTCTTTCGCCGAGCTTGACGGGGTCTTGGACCGCATTTCCGAATGGGGCTCATGCAATCTTGTCGAGTTCAATGCCAGGAAGACACAGGTGTGTGATGTTTCTAGTAAAGTGTCTCCTTTCCTTTCCCATCCTACTCTTCAGAGCACCCCTTACGTACAGGATAGCCTTAGCATAGATGTTCGCCGCGACCTGAACCAGCGGGATTATATCGAGAGCGTCATTAGAACAGTCTCCCGTAAACTGGGGATCCTGAACAGAGTGCGGCGTTTTTTTCACTCCGTTGCAGCTCTGCCTTCTGTATAATGCACAAGTTCGCCCATGTGTGGAATATTGCTGTCACCATTGGTATGGCTCCGCAAAATACTTGCTCGATGCCCTCGATAGGTTGCAGCGGCGTGCTCTCCGTATGGTCGGTGATGTAGAGGTGTCCGAAACCCTGGAACCTCTGCAATTACGTAGAGACATTGCCGGTGTTCTCTAACGTTTCTATAATGGGGGATGCTCTGAAGAGCTATTTCAGCTAGTCCCTCCCTCCCCTTTCCACTTCCGAAGGACACATGCTGAACAGCGCTGCCATCCACATACAAAGCAGGCGCTGGTGGCTCGTGGTCGCGTGTCATTAAGACATCCATGTCTTGTGTACATTCCAATGTTTCTACACCTACACTGTTTTCTACATATAAACTGACTGCCTCTAACTGCCTCGTTCTTTCTATTGGTAGCAAATGCTGCGTTAGGGCGGAGAGGTCCACGGTTCGAGTCCGTGGTCGAGCAAAATTTAAGTGAGTTTGTAGGAAATTACTTAGTCAGGAAGTCCCGTGCCTCGGAATGCACGTTAAGCCGGTAGTCCTGCGCCTGATCTCTCATTGGTCATGCCGGATAGCCGTCTCACCGATCTATAAGGGTAAGGGAACAGAGAGTGCACTTGTGCACTGTAATATGTCCTGCGTACTTGGCTGATCTCCTTTGAGATAAGATCGCCCGCCATGGACGAAATCTATTGGACGCCTTTTTTTTATACAGCTACACTTTTATTTATTGGAATGCTAGATTTACTAGAAGTAACATAGCATTGCTAGAAACGATGGAGATCTCTTAAATGGATCACTTACTAAGTAATGTGATCTTCAAAAAAATAGTATAATTTTGCGCGGTAAAATATTTTACACGAACGGTGTCGCGTGCGGGTTGCGAGTCGTTTTTAAAGTAAAGGCAAAATGAAACAGCTAAATCCGCGTAAGTTCTACGAAGGGTTCCATAATATTGTACATATGAAAATCAAATGTTGTCCCTAAATGATAAATTAATGCAATTTCTATTGTGCCTGTCGAACTCATATGTGGATCTCTAAAATAGAATTAAATCCCACAAACGATAACCAACAGGTGGAGTGAGGTCATCTTGATAGACTTTAAAAAAAAAACACGGGTATATTCACCCGTGATTATAGCGCTTGCATCAGTGCCGAAATATGGGAAGCTCATTAAAACAAAACATCATGGTAAATCAGTTTGCAAGACCCTGTTTATTTATTTATTTAAGGTACACAAAACAGAGAGACAACAATTACAATATATGCAAACAATCACAGACAATAATGGTAGGCTGTAACTCCAAAAATATGTTGACCCCTATGGTTCATAACAAGTATCAATCTTGACCATTTCAACAGATTGTTTTGATGCCTAAACCATAAAGGCAGTGGTCTGGTTACCCTTGACTTTCAATTGACCAGGCCTAGCATATCTATAGCTAGCTATACGTACTAATTTGAAAATTATGGGTCAAACGTTCAAAAATGTAAATAGCGAGTAGGTCAAGAAAACGGCAACAAAAACGTTAATATTAAATTTGCATTTTAATTAATACAATATAGAAAAACACGGGGCTTGGATTGGATTCAATGGATTCTTCCCATATACATCCCCACCGCTGGGGCAAGGGCCTACCTTAAATTAGGGCGATAAGGCCTTGGTCGACAACGCTGGTCAAGTGCGGGTTGGTCGACTACACAACCTTAGAATTTCATCGTAGGTGTGCAGGTTTCCTCAAGATGTTTTCCTTCACCGTTAAAGCGTCAAATAATTGTACATATGAATTTCAAATTTTGAAAAACACATTGGTACCTGGCGGTATAACACATTTAACCGCGTCAAAACAAAGGGGAATCCGAGTTTGCATCCTGGTTCGTGTCAAAATTGTTTTTATTTAGAAGAAAGAAACTCAAACCCAGGTGTTTTGGACTTATCGTAGCGTTTGCCACTAATTAACCAACAGGCTGTCAAATTTCTAAGTTATTAATCATTTTGCAATCAATGACTATACAAAATATTGAATGGTTATTGGAGATTACCTAATTTGTAAGCAATAAGAAATTCTGTTAATTCTTGATAAGAAGAGATTTATTAAAGCTAATCACTACAAAGTACAAAACAAAGTCGCTTTCTATGTCACAATATCCCTCTGTATGCCTTAATTTCTATTTTAAAAATATGCAGCGGATTTTGATGCGGTTTCTTTAATAGAAAAAGAGCTTGAAGACGAGGGTCTTTATGAAGAATTTACCCGAAGCGACGCGAGGGTTAGTTATTTTAGGATCATTCATGTATTGTTTACTTACTTGCAACGCAAAAGTTAATGTAGATATTCAAAAGTAACTACATTTTAATCTGCATATTAATGTTTATTGTCCACGACATAGATACGAGTTAAAATAATACAAAAATACACAAGACATAAAAACTCCACTCAAACAATAGACAAGAACTATAAAGAAGTGTTCAACGAGGTACAGGCCTCAGCATGTGCCACATCAGCTCAAAGCCGCTGCAGCGCTGGTATTCTGGTCGTGTCCCAAGTGACGAAAATATAAATAAATAAACAAATATTTCACGAAATCACACAAATAACACGATAAAAGTTACAAATCTTACATTAACAAAGTATATGTAACAATATAGGAAATGGGAAAAAACAACAAGTACGAAATATTACCAATACCTAAAGGTGCAAAGGAACGTTCCCTAGTGAGCCACGTCACTCACTAGAATTTTGTTTTCAATTTAGAAACTTTATGCGTCCAACTCTCGACCACGATTTCTCGATACGAAATACATACTGCTAAATTGCCACCACGGCAATGCGGGCCGAACATTTAACGTTAATTATATGAATTTTACATTCAATGTTGTCCCCCAAAAAGGAGAGCTAATTTAATCATTACTCACCAAATCAGAACCCTGCCTGCCTCTTTTAAACTGACTAAGTATTAAGATAGTAATGTTTTACTCATTATACGACTTCAAGAAATCTAGTAACTACTATTAAACGTCTTCCTAAAAATATATTTCTTTTAACTATATTTTTCTAAATATTCCTTTACTTTCGGGAATATCCGTGTACTGATGAACTGACTGTAAGTCATGTCCAAATGCGTCCACAAAGGATCTCCGACCTCCATCTCTTCTATAACATTCGGCAGTCTTTCCGTTAACCATTTGACATCTTTAACAGCCACTAACCCATCGTTCTTTCCGTACAAAACTACAACTGGTACAGTCACTGCACTTAAATTATACTTGGGTGCATCCTCGGAATTATACAACTCCATATTTTTCTGTTTTCCGTAGTCGAACTTGGTGAAATCCTGTCTCCACATACTCTGGCCATACCTTGCCATGTTATGCACAGATGTCCCTGAAGGAAAGTGTCCAAAGAGCACTTTTGATGTTTCCTCTGTCCTAGAAGCTGGATGAAAGCCATCGATCAGCCCCAGCAAAATGCCACACACTTGTACGCTCATCGAGTCCAAGGGACAGAAAAACGCCAAGAGTTCTTGAATCAAACCACCCTGAGGCAAAACCTCGTTGACCCCTGCAACTCTCAAAACATCTTCCAATCTATAAATTGCTGTAGTAAAAAATCTGTACAGGGGAGACCTGGTGTACGTCTGCCTAGCTGCCGGCGCTAAGCCAATCATCACGTTCACTTTATCACAGAAGCCTGGCCTCTCAGAGCACATGATAAAGAACGTCCCAGCGCCTTGAGAGAATCCAATGTAGTTCACTTTGTCCGCTCTCGTTTCGTTCAGAACGAACTCGATCATGGCTGGCACGTCGTATTGTCCTATTTCATCGACGGAGAAGTTCCAGTAATCTGAGGTTGGGTTAGTGCGTCCTTTGGAGTAGTAGTTCCCGCGGCAGTTCCCGACCCACACGTCATAGCACTCCTCGGTCACCAGATAGGCCAGTCCAGCTTTGGGACCGGCGTCGATCCAGGCATCAGCACTTTGTAGCAGCCCATGCATCAGGATCACAGGAGGACCTTTCTTCTTCAGCAAGCACTTGACTCGTCTTTTCATATTGAACATGGTGAGGATGTAGCCGTCTTCCGTGGTGACTGAATGCCTTGTGGACCGGTAGCCGTGCAGTTTTGTGTGGTCTGTGAAGTTGAGGAAGGATCCTCTTGGAAAGTCGAGGATCTTCTTAACCGCGTTCTTGAGGGGTTCCGACAAAGTATTCCCTGGTTTTATCAACGCTACGAATAATAGTGCAAGAGCGTTTAAGCCAGAAATTAGTTTCGAAGTCATAACGGGTACTGATGTGGAAACACGCTTGGCAATCCATAATATACCACATGCATGCTGCGTCACCAATCAAATTGATATCAAAGTCCCTATGTAAGAACAACATTAAACAATGTGTTCCTGTATTTAATTACGTTTACTTAAGTAGTTTATTTTAATTATTATTAAAGTCATTTTCATTTTTATCAAAGCAATAGGCGTGATAATTAATGACAAAAGAATTTATATATAATTTTATATATATATAATTTTTGCTAATAAATACATAATTAAGTAACATTTATGCATTGTGGTTTATCTGGAATGTGATAATAAGCTATTAAGGAAATCGCACTTCTTGTTTCAACCCTATAAATTCCGGTGTACCTCAAGGTTCCGTTCTGTCGCCGACTTTGTTTCTGCTGCATATCAATGAAATATTGTCCCTAGGCAAAATGCATTGCTATGCAGATGATAGCACTGTCCACGCACGTTATTTCTGAAGACCTGGGGTAAAGCAGACCTGGGGTAAAGCAGACCGAAACCGAGGAAAAGTGGAACCTTCTCTTTCGCCAAGCTTGACGGGTCTTGGACCGCATTTCCGACTGGGGCACATGCAACCTTATCGAGTTCAATGCCAAGAAGACACAGGCGTGTGTTTTTTCTGTTAAAGTGTCTCCTTTACTTTCCCATACTACTCTTCAAAACACCCCATTACCAATACAGGATAGCATCGTAGCATCCTTGGCATAGATGTTAGCCGAGACCTGAACCAGCGGGATTACATCGAGAGCGTCATTAGAACAGCCTCCCGTAAACTAGGGATCCTGAACAGAGTGCGGTGATTTTGCAGCTCTGCCTCGGTATAAGGCACAAGTTCGCCCATGTGTGGAGTATTGCTTTCACCTCTGGGATGGCTCCGCAAAATACTTACTTGATGCCATTGATAGGTTGCAGCGACTTGCTATCCGTTTTGTCGGTGATGTAGAAGTGTCCGAAACCCTGGAGCTTCCACAATTTCGTAGATACATTGCCGGCCTAAGTGTTCTCTAACGTTTCTATAATAGGGGATGCTCTGAAGAGCTATTTCCAGCTAGTCCCTCCCTCCCCTTTCCACTTCCGAACGACACATGCTGAACAGCGCTGCCATCCACATACAAAGCAGGCGCTGGTGGCTCGTGGTCGCGTGTCATTAAGACATCCATGTCTTGTGTACATTCCAATGTTTCTACACCTACACTGTTTTCTACATATATACTGACTGCCTCTGACTGCCTCGTTCTTTCTATTGGTAGCAAGTGCTGCGTTAGGGCGGAGAGGTCCACGGTTCGAGTCCCTGGTCGAGCAAAATTTATGTGAGTTTGCAGGAAATTACTTAGTCAGGAAGTCCTGTTCCTCGGAATGCACGTTAAGCCGGTAGTCCTGCGCCTGATCTCTCATTGGTCATGCCGGATAGCCGTCTCACCGATCTATAAGGGTAAGGGAACAGAGAGTGCACTTGTGCACTGTAATATGTCCTGCGTACTTGGCTGATCTCCTTTGAGATCGCCCGCCATGGACGAAATCTATTGGACGCCTTTTTTTTTATACAGCTACACTTTTATTTATTGGAATGCTAGATTTACTAGAAGTAACATAGCATTGCTAGAAAAGATGGAGATCCTTAAATGGATCACTTACTAAGTAATGTGATCTTCAAAAAAATAGTATAATTTTGCGCGGTAAAATATTTTACACGAACGGTGTCGCGTGCGGGTTGCGAGTCGTTTTTAAAGTAAAGGCAAAATGAAACAGCTAAATCCGCGTAAGTTTTACGAAGGGTTCCATAATATTGTACATATGAAAATCAAATGTTGTCCCTAAATGATAAATTAATGCAATTTCTATTGTGCCTGTCGAACTCATATGTGGATCTCTCTAAAATAGAATTAAATCCCACAAACGATAACCAACAGGTGGAGTGAGGTCATCTTGATAGACTTTAAAAAAAACACGGGTATATTCACCCGTGATTATAGCGCTTGCATCAGTGCCGAAATATGGGAAGCTCATTAAAACAAAACATCATGGTAAATTAGTTTACAAGACCCCTGTTTATTTATTTATTTAAGGTACACAAAACAGAGAGACAACAATTACAATATATGCAAACAATCACAGACAATAATGGTAGGCTGTAACTCCAAAAATATGTTGACCCCTATGATTCATAACAAGTATCAATCTTGACCATTTGAACAGATTGTTTTGATGCCTAAACCAAAAGGCAGTGGTCTGGTTACCCTTGACTTTCAATTGACCAGGCCTAGCATATCTATAGCTAGCTATACGTACTAATTTGAAAATTATGGGTCAAACGTTCAAAAATGTAAATAGCGAGTAGGTCAAGAAAACGGCAACAAAAACGTTAATATTAAATCCAATCAAAAACACAAATGTGAAATGAGAGCCAAGTTCAATATTATGATAATTGCCTTGGTTGTTGACTTCAATGACAAAGAAGTGAGATCTAAATGGGTGCCAAGTTCAATGGTCAAACCTGAAATTTATTTATAAGTAACACTATAACATACCTATCATATCTTCTTATAACATAAGATAATGTATGGTGGTAGCCTATGAAGAACTGTCTTGGCTAGTTTTCATATATGAATTATAGCCGTCGCAAGATCTAAGACTACAAGTATTTGTCGGTTTTTATTTTATAATTCCGAAAATTTGGATTGTTAGTAGAAACTAGCGAGCGAACATAATAATACGTTGGTAGGTTTATAGAAACTAGCCAAGACAGACCTTCATAGGCTTCATAGGCCATACATTATCTTATGTTATAAGAAGATATGATAGGTATGTTATAGTTTTACTTATAAATAATTTTCAGGGTTGACCATTGAACTTGGCACCCATTTAGATCTCACTTCTTTTGTCGTTAAAGTCAACAACCAAGGCAATTATCATAATATTGAACTTGGCTCACATTTCACATTTGTGTTTTTGATTGGATATCATTACTTTTTGTAGAAAAGTATATATCATCGTAACGCCGTGGGTCCTAATTTTATACTATTGAAGGGCGCTAAATATAAAAGTTATAATTAATCCCAGTTAATAAAGTAGGTACCTACCCTAAGTAATAAATATGAAAACCGACTATAAGTACCTATACTTAATTGTAAATAAGTAAGTATTCCTAAATATATACTTAGTGCTCTGTCTTCCCCGGTATATAGGCGTGATTAGGCACTAATAAGGTATTTATGTTAAGCGTTCATAATAGAACCTAACCTAATTATTAAAAAATTGCCAGTTTTATATTTATTCCTTTGTATTCATGTAATTACCTATCTGCATACCAAATTTTAACTCACTAGGTCATTTGGAACTGGGTTAGAATTTTGATCTGTCAGTCAGTCAATGATAAAAATGAGGATTTTTGGACATTAATAACTAAATAACTGTTTGAGATAAGCTTATGAAATTTAGAACACATATTTATCTCGTAAGTCACAATATATGAGCCAAATTTGAGACGTTTATGTGAAATAGTTTTTGATTTATAAAGGGTTCAAAAGTGGTACCAAATGGTTCGTGTAATATTACACACGGTGCGGCTCGCTAGTTCTGTTTCTTGAACTTGGCTTGACACGCTACCGCGTGTCTAGATTTGCATTATAATTAATACAATATAAAAACACGAGGCTTGGATCGGATGCAATGGATTCTTCCCATATACATCCCAACTGCTGGGGCACGGGCCTACCTTTAAACTAGGGCGATAAGGCCTTGGTCGACCACGCTGGCCAAGTGCGGGTTGGTCGACTACACAACCTTAGAATTTCTTCGTAGGTGTGCAGACCTCCAGTGCAGATGTTTTCCTTCACCGTTAAAGCGTCGAATGATGGTACATATGAATTTCAAATTTTGAAAAACAAATTGGTACCTGGCGGTATAACACATTTAACCGCGTCAAAACAAAGGGGTTCCGAGTTTGCATCCTGGTTCGTGTCAAAATTGTTTTTATTTAGAAGAAAGAAACTCAAACCCAGGTGTTTTGGACTTATCGTAGCGTTTGCCACTAATTAACCAACAGGCTGTCAAAGTTCTAAGTTATTAATCATTTTGCAATCAATGACTATACAAAATATTGAATGGTTATTGGAGATTACCTAATTTGTAAGCAATAAGAAATTCTGTTAATTCTTGATAAGAATAGATTTATTAAAGCTAATCACTACAAAGTACAAAACAAACTCGCTTTCTATGTCACAATATCCCTCTGTATGCCTTAATTTCTATTTTAAAAATATGCAGCGGATTTTGATGCGGTTTCTTTAATAGAAAAAGAGCTTGAAGACGAGGGTCTTTATGAAGAATTTACCCGAAGCGACGCGAGGGTTAGTTATTTTAGGATCATTCATGTATTGTTTACTTACTTGCAACGCAAAAGTTAATGTAGATATTCAAAAGTAAATTCAAAATGGCGGGAGGTGAGCGGCGTCACTTGCGACCCTAAAATGCCGGTTAAGCTGAAGGGACAGGTCTATAAATCCATCATTAGGCCTGTTCTCTTATATGGCAGTGAAGCATGGCCATTACTTGAGCGGCACAAGCAGGAACTGCGGGTCACGGAGATGAAGATGCTGCGCTGGATGTCGGGAGTTACGCGAGCAGATCGCGTAAAGAACCCCCGTATTCGCGGCAGCCTTCATGTCCGAGACATCGCTGATAAACTGCAAGAGTGCCGCCTACGTTGGTACGGTCATGTTTTACGGAAACCGGCAAACTACGTAGGGAACAAGTGTCTAGCCATGTCGCTACCGCCGGCTCCCGGCAGAAGGGGAAGGCCCAAGAAGGCTTGGCTTGACGTCGTAGTGGATGACATGCGTGCTAACAAACTCTCCATAAAGGATGCCGAAGACCGTGCGAAGTGGAGAGTTAGAAGTAGGAAAGCGGACCCCGGGCTCCGCAAGGATGCAACCGGGAAAACGCAAAGATGATGATGATGATTCAAAAGTAACGGCATTTTAATCTGCATATTAATGTTTATTGTCCACGACATAGTTACGAGTTAAAATAATACAAAAATACACAAGACATAAAAACTCCACTCAAACAATAGACAAGGACTATAAAGAAGTGTTCAATGAGGTACAGGCCTCAGCATGTGCCACATCAGCTCAAGAGCCGCTGCAGCGCTGATGTTCTGGCCGTACCCCAAGTGACGGTAATATAAATAAATAAACATTTCACAAAATCACACAAAAAACATGATACAAATCTTACATGAACAAAGTTTATGTAAGGAAAAAACAAAAAGTACGGAATATTACCAATACCTAAAGGTGCAAAGGAACGTTCCCTAGTGAGCCACGTCACTCACTAGAATTTTGTTTTCAATTTAGAAACTTTATGCGTCCAACTCTCGACCACGATTTCTCGATACGAAATACATACTGCTAAATTGCCACCACGGCAATGCGGGCCGAACATTTAACGTTAATTATATGAATTTTACATTCAATGTTGTCCCCCAAAAAGGAGAGCTAATTTAATCATTACTCACCAAATCAGAACCCTGCCTGCCTCTTTTAAACTGACTAAGTATTAAGATAGTAATGTTTTACTCATTATACGACTTCAAGAAATCTAGTAACTACTATTAAACGTCTTCCTAAAAATATATTTCTTTTAACTATATTTTTCTAAATATTCCTTTACTTTCGGGAATATCCGTGTACTGATGAACTGACTGTAAGTCATGTCCAAATGCGTCCACAAAGGATCTCCGACCTCCATCTCTTCTATAACATTCGGCAGTCTTTCCGTTAACCATTTGACATCTTTAACAGCCACTAACCCGTCGTTCTTTCCGTCAAAAACTACAAGTGGTACAGTCACTGCAGTCACATTATATCTGGGTGGCACCTCGGAATTATACAACTCCATATTTTTCCGTTTCCCGTAGTCGAACTTGGCGAAATCCTGTCTCCACATACTCTGGCCATACCTTGCCATGTTATGCACAGATGTCCCTGAAGGAAAGTGGCCAAAGAGCACTTTTGTGGTTTCCTCTGTTCTAGAAGCTGGATGGAAGCCATCGATAAGCCCCAGCAAAACCCCACACACTTGTACGCTCATCGAGTCCAAGGGACAGAAAAACGCCAAGAGTTCTTGAATCAAACCACCCTGAGGCAAAACCTCGTTGACCCCTGCAACTCTCAAAACATCTTCCAATCTATAAATTGCTGTAGTAAAATATCTGTACAGGGGAGATCTGGTATACGTCTGCCTAGCTGCCGGCGCTAAGCCAATCATCACGTTCACTTTATCACAGAAGCCTGGCTTCTCAGAGCACATGATAAAGAACGTCCCAGCGCCTTGTGAGAATCCGATGTAGTTCACTTTGTCCGCTCTCGTTTCGTTCAGAACGAACTCTATCATGGCTGGCACATCGTATTGTCCTATTTCATCGACAGAGAAGTTCCAGTAATCTGAGGTTGGGTTAGTGCGTCCTTTGGAGTAGTAGTTCCCGCGGCAGTTCCCGACCCACACGTCATAGCACTCCTCGGTCACCAGATAGGCCAGTCCAGCTCTGGGACCGGCGTCGATCCAGGCATCAGCACTTTGTAGGAGCCCATGCATCATAATCACAGGAGGACCTTTCTTCTTCAGCAAGCACTTGACTCGTCTTTTCATATTGAACATGGTGAGGATGTAGCCGTCTTCCGTGGTGACTGAATGCCTTGTGGCCCGGTAGCCGTGCAGTTTTGTGTGGTCTGTGAAGTTGAGGAAGGACCCTCTTGGAAAGTCCAGGATCTTCTTAACCGCGTTCTTGAGGCGTTCTGACAAAGTATTCCCTGGTTTTATCAACGCTACGAATAATAGTGCAAGAGCGTTTAAGCCAGAAATTAGTTTCGAAGTCATACCGGGTACTGATGTGGAAACAAGCTTGGCCATTCATAATATACCACATGCATGCTGCGTCACCAATCAAATTGATATCAAGGTCCCTATTTAAGAACAACATTAAACAATGTGTTCCTGTATTTAATTACGTTTACTTAAGCAATTTTATTTTAATTATTATTAAAGTCATTTTCATTTTTATCAAAGCAATAGGCGTGATAATTAATAACAAAAGAATTTAATAATATAATTATAACTTTTTGTTGCTAATAAATACATAATTAAGTAACATTTATGCATTGTGGTTTATCTGGAATGTGATAATAAGCTATTAAGGAAGTCGCACTTCTTGTTTCAACCCTATAAATTCCGGTGTACCTCAAGGTTCTGTTCTGTCGCCGACTTTGTTTCTGCTGCATATCAATGAAATATTGTCCCTAGGCAATATGCATTGCTATGCAGATGATAGCACTGTCCACGCACGTTATTTCTGAAGACCTGGGGTAAAGCAGACCGAAACCGAGGAAAAGTGGAACCTTCTCTTTCGCCGAGCTTGACGGGGTTTTGGACCGCATTTCCGAATGGGGCTCATGCAATCTTGTCAAATTCAATGCCAAGAAGATACAGGTGTGTATATTTTCTGGTAAAGTATCTCCTTTCTTTTCCCATTCTTCTCTTCAGAGCTCCTCCTTGCCAATACAGGATAGCTCAACATCCTTGGCATCGATGTTCGCCGCAACCTAAACCAGAGGGTTTCATCGAGACTGGGGATCCTGAACAGAGTGCGGCGTTTTTTTCACTCCGTTGCAGCTCTGCCTTCTTTATAAGGCACAAGTTCGCCCATGTGTGGAACATTGCTTTCACCTCTGGGATGGCTCCGCAAAATACTTGTTCGACGCCCTCGAAAGGTTGTAGCGACGTGCTATCCGTGTTAACGGTGATGTGGAGGTGTCCGAAACCCTGGAACCTCTACAATTTCGTAGATACATTGCCGGCCTAAGTGTTCTCTAACGTTTCTATAATGGGGGATGCTCTGAAGAGCTATTTCAGCTAGTCCCTCCCTCCCCTTTCCACTTCCGAAGGACACATGCTGGACAGCGCTGCCATCCACATACAATGCAGGCGCTGGTGGCTCGTGGTCGCGTGTCATTAAGACATCCATGTCTTGTGTACATTCCAATGTTTCTACACCTACACTGTTTTCTACATATAAACTGACTGCCTCTGACTGATTCGTTCTTTCTATTGGTAGTAAATGCTGCGTTAGGGCGGAGAGGTCCACGGTTCGAGTCCGTGGTCGAGCAAAATTTATGTGAGTTTGTAGGAAATTACTTAGTCAGGAAGTCCCGTGCCTCGGAATGCACGTTAAGCCGGTAGTCCTGCGCCTGATCTCTCATTGGTCATGCCGGATAGCCGTCTCACCGATCTATAAGGGTAAGGAAACAGAGAGTGCACTTGTGCACTGTAATATGTCCTGCGTACTTGGCTGATCTCCTTTGAGATCGCCCGCCATGGACGAAATCTATTGGACGCCTTTTTTTTATACAGCTACACTTTTATTTATTGGAATGCTAGATTTACTAGAAGTAACATAGCATTGCTAGAAAAAAATGGAGATCCTTAAATGGATCACTTACTAAGTAATGTGATCTTCAAAAAATAGTATAATTTTGCGCGGTAAAATATTTTACACGAACGGTGTCGCGTGCGGGTTGCGAGTCGTTTTTAAAGTAAAGGCGAAATGAAACAGCTAAATCCGCGTAAGTTTTACGAAGGGTTCCATAATATTGTACATATGAAAATCAAATGTTGTCCCTAAATGATAAATTAATGCAATTTCTATTGTGCCTGTCGAACTCATATGTGGATCTCTCTAAAATAGAATTAAATCCCACAAACGATAACCAACAGGTGGAGTGAGGTCATCTTGATGGACTTTAAAAAAAAAACACGGGTATATTCACCCGTGATTATAGCGCTTGCATCAGTGCCGAAATATGGGAAGCTCATTAAAACAAAACATCATGGTAAATCAGTTTACAAGACCCCTGTTTATTTATTTATTTAAGGTACACAAAACAGAGAGACAACAATTACAATATATGCAAACAATCACAGACAATAATGGTAGGCTGTAACTCCAAAAATATGTTGACCCCTATGGTTCATAACAAGTATCAATCTTGACCATACAACAGATTGTTTTGATGCCTAAACCAAAAAGGCAGTGGTCTAGTTATCCTTGACTTCACTGACTTTCAATTGACCAGGCCTAGCATATCATACGTACTAATTTGAAAATTATGGGTTAAACGTTCAAAAATGTAAATAGCGAGTAGGTCAAGAAAACGGCAACAGAAACGTTATTATTAAAATATTTGCCATATAATTAATACAACATAAAAAAGAAAACTTGAGAACCTATTGTCTTTGGTTATCCTCCTGTTTTTGGATATCATATATACCGTTATATCTTTACTCGTATAATACTAGAGTAATACAGTTTATACGATTAAATACGATACTAAACAATGAACAGAATAAGTTATTCGGCTTCTTAATGTAAATCTTCACTGATACAAAAATTTGTTTTGTGTGACGTATACTGTGGCCTCACTTTCATACTGGCCTCTATTTTTTAATTCAGATAAGAACTCAAATCAAAACAAACCAAGAAGTTTCGTTTTTTTGCACATCGTTCCTCGGGGGTTGTTTATTGTCATCAATGGATTTTTTCCAGGTAAGAAATTGTACCTCATGCCGCCAAACGGTGCCACCGCGGTGTTTTAGTCGGTAGACCCAGGAGCCGCGGCTGGCATTTACCATCTCCTCGCCAGCCGCTGGGGAGTGCGACATACCACTGGGAGAACCCCGTTTCCCAGTGAAGGTGCGAAAAGCATTTCACCGCGGAAAAAGGAAAGATAGAGAGAATTATTTTACAACTGGGCTTGAACCCTCTGCCGCCGCACCGCCTCAAAAAAGGGGTTCTGAGTTCGCTTCCTGGTTCGGGTCAAAATTGTTTTTATTTAGAAGAAAGAAGCTCAAACCGTAGCACATGGCAGGAAGTGATCTCTGTCTACACCTCTGGGAAAAAGGCGTCATCTTATGTTTGTATGTATGTAAACTCAAACTCAGGCCTTTTGGACTTATCGTAGCGTTTGCCACTCATTAACCAACAGGCTGTTAAATGTCTATGTTATTTAACATTATACAATCAATGACTATACATACAATGTATCTAATGGTTATTGGAGATTACCTAATTTGAAAGCAATAAAAAATTCTAAAATAAGTCTTTATGGGTCTACACGCGATATAAGGAGTAGCAAATTACATAGAACGCGAAAGTTTAAAATCTTAAATAAGAAATTCTGTTAATTCTTGATAAAAATATATTTATTAAAGCTAATCACTACATAGTACAAAAAAATGTCGCTTTCTATGTCACTCAACGCATTTTTGATGCGGTTTCTTTAATAGATAGAGAGCTTAAAGACGAGGGTCTTTACGAAGAATTCACCCGAAGCGATGCGAGAGCGGTTCACTAGTTAGTTAAGGATCATTTATATATTTACCTACTTACTTATTTGCAACACAAAAAGTTAATGTAGATATTCAAAAGTAACTGCATATTAATGTTTATTGTCCACGACATAGATACGAGTTACAATAGTACAAAAATACACAAGACATAAAAACTCCACTCAAACAATAGACAAGGACAAAGATAAAGAAGTGTTCAACGAGGTGCAGGCCTTCAGTATGTGCCACATCAGCTCAAGAGCCGCTGCAGCGCTGGTGTTCTGGCCGTACCCCAAGTGTCGGTAATATAAATAAATAAATAAAGATTACACAAAATCACATAAATAACATAGTACCAATTACAAATCTTACATTAACAAAGTATAACAAATACCTAGGAAATGAGAAAAAAATAACAAAGAAGTACGGAATATTACAAATACCTAAAGGTACAAAGGAACGTTCCCTAGTAAGCCACGTCACTCACTAAAATTTTGTTTTCAATTTAGAAACTTTATACGTCCAACTGTGGACCACGATTTCTCGATTCGAAATACTGCTAAATTGCCACCGCGGCAATGCGGGCCGAACATTGAACGTTAAGAATATGATGCCTCTTTTAAGCCGACCAAGTATTAAGATAGTAATGTTTTACTCATTATACGACTTCAAGAAATCTAGTAACTACTATTAAACGTCTTCCTAAAAATATATTTCTTTTAACTATATTTTTCTAAATATTCCTTTACTTTCGGGAATATCCGTGTACTGATGAACTGACTGTAAGTCATGTCCAAATGCGTCCACAAAGGATCTCCGACCTCCATCTCTTCTATAACATTCGGCAGTCTTTCCGTTAACCATTTGACATCTTTAACAGCCACTAACCCATCGTTCTTTCCGTACAAAACTACAACTGGTACAGTCACTGCACTTAAATTATACTTGGGTGCATCCTCGGAATTATACAACTCCATATTTTTCTGTTTTCCGTAGTCGAACTTGGTGAAATCCTGTCTCCACATACTCTGGCCATACCTTGCCATGTTATGCACAGATGTCCCTGAAGGAAAGTGGCCAAAGAGCACTTTTGTCGTTTCCTCTGTTCTAGAAGCTGGATGAAAGCCATCGATAAGCCCCAGCAAAACGCCACACACTTGTACGCTCATCGAGTCTAAGGGACAGAAAAACGCCAAGAGTTCTTGAATCAAACCACCCTGAGGCAAAACCTCGTTGACCCCTGCAACTCTCAAAACATTTTCCAATCTATAAATTGCTGTAGTAAAAAATCTGTACAGGGGAGACCTAGTGTACGTCTGCCTAGAGGCCGGTGCTAAGCCAATCATCACGTTCACTTTATCACAGAAGCCCGGTCTCTCAGAGCACATGATAAAGAACGTTCCAGCGCCTTGAGAGAATCCGATGTAGTTCACATTGTCCGCTCTCGTTTCGTTCAGAACGAACTCGATCATGGCTGGCACGTCGTATCGTCCTATTTCCTCATCGACGGAGAAGTTCCAGTAATCTGAGGTTGGGTTGGTGCGTCCTTTGGAGTAGTAGTTCCCGCGGCAGTTCCCGACCCACACGTCATAGCACTCCTCGGTCACCAGATAGGCCAGTCCAGCTTTGGGACCGGCGTCGATCCAGGCATCAGCACTTTGTAGCAGCCCATGCATCAGGATCACAGGAGGACCTTTCTTCTTCAGCAAGCACTTGACTCGTCTTTTCATATTGAACATGGTGAGGATGTAGCCGTCTTCCGTGGTGACTGAATGCCTTGTGGACCGGTAGCCGTGCAGTTTTGTGTGGTCTGTGAAGTGGAGGAAGGACCCTCTTGGAAAGTCGAGGATCTTCTTAACCGCGTTCTTGAGGGGTTCTGACAAAGTATTCCCTGGTTTTATCAACGCTACGAATAATAGTGCAAGAGCGTTTAAGCCAGAAATTAGTTTCGAAGTCATACCGGGTACTGATGTGGAAACAAGCTTGACCATTCATAATATACCACATGCATGCTGCGTCACCAAACAAATTGATAGCAAAGACCCTATGTAAGAACAACATTAAACAATGTGTTCCTGTATTTAATTACGTTTACTTAAGTAATAATATTTTAATTATTATTAAAGTCATTTTCATTTTTATCAAAGCAATAGGCGTGATAATTAATAACAAAAGAATTTAATAATATAATTATTACTTTTTGTTGCTAATAAATACATAATTAAGTAACATTTATGCATTGTGGTTTATCTGGAATGTGATAATAAGCTATTAAGGAAATCGCACTTCTTGTTTCAACCCTATAAATTCCGGTGTACCTCAAGGTTCCGTTCTGTCGCCGACTTTGTTTCTGTTGCATATCAATGAAATATTGTCCCTAGGCAATATGCATTGCTATGCAGATGATAGCACTGTCCACGCACGTTATTTCTGAAGACCTGGGGTAAAGCAGACCGAAACCGAGGAAAAGAGGAACCTTCTTGCCGCCGAGCTTGACGGGGTCTTGGACCGCATTTCCGAATGGGGCCCATGCAATCTTGTCGAGTTCAAAGCCAGGAAGACACAGGTGTGTGATGTTTCTAGTAAAGTGTCTCCTTTCCTTTCCCATCCTACCCTTCAGACCTCCTTACCAATACAGGATAGCCTTAGCATCCTTGGCATAGATGTTCGCTGCGACCTGAACCAGCGGGATTACATCGTCGTCGCGTCATTAGAACAGTCTCCCGTAAACTGGGGATCCTGAACAGAGTGCGGCGTTTTTCACTCCGTTGCAGCTCTCACAAGTTCGCCCATGTGTGGAACATTGCTTTCACCTCTAGGATGGCTCCGCAAAATACTTGCTCGACGCCCTCGAAAGGTTGTAGCGACGTGCTATCCGTGTTGTCGGTGATGAAGAGGTGTCCGAAACCCTGGAACCTCTACAATTTCGTAGATACATTGCCGGCCTAAGTGTTATCTACGGTCTCTATAATGGGGAATGCTCTAAAGAGCTATTTCAGCTAGTCCCTCCCTCCCCTTTCCACTTCCGAATGACACGTGTAGGACAGCGCTGCCATCTACATACAATGCAGGCGCTGGTGGCTCGTGGTCGCGTGTCATTAAGACATCCATGTCTTGTGTACATTCCAATGTTTCTACACCTACACTGTTTTCTACATATATACTGACTGCCTCGTTCTTTCTATTGGTAGCAAGTGCTGCGTTAGGGCGGAGAGGTCCACGGTTCGAGTCCCTGGTCGAGCAAAATTTATGTGAGTTTGTAGGAAATTACTTAGTCAGGAAGTCCCGTGCCTCGGAATGCACGTTAAGCCGGTAGTCCTGCGCCTGATCTCTCATCGGTCATGCCGGATAGCCGTCTCACCGATCTATAAGGGTAAGGGAACAGAGAGTGCACTTGTACACTATAATATGTCCTGCGTACTTGGCTGATCTCCTTAGAGATCGCCCGCCATGGACGAATCTATTGGACGCCTTTTTTTATACAGCTACACTTTTATTTTAAAGAGGAAAGATTTGTATTTTTGCGAATATGTTTGTGACTAATAAACTCAAAAACAAAATGTGTCAAAATTCTTTTACCATTGAAATGCTAGATTTACTTGAAGTAAAATAGCCTATTTTTATTTCTATAAAAGGTAGGGATCCTTACTAAGAACTTAAGTAACGTAATCTTCAATAAAGGAGTATAATTTTGCGCGATAAACTATTTTACACGGACGGAGTCGCGAACGGAATGCGAATCGTTTATAAAGCGAAATATATGTAATCAATTAAAAACAGCCAATTTCCGAGTAAACCTCACACACGCAGGTCAAATCAAATTTCCTCCCTAAATGATAAAAGAATCCAGTTCTAAACAAACACTATTCTATTCTATTTTCTATTGTGCCTGTCGACATCATATGTGGACAAAACAACATTGCAAATATTCCGAACATTTTCAGTTTTCTGATAAAAGACCCCTATGGTTTATAACAAGAATCAATTTTGACCATTTCAACCTCAAATGCATTGGGGTTTCGTGTTTTGACGGCTAAATCAAAAAGACAGTGGTTACCCTTGGCTTCACTGACTTTCAATTTACTAGGCCTAGCATATCATACGAACTTATTTGAAAATTATGGGTCGAACGTTGAAAAATATTAATAATGAGTAGGACAAGAAAAAAATCGAAAACGACAACAGAAACGTTAATATTCAAATATTTGCAACCGAATGCAACATAGAATTCAGAAAACTTGAGAACCTATTCCTGTTTTTGGAATTCATATGGATCGTTATTTCTATACTCGTATACATTTTATACGAGAAAAGACTATAATATATACAATAAACAAATAAGTTGGATAACTTATTTGTTTGTATCAGTGAAGGTTTACATTAATAAGCCGGATGGCTTATTAATGTAAACCTTCACTGATATTGGCGCCTTCACTTTTGAATTCATTATTCTACATAGGAACATTATTATTCATTCAAAGATTTGATGTGTGCCGTATTGGGACCGTGCGTAGTGGGTGGAGGGAGAAATGGCGCTGATTGTCAAAAACGCATGTAATCTTATGAGGTGTCCGTTGTTATTGCTAGCGGCGGCAGTTGGAACTAATTTCACTTCATAAGATTTAACGAAAGATACGCTCACAAAATGAGGGCAGCACCGTCGTGCACGCTCCCAATACGGTGGCCTAACTTTCATACTGGCTTATATTTATGAATCGGATAAGAACTCAAATCAGAACAATCCAAGAAGTTGGGTTTTTCGCACATCGTTCCTCGTGGCTTGGATCAATGGATTCTTCCCAGGTAGGAAAGAGAGTGTTATTTTACCACAGGGAGGGGTTCTCTCCCGGTGTTTAACATATTTCATCATCATCATCATCAGCCCATCAGTCCCCACTGCTGGGGCACGGGCCCACCCTAAACTAGGGCGATAAGGCTTTAGTCAACCACACTGGCCGAGTGCGGGTTGGCCGACTACACAATCTTAAAATTTCTTCCTAGATGTGCAGGTTTCCTCACGATGTTTTCCTTCACCGCCAAAGCGTCCAATGATGATACATATGAATTTCAAATTTTGAAAAACACATTGGTACCTGGCGGTATAACACATTTCACCGCGTCAAAAAAGGGGGTTCTGAGTTCGCTTCGTGGTTCGGGTCAAAATTGTTTTTATTTATAAGAAAGAAACTCAAACCCAGGCCTTTCGGACGTATCGTAGCGTTTGCCACTAATTAACCAACAGGCTGAGAATTTCTAAGTTATTTAACATTATGCAATGACTATACCATGTATCTAATGGTTATTGGAGATTACCTAATTTGGAAGCAATAAGAAATTCTGTTAATTCTTGATAAAAATAGATTTATTAAAGCTAATCACTACATAGTACAAAACAAAGTATATGTCACGCAACGCATTTTGATGCGGTTTCTTTAATAGATAGAGAGCTTAAAGACGAGCGTCTTTATGAAGAATTCACCCGAAGCGATGCGAGGGCGGTTCACTAGTTAGTTAAGGATCATTTATATATTACTTACTTACTTATTTGCAATACAAAAGTTAATGTAGATATTCAAAAGTAACTGCATTTTAATCTGCATATTAATGTTTATTGTCCACGACATAGATACGACTTACAGTAATACAAAAATACACAAGATATAAAAACTTCACTCAAACAATAGACAAGGACTATAAAGAAGTGTTCAACGAGGTACAGGCCTCAGCATGTGCAACATCAGCTCAAGAGCCGCTGCAGCGCTGGTGTTCTGGTCGTACCTCAAGTGTCGGTAATATAAATAAATAAACAAAGATTTCACAAAATCACATAAATAACATAGTACCAATTACAAATCTTACATTAACAAAGTATATGTAACAATATAGGAAATGGGAAAAAACAACAAAGAAGTACGAAATATTACAAATACCTAAAGGTACAAAGGAACGTTCCCTAGTAAGCCACGTCACTCACTAAAATTTTGTTTTCAATTTAGAAACTTTATACGTCCAACTGTGGACCACGATTTCTCGATACGAAATACTGCTAAATTGCCACCACGGCAATGCGAGCCGAACATTGAACGTTAAGAATATGATGCCTCTTTTAAGCCGACTAAGTATTAACATAGTAATGTTTTACTTGTTATACGACTTCACGAAATCTAGTAACTACTATTAAACGTCTTCCTAAAAATATATTTCTTTTAACTATATTTTTCTAAATATTCCTTTACTTTCGGGAATATCCGTGTACTGATGAACTGACTGTAAGTCATGTCCAAATGCGTCCACAAAGGATCTCCGACCTCCATCTCTTCTATAACATTCGGCAGTCTTTCCGTTAACCATTTGACGTCTTTAACAGCCACTAACCCATCGTTCTTTCCGTACAAAACTACAACTGGTACAGTCACTGCACTTAAATTATACTTGGGTGCATCCTCGGAATTATACAACTCCATATTTTTCCGTTTCCCGTAGTCGAACTTGGCGAAATCCTGTCTCCACATACTCTGGCCATACCTTGCCATATTATGCACAGATGTTCCTGAAGGAAAGTGTCCAAACAGCACTTTTGTCGTTTCCTCTGTTCTAGAAGCTGGATGGAAGCCATCAATAAGCCCCAGCAAAACACCACACACTTGTACGCTCATCGAATCCAAGGGACAGAAAAACGCCAAGAGTTCTTGAATCAAACCACCCTGAGGCAAAACCTCGTTGACCCTGCAACTCTCAAAACATCTTCCAATCTATAAATTGCTGTAGTAAAATATCTATACAGGGAGACCTGGTGTACGTCTGCCTAGCTGCCGGCGCTAAGCCAATCATCACGTTCACTTTATCACAGAAGCCTGGCCTCTCAGAGCACATGATAAAGAACGTCCCAGCGCCTTGAGAGAATCCGATGTAGTTCACTTTGTCCGCTCTCGTTTCGTTCAGAACGAACTCGATCATGGCTGGCACGTCGTATCGTCCTATTTCATCGACGGAGAAGTTCCAGTAATCTGAGGTTGGGTTAGTGCGTCCTTTGGAGTAGTAGTTCCCGCGGCAGTTCCCGACCCACACGTCATAGCACTCCTCGGTCACCAGATAGGCCAGTCCAGCTTTGGGACCGGCGTCGATCCAGGCATCAGCACTTTGTAGGAGCCCATGCATCAGAATCACAGGAGGACCTTTCTTCTTCAGCAAACACTTGACTCGTCTTTTCATATTGAACATGGTGAGGATGTAGCCGTCTTCCGTGGTGACTGAATGCCTTGTGGACCGGTAGCCGTGCAGTTTTGTGTGGTCTGTGAAGTTGAGGAAGGATCCTCTTGGAAAGTCGAGGATCTTCTTAACCGCGTTCTTGAGGGGTTCTGACAAAGTATTCCCTGGTTTTATCAACGCTACGAATAATAGTGCAAGAGCGTTTAAGCCAGAAATTAGTTTCGAAGTCATACCGGGTACTGATGTGGAAACAAGCTTGGCCATTCATAATATACCACATGCATGCTGCGTCACCAATCAAATTGATATCAAAGTCCCTATGTAAGAACAATAAACAATGTGTTCCTGTATTTAATTACGTTTACTTAAGTAATTTATTTTAATTATTATTAAAGTCATTTTCATTTTTATCAAAGCAATAGGCGTGATAATTAATAACAAAAGAATTTTATAATATAATTATAACTTTTTGTTGCTAATAAATACATAATTAAGTAACATTTATGCATTGTGGTTTATCTGGAATGTGATAATAAGCTATTAAGGAAGTCGCACTTCTTGTTTCAACCCTATAAATTCCGGTGTACCTCAAGGTTCCGTTCTGTCACCGACTTTGTTCCTGCTGTATATCAATGAAATATTGTCCCTAGGCAATATGCATTGCTATGCAGATGATAGCATTGTCCACGCACGTTATTTCTGAAGACCTGGGGTAAAGCAGACCGAAACCGAGGAAAAGTGGAACCTTCTCTTTCGCCGAGCTTGACGGGGTCTTGGACCGCATTTCCGAATGGGGCTCATGCAATCTTGTCGAGTTCAATGCCAGGAAGACACAGGTGTGTGATGTTTCTAGTAAAGTGTCTCCTTTCCTTTCCCATCCTACTCTTCAGAGCACCCCCTTACTTATAAAGGATTGCCTTAGCAGCGATGTTCGCCGCGACCTGAACGAGGGAGATTACATCGAGAGCGTCATCAGAACAGCTTCCCGCAAACTGGGGATCCTGAGCAGAGTGCGGCGATTTTTCACCCCGGTACAGCTCTGCCTTTTGTATAAGGCACAAGTTTGCGCATGTATGGAATATTGCTCTCACCTCTAGGATGCTCCGCAAAATACTTGTTCGATGCAGCGGCGTGCTCTCCGTATGGTCGGTGATGTAGAGGTGTCCGAAACCCTGGAACCTCTGCAATTACGTAGAGACATTGCCGGTGTTCTCTACGCTCTATGGGAAATGCTCTGAAGAGCTATTTCAGCTAGTCCCTCCCTTCCCTTTCCACTCCCGAACGACACGTGCTGGACTGCGCTGCCATCCACATACAATTCAGGCGCTGGTGGCTCGTGGTCGCGTGTCATTAAGACATCCATGTCTTGTGTACATTCCAATGTTTCTACACCTACACTGTTTTCTACATATATACTGACTGCCTCGTTCTTTCTATTGGTAGCAAGTGCTGCGTTAGGGCGGAGAGGTCCACGGTTCGAGTCCGTGGTCGAGCAAAATTTATGTGAGTTTGTAGGAAATTACTTAGTCAGGAAGTCCCGTGCCTCGGAATGCACGTTAAGCCGGTAGTCCTGCGCCTGATCTCTCATCGGTCATGCCGGATAGCCGTCTCACCGATCTATAACGGTAAGGGAACAGAGAGTGCACTTGTGCACTATAATATGTCTTGCGTACTTGGCTGATCTCCTTTGAGATCGCCCGCCATGGACGAATCTATTGGACGCCTTTTTTTATACAGCTACACTTTTATTTTAAAGAGGAAAGATTTGTATTTTTGCGAATATGTTTGTGACTAATAAACTCAAAAACAAAATGTGTCAAAATTCTTTCACCATTGAAATGCTAGATTTACTTGAAGTAAAATAGCCTATTTTTATTTCTATAAAAGGTAGGGATCCTTACTAAGAACTTAAGTAACGTAATCTTCAATAAAGGAGTATAATTTTGCGCGATAAACTATTTTACACGGACGGAGTCGCGAACGGAATGCGAATCGTTTATAAAGCGAAATATATGTAATCAATTAAAAACAGCCAATTTCCGAGTAAACCTCACACACGCAGGTCAAACCAAATTTCCTCCCTAAATGATAAAAGAATTCAGTTCTAAACAAACACTATTCTATTCTATTTTCTATTGTGCCTGTCGACATCATATGTGGACAAAACAACATTGCAAATATTCCGAACATTTTCAGTTTTCTGATAAAAGACCCCTATGGTTTATAACAAGAATCAATTTTGACCATTTCAACCTCAAATGCATTGGGGTTTCGTGTTTTGACGCCTAAATCAAAAAGACAGTGGTTACCCTTGGCTTCACTGACTTTCAATTTACTAGGCCTAGCATATCATACGAACTTATTTGAAAATTATGGGTCGAACGTTGAAAAATATTAATAATGAGTAGGACAAGAAAAAATCGAAAACGACAACAGAAACGTTAATATTCAAATATTTGCAACCGAATGCAACATAGAATTCAGAAAACTTGAGAACCTTTTTCCTGTTTTTGGAATTCATATGGATCGTTATTTCTATACTCGTATACATTTTATACGAGAAAAGACGATAATATATACAATAAACAAATAAGTTGGATAACTTATTTGTTTGTATCAGTGAAGGTTTACATTAATAAGCCGGATGGCTTATTAATGTAAACCTTCACTGATATTGGCGCCTTCACTTTTGAATTCATTATTCAACATAGGAACATTATTATTCATTCAAAGATTTGATGTGTGCCGTATTGGGACCGTGCGAAGTGAGTGGAGGGAGAAATGGCGCTGATTGTCAAAAACGCATGTAATCTTATGAGATGTCCGTTGTTATTGCTAGCGGCGGCCGTTGGTACTAATTTCACTCCATAAGATTTAACGAAAGAAACGCCCACAAAATGAGGGCAGCACCGTCGTGCACGCTCCCAATACTGTGGCCTAACTTTCGTACTGGCTTCTATTTATAAATCGGATAAGAACTCAAATCAGAACAATCCAAGAAGTTGGGTTTTTTGCACATAGTTCCTCGTGGCTTGGATCAATGGATTCTTCCCAGGTAAGAAAGAAAGTGTTATTTTACCACCGGGGAGGGGGTTCTCTCCCGGTGTATAACATAATTCATCATCATCATCATCAGCCCATATACAATTATACATCCCCACTGCTGGGGCACGAGCCTCCTTAAACTAGGGCGATAAGGCCTTGGTCGACCACGCTGGCCAAGTGCGGGTTGGTCGACTACACAACCTTACAATTTCTTCGTAGGTGTGCAGGTTTCCTCGACGATGTTTTCTTTCACCGCTAAAGCGTCGAATGATGATACATATGAATTTCAAATTTTGAAAAACACATTGGCACCTGGCGGTATAACACATTTTACCGCGTCAAAAAAGGGGTTCTGAGTTCGCTTCGTGGTTCGGGTCAAAATTGTTTTTATTTATAAGAAAGAAACTCAAACCCAGGCCTTTCGGACGTATCGTAGCGTTTGCCACTAATTAACCGACAGGCTGAGAATTTCTAAGTTATTAAACATTATGACTATACCATGTATCTAATGGTTATTGGAGATTACCTAATTTGGAAGCAATAAGAAATTCTGTTAATTCTTGACAAAATAGATTTAATAAAGCTAATCACTACATAGTACAAAACAAAGTCTATGTCACGCAACGCATTTTGATGGGGTTTCTTTTAATAGATAGAGAGCTTAAAGACGAGCGTCTTTATGAAGAATTCACCCGAATCGACGCAAGGGTTAGTTAGTTAAGGATCATTTATGTATTGTTTACTTACTTGCAACGCAAAAGTTAATGTAGATATTCAAAAGTAACTGCATTTTTAATCTGCATATTAATGTTTATTGTCCACGACATAGATACGAGTTAAAATAATACAAAATACACAAGACATAAAAACTCCTCTCAAACAATAGACAAGGACTATAAAGAAGTGTTCAATGAGGTACAGGCCTCAGCATGTGCCACATCAGCTCAAGAGCTGCTGCAGCAGCTGGTATTCTGGTCGTGTCCCAAGTGACGAAAATATAAATAAATAAACAAATATTTCACAAAATCACATAAATAACATAGTAACAATTACAAATCTTACATTAACAAAGTATATGTAACAATATAGGAAATGGGAAAAAACAACAAGTACGAAATATTACCAATACCTAAAGGTGCAAAGGAACGTTCCCTAGTGAGCCACGTCACTCACTAGAATTTTGTTTTCAATTTAGAAACTTTATGCGTCCAACTCTCGACCACGATTTCTCGATACGAAATACATACTGCTAAATTGCCACCACGGCAATGCGGGCCGAACATTTAACATTAAGTAAATGAATTTAACATTCAATGTTGTCCCCCAAAAGGAGAGCAATCGTAATCATTACTCTCAAAATCAGAACCCTGCCTGCCTCTTTTAAACCGACTAAGTATTAAGATAGTAATGTTTTACTTATAATACGACTTCAAGAAATCTAGTAACTACTTATTAAACGTGTTCCTAAAAATATATTTCTTTTAACTATATTTTTCTAAATATTCCTTTAGTTTCGGGAATATCCGTGTACTGATGAACTCACTGTAAGTCATGTTCAAATGCGTCCACAATGGATCTCCGACCTCCATCTCTTCTATAACATTCGGCAGTCTTTCCGTTAGCCATTTGACATCTTTAACAGCCACTAACCCATCGTTCTTTCCGTAAAAACTACAACTGGTACAGTCACTGCACTCAAATTATACTTGGGTGCATCCTCGGAATGATACAACTCCATATTTTTCTGTTTTCCGTAGTCGAACTTGGTGAAATCCTGTCTCCACATGCTCTGGCCATACCAGGCCATGTTATGCACAGATGTCCCTGAAGGAAAGTGTCCAAAGAGCACTTTTGTCGTTTCCTCTGTTCTAGAAGCTGGATGAAAGCCATCGATAAGCCCCAGCAAAACGCCACACACTTGTACGCTCATCGAGTCTAAGGGACAGAAAAACGCCAAGAGTTCTTGAATCAAACCACCCTGAGGCAAAACCTCGTTGACCCCAGCAACTCTCAAAACATCTTCCAATCTATAAATTGCTGTAGTAAAATATCTGTACAGGGGAGATCTGGTATACGTCTGCCTAGCTGCCGGCGCTAAGCCAATCATCACGTTCACTTTATCACAGAAGCCTGGCTTCTCAGAGCACATGATAAAGAACGTCCCAGCGCCTTGAGAGAATCCGATGTAGTTCACTTTGTCCGCTCTCGTTTCGTTCAGAACGAACTCGATCATGGCTGGCACGTCGTATCGTCCTATTTCATCGACGGAGAAGTTCCAGTAATCTGAGGTTGGGTTGGTTCGTCCTTTGGAGTAGTAGTTCCCGCGGCAGTTCCCGACCCACACGTCATAGCACTCCTCGGTCACCAGATAGGCCAGTCCAGCTTTGGGACCGGCGTCGATCCAGGCATCAGCACTTTGTAGCAGCCCATGCATCAGGATCACAGGAGGACCTTTCTTCTTCAGCAAGCACTTGACTCGTCTTTTCATATTGAACATGGTGAGGATGTAGCCGTCTTCCGTGGTGACTGAATGCCTTGTGGACCGGTAGCCGTGCAGTTTTGTGTGGTCTGTGAAGTTGAGGAAGGATCCTCTTGGAAAGTCGAGGATCTTCTTAACCGCGTTCTTGAGGGGTTCTGACAAAGTATTCCCTGGTTTTATTACGAATAATAGTGCAAGAGCGTTTAAGCCAGAAATTAGTTTCGAAGTCATACCGGGTACTGATGTGGAAACAAGCTTGGCCATTCATAATATACCACATGCATGCTGCGTCACCAATCAAATTGATATCAAAGTCCCTATGTAAGAACAATAAACAATGTGTTCCTGTATTTAATTACGTTTACTTAAGTAATTTATTTTAATTATTATTAAAGTCATTTTCATTTTTATCAAAGCAATAGGCGTGATAATTAATAACAAAAGAATTTAATAATATAATTATAACTTTTTGTTGCTAATAAATACATAATTAAGTAACATTTATGCATTGTGGTTTATCTGGAATGTGATAATAAGCTATTAAGGAAGTCGCACTTCTTGTTTCAACCCTATAAATTCCGGTGTACCTCAAGGTTCTGTTCTGTCGCCGACTTTGTTTCTGCTGCATATCAATGAAATATTGTCCAATATGCATTGCTATGTAGATGATAGCACTGTCCACGCACGTTATTTCTGAAGACCTGGGGTAAAGCAGACCGAAACCGAGGAAAAGTGGAACCTTCTCTTTCGCCGAGCTTGACGGGGTCTTGGACCGCATTTCCGAATGGGGCTCATGCAATCTTGTCGAGTTCAATGCCAGGAAGACACAGGTGTGTGATGTTTCTAGTAAAGTGTCTCCTTTCCTTTCCCATCCTACCCTTCAGAGCACCTCCTTACCAATACAGGATAGCCTTAGCATCCTTGGCATAGATGTTTGCTGCGACCTGAACCAGCGGGATTACATAGAGAGCGTCATTAGAACAGTCTCCCGTAAACTGGGGATCCTGAACAGAGTGCGGCGTTTTTTTCACTCCGTTGCAGCTCTGCCTTCTTGCCTTATAAAGGCACAAGTTCGCCCATGTGTGGAATATTGCTTTCACCTCTGGGATGGCTCCGCAAAGTACTTGCTCGGTGATGTAGAGGTGTCCGAAACCCTGGAACCTCTACAATTTCGTAGATAACTTTGCCGGCCTAAGTGTTCTCTAACGTCTCTATAATGGGGAATGCTCTGAAGAGCTGTTTCAGCTAGTCCCTCCCTCCCCTTTCCACTTCCGAAGGACACAAATGCTGGACAGCGCTGCCATCCACATACAATGCAGGCGCTGGTGGCTCGTGTCCGCGTGTCATTAAGACATCCATGTCTTGTGTACATTCCAATGTTTCTACACCTACACTGTTTTTTACATATATACTGACTGCCTCTGACTGCCTCTTTCTTTCTATTGGTAGTAAATGCTGCGTTAGGGCGGAGAGGTCCACGGTTCGAGTCCGTGGTCGAGCAAAATTTATGTGAGTTTGTAGGAAATTACTTAGTCAGGAAGTCCCGTGCCTCGGAATGCACGTTAAGCCGGTAGTCCTGCGCCTGATCTCTCATCGGTCATGCCGGATAGCCGTCTCACCGATCTATAACGGTAAGGGAACAGAGAGTGCACTTGTGCACTATAATATGTCCTGCGTACTTGGCTGATCTCCTTTGAGATCGCCCGCCATGGTCGAAATCTATCGGACGCCTTATTTTTTTTATACAGCTACACTTTTTATTATAAAGAGAAAAAATTTGTATTTTTAACCGACTTCAAAAAAAGGAGGAGGTTCTCAATTCGTCTGTATGTATAATTTTTTTTTTTTTTTTTTTTGTGTATTCACCGATATTTTCGTCAATTATAGACGGATTTCAAAAATTTTTTTGGTTGGATATTGTTCACTTCCCGAGGTGGTCCCATTTTTCACCAGTCCCGGATCTGATGATGGGATCCAGGAGAAATCGAGGGCAACCTCAAATTTTATAGGGACATGTACCGCGTTTTGCATATTATCTGAAGTTATATTGGCATTTGCTTCTGGAAATCATAATCTTATGATGCTGAGCTGATGATGGAAGGTCAACTTCTTAATACTTAGGAGTAAAAGGATAATTCTTTCAATACTGTATACATATTAAGACTACTAGTTATAATATCAGTAGCATTATAGGTGAGCTGAACTAATAGGGTGACCAGTCTAGGATCTGATGATGGGATCCAGGAGAAATCGAGGAAACCCTCAAATTTTATAGGGACATGTACCGCGTTTTATATATTTTCTGAAGTGATATTGGCACTGCTTCTTGCAATCATAATGTTATGATGCTGAGCTGATGATGGAAGGTCAACTCCTTAATAGTTGGGAGTAAAAGGATAATTCTTTCAATACTGTATACATATTAAGACTACTAGTTATAATATCAGTAGTATTACAGGTGAGCTGAACTAATAGGGTGAAAAGAAATTTAACACTAAAAGTATGAAAAAAATTGTAAACAAAAAAAACCGCCTTCAAAAACCCGACTCACTAAAAATTACAAAATAATATAATACGAACATTTATAATCATCTGGGTATGAATTTTATATGTTTTTGAAGGCGGTGCCAATCAAAATTTTGAGGAAAAAGAAGCACTCTGTGCTTGTCTGTTGGAAATATAAACGGCACCGCCTTCAACAACATATAAAATTCATACCCAGATGATTATAAATGTTCGTATTATATTATTTTTGTAATTTTTAGTGAGTCGGGTTTTTGAAGGCGGTTTTTTTGTTTACAATTTTTTTTGCGAATATGTTGGTAACTAATAAACTCAAAAAATAAATGTTTCAAAATTCCTTCACTATTGGAATGCTAGATTTACTAGAAGTAATATAGCATTGCTAGAAAAGATAGAGATCTTTAAATGGATTACTTACTAAGTAATGTGATCTTCAAATTAATAGTATAATTTTGCGCGGTAAAAAAATAGTTTACACAAACGGTGTCGCGTGGGGGTGCGAGTCGTTTATAAAGTAAAGGCGAAATGAAAAAAGTCCGGGTAAGCCTTATACACGAAGGGTTCCATAATATTATACATATGAAAATCAAATGTCGTCCCTAAATGATAAATTAATGCAATTTCTATTGTGCCTGTCGAACTCATATGTGGATCTCTCTAAAATAAAATAAAATAAAAATAAATCTCACAACCGTTAACCATCAGGTAGAGTGAGGTCATCTTCATAGACTTTAAAAAAAACACGGGTATATTCACCCGTGATTATAGCGCTTGCAACAGTGCCGAAATATGGGAAGCTCATTAAAACAAAACATCATGGTAAATCACGGACATTTTCAGTTATCTGACAAAAGACCACTGTTTATTTATTTATTTAAGGTACACAAAACAGAGAGACAACAATTACAATATATGCAAACAATCATAGACAATAATGGTAGGCTGTAACTCCAAAAATATGTTGACGCCTATGGTTCATAACAAGTATCAATCTTGACCATTTCAACAGATTGTTTTGATGCCTAAACCAAAAAGGCAGTGGTCTGGTTACCCTTGACTTCACTGACTTTCAATTGACCAGGCCTAGCATTTTGAAAATTATGGGTCAAACGTTCAAAAATGTAAATAGCGAGTAGGTCAAGAAAACGGCAACAAAAACGTTAATATTAAATTTGCATTATAATTAATACAATATAAAAAACACGGGGCTTGGATTGGATTCAATGGATTCTTCCCATATACATCCCCACTGCTGGGGCACGGGCCTACCTTAAACTAGGGCGATAAGGCCTTGGTCGACCACGCTGGCCAAGTGCGGGTTGGTCGACTACACAACCTTAGAATTTCTTCGTAGGTGTGCAGGTTTCCTCACGATGTTTTCTTTCACCGTTAAAGCGTCGAATGATGGTACATATGAATTTCAAATTTTGAAAAACAATGGTACCAATGTACCTGGCGGTATAACACATTTAACCGCGTCAAAACAAAGGGGGTTCTGAGTTTGCATCCTGGTTCGTGTCAAAATTGTTTTTATTTAGAAGAAAGAAACTCAAACCCAGGTGTTTTGGACTTATCGTAGCGTTTGCCACTAATTAACCAACAGGCTGTCAAATTTCTAAGTTATTAATCATTTTGCAATCAATGACTATACAAAATATTGAATGGTTATTGGAGATTCCTTAATTTGGAAGCAATAAGAAATTCTGTTAATTCTTGATAAGAATAGATTTATTAAAGCTAATCACTACAAAGTACAAAACAAAGTCGCTTTCTATGTCACAATATCCCTCTGTATGCCTTAATTTCTATTTTAAAAATATGCAGCGGATTTTGATACGGTTTCTTTAATAGATAAAGAGCTTGAAGACGAGGGTCTTTATGAAGAATTCACCCGAATCGACGCGAGGGTTAGTTAGTTAAAGATCATTTATGTATTGTTTACTTACTTGCAACGCAAAAGTTAATGTAGATATTTAAAAGTAACTGCATTTTAATCTGCATATTAATGTTTATTGTCCACGACATAGTTACGAGTTAAAATAATACAAAAATACACAAGACATAAAAACTCCACTCAAACAATAGACACAAGGACTATAAAGAAGTGTTCAATGAGGTACAGGCCTCAGCATGTGCCACATCAGCTCAAGAGCCGCTGCAGCGCTGATGTTCTGGCCGTACCCCAAGTGACGGTAATATAAATAAATAAACATTTCACAAAATCACACAAAAAACATGATACAAATCTTACATGAACAAAGTTTATGTAAGGAAAAAACAAAAAGTACGGAATATTACCAATACCTAAAGGTGCAAAGGAACGTTCCCTAGTGAGTCAGACACTCACTAGAATTTTGTTTTCAATTTAGAAACTTTATGCGTCCAACTCTCGACCACGATTTCTCGATACGAAATACATATATTATACGACTTCAAGAAATCTAGTAACTACTTATTAAACGTGTTCCTAAAAATATATTTCTTTTAACTATATTTTTCTAAATTTTCCTTTACTTTCGGGAATATCCGCGTACTGATGAATTGACTGTAAGTCATGTCCAAATGCGTCCACAAAGGATCTCCGACCTCCATCTCTTTCTATAACATTCGGCAGTCTTTCCGTTAACCATTTGACATCTTTAACAGCCACTAACCCATCGTTCTTTCCGTACAAAACTACAACTGGTACAGTCACTGCACTTAAATTATACTTGGGTGCATCCTCGGAATTATACAACTCCATATTTTTCCGTTTTCCGTAGTCGAACTTGGTGAAATCCTGACTCCACATTCTCTGGCCATACCAGGCCATGTTATGCACAGATGTCCCTGAAGGAAAGTGTCCGAAGAGCACTTTTGTCGTTTCCTCTGTTCTAGAAGCTGGATGAAAGCCATCGATAAGCCCCAGTAAAACACCACACACTTGTACGCTCATCGAGTCCAAGGGACAGAAAAACGCCAAGAGTTCTTGAATCAAACCACCCTGAGGCAAAACCTCGTTGACCCCTGCAACTCTCAAAACATCTTCCAATCTATAAATTGCTGTAGTAAAAAATCTGTACAGGGGAGACCTGGTGTACGTCTGCCTAGCTGCCGGCGCTAAGCCAATCATCACGTTCACTTTATCACAGAAGCCTGGCCTCTCAGAGCACATAATAAAGAACGTCCCAGCGCCTTGAGAGAATCCGATGTAGTTCACTTTGTCCGCTCTCGTTTCGTTCCAGAACGAACTCTATCATGGCTGGCACATCGTATCGTCCTATTTCATCGACGGAGAAGTTCCAGTAATCTGAGGTTGGGTTGGTGCGTCCTTTGGAGTAGTAGTTCCCGCGGCAGTTCCCGACCCACACGTCATAGCATTCCTCGGTCACCAGATAGGCCAGTCCAGCTTTAGGACCGGCGTCGATCCAGGCATCAGCACTTTGTAGCAGCCCATGCATCAGGATCACAGGAGGACCTTTCTTCTTCAGCAAGCACTTGACTCGTCTTTTCATATTGAACATGGTGAGGATGTAGCCGTCTTCCGTGGTGACTGAATGCCTTGTGGACCGGTAGCCGTGCAGTTTTGTGTGGTCTGTGAAGTTGAGGAAGGATCCTCTGGGAAAGTCGAGGATCTTCTTAACCGCGTTCTTGAGGGGTTCTGACAAAGTGTTCCCCGGTTTTATCAACGCTACGAATAATAATGCAAGAGCGTTTAAGCCAGAAATTAGTTTCGAAGTCATAACGTGGACTGATGTGAAAACAAACTTGGCAATCCATAATATACCACATGCATGCTGCGTCACCAATCAAATTGATATCAAAGTCTCTATGTAAGAAAAACATAAAACAATGTGTTCCTGTATACATATAATTTACTTACTTATCTTAAGCAATTTATTTTAATTTTCATTGAAGTCATTGTCATTTTTATCAAAGCAATAGGCGTGATAATTAATAACAAAAGAATTTAGTAATATAAATTAAATTAAATTTTTAATTTTTATTGTAACTAACTGCAATTTTCTTTTTGTGCAATAAACATTTATTATTATTATTATTAAATATAACTTTTTGTTGCAATAAATACATAATTGAGTAAAATTTCGGCACAAGTTCGCCCATGTGTGGAATATTACTGTCACCTCTAGGATGCTCCGCAAAATACTTGTTCGATACCCTCGATAGGTTGCAGCGACGTCCCATCCGTATTGTCGGTGATGTACAGTTGTCCGAAACCCTAGAACCTCTACAATTACGTAGAGACATTGCCGGTCTAAGTGTTATCAATGGTCTCTATAATGGGGAGTGCTCTGAAGAGCTATTTCATCTAGTCCCTCCCTCCCCTTTCCACTCCCGAACGACACGTGCTGGACAGCGCTGCCATCCACATACAATGCAGGCGCTGGTGGCCCGAACTTAGAAATTTAGTTCCTCTTTTCTGCCACGTGTCATTAAGGCATGGAATGTTTCTACATCTACACTGTTTTCGACAATTCTATACTGACTGCCTCTGACTGCTTCGTTCTTTCTATTGATAGCAAGTGCTGCATTAGGACCGAGAGGTCCACATTATGGATCGTTATTTCTATATTCGTATACATTTTATATGAGAAAATACGATGATGAAAACAATAAGCAAATAAGTTATCCGGCTTATTAATGTAAACCTTCACTGATATTGGCGCCTTCACTTTTAATTCATTATCCAACATAGGAACATTATTATTCATTCAAAGATTATTTGTGTGCCGTATTGGGACCGTGCGAAGTGAGTGGAGGGAGAAATGGCGCTGATTGTCAAAAACGCATGTAATCTTATGAGATGTCCGTTGTTATTGCTAGCGGCGGCCGTTGGTACTAATTTCACTCCATAAAATTTAACGAAAGAAACGCCCACAAAATGAGGGCAGCACCGTCGTGCACGCTCCCGATACTGTGGCCTAACTTTCATACTGGCTTATATTTATGAATCGGATAAGAACTCAAATCAGAACAATCCAAGAAGTTGGGTTTTTCGCACATCGTTCCTCGTGGCACGTGGCGTGGATCAATGGATTCTTCCCAGGTAAGAAAGAGAGTGTTATTTTACCACTGGGGAGGGGTTCTCTCCCGGTGTATAACATATTTCATCATCATCATCATCAGCCCATATACATACGTTCCCACTGCTGGGGCACGGGCCTACATACACTATACTAGGGCAATAAGGCCTTAGTCGACCATGCTGGCCAAGTGTGGGTTGGTCGACTACACAATCTTGGAATATCTTCGTAGGTGTGCAGGTTTCCTCACTATGTTTTCCTTCACCATTAAAGCGTCGAATGATGATACATATGAATTTCAAATTTTGAAAAACACATTGGTACCTGTCGGTATAACACATTTCACCGCGTCAAAAAGGGGTTTTGAGTTCGCTTCGTGGTTCGGGTCAAAATTGTTTTTATTTATAAGAAAGAAACTCAAACCCAGGCCTTTCGGACGTATCGTAGCGTTTGCCACTAATTAACCGACAGGCTGAGAATTTCTAAGTTATTAATCATTATGACTATACCATGTATGTAATGGTTATTGGAGATTACCTTATTTGTAAGCAATGAGAAATTCTGTTAATTCTTGATAATAATAGATTTATTAAAGCTAATCACTACAAAGTACAAAACAAAGTCGCTTTCTATGTCACGCAACGCATTTTGATGCGGTTTCTTTAATAGATAAGAGAGCTTAAAGACGAAGGTCTTTACGAAGAATTCACCCGAAGCGATGTGAGGGCGGTTCACTAGTTAGTTAAGGATCATTTATATATTACCTACTTACTTATTTGCAACACAAAAGTTAATGTAGATATTCAAAAGTAACTGCATATTAATGTTTATTGTCCACGACATAGATACGAGTTAAAATAATAAAAAATATGCAAGACATAAAAACTCCACTCAAACAATAGACAAGGACTATAAAGACGTGTTCAACGAGGTACAGGCCTCAGCATGTGCCACATCAGCTCAAGAGCTGCTGCAGCGCTGGTGTTCTGGCCGTACCCCAAGTGACGGTAATATAAATAAATAAACGAAGATTTCACAAAGTCACATAAATAACATAGTACCAATTACAAATCTTACATTAACAAAGTATATGTAACAATATAGGAAATGGGAAAAAACAACAAAGAAGTACGAAATATTACAAATACCTAAAGGTACAAAGGAACTGTACAGTCCACTTGTCTTTATGTTTTATAATTTTGTCAATAGATGGAATTACCATCGAATCTTGTGGGACGCGTTTGAATCTCGCAAGCGTTTTGTTTTCCAAAGTGTATATAGCTAGAAGGAATTTTGAAATAAAAAACTTATACCCAGAACACAAGACGACCAGTGTTTCATTCATTGGTCTTCGAGTTCGGATTTTTGAATTTGGAACCAATCGTCGCGGATAGTGGACCGCTATTGCAAACGCGACGGAAAAAGTTTGGTAGCTGTACCAAGTGACAGCTACTCAGCGACGTTACGCTGAAGGAAGAGAGAAGGAGGTTGCGGTCCAGTTTGACTGCGGTGTGGAGTTTCTGCATTTTGGCGGCAAGCGGAGGTGGTGCCATAAGTTTGATGTGGCTACTATTGGAATCATCGCTTCGAGGTCGTGGGTTGCTGAACAAATTTGAGCTTTATTTCTATTGAAGTTTTAACTTTTGAAAATAGTGTGAGTGATAGTGAATTTCGTGTGCTTGAAGATTTGCCAGAACAATTTGAACTTTAAATGTATAGAAGATTTTAACTTTGTAATTTTAGCTGTAGTTTAGGAAAAACGAAGGTACGGGGAACTTATGCCCGATTTTGGTGCGATTTATTAAGTTCAAAAACTTAGAAAATTTCACTCAGTTTGGAACTTAGAATAATTTGAAAATTTGGACTTAGAGAATTTTTTGAAAATTTGATATAACTTGTGTTTGATTTAATTTCTTTTGTCGGTTTTTCTTGTACTGTAACTATGGAATCTTTAATTAATAGTCAGGAAAGCCAATTTAACATCTTGGTAAGGGCTAAAGCTAACTTTAAGAAATGTCCCAAAGAGAGACTTACGTCATTGTATATAGAGGGTAGGCTTGAGCTCTTAGAGCAAATGTGGTCAGAGTTTGTACTGGGCCACAGGAACTTGATGCATGGTATAACACCTGCTCAAATTAGCCAAGTTAAGACAAAGTATTTCAAAGAGGAATATTATGAGCAGGCACAAGAATTATATTTTGAGTATAAGATGGAGCTAAAAAGTATGTACAGTTTATTAAGTTCTAAATTAGAAGAAGCTCCCCACAATGTAAATCATTCTAGTCATAAAAATAGTTCTAAATGTAATGTTAAGTTACCAAAGATGAACATACCAACGTTCACTGGCAAATATTCGGAATGGTGTACTTTCAGGGATCTATTCACTTCTTTAATTCACACTAACCAGGAGCTAGATAATGTTCAAAAACTTTTGTACTTAAAGGGTTATGTCAAAGGTGAAGCGGAACAATTGTTATCAAATATTCCGACTACTGATAGTAATTATTTTAGATGTTGGAAGTTGTTAGAGGATAGATTTGATAACAAACGGTACATTAGTCATCACCTTTTGAAACGTTTACTAAGTCAAAAGAACATCCCATATGAGTCAGCTAGCAGTTTGAAAGAGTTCGACAGTGACTATTAACAATGTCGGATCTGCAAAATCTCACTTTTTCGTTTATTTCAGAAAACATGCCCTAATAACTAGATCTACCATCGGCTCAAATAAAAAAATGTTTCCATGCATAGTTTTTGAAATAATCACATTAAGAAAGTCGGATCTTACCTAGAGAGGCCGTTAAAAACGTCGGAAAATAACTTCCGACGTTGTTAGCGGGACGCGGGGCCGGGTGTGCGTGCGCGATCTCCCAGATCCGTCATTGTTAGCGGGATGAGTGGACGTCGCGTGGCAACTTTGTTTTTAAGAGAGTTTATTTCTTATTCCATAATTAAAAACACTATTCACGATGACACCTACAAGATCAGCACATTTAATGAGACTAGCCACGAGAAAAGATGATGAGAACCTATCTATCTCGAGTATACCTGCCAATAATAACTCTCAAACCAAAGCAAAACCTACAGTAGAAACAGTTATATGTTATTATTTATTACTTTTATCATAATATTACTCTTAAAATTTTGACAATTCGTTTATTATTTAACTTTGAGGCAAAATTTATAAATTAGGAGTATTTCCTAGTACGGCATTTAACAATGTCAGTTGTACCACATCGGACGTTGTTAATTGGTTTTTCAAATGGCTTAAATGTCGGTAGTACCACATCCGACATTGTTAATTTACTTTTGAAAAAAGTGAAATGTCGGTAGTACCACATCTGACTTTATTAATTGCTTTCTAAAAGGGTCTTATGACGGTAGTACCACATCCGTCATTGTTAATTTTTTTTATTTAGAAATCAAATGACGGTAGTGTCACATCCCATTTTATTTAACGCGTTTGAGATTTATAAATAGGTCGGTAGTACCATAGCAGAGAGGGGGCTCTCCAGGTGGTGTGTCGGACTCCCCGACGGCTGGCGAGAAGGCGGTAAATGCCAGCCGCGGCTCTTGGGCGGAGTGTAATGCCCAGGGGGTTATCGACTAAAACACCGGGGTGTACCTCATCGCCTATTGGCAGTGTCATGGTACCTGGCAGAGCTTTCACTGACAACACCGCCGGCGGACAAGCCTCCATGTCTCCCTCAAGCGTCCCCAGAGGGGGGCAACGGGGCGACCCCGTGCACAGGGTCGCTCCCGTCCCTCAACGAGGGCCGTTGGTGTAATGCCGATGGGAGTGTCCCCACACCCGCCGCCGGCCGGCCGTCGTAGGACTGCGGCATGTGACGCGCATAATCACGCCTTCTGCGCCCAGTCGCCTTCTTCGCAGTGGTGGCGCGAAGGGGTCGTCTTCACGCTCCCTCTCTACCGCCTCCTTTTGAGTCATCACTGACTCGGAGAAGGAGGCAGTCGCCGCCAACACATCTACGTCCTCTACCATTCCTCGCAGAAATTGGGCGAGAGGTCAGCGGGCCGGCCACAGATATTAGGGTCGACCTCTCTTCGGACCACGACGGACACTGGAAGAGAGTGTGGTCCGCCGTGTCCTCCTGTGCGCCGCACTCGTGACAAACGGGCGCGTCCTCCCGCTGAATGCGGTGCAGATAGTGGCCGAAGCAACCATGCCCGGTCTGCACCTGCACCAGACGGAACGACAAGAAACCGCCCGTCCGTTCGAGCCAGCTGTTGAGCACTGGTCCGAGCGCATCCAACAGATGACGCCCTGCCACCTACTTGGCTAAGCTATCTGCCCACACCAAAAACTCGCGAGCTCCGTTCGCAAACTCCTCGCGCTCTCTCCTCACTGGACTAAGACCCAGATCTCGTTGCTACTTAAGCCACTCATACTTCGCGGCCAGCAGCTATGCCTCCAGCTTCCAAGGTAGGCTTTTCGGCGGCCTGCCAAGGTACAGACCGCTGAAAAAGCCCACAGTGCGGTAGGCACGCGTCACGCGACACGCTATCGCCCGCTGAGGTCTACGGAGTAGGACGGAGTTCTCGCTGACATGGAGGGAATCCGCACAGATGAGAGCTCCGTAAAGGGCCATCTTTCTGAGTATGCCGGCGTAGAGTTGCCGGTATCTGGCCCTAGGCCCTCTTATATTCGGAAAGAACCACCCCAACCTGTCCGCTGCCTTGAGGCACGGCGACAGCCCTCTGAAGTGTGGGACAAACTACCTCCGCGCATCCAAGACTAGTCCTTCTTACTTACTAACTACTGCGGTACTTCATTTAGCACTGGATTGCCACCCGAACTCCCCCAATCAAGATGTACGAGTTGGGGAGAGGTCCTTTCCGAGGCCTATGGAAATAGACGGCCTCGGTCTTCTCCAGCGCCAAACGCAGGACCAAAGTACTGATACGCTGCGCCAACAGCGCGCTCGCCTCCGTCGCTCTTCGCGCTGCCTCCTCAAGGTTCTTCAATCGGGACAGGGCGTCTAAGGTAGATCGCCCTGTCCTGAATCCGAACTGGTTCTCTGAGCGGTCCGGCCCCACGCTCCGCCGATGGTCGTTTAATCGCACTCCGCAATCGACCGATACGCGGAAGGTGACTCTGAGAGGCGGTCCCCGGCGGGCAGACCCCGGAAAGACTGCTCCAGTTCTGAGTAGGCCAGAGCGATGTCTCGGGCCGGGACACCGCCCGGACCTGGGGCCGTTACCTTCGCCCAGAGAGGGAGGACAGCCGACTCGAACTCCTCTGGAGTAAGCGGCGTTATGGTCTCTAATTCTAAGATAGGTCTCAGACGTGAGGGCATCCGTGGCGGCACATAGTCTGGGTCTATAGGTGGAAAGAGACCCCGAACTGATTTTGGTTAGTTTAATGTGATTTTAATTAATATTTCGTCCACTACTTGTCACATACGACCTAATATTTTTTTATATAATCACTAAACAATGTCGTAAGTACCAGTTCCGGCAAACAATGATTAATTTTATACAAGCAAAAATGTCGGTTCTGGTACTTCTGACAATTTAACATTAGTTTAGGGCCGTTAAAAAAGTCGCAACTGACTTTTCTCATATTTACACATTTAATAACGGCGTCCCATAATATTGGCCTGAACAAACATTATTTGTATAGCATAACCCTAAAATTTTGTAATCCTGCCTCAAATAAGTAAAAAGATACATCTAAATTAAACTTTGATTAGCTCTCCTGTAAAGTTGCTGTTTTGCACATCCGACATTGTTAATAGTCACTGTCGAGTTGATGGATACCACCAACGATTGTTTAGCTGCACTGTCTAACATTGGTGTGAATGTAACTAGCTGGGATATAATTATAGTTCACATTTTGTCATTAAAGTTAGATCCTGAGTCGAGGAGGCAGTGGGAGTTCAGTGCTACTGATTGTAATTCTTCAGATGAACTACCCACATACAAGCAATTCGAACATTTCATAACCAAACGGTATCGTGCTATCGAATTCCTCGATTCCAAATCTCATGCTGTAAATAAATTTCAACCTGTAAATAAAACTAATTCAATGCATGCTGCCAACGTGTCATGTGCATTCTGTTCTGGTGATCATAGGCTCAATTTTTGTAAAAAGTTTATGAATGAATCAGTAGACTCGAGGCGTGATTTTGTGCAAACGCACAATATTTGTTTCTGTTGCTTAGGTAACAACCACTCTGCCAGGAACTGCCATAGTTCTGGTAAATGCCGTGTTTGCAAGAAAAAACACCATGTTTTGCTACACCCTACTGTTAAACCTAATGCAGATCAGGATGTAGGTAGGTCAGAGTGTCCTGGGACATCCTCTAGTGTAGAGAATGTGGAACCTGTAGTTTCATGTTTTTCTTCTGGACAGTATAAGGTCCAACAGGTTCTGCTGCCTACTGCGCTAGTAGAAACCTTTAGTAACTGTGGGCAAAGGTACATGATCCGCGCATTAGTAGATCAAGGTTCAGAAACGTCATTTGTAACCGAGTTCACAGTACAACTTTTAGGCTTAAATAAAACATTTAATAAATGTTTTATTTCAGGGGTAGGTGGAGAGAGTATTATCTCCAAGGCATTCGTTGAAATTAAAATAAAATCACGTATAGACCCCAAAATTGTTATTGTTGTGAAGGCTTATGTATTAAAATCGATCACAACTCTTTTGCCAACTAATAGGGTACAGTTGGTAGAATGGAAGGAACTCAAAGAAGTTGAACTTGCTGATATTGGATATGATACGCCAAGTCGTGTTGATTTATTGTTAGGTGCTGAGGTGTACAGCACGATTCTTCAAGATGGTGTGAAGAAGGATCCGTCGGGAGCATTGGTTGCTCAGTCGACTTCGCTTGGCTGGATAGTTTCCGGAACTGTCAAGATGACAGCTGATGATTCTGGAAAAATAAACTCATTACATTGTCAAATTGTTGATAATGATGATGATCAGCTGCTCAGAAAGTTCTGGGAAATGAATGAAATGTGTGTCCAAATGCCTAAAGAAAAGTTGTTTAGCGAAGACGAAAAACGGTGCGAAAGGTTTTATGCGGAAACAACCAGTAGCGACAAAAAAGGAAGATATATGGTGCGTCTACCTTTTAAGTCCGAAAATCTTGAGGTGACTAATCCTAAGGTGATAGCAGAGAGGAGAATTACTTCGTTGGAACGGCATCTGAAAAGAAAGAAGGTTACTGGTAGATACAATGAGGTAATTAAGCAATATTTATCTATGGATCATATAGAATTGGTACCTCATGAAGAAGCTATGAACATGTGTATATTGAAATGTCAGCGGGAGAGTTTTAAGGAAGAGATAATTGTAACAAAGAAAAAGAAGAACTTACCGAAGCGGAACAACCTAAGAACACTGAGTTTGTTTCTTGATGATGATGGCATTGTGAGGGTTGGCGGTCTGGAAAACACTCTGTGGAACCGAGAACGTAAACATCCTATCCTAATTCCGAAGAAATCTCGTTTGACTGGAGTTAATTAATGATGATGCTCACAAACTCGTGCAATTCTCTTAGAGGTGGTATCAGGCCTCACAAGTGAAGGTTTTTTGCAGGCCTTTATAAGGTTTGTAGCAAGAAGAAGTTACTGCAACGACATATGGAGCGAGAATGCTACTTTCTCTTTCTCACTCATTTCATTTCATTTCATTTCATTTCATTTCAAAGGGGATCTATGGTATTAGATGTAGCTGAGGGTCTAGCCACTAATGGTTGTACTTGGCACTTTATTGCAGCTCGCTCTGCCAATTTTGAAGGCTTGTGGGAGGCTGGAGTAAAGTCGCTTAAGTATCATCTGAATAGGGTCATGGGGCAAAGTCCCTTGACATTTGAAACGTTGACAACAGTTCTGGCCCGAATTGAAGCTTGTTTGTATTCCAGACCATTGTCTGTTATTACTGAAATCAATGACGCTACGGTACGAACACCAGGACATTTTTATGGTTGGAGTATGGTTTGGTAACTCCACCCGGTGTTGATTATTAGTCTTTGTACGTTTCTGCTTCGCGTAGGTGTAGGCAATACACTCAGAGGATGCTCCAAGACTTTTGGGCGTCAGTGGTTACGACAGTATTTAAACAAATTCTTCCAAAGGTATCGGTGGTCAGAACAAAACCCTAATGTTAAGATTGGTGATATTGTCATTGTTAAGGAGGATAACTTACCTGCTTGCCGTTGGTTATATGGCAGAGTGGTTGATACTCATCCTGGTCAGGGCAATATTACTAGGGTTGTCACTTTAAAGATTACGAATGGTATTATTAAGAGATCCATTTCAAAAATTTGTTTATTGCCTATTTCCTAAGTAGTAAATAGTTGTTTATTGTTTGTTAATTTGAATTGTTATTTTATTGTGTTATGTTGGCCCAAGGTGGGCGATATTTTTGTATCGCGATTTATTTTTAGTTAAAGACAAAAACAGTTTGTCTTTGATGGGCGATTATGTACAGTCCACTTGTCTTTATGTTTTATATTTTTGTCAATAGATGGAATTACCATCAAATCTTGTGGGACGCGGTTGAATCTCGCAAGCGTTTTGTTTTCCGAAGTGTATATAGCTAGAAGGAATTGTGAAATAAAAACTTATTTCCCAGAACACAAGACGACCAGTGTTTCACTCAGGAACGTTCCCTAGTAAGCCACGTCACTCACTAAAATTTTGTTTTCAATTTAGAAACTTTATACGTCCAACTGTGGACCACGATTTCTCGATACGAAATACTGCTAAATTGCCACCGCGGCAATGCGGGCCGAACATTGAACGTTAAGAATATGATGCCTCTTTTAAGCCGACTAAGTATTAAGATAGTAATGTTTTACTTGTTATACGACTTCACGAAATCTAGTAACTACTATTAAACGTCTTCCTAAAAATATATTTTTTAACTATATTTTTCTAAATATTCCTTTACTTTCGGGAATATCCGTGTACTGATGAACTGACTGTAAGTCATGTCCAAATGCGTCCACAATGGATCTCCGACCTCCATCTCTTCTATAACATTCGGCAGTCTTTCCGTTAGCCATTTGACATCTTTAACAGCCACTAACCCATCGTTCTTTCCGTACAAAACTACAACTGGTACAGTCACTGCACTCAAATTATACTTGGGTGCAACCTCGGAATTATACAACTCCATATTTTTCCGTTTCCCGTAGTCGAACTTGGCGAAATCCTGTCTCCACATACTCTGGCCATACCTTGCCATGTTATGCACAGATGTCCCTGAAGGAAAGTGTCCAAAGAGCACTTTTGTCGTTTCCTCTGTTCTAGAAGCTGGATGAAAGCCATCGATAAGCCCCAGCAAAACACCACACACTTGTACGCTCATCGAGTCTAAGGGACAGAAAAACGCCAAGAGTTCTTGAATCAAACCACCCTGAGGCAAAACCTCGTTGACCCCTGCAACTCTCAAAACATCTTCCAATCTATAAATTGCTGTAGTAAAATATCTGTACAGGGGAGATCTGGTATACGTCTGCCTAGCTGCCGGCGCTAAGCCAATCATCACGTTCACTTTATCACAGAAGCCTGGCTTCTCAGAGCACATGATAAAGAACGTCCCAGCGCCTTGTGAGAATCCGATGTAGTTCACTTTGTCCGCTCTCGTTTCGTTCAGAACGAACTCTATCATGGCTGGCACATCGTATTGTCCTATTTCATCGACAGAGAAGTTCCAGTAATCTGAGGTTGGGTTAGTGCGTCCTTTGGAGTAGTAGTTCCCGCGGCAGTTCCCGACCCACACGTCATAGCACTCCTCGGTCACCAGATAGGCCAGTCCAGCTCTGGGACCGGCGTCGATCCAGGCATCAGCACTTTGTAGGAGCCCATGCATCATAATCACAGGAGGACCTTTCTTCTTCAGCAAGCACTTGACTCGTCTTTTCATATTGAACATGGTGAGGATGTAGCCGTCTTCCGTGGTGACTGAATGCCTTGTGGACCGGTAGCCGTGCAGTTTTGTGTGGTCTGTGAAGTTGAGGAAGGATCCTCTTGGAAAGTCGAGGATCTTCTTAACCGCGTTCTTGAGGGGTTCCGACAAAGTATTCCCTGGTTTTATCAACGCTACGAATAATAGTGCAAGAGCGTTTAAGCCAGAAATTAGTTTCGAAGTCATAACGGGTACTGATGTGGAAACACGCTTGGCAATCCATAATATACCACATGCATGCTGCGTCACCAATCAAATTGATATCAAAGTCCCTATGTAAGAACAACATTAAACAATGTGTTCCTGTATTTAATTACGTTTACTTATCTTATGTAATATATTTTAATATTCGTTGAAGTCACTGTCATTTTTATCAAAGCAATAGGCGTGATAATAACAAAAGAATTAAGTAATATAAATATAACATTTTGTTGAAATTAATACACAATTTAGTTACATTTACGCATTGTGGTTTATCTGAAAAATGATAATATGCTATTAAGGTAATTTGTTTATCCAAAGTCGGTGCACTTTTCTCGTTGTTAAAGCCTTTTGGATGTATTGTAGCTACTTCATATATTGCCAACGTTATTTTAAACAATAAATGACTTAACAAAGGTTCAAAACATAAAAAAATGTTAGAATGGGCTTCTAGTTTTAAAATAATTAGTGTCATACTTATGTAAATCTCAATACATAAAAGGATAAACTGACTGACTTATCAACGCACAGCCTAAACAGCTAAACGTAGGCACTTAAAAAGGGACTCCAGAAGGACGTAGCTTAGGTATAGGTACCTTACCTAGAGGTGCACCAAGAAAGGAATTCCAGAAATTTCCACGCGAACGAGATTTAGTGGGAAAAACCCTTGGTATGAAAAAAATCTAAAAGCGTAAGATAGATGATAGAAATTTGTCATGCAGGTGCCCTAATAAACGTAAAGTTTACTTGCCACACGAATTGCAAAATTCTCACGGGAATGGGAGTTATTGGGAAAAAACTTTTGTACTTAAGATCTGTAGTCCATGCGAACGAATTCGCTTTGTTTGCTGTCTTGATGGCTTGATTCAGAAAGATTTTTGTGTTAAATTCACCAAAAGCGAGGGCGGGTCACTAGTTAAGGATAATGTATGATTACTTCATGTAGATATTCAAAAGTAACTACATTTTTATCTGCATATTAATGTTTATTGCCCACGACATGGATACGAAAAGTTACAATGATACATAGATACACAAGGTACAAAATCTCAACTCAAACAATGAAATGTTACGCATAGACTATAAGACGTGGTCAACGAGGTACAGAGGGCCTACCATGAGTTGGCTATCGAAAACTTACTTACGTTAAACACCTATCGAGTAGTTTTTTTCATACGGCCGATTTTAGTTCTTCGCGTAACCACCAGCGGCGCTGTACAAGTTTTTCATAGACATATTTACGTAGACGATGTCGAGTGCGTAAGTTTTAAACTCTTGGTAGCCCTACTGGTCTCAGCATGTGCCACATCAGCTCGAGAGCCGCTGCAGCGCTGGAATTCTGGCCGTACCCAAGTGACGGTAATATAAATAAAAAGAAAACAAATAATTTAGAAAATCACACAAATAACATGATACTTATTACAAATCTTACACAAACAAGGTATAACAATATAGGAAATTTTAATGTAACCAATGAAACAAAGTTATATTTATAGGCTCGATGGCCGAGTGGTTAAGGTCGTTGCTTACCACGTGTGAGGTCGCCAGATGTTTCTGCACAACAATACTATTTTTTTATCTGTGTTCAAATATTATCCCGATAATACTCTTTTCAATTTATTTAATAGCTGCAACCTACCATGATTTAATATACAGATCCTTTAGCAAAAATAAAAAGACGTGTGGCACTCGGGGATTGCCGCGGTAAAGCTATTGCATAGCATCGTCCGATTTCGGAGCAGCTCGTCTCGATTCGTGCGAGTTTCGTAGAGTCCTACTATACGTCTAATCGCACGCACACAACGCCGTGTCAAAGACTGCCGAACTGATACGACGTTAGACGAGTGAAGAGCGTGAGGTTTTTTTCGTTACGGAATTTCTGGATTCGGTCCCCGCGCTCAAAGCCCGCGATAAAAGCTATGCAATAGCTTAAAAAAGGCGAAAATTACTCAGATCCATATCTGCTTACTGTGACTATTTTTTTATATAATGACTCTCAGGATGACCTCACTCCACCTGATGATAAGCGGTGAGGTCCACATGTGAGGTCGACAGGCACAACATACCCTATTGAACCCTGAGATGCGGTTTCACGCCTGCCTGAAGAGCCTGGGATTATTTACATTAGGGAGGGAAAACATGAGCTGGAAGGGAGTCAGGAGGACTTCGGTTCCTCTTTTCTGCTCCATGCCTCAATGGCACGGAGCAGAAAAGAGGAACTGAAGCTCTTTGTTTTGGAAATGTGACTCTTCCTTTTTTGGGTCCCGCGAAATGGCAGCGAAGTATTAATAATACTTCGCTGTCCGTCAGTCTCCAGGCTGTATTTCTAGAAACTCAACATTATGCATTTCTGTTGCTATAAAAAAAGATAGGCCTTTGCCCAGCAGTGGGACAGCATAGGCTAAATAAAAAAATAATAATAAAAACAAAAGATAAAAAAAGCAATAATTTAGGGTAGGCCCGTGCCCCAGCAGTGGGGACGTATATGGGCTGATGATGATGATGATGATGATGAATAATTTAACGGGACCTGTGTTATCACACACTCACACGAAAAGGGTTTTATAACCCTTTTCATGTGAGTCCAAACCGAACTTTTCAAATCAAATCAAATCATTTATTTGCTTACTAAGTGTACATCATACAAAGGTGGAATATAGAAAAAGGCACTTAAAACTTAGTCACCGTGTAGGTATTACAAACATTATTACATATTATTAATTAATTATAAATGATTATTAACATTGTTACCTAAAAGTTCTTGAATAGAGTAATAACATTTTTTGAGTCAGTAATTCATGTAATTTCTTTTTAAATTCAAATAAATTGTCAATTGATTTCATATATGTAGACACCATTTTTGAGATATATTCTGAAGTGTTATTAATCTGATGACATTGAGGTTAGGTCTAAATTACCCGCATGTTCCTCTATAAAATTATTTTTTTACCTTTTTATTAAAACTTTAAAAAAGCGTCGATTGCCGAGGTCGTAGCTTGCCATGCGAGTGGTCGCCAGTTCAAACTCCGCCAGGTACCAATGTGTTTTTTTTAAATTTGAAATTCATTTGTACCATCATTCGGCGCTTTAACGGTGAAGGAAAACATCGTGAGGAAACCAGCACACTGGAGAGATTTTTCAACGGTGTGTGAAGCCATGTCAGAGGCTTTCGGGTGGTTTAAAAACTCTGACACCAGGTTGTTCATCAACCATACGATAAGAAGAAGACGATTAAAACTTTATGCTAACATTAAACAAAAAGCATATTATTATCTAACCTTGTAATTTACTTGCATAAAAAAGGAAAAGAATACAAGATTTCGTTCTTTTACCTTTGGTTTGAAGTTCAGTTGATTATCTTCAATATTTTTTTTCATTTTGGATTGTCATTTTTATTTTATAAATAGTTGATTTTAGGCTATTAATAGCCTGTATAATAATAATTAATGTTGTCGGCATTTAATTATATTTGTCGACATGAAATAACAAAAAAAGACGTGTGGCACTCGGGGACTGCCGCGGTATAGCTATTGCATAGCATCGTCCGATTTCGGAGCAGCTCGACTCGGTTTTTTCGTTACGGAATTTCTGGATTCGGTTCTCGCGCTCAGACCCGCGATAGAAGCTATGCAATAGCTTAAAAAATCTAAATACTGTTGCATAAATATTACTAGTGGCCCGCCCTCGCTTCATTTCTTGTGAATTTCACATCATCATCAGCCCATATACGTCCCCACTGCTGGGGCACGGGCCTACCCTAAACTAGGGCGATAAGGCCTTAGTCGACCACGCTGGCCAAGTGCGGGTTGGTCAACTACACAACCTTAGAATTTCTTTGTAGGTGTGCAGGTTTCCTTACTATGTCTTCCTTCACCGTTAAAGCATCAAATGATGGTACATATGAATTTTAAATTTAAAAACACATTGGTACCTGGCGTGGTTTGAACTGGCGACCTCTCGCATGGCAAGCAACAACCTTAACCACTCGGCCATCGACGCTTTTTTTTTTCAAATAAATTTCACATAAAAACATTCATGTTAAACACCTCTATCTGTTAAAAACCACATCAAAATTCGTTGCGTAGTTTGAAAAAATTAAGCATTCATATTATTAGTTTTATACTATGTAGTGATGTAGTCAGGATTAAATACATATGGGAACTTTTAACCTGCCTTAATATCCTTGTAACTTAGTATTTCCTTATTCAATGACTCCGGTTTTATAACCGTATTATGGTACGTATTGTGTGTAGTTGAGATGTTTGACACCAAAACCTCAAAGTAACAACTAAGGTCAAATAGACATTTTTGGGGATCCGTACCTTAATTTTAAGTATTATCTAATGTGATTTTCTCTAGCTGTCCAATATACACCGTAAAATTTTAGTGGTTGTTTTCCCGCAGTAAAATGATTCTATCTTAGTAGCACAATAGATTTGTGCAGTTCTTTTTTATTTAAATCAATAAATGCCGGTATGTAACCGCTTTATGACTTAGGGCGTAGAGTTTTTTTAGCTTTAAGCAATTATTTCATGCGACAAGCGGTAAGTACCTGATTACGTCACATCGTATAAAAGAATGATAGCTTCTCTCGTTTTTGAGTTGAAAAAGGTTTATTTTGACAATTTATAAAAAAAAAAATTTTTCGAGGTGAGATTTAACGTGAACTCAAAATCTTAAAAAATGGTAGCTAGCACAGTCTTATATAGAAAAACACAAGGTACAAGTTTATAGTTACATCATTCAGCAAAAATAGCTGTGCCACCGCATTTGTCCGCGTGGAAAAGAGACTTTAGGTGTTTTTTTAAATAACCGTGCCTACAAACGTCCTATAAGTTGGACTTGATTCTTTAAATTGGCATAACTTTTTTATTTAGTGGGGCTTTCCTACCACGATATATGGGATAAGCCGTAAGCCGTAAGAGATACCCCCCGTCATATATCCTTGCTACTCGTGGGAACGCTGTGACCTTGTTAAAACAATGCACAAGGCAGAATGGCGGCGACGTGGTCCACAACCCGTCACGTCACGTTTCCCACAACGATGAAAAGTGGATCACTGGAAGTGATCTCTGCCTACCCCTCTGGGAAAAAGGCGTGATTGTATGTATGTATGAACGTAAGAGATTATCGTGCACCACACCACAAACAAACAGACAAAAATCAAAAAATCATTGATACTATAGCGTTGACAAAGATGTTCTATATTTTTTTTTCATATATCCATGTACATAGAGCGATCCGTTACCTGTTTATTTTATGTATAAATATTTCTTTACATGTCTGGAACCCACGCTTGGTGCGCAAGTACGACTCACACTTGGCGGGTTTTAATAATTGTTGGAAATCGAGCCTCTACGCGCCTCATCAATGCCAATATCGACTGTTATCTTGATACAAAGACAAATTTATAATTCTAAACTGTCATTAAAAATGTCCGGGATATTTACCATGTCTTTTTCTTTAATGAGCTCCCGATATTTCACCCGTAATTATGGCGCTTGCAACAGCCCCGAAGTAAATATCACGGCCATTTTCAGTTTTCAAATACAAATTTGTCTTTCTATTACTTGTTGGACTCGGTAAATAAAAAATAAAGTGGTATTGACGTAATTTGTTGGTGTTTTTAACATGGAAAATACCTAAGTAGTATTTGTAATATATGTAAATATTATACTTTGAATATTGACTTTTTGAACGAACGGACTTTTAACGCACATGCCTTACGAAAATAATGTAAAAGAAAATAAGGAAAAAGTAAATTAAATTATTAATACAAATATACATGTTATACGTCAAAGATGCACCTGTGTTTGCTTTGGCATACAAAATTTCACATAAATACATAAAATGCTACTTATAATGAAACAAAGAAACTTTCTTTTGGAATTTCAAAAGAATGGTAGCTGAAGCGCTTAATTAACCTTGTACCTATTTTTGTCACTAATTATACAAAAATGTGTTTATAATGTGTGAGAGCAATTTATGTCTGTATTAATAAGTATGGTGCTTGATGTTTATGATATTATGTAGATATATTTTTTTAATTTAATAATAATAAATTTATTTCTCGAAAAACTTAAAGGCACAATATTGTCAAAAACTAGAAGTACATTGCATTGAGTGTTTATGGGAGAGTGCAGTCTATACTAGACAAGTAGAATGCCTGTATTCACCTCATTTTTAGTCTTAAATTATAAATACAAATCAAAATAAATAATGAAACAAAAGTAATCAGAGACCAAGCAATAAAGCGAATGACAAAATTAATCTGTACAATTTTTGTAGTTTTTATATTTGATAGATTTCGTGCGGGTCGGTTCACGGTAAAAAAATCGGACCCATAATGCTTCAATTAAAAGGAGAAACTCACACTGTGTCGTAACTTACCGTAATTCTGTAAATATTGATAGTGATGAATAGAATAGTCAGTTCGCTCGCGACCACGATTGGTGTAACCCAGTCGAAACGTCGGGCAGTAAGTAGCTATGTAATTTGCTACTCCTAATAACGCGTAACTCCCATAAAGACTAATATTTAGTGATGAATATCTTTGATTACATCTATCAAAGATATTTATATAATATTACAATAGTAATTTTAAATATTTAAATTATAGCTTATTCGTTAAATAGTTACAAAAATACCTATTGCATTGCTATCACATTTATACACATTTATTCATTTTTTTTTCAAGTTTAACATAGAGATAACGATAGTTAGTTCTTTGTATACTAATGACCTACAATTACAATATAATTTAAATGACTCATTCACGTTTCAATTTCAGGTAAAAAACGATGGATGATTTAATATATATTACAGAACATCGCATTCATTGATCTGAGCCCATGGTTAGTAGCTTAAGCTTTTGTGTTACGGAACGGATATCAGAATCATCAGTGGATACACAAACATACTTAAATATATTTAACAACACACCCAGACACGGAACAAACAGCGATGTTCGTCACACATCTTGTCCCGAGTGGGAATCGAACCCACGACTCTTGGAACCTGCGACACTAACCATTGTTCCACCGAGCCAACCAAACCAAATTTATTGTTTCAAATACTGTAAAATCTTTGGAAATATCAGTCTACTATTGTGCTGGTTGTAAGACATATCTAAATGGGTCCACAACGGATCTGCCACTGGATACAGTTCTGCCAAATTAGGCAATTTCTTCGCTAACCATTTAATATCTTTCACATCAACGATACCATCGTTTCTGCCGTACAAAATCGCCACAGGTATTGTCGTAGCACTCAAATTGTACAGGGGCGGCTCTTCACTACCGTAACGGAGCAAGTTTTTCCTCTTCCCGTAGTCAAATTTCGAGAAATACTCCGACCGCATGCTCTGGCCGTACCTAGCCATGTTGTGCACTGAAGTTCCAGCTGGAAAATGGTCGAAGAGCTGCTTAGCTGTCTCCTTTGTTACGGATAAAGGGTGGAATCCATCTAGGACCCCCAAGACGACTCTGCACACAATTAAAGTCAATGGGCTCAATTTGCAAAAGAATCCAAAGAACTGTTGCACCAAACCACCTTGAAATAGCACTTCGTGGATCCCTGCAATTCTCAAAGCGCCTTCCGTTTTATATATTAACTCACTGACAAGTCTAAATATAGGAGACCTCGTATTGGTGTGCCTTGTAGCCGGTGCCAGAGCTACTAACACATTAGCTTTGTTACAGTACTCTGGTCTTTCCGAACACATCACGAAAAATGTCCCAGCACCTTGAGAGAAACCGATATAATTGACTTTCTGCGCCTTAGTCTGCTCTAACACGTAGTCTATTAGAGCAGGAACGTCGAACTTTCCTATTTCCTCGATCGTGAAGTCCCAGTACTCGGAAATCTTGTCAGGATTCATGAGGAGGTGCTTTTTGGAGTAGTGGTTCCCGCGGCAGTTGGCTACCCATATGTCTATGCACTCGTTGGAGATCAGGTACGGCAGTCCAGCTTTGGGACCGGCATCGATCCAGGCATCCGAACTTTGTAGTAACCCATGCATCAGGATCACTGGGGAATACTGCTTCGCCAGCAAGCACTTGACTCCTCTCCTGATCCTGAACAGGGTGAGGATGTATCCATCCTTCGTGGTGACCGTATGCTCTTCTGCTTGGTATCCATTCTTCGCCGTCAGCTCTGTGAAGTTCAAGGGGATTCCCAGTAGTTTTATTGGCAGATGCAAGGCACATACCGAAGCGATCGATAAAGCGAAGACGATTATATGACGTATTGATCCTTTTGCCGGTACCATATCGACTGGTGTCGAAACAGACTTACCTACGCATATTATAGCGTGCGTATGCGTCCTTGCTGTACGGTCAACAAGTATTGGTCCTCAAGAAAGAAGTTCACCTTTAACGCCTTAATAATAAGAATTACATTCGGAGCGTACCCTAATTTTGACCTTTAAGTAATATTCTTTGACGTATAAACTGTAGGCACTAAATACTTGAAACATCGTTATTGACAATTGGAAGGTACAGACGAGAATTGCTGAATAAAAACACATTTGCGTAATGAAGTACCTTTATATCCAACAACAAAAACATGAAAAGCAAAGTCAAAGTTATTTTTAATAAATGAGGAAATATAACTTCTAATGATATGGATTAGTGCACATAATAATCTGTATTATAATGTCTCTACGTAGTTGAAGAGGCTCTAAGGTTTCGGACACCTCTACATCACCGACAATACGGATAGCACGTCGCTGCAACCTATCGAGGTATTAAGTGTATCCTATATTATTATGTGTATCTTAATTCCATTCAATTGAAAAATGGGCATCGACTATTATGATAAAAGATGTTTTTACTACACTTCTTTTTAAAATTTTCATAGATGATCACCCGTATATCGTTCACCAACCACCGGACAGATAGTTGTGTCAGTCAGGGGATACCAGACACAACTATAAGTACTATCACTTCATATTAGAGCAAAGTTGCTTTCCGCTTCTTTCTGTATGCTTAAATCTTTAAAACTACGCAACGGATTTTGATGTTTTTTTTTAATAGATAGAGGGATTTAGGAAGAAGGATTTTATGTATAAAATGCCTAGACCGAAACGAGGGCTGGTCACTAGTTACTAATAATACTACTGTATAATCCTAGGCTTGCCGTACCAAACAAAGGCTTGCTTATAAAGTCGTGTCTTGTCAATAAAGCTTATAAATAGAATAATATCTGAATGATAAAAATCCATGGAAATGATAGACTTGGACTGCCAATAATTATGTGATTTGTTCAATTTTTTATTTTACTTGTGATTAATTTATCTATAACTTGACGTTCTAAAGTATTCCTATGATCCCGGGCTCTTCAGGCGGTTTTCGATTCCCACTCGGGACAAATATTTGTGTGATGAACATCGGTGTTTGGTCCGTGTCTGGGCGTGATTATGTATTTTTAAAACATCTATGTATGTATCTGACGCCCATAGTACAAGCTTTGCTTAGTTAGGGGCAGGTGTCCGAGTGTGAAAATGTCCCAGATACTTATTTATTACTATAGGCATATAACATATCGATGGCCCCACCGAATAAACGTGCAAGTGAAAAACGTCAATTTTACAGGAGAGAATAAAAACGTTTAATCCTTACTATCTCGGGTATTATTATAGGTAGGTTAAAACAATGTATAATTAAATTAAAGATAAAAAAATCATCTTTTAGCTGATATAATTTATTTTAAGGAATAGTCGTTAATTTAGTCAATAATCAAGAAAATCCATATTATACAATTACTCGGGTGAAATTAGAGTAGTCAGTTGACTGTTATAGATCATTACACGTTTATTCGTGTGAATTCAAACGATGTTGATGAACATAACGCAATGATACACTATTTATTATTCTAGGGAAATCACACGTCTTTTGATGGCGGCTGCAATTGTTTGCACGCTTGTATTACAGAAATATTTGGTGATCTATGGATGGTAATAAAAATTACATGTATATTCGTGTCATTAAGTTAGTCACGCTATGAAATATTAAAATGTTGCATAATCTTAAAAGGGAAAATAAACAAAACTTCTGTTTTTATATATTATTTTTATTTATTATCATAATAATTACAATGAAACCTTTGACATTCATAGAGATATTTCTCATTACTATAAAAATTGAGCAAAAATCAACAATAAAAACAAACAGCTTATCTTATAAGCATTTTAAGAACTCAATAAATTCTACCATAATCATTAATGAAATAGTCATCATCTCAGCCCATTGCTGCCCACTGCTGAGAATAAATAGGCTTCTTTCACAACAGCCAGCAATTTTCACCAGGTCGCCGGTCCATCTGGTAGGTGGCCGTCCTACACTGGGCTTTCCAGTACGTGGTCTCCACTCAAGGAACCTTCTGCCCCAAAGGTCGTCCAATCGTTGTGCTACGTGGCTGGCCCACTGCCACTTCACCTTGCTAATCTGGTTATGTCAGCAACTTTGGTTCTTCTTCGGATAATTTCTGATGCGATTACGTAGAGAAACGCCTAGCATAGCCCTCTCCATGGCTCTCTGCGCGACATTGAGCCTTCTAAAAAGATCTTTTGTGAAGCACCACGTCTCAGCGCCGTAAGTTATCACTGGTAACACACATTGGTACACCTTTGTCTTGAAACACTGAGGTATTTTGGACGAGAACACGTTGTGCAGTTTCCCGAACGCTGCCCAGTCGAGTTGGATCCGCCTACTGACCTCTCTCTCTAAATTGGATTTTCCTAAACAGATTGCCTGTCCGAGGTAGATATATTCGTCCACAATTTCGAAAGTAAAGTTCCCAACAGTTTGTACGGTAGGTGCAACATGGGCATTAAACATAATTTTTGTTTTATCCATGTTCATTCTAAGACCCACTAGTTGGGAAACTTTATCGGGGTCACCGAGTATTTGTCCTAGATCTTCCAGCGACTCAGCCATGACTACGATGTCATCAGCAAATCGAAGGTGAGTGATGTATTCCCCATTAATATTGATGCCAAGTCCTTGCCATTCCAGCAGCTTGAAGGAATCCTCCAGAGCAGCAGTAAACAGTTTTGGAGATATGACATCTCCCTGTCGTACTCCTCTTTGTAAGAGGATTTCCTTCGTGTGATTTTCCTGTACTTGGACATGTCAGTCCAAGTACAGGAAAATAGGTGGCGCTGTTTTACAAAAATTTCAATACTTCAATGTACCGATAATCTACACGGCATCACTGTGGGGATCTTAGAACCGCCCAAATTTTGACGGAATCGAAGGCTTTTTCACAGTCCACGAAAGCTAAGCATAGTGGCCGATTACTCCTCCGTCTTCTGTAAAATCTGCCGCAGCGTATGTATGTGCTCTATAGTACTAAAGCCTTTTCGGAAACCGGCTTGTTCGGAAGGCTGGAAGTCATCAAGCCTGCGCTCGAGACGATTCGTGATGACTCTAGAGAACAGCTTGTAGACATGGCTTAGCAGTGTTATGGGCCGGTAGTTCCTCAGTAAGGTTTTGTCACCTTTTTTGAAGAACAAGACCACACTGTTTGAGAGCCATTCTTATCTCATACAGTCTGATGTCCGGAATGTCTTCGGTATAGTGTCGGGTAAGCTTGGCTCTGGGGTCTGTCACCACATTAGCTGGCTCAGCACACCGAGGTATATAACTGCCCATAGAACCTCTATCTCCCGTAGCACCTCTGAGTTGTTTGACATCACACGTACATCTTCAGTCTTCAGCTTTGTCAGTTGGCTTAGCCCAATAGAAGCGTCTCTTGCGAACACTTTGGAGCCTTGGTTCCGCCTAATTGTCTCCTTAATACGCTGGGTATTAAAGGAGCGTAAATCATGTCGCAGGGACTTCTTAATCTGTCATTCAGCTGCCTATATGACTCAACTTCATCCGAAGTTTTCAGCGTCAAAGAACGTCGACTAGCCATGAGGTCGGGTCATGGTGACTTTTGAAAAACTTGGACCCTACCGTATGAACAGTTTCTACCAGCCTGCTATTTACATCTTCCACTGATGAACAGCTGTCCAGCCATTGAAAGCGATTCGACAGTTCAAGCTGAAGGCTCTCGGGGTTTTGGATATGTGCCTTCGATGGTCGAACATCTGGGTGTGTCGAAGATGGGGCGTATAACTGGACTATCTTAAGCGAATATCGCTTGGATATTCTAAGTACTAGACACGCTACCCTATTTGACACACTTCCGATGGCCACAATGTTCTCAATGAAAGACTTGTGATAAACCCAACACCACCTTGAGACTTCTGTTCGCCCTCCCGGTAGTAGAACAAGTGGCCAGACTGTAGGGTCACCGTATCCTCTCCCTCTCTTCGAATCTCCGATAGACCTATAACGTCCCAGCGCAACTTGTTCATTTCTTCTTCCAGCTCAACAGCTTCCCGTTCAGTCTCAAAGTGTGTACGTTGTGTGTTACGACGGCCAGTTGTAGTTTTTGGGGTGAAAGCCAGATCTCTGCCGGGGATTCATAGCACCCCTGGCCCGCCGTTACCGTGACCGCTACCGTAGCCAGGAATAGCGGGGCTGCTGGGGACTAGGGGCCTGGTTTCATTAGTTGTACTCGTTTGGAGGACTATTGCCTACTAGAACCACGCTGGTTATATAGCCAGGAACAAAGGAAAACTCCTGTTTCACCTGAGTTTTCCTTCTCTCGCACTACATGGTGTTGTGCGTTTGTCTCTTTGTCACCTCTTACTACTCCCTGAGACGAATAAGGGGTGGTGACATTTATATTCTTACGTCGTCACCACACGGCTGGTGCTTGACTTATAGCATATAGCAATAAATGATAAAACTTATCAATTATGGTAACAAACAATGCAAAATTATTTGCTAAGTTACTTCTCGTGCAAGACTTATTACTCAAAAAAGCACCAAAAAATATACACGAATAAACGTGCAATCGCACATTGCCTATACTTAACAACAAAGAACTAACAATGTCAAACGTTTTGCTGTTTATACACGTTTATTCTTGTGTAACAGAGAAAGTATAAAGCATGTAATAGTCACTTAAAATATTATTCTTGTGACAAAAAAATATATTATTTCAGTGGAAAAAAGGATTTCAATGCAATTACAGGCTTGTTTATGATCAAAAAATTCTACAAAAAAATGAGGAGTAAGAGGAGAGGCTAATGCAACGAAATACCAAATTTTTTTTGTGCAATGGCTATTACACGTTTATTCAGTGGGGCCATCGATATCACAATGTAGGTATGTATTTATATACCTTATTTCTGACAGTTTGTTTAAACATATATGTATGTGAAATATGTATTTTCACTTAAATGTTTCCTCAAGATAATGTAATAATTTTTGAGATGAAAAAACAAACAAACATCTATAATTAGACATATTTCATTTATTTTACTTAGTACACATAAATTATTTCGATTTCAGAGTGAGGTCAACACTATGTACTATCGGAGTATTTGGCGGTCGACCACCTATAAGGTGAAAATCGCTTGGCGCTTAAACGTCTGTCAAAGCAAGCCCCGCCAAAATTGTGGTCCGAGAGCCTGCAAGAATTTTTCGGTAGGTATATGAGGCAAGCTGAAAACTTGTCCTATACCTTTAATATTATAACTCAACACAAAACCGCAGACCTGGCTGAGTACCGGGGCTAAACCAAACCCCCAATTTTTCTTATTTTAAAATATATTTTATAATCCAAAAAAATATACTTTGTCAGTTCACCTGACAGGTAGAAGTTCCATCGAAATAATTTGTCTTACAACGTGAGTCTTATTTTTTAGTTATAAATAAAAAGATGAAAAATATTTTTGGGGTTTGCTTTAGCCCCGCTACTCACCAGCCAGGTCTGCAGTGTGGTGCTGGGATATAATAGGAGAGGTTCAGGATAAGTTTTCAGCTTGCCTCAAATACCTACCAAAAAATTCTTGCTAGCTCTCCTACTATTGGAACGTTTTTGCTTGGATTTTGACAGATTTTCTTTAAGTGCTCTTCTATTGGCCAGTGGGCGGGGCTATTGGCGTTTAAAGAAATCTATTTGAAAAGTGTACTACCGCCAGCGTTGCCGGTAGTACCTCGACCTCATATGTGGACCTCACAACAGCTTACCATCAGTTGGAGTGAGGTCATTCTCAGAGTAATTTATGAAAAAAAAAAATATTACCATCAAGATTGGTTACGATAATAATATTAATATGTAAAAATAATAAAAAAAAAAAGAGTTTATTGACCAAGTACAATTGTTATAAAATATATACATCATAAATACCTAAACTAGGTCTAACCTTTTCTTATAGGCATCTATGCTCCTTATCCTATAGGCTGTGTCTAATACATGGTAATAATTTTAATTTTGCTAGTAAGGAAAACAAACAGAAGTTACATTGCAAGTAGTAAATATTGGTGTGCGTACCTGTATTTCTCTACACTTTATATTTAATTTAGGTTTGAGTTACTAGTGTGTATACTGTAGGTGTTTATTTTAAATAAATAAATAAGTAGTATAATATATATAATAATATATTATAGATTACTTGATAAAGTGGGATATGTGTGTATGTATAATTTGTGAAAAATGTAAATATAATAATTAATATAAATAATATAAATTTTATACATAGCATTCTTAACATTTTAAAATCTAATGATTTACCTAGAGTTAAGTAACGTTGCTACGCAATTACAGCCAATAGTCCTCTGTATCATCATAATCTTGTAAAAGTAGCCATTCCTTTATCAAAGACTTACATTCATGTTTAGATTTGTTTATTATGATGAATTTTTTATTAATTTTTATATAGAAAAGGGCCACTGAAAGGAAAGAACCGTTGAATGAATTTGGTTTTGAAATGAGGAATGTTAATTTTTGAGTCTTTACGTCTACTATCTTTCTGATCTATGAGTTTTGGGTCATAAAGAGCATGTTGTTTCAGTACGACTTCTAAGTAGTAAAGCTGTCGCACTGTAAGTACTTTGTACTCAGAGTATAGTCGTGCAGTGGGATATCTATACGGGAGACGGTTTAAGACTTTCAGCACAGCTCGTTGCGCTCGTTCCAATGGAAGCAGTATGGTTTTGTGTGCTCCTCCCCAAACACTTACGCAATAAAGCAATATTGATTGGCACAGTGCAAGGTACAGTGTTCTGAGCAGCCTATCATTAGCAACATCTCTAACTTTCTTAAAAAGGGCAGTAAGTTTACGTACCCGCTGTGTTAGGACTTTAATGTACGGACCAAAGGTTAGGAGTGAATCAATAATTATGCCTAAATATTTTACTGTAGAAACCCTCTCTAGCCCTGGACACGTACATGTATTATTGTCTTTACAGTTATAACTATGTGCTTTAATGATGTATTTATGATTAGGTTGTGTTTTGGCAGAAATAGAAAACGTTAATATTTTGGTTTTGTCAGTATTCAGTGTAAGTAAGTTAGATGTAAGTTTATTATGTATTATTGTAAATCCTCTTTGAGCGTCATTGAAAACCTGCGTCCAGTCGTTACCGCTAAAAACGAGCGCCGTGTCATCTGCAAATGCCATTATTTTACCATTCTTTAAGTATGTGTTAATAACATCATTCACATATATCAAAAAGAGGGTAGGTCCTAGGACGCTTCCTGTGGAACTCCATATCAAAGGGGCAGAGGATCGCTGACAAAGGTGTCAATTTTGACTGTTTGTTGTCGGTCGCTGAGGTAACTTTTGAATAATTTGAGCTGCTCACCACGCACTCCAATAGATTCTAGTTTGTCAAGAAGTATGGTTGTGGATACAGTGTCGAATGCTTTCGCTAAATCTAAAAAGATACTGAGGCATTTACGTCCTGCATCTAGTTCTGTAGCAAGAAAATCGGTCAGCTTCGACACTGCATCGTTAGTGGATTTTCCTCTACGGAATCCATGTTGATTAGGGGAGAGCAGCTCTCTAGATTCAAGGAACCGTACAAGTCTTGAATTAATTAGTTTTTCGAGTATTTTTGAGAGAGAATTTAAAATAGATATAGGTCTGTAATTGTTGGGGGATTTAGTGTCACCTGATTTGTGGATTGGTATTGTTCTGGATAGTTTCATGAGAACTGGGAAAGTAGAATTAGCGAAAGAGAGATTACTAATATGAGTTATGAGCGGAACGAGTGTAGTCATATTAGTTTTTTTGTACCGACATATCGATACTTTAAATCTCAAATGGCGTAACCACCAAAACACTACTTTTCAGGAGAGCAGAAAAACAAAAACAATTTTTTTCTTTTTAATATAACTTTATCAATTTTAATACAACGAAAAGGTTTTATGCATCAAATTTCTTAGAATTTTGAGATAAAGGTTTCAGTAGGAACTCTTTGTACCTAAATCTTATATTTAACAAACTAGAAGTCGGTTACGACTTGTGAAAATATAACAAAAAGGCGTTTACGCCCAATAAAAATCACCATTTTTAAGAGGTGAAGGTGTATCTCCAGTAAAAAAATATTTTTTTTGCATTAAACTAATTTAATAATAAAAGAAAACGTACAATTTTCACTCTGTATTACGCTTTTACAAAGTTACGCCGTTTGACAATTTTTCATAGTGACCCAATTTGGATGAAGAATTTTGGAATACAGAGAAACTGCACTAAGATATTTACGTACCTAAATCGATTAATTTTGTCATTTGTAACCCCCGCTGCTGTGTATTCACCATAAATTCATCTATATATTTAGCCATTTTCGAACTTTTGCGCATAGATTGCCTTCCTCCGTGTATTTATTATTTTTGTGACCGTTACGTTGACTTTGGCGCGTTATTGGTCTTTGATCCTGATTTGTGTTTGAACATTGATTTAAAATGCCGAAACAAGGAAAAGCAATAAATAGCCAATGTCTCCGCACTCTTAATCCCCCGCGCATAAATACTAACAATAATAATGACAATCATGTGTTCAGCGATGTTGGGTGTAAACGCCTTTCTTTTGTATTGCAATTTCGAAAAATAGCGTGTCTTACGAGTTACGCCAGAAAATTATGTCACTTACACCCTTTTTTTTTTGTCATTTTTTTCACGTCACAATAATTTCTAGGGGCGTAAACACCAAGTAAATTAGACTAAGCCTTTTACGACCTGTTTACCTTATGAAAAGTGTTCAAATCTATAAAAAACATTGGGTCGTAATAACCTTTTTTTTGCGAATTTGAGGATTTTAAATATACAGATCGATAGAGAGAAAAACTGAATAAAACTGCATTAAAAAGTCATTTTGACCAAAGTGGCGGTTACGCCATTTGAGAGTTAAGGTAGCGATATAGTTTAATACGACTTTCAATTGATCTGAAACCACAGACGTCACTTTTTAATTAATGCCGGGAAAAACAACATTATGCAGTTTTAATAAAAAACATGATGCAAACATACAATTGAAAAAATTGTTTTTTAACAACAGGTTGATAAATATTAGTGGTAGTGTTAGTTGCTATTCACAAGCAAATAAACTTATTTCATTTCATTTCATTTAGTCTTTATGGGTCTACACGCGATATTAGGAGTAGCAAATTACATAGCTACTTATTGCCGGACCAAATAATAGTCAACCACGCTGCCCAAGTGCGGGTTGGTCTACTACACAACCTTGGATTTTCTTTGCAGTTGTGCAGGTTTCCTCACGATGTTTTCCTTCACCGTCAAAGCGTCGAATAATCGTACATATGAATTTCAAATATGGTACGTGGCGGGGTTTGAACTGACGACCTCTCGCGTGGCACGTCCTTAACCACTCGGCCATCGTATTTCTCCTTAGCGGCTGATCCAATAAAACAGTTTTTATGCAAATGTAGATATTAATTCTCTGAATGCCTTGGCCTCATATATGCCTATAAAATCCTTCTATACCTTTGAATACATTACGTTAATATATGTAATACATAAATTATTTGATCAGACTGACTGGCTCGGTGGAACAGTGGTTAGTGACCCTGACTAGCGGTTCCAAGAGTAGTGGGTTCGATTCCCACTCCAGAAAATATTTGTGTGATGAATATCATTGATTTTTCCGTGTCTGGGTGTGAATATGTATTTATAAATATCTATGTACGTATATCAGTCTCTGACGCCCATAGTACAAGCTCTGCTTAGTTTGGGGTCAGATGACTATGTGTGGAAATGTCCCAGATATTTTTTTTTTACTAAATCTTTATATTTTTTTTATTCTGACAGCGCCAGTCGGCTTTTTGTATGTACGTATGTATGTATTGTTATACAGTTCTTTAAATTCAGTTTGGTGACAGACAGACGGACAGACAACGAAGACAGAGTAATATTTATAGTCCCACTTATATTTTTTTCGTATGGAACAATAAAAAAAAACAATTTAAAACCTACCACTATTTTTCTAAATGATTACGAGTATGGCTTGGAGCCTTGTCATCATCACCGAACTAGGTATAGGCATGTAACAAATTGCCTCTTCACTAATAGTTCCTGAGCGACCTTACTTCTTCTTCTTATCGTATGGTTGATGAACAACCTGGTGTCAGAGTTTAAACCACCCGTAGGCTTCTGACATGGCTTCAAACACCGTTGAAAAATCTCTCAGGTGTGCTGGTTTCCTCACGATGATTTCCTTCACCGTTAAAGAGTCGAATGATGGTACGAGTACATATGAATTTCAAATTTGAAAAGCACATTGGTACCTGGCGGGGTTTGAACTGGCGACCTCTCGCATGGCAAGCAACGACCTTAACCACTCGGCCATCGACGCTTTTTAATCTTTACTTATAAAACTTATTGCACTTTAGTAAACTCTTTTTAGTGACTGGATCGTAGAATACGGATGTCCGTTTGTTTATCAAGCAATTACCAGGTTCACAATAGAATAAATAGCGAATCAAAGTTCATCCATATTTAATAATGCAGCGATAATTGCTAGTTATTACCAACTTACAAATGAAACGCAGTGTTGTGGAATAATTAAGGAAAATAAATAGGATAAAAAGGTTTGAAGTAGTTATCATTATTCTTAGTATATCTTTTCTTGCACCAAACTCGGTTATTATATTGATTCGCTGTGTAAAATGTCTGGGAATATAGGAGGGAGCGGACACTTTATTCAAAATTATATTTGTGCATTATAACTATTCACTCTATTTTTCATTGCATAACTGCATAAGCTAACACGATATCAGATTAATATGTCACATTGTCCGATGTTTCATTAAAAATTCTGATACCAGAATCAAACGGTGGGATCTTGGCCTATTATAGTACAAGTTCATTGTCAAGATCACGCGCGGCATGGAACCGGTTGCCCTTGATCTTGGGTCAAACTTGCATCACTAATGCTCCACGCCTGCACGTGCTTTATATGTTAGTATCGTATATACATGTATACTAATATACATATACGTATACATTATGTCTCCGCGAGCATCTCACGTGATCACTTTTTTAAAAGTATAAAGCAAAGTAACTTCCCGCGTCAGTCTATCCCTATATATCTTTAAAACTATGCAAATGTGTTGATTTCAAATAGACAGAGGGATTCATAAGCAAAGTTTTTAGCTATCCAATGTGAAGCGGGGCAGGTCACTAGTTGTAAATAAATATTACGAAACTATAAATAACACTAGCTTTCCGCCCGCGACTTCGTCCGCGTAGAGACGTTTAACGGGTAAAACATTACTTCCTTATAGCGCAGTCGGTTAAAAAGTAGCCTTTAACCTTTCCTAGGCTCTGGACTATATCTGTACCAAATTTCATTTAAATCGGTCCAGTACTCTATGCGTGAAAGCGTAACAGACAGACAGAGTTACTTTCGGATTTATAATATTAGTAAGGATTGATCTGATTACGAGTTTAGTTCCTTAATCACTTGTGTGACGGATATCAAGAAACAATAGTATGCACAATAATCAACTAAATCACAAACAGAACAAACAATGATATTCATAAGATAAATATTTGCCCGGACTGAGAACCGAATCCACGACCCACACGTACAGTCCACGGGAACCTGGGTCACTAACCACTGTGCCACCGAGCCTGTTACAAACTTACTTTGTTGCAACCGTTGAAGGGTTCAAAATTAGTATTTTGGTGTTTCGGAATCCACTTACCTACTATTTGATTGTTATTCTTACCTGCAACATAATAGAAATAAACATATTAATCAGTAGTATAGGAATTGTCGACAGGGGAAGACCAAGAAAGACCTTCCTTGACCAAATAGGTCAAATCTTGAAGAGAGGTGAAATCAAAAGGACACGTAATCGACGAGCGTGCATGAAGAGGATGATGGATGTAGAAGTGAAAGTGGTGTGCCAGGACCGTAGCACATGGTAGGAAGGGATCTCTGCCTACCCCTCTGGGAAAAGACGTGTTTTATGTATGTTCGTATGTATAGGAAATTTACCAACTGTGCAGGACATGTTATAGTGCACAAGCGTGTGCGCAAACACAAGTGCACTACCTGTTCCCACACTCCAAAATTGGGTGTGACGCAATGAGTTCAGGTGCTGGCACTGCCATTTCTAATACATAAATATCTGGGACATTTCCACACACGGTCATCTGACCCCAAACTAAGCAGAGCTTGTACTATGGGCGTCAGAGACTGATATACATACATGTATATTTACTAGCGGCCGCCCGCGACTTTTTCCGAGTATTAATGGGTTATAATAGCAATGATGTTTTAAAATAGCCTACATGCCTTGTAAAATTTGTTATTTATTAGTGAAAGTTCCGTCAACGTTCTCCCATAGTAGGTCCCCCGTAACGTGCTTTTCGAGGCACGGGCGTTCAACCGCCAACTTCCTAACTCCGGGCTGAGTAATTTCATTACAGAAAAAGTCGGTCCTCCCTCCTCTCGGTCCTAACGCAGCACTTGCTACCAATAGACCAACGAGGCAGTAGGCACTTTATACATGCTAAATAAATTAATTTAATTGCCAGTTTAATTAAATCGAATGACCCCATACTAAACGCGCCGTGTCGTGCGCCAATTATTTTAATTAAACCCTCACAAATCAGCTGTTCTGTCTAATTGCATTTGACAGCAACTTTAAGGACATTTAAAGCGCCCGAAGGAACAGGCTCAATACTTAGTACCTTAAAGTACAATTTCTTTTTTGGTTAGATTTGACTTGGCCAGTTTTCATTATAAATATCTGGGACACTTCCACACATGGTCATCTGACCGTCGGACTGATCAAACTAAGCAGAGCTTGTTCTATGGACTTCAGGGACTGATATACATACATAATATATTTTTAAATACATACTTAAATACATAATCACACCCAGACACGGAACAAACACCGATGTTCATCACACAAATATTTGTCCCGAGTGGGAATCGAACCCACGACTCTTGGAACCGCCAGCCAGGGTCACTAACCACTGTTCCACCGAGCCAGTCAACAGGGGAAGACCAAGACAGACCTTCCTTAACTAAATAGGTCAAATCTTGAAGAGAGGTGAAATCAGAAGGACACGTAATCGATGAGCATGCATGAAGAGGATGATGAAATAAGTAATTTTAATAAAGTAAATTAAGAGAGTTTAATACTCATTAAAAATTTTAATTTAATGACTATTAATGTGCATTTAGATTTTTCGTAGAGCTTGGTAGTTGGTACTCTTACATTTAAATTTTTTATGCTATTTAACTTGGTTTTCCACTTTTTTCAGTTTATATTTATCAGTTATATTTATTTATTTATAAGTCACGTAATATTTTTTCTCTGTCAAATGTTGTTATTATAATTATTATCTCAGATAATCTTTAACTTATTGTGTAAAGACTGAAATAATTTCTATAAATCTGTGTATAATCATAATATTATACCAAAATAATATTATTTTAATCGAAATTTATGTAATTTTAATAATTTTTAAGATTATTTTGGAAGAGCAAGGCTTTCCCAACACAGACGTTTTATGACTACCTTCTGGGAAGCCCCGGTAAGGAGTTTGTTAAAAATTTTATGCAAATAAATTACATTTTATTTTTCATATTTTTTTCAGTTTGTAACCGTTTTTCCCGTTACCGACCACGAGCGCTGTAAAGAGCTCGAAACGTCGGGTCTCTAACATGTTTAGAATACACGCGAGTTTAATCCTTAAAACTAGTTTTCTTTCAAATCAAGTTCACTTCTGGACATAGGCCTCCCGAAACTTAAGGAATCCCTTGATCATATTTAGGGGTAAGTAGCTTAAGTTAATGATGTCATAGACTGTCTCTATAGAAAGAAAAAATACGTTTATTTAGTGACAACAAAAATAACTTATACTAAAAATAATAACAATATATTTAAAAAATTCAAAGTATGCCACTAAAAAGGTATCCCCCTAATCATATGTCTTGGAATCGCAGACTCCACGACACTAATCATTACTAATATTATAAACGCCAAAGTAACTCTGTCTGTCTGTTACGCTTTCATGCATAGAGTACCGATTTAAATGAAATTTGGTACAAATATAGTCCAGAGCCTGAGAAAGGACATAGGCTACTTTTTAACCGACTGCGCTATAAAGAAGTAATGTTTTACCCGTTAAACCTCTCTACGCGGACGAAGTGGCGGGCGGAAATCTAGTCTTCCATATAGCATATTTATTACCTAGTGCTCAATTGCACCGGGAAGGAGTCGTGGGTTCGATGCCCATTTTGGGCAACTGAGATAACGAGTTAGTAGACGCTATACAAAATACACGTGAAATTTTAGTGGTTGTTTTCCCGCAGTAAAATTATTCTATCTCAGTAGCACATTAGATTTGTGTAGTTCTTTTTTATTAAAATCAATAAATGCCAGTTTTACAAAAAGTTTAACCGAAACTCGAAAGCACCTTCGAACCACTTTACCTATTACTTAGGGCGGGCGGGCTTTTTAGCTTTAAGCATCGATTTCATGCGGTAAGCAGTAGCTGATTACGTCACATCTTATAAAAGAACGATAGCTTCTGTAGTTTTCGAGTTTGAAAACTATTATTTTGAAAATTTGAAAAAAAAAATTTTTTTCAACAAATTATTTGTATGATTTGATAGTATTACTAAAGGCAAATCGTTCTGCCACGGGAAAACAACCACTCAAATTTCACGGTGTAGTAGTCAGGATATTTTTAAGAGCACAAAAGTCTTAATAGATTTTCTAAGTAATTCGTTGGAAATTATCTCGAACAGTCTAAATATAAATGCCAAGGCATGGGTTTCGATAACCGTTAAATATTAATTAATCATAAAAGGATTCCTCGAAATTGTTATCCCATATAATAATAGGGTTGGTCGGAAATATTTTATTAAGCAATTAGAGAGAATCTGAGAATGGTTCCGTACCCTTAGTATACCAACAAGGGATTCTGTATCAGTGTCTCCTATGCATTTATCTATATTTTTAAATCTGTAAAAAAAATTAAGTGTCTATTTGTAATATAACAAAACGAAATATTACAAATAAGAAACGAAATAATTAGAGAACGTTGTGGTGTGAAAAAAAGGTGTAGTGACTAAAGTTGAGAAAGGTATGCTTAGATGGTTTGGTCATGTTGAGAGGATGAATGAGAAAAAAATAACTTTTGTCCTATCTCAGTCTCTAAACTATCCATATACCAAATTGTATTAAATAGGTTCCGTATTTTTTACGTAAATAACGATAGACAAACATTTTAAATGTTAGTAAGGATTAGAATAGAATGGAAAACATTTATTGATCATTAAATTAAAAATACAAACCTAAATTAAAACATACTATGACAAATATTATGATTTAAACTATGAGGATCATAGCATATAGACGCGACGTTTCCTATTTTTTTTACGAACAGCCAACCAACCTCCCAAAGACAAAAGCGTGCAGGTAAATAGCTCAAAAGATAAGATAAGATAAGATACCGATTAACAGCTGATCGCCGATGTAGGTTGTAATTAAAAGTTGAAGGGACAGAGATGGCCATGCGACCTAGTTTCGCCGATCGATCGGGTCGTTGCCCCCGCGACCCGTATCTAAAGGTGACGAAGCCCGATAGATGAGGAAGATATATAGATATATATGTGTATCAAATTTCATTGAAATATTGTATAGATAGAAAAAACTCATTATATAACAGCCTCGTTGGTCTATTGGTAGCAAGTGCTGCGTTAGGACCGAGAGGTCCCCGGTTCAAGTCCGGGGTCGTGCAAAATTTGTGTGAGTTTTTCTGTAATGAAATTACTCAGGCCTGAATTAGGAAGTTGGCGGTTGAACGCCCGTGCCTCGGAAAGCACGTTAAGCCGGTGGTCCTGCGCCCGATCTCTCATCGGTCATGTCGGATTGCCGTCTCACCGAATCATGAGAGTAAGGGAATAGAGAGTGCACTTGTGTTTGCGCGCACACTTGTGCACTATAATATAGTTCAGAGCCTGAGAAAGAATATAAGTTACTTTTGATATGACAGTGATATAAATTAGTAATAAACAATATGGTACATTGTGCGTGTGCCTGTCGACCTCATATTTGGATCTCACTATTCCTTACCATCACAGGTGGAGTGAGGTCATCTTGTTAGTACATTATAAAAAAAAAAGTCAAATCAACCAATCAACTACAATAAAAAGTAATCAGTTTTTCGCTCTCACAAAGCATACAATATTGTGTAGGCTAAAATATTACTCAATAAAAAATATAGGTCACAAAAATAAAAACAGGTACGAAAAGTAACAAAAACCTCCGTTAAATGGCGACCCAGTTACCCTTGCAGGAAGTTCCCTTTCAATCTAACTTAAACGATAAACCACATTAAAATGAGCCCATTCCTCGAAAGACGAAGGAAGGAGGAGTTTGGAGATATAAAGCGTCGATGGCCGAGTGGTTAAGGCCGTTGCTTGCCATGCGAGAGGTCACCAGTTCAATACCAATCAAATCAAATTATTTATTAAGCCCTTCACAATTTAGGTCCTTAAAAGTACTAAACTTATTCTATTAAATTAGGTGACTTACAACCCAAAGTGTGAGGGACTGGTGCCTGAAAAAGGTTACAAAAGAGTAACCTGAGGGCCTACCATGAGTTGGCTATCGTAAACTTACGTACGTTAAAAACCTATCGAGTTGTTTTTTCATATGGCCGATTGTAGTTCTTCGCGTAACCACCAGCCGGCGCTGTACATGTTTTTCATAGACATATTTACGTAGTCGATATCGAGCGCGTAAGTTTTAAACTCATGGTAGCCCGACTGGGAATACTGGTCACCAGAAATAATGCGTTTACCGATAATAATGCGTTTTTGAAATTTGATATTTATATGTAAGGTTATTCGTCGCTTTAAGGGTGAAGGAAAACAATGTGAGGAAACCAGCACACCTACGAAGAAATTCTGAGGTTGTGTAGTCGACCAACCCGCACTTGGCCAGCGTGGTTGACTAAAGCCTGATCGCTCTAGTTTAGGATAGGCCCCAGCAGTGGGAACGTGTGTGGGCTGATGATGGTGATATATAACATCACGCTGCGACCAATAGGAGCAAAGTTACAATGGAAAATGTGTAAAAAAAGGGGTGGAAACGTGGACGAAGTCGCTGACACAGAAAGTATAAAATAACTGGTAATTTTACAGGGGTGGCAACTTTAATAGCTCCTTAGGTGCGAAGGATAAGTTAATAAATATAATACCTTTTGTAATTTATTTCATTTATACTTTCTTTATTTATTGAACAGCCAGAGACAATTTCATTAGAGAATACATAAAATTCACATACAAAAGTGACACAATAAAAACGTAAAAATCTATTGAATGCAGCCGTTTTTTCAGGTTAAAGTGATGTTTCACAACATCAAATATAGGTATAACATGCCTCTTTTTGCATTGTCGGTTAAAACTTTGAGAATTACACGTAATATTTCTTTATGTTTACGTCACAACGCAACAAAGTCATTGCCAAACTTTTTATACAGTTTTCCCTTTGTTTTTATATTTCTTTGAAGTTTGGAAGTACATAAGTATGACATAAAATTTTAGTAGGTACCATCACAGAATGTGTATCGGTACCAAAGTGAAGTAAAAACAAACAGTTGCCATGAGAAACACATCCATTATTACTTAGGGTACCTTACTCAAAGGACGAAAACGGGACCCTATTACTGAGGCTGTCCGTCTGTCTGTCACTTGTCTGTACATAGTAATATCTCAAGAACGGTGATATGTTTCACGGATGATGTATTTCTGTTGTGATAACAATAAATACTGAAAATAAAATACAACAATTTTTGAAAGGGTTCTCCCAAACTGCAAATGTGTTTTTTTTTTACAATATTTGTACGGAATCAGAACTAAAACGTTTGAACTTCATTCATTAAATTATAGGCAATTATTTGAAATGAAAGACGATATTTTACCTGTCCTGGTCTAAATTAATACAAAATTTTTACAACTGTATTTTTCTTCGGGTGTATATTTTTATTCTTTTCTGTCTGAAGATTAAAAAGCAGAGGGTCCGTAATTGGAACTTTCTTATTTAAATATTAATTTATAAAATGATGAGTCGAGAAACGTCATTGGTTTATTATTCATACTTATTATTTAAAGAAGGTACTTTAAGGAGACCGGCGGCGGAAAAAGGGCACCTTATAATAATCATCAGTGAATTTGCATAATATATTTTCTGACCTAGATTTTTTTAACGAAGTTAGAGGTCTTATAATATAGGATCACTAGTGACCCGCCCTCGCTTTGCTTCGGTATATTTTACACCATAACAAAAACCATAAGTGCCTGTGTGCAGGCCTCACACCTAGCGATTTTTGGGCGATTTCGATTAAACAATCGCCGCGAGCTCGCAGCGATCACGCCGCGATATCGCCGCGATTTTGCCGCGATTTCGCCGCGTGCTGCGTTTATATTTCCAACATGAACGGACCTGTGCTGTAGAATGCGGCGCATGCGCTAAACGGGTAGGTTGGATGATGCGTAACCGCGCGTAGAGCTTGTTACAATTTGTTACATGAAATACGGTTAAATATAAACTAGAAATGTGAGTGGTTCTTTTCCCGAAGTAAAATTATTCTATTTTATTGTGCTTTTTTTCAATTCATACCAATAAATACCAGTTTAAAGAAAGTGATAACCGATACACGAAATCAAGCTCTAACCGCTGTATTACTAAAGGCGTAGAGCTTCTTTTGCTTTAATCGTCAATATCGTGCGGCAAGCAATAACTGAATACGTCACATCTCTTAAAAGAAACGCTTTTCACGCTTTTGAATTAGATGATTCTTTTTGAAGAATTGTTTAAAATAACTAGCATGATTCGATAGTGCTGGTAAGAAAAATACCACTTTTTAAAATATCAAGTTACTTTCCGTAGTATTCTCGATAAAATCGGAATTCCAAACCAGTGGTACAATCATAAAGCTGTATAGGCGTTTTATTAGTGCTTACAAAATAAAATAAAATGCCTATTCGAATAAAGTATTCTTCATTTAATAACACAAACCAATATAAAAGCACTTGCTTTGATCACCCAAAATATGAAGCCACAAATTTGCTTTGTGAACTGCACTCACATAGTGGTAGAAATTATGATTTCAACATTTCTGTGTGAACACGAAAATCTTTTGCCTTTCCGGGGCTGACAGCCAGGCTGTAATTTGGGTCCCTTTCATTCGAAAAGTGTAAAACATTCCGTGTAATTGGATCCAATTTGTTTCGAAACGAACTTTGAACGGTGGATTTCAGTTTTGATACATTTTTACTACACCTTTTAGTTCTATTTAGGTTTGTTATACTCTCTTTTCACAGTTTTCTCTCTTTTTCAAGTTATTCTGTGTTCTTCAAATCGGTTCACTTTAAACGTTACTTACTAAAGTCTTAAAACTTTCTAAAATAATGCATTGTACAATTTAAAATTAAAACTAGTGGAAAACTAATGTTTTTTGGAAGATGAAATTATAGTCTTCTCGTGTCCATTATCGCTGTAAAATCTTATTTTACGCTAATTTTATCCCTTAAAGTTTCATATTTCCATATATGCTATGTAACCAATTTTGATTGGGTTTGGATGAAAATACAATGACATGATAAGTAACAAGGATTGATTTTTTTCTTTTTCATTCCCTAACTTCAAGACACGTCATTAATACAAGTACTAGAAGGTAGTATAAAAAACGTGAGTTTTGGGCAGACCAATTGGCCTAGTGTCCTCATTTCGACCGCGGAGATAAGGCAGGGACCCAATTATGTGGAGAGGGCCTGAGGGCAGCTGAGGGCCGCTGAGGGCCGCGGAGGGCCGAATGCCTCAGGTGGAGATATTGTTCTTTTATATTTTAATAGATTAGAGGTTTTTTGTGCAGTGACAGTGCCAATAATCAATATTTTTCATCAAAAAGTCATGTTCTTTCGCACTTAAGGAACTGAATTAAAAATAAGGATTGTAACTATCAGCAATGGTTTCCTACTTGAAGATAAACTTCTTTTGGCAGGTTAAAAATAATATTCTATGGTAGTATCAACCCTTAAATGCATGCTGTGTCGAAATGTTAACATACTACTTTGAACTCTAACCGCATAAACTTGAAAACCAATGGAAAAAAAATTGTTAATTCATGCATTTAAGGGTTAAAAAAATTGATTATCTTTTTTCAGTAATAAAAATACAACCTTTGTTAACAAGGCATTCCTGTAAAGAGATTTTTGAAATCTGTCCCGTATTTGTCTTTATCGAGTATATTTCTTATATACCTAAATCATTATCATGACAATGGCGTCGAAAAAAACTTGAACGAAACTTTCATTTCCACACGATAAATTAATTATAAGCTTCAAGAAGGTTTTGTCTACAAACTTGTCTGTTTTATCATTCATTAATTCTGAGAATTTCACGGAAACTTTCGATTTGGGCTCCGTCCCTCCGTTATTCTACTTTCAACGGAGCTTTAATGGTTTTCAAATCAACTTTCATAAGTTTTTTTTTTTCTGTAACTGAGGAATATGAGACGCTTGTTTATAAACAGAAAGCTTAATTGAGGCTCTATAAAGCTTTTTCTACTAATGATGGAGCTTTTATGAACTTTTGGTAGACGTGAAGTAAATACGGATTTTATTTTAGTAAACATGATATACCCGGGATATTTAGGTACCATGTTTTTTTTACTTTATGTTTGGGACTTCATGTGAAGTCATTTATCGGACAAAATATTACTTCCTTGTAGTAAGGTCGTGAAAAGGTATCATTTTTCCTTTCACACCATCTTTGTACCCAATTTCATTTGAATCGGCTCAGTAGCTTTGAATTGAAATTGCGACTGGCAGACATAATTACTTTAGAATTAGCAATATCACATACATACATAAAATCACGCCTTTTTCCCAGAAGGGTAGGCAGAGATCACTTCCTGCCATGTGCTACGGTCCTGGCACACCACTTTCGCTTCATTCCCATTCATCAACCTCTTCGTGCACGCTCGTCGATTACGGGTACTTTTGATTTGACCTTTGCAATATTAAACTCTTTTTCAGATAAGATGATCCCTGTGACAATTCATTGTGTTCTGAATCACGCATCTTACGATTGACAAACGAAAATAATTTTATTGCACACTTTTTCATTTTATTGCAGCGTCATTATGAAAAATATTAAAATAAATATTTTTATACTTTTAAATGACAATCAGTATCGTTTAGTTTAATTTAATGTAATAGAACATTTAAAAAATACCTATGCAGTTCGTATACGTAGAATGGAACGTAGTAACTCTGACTAAGTTCCATTCTACGTAATACGAACTGCATAGGTATTTTAAAAAAAAATCTATTACTTTAAATTAAACTAAACGATACTGTTTCCCTTTTAAAAGTTTAAAATTATTAATTTAATATTTTTCCTAATGAAGCCGCAATAAAATTAAATAAGTGTGCAATAAAATTATTTTCGTTTGTCAATCGTAAGATGCGTGATTCAGAACACAATGAAGTGTCACAGGGATCATCTTAGCTGAAAAAGACTATAGTATTAGTATTATATTAGATACCAAAAGGGTTTTCGCTCAGTATAAGGTGAGGAAGGTTTTTATGTATAATATATGCCCGAAGCGAAGCAAAGTCGGTTCACTAGCTTCATATAAATGTATATCCTAATATGATGGTAATATGTACCTAACAATCACTAGCCCATATACGTCCCCACTGCTGGGGCACGGGCCTACCCTAAACTAGGGCGATAAGGCCTTAGTCAACCACGCTGGCCAAGTGCGGGTTGGTCGACTACACAACCTTAGAATTTCATAATATGTGTGCAGGTTTCCTCGCGATGTTTTCTTTCACCGTTTAAGCGTTGGTACCTAACAATACCACAGACTAATACAAAGCCTATTTTATACTCCGGCAAAAGAGTGACGTCACTACTTAGCAAACGTGAGCCAATATCCGGCGGGTATGACGACACGAGGGTCCCGCGCCGCCATTTCCGGTGCGGGAGACTTCCGGCGAATTAGCTTATGAGTGGAGCTTCCCTTTGTGGGGGAGGATTAGTGGCACATGTTGGTACACATAAAGCCTTTTAAGGTTCCCAACAGGAAAATTGGACTCTAGTACTTGACTTCGCTCTCCGTCCGCCCGTCTGTCAGTCTCCAGGCTGTATCAAGAACGGATCACCGTAGCTATCAAGTAGCTACCAATAACAGTTGAAATATGCACTAAATCTATACTTAACTAGCTGACCCGACAGACTTCATCCTGTCAAAAAAATGTGAAAAAGAAAAGGGCTGTTTTTAGGGGTTTCCCGGCAATTATTCGATTTTTTCTCGCCGTAAGAACCATCCTTGGACTTCAACGAACATTTAAAAAAAAGAATTGGCCAAATTGGTTCAGGCGTTGTTGAGTTATGCGCTTACCAACACATTTTGCGATTCATTTTTATATATAAGAAGATATTATAAAGCTGAAGCACTTGGCCGGTTTTTTTCTGTTCTTTTCTGGTGCAATGTAATATAATAATTGTTTTGTCAAAAAGTGGCTGAAGGACTGCCACTTTATTACCCCACGACGTAATACGAGTACGTCACAACAAAAACTTTTACGGCATGCTAGAGTTTAGGAGTGCTCCTGTCTCTCATGCCAGGAGACAAGGGTTCGATTCCCACCCCCGACGCGTTACACGTGCCCATCACACAATGGTGTCTCTACAATTATGGAAGTTCCCGTGTCTGGGTATCTTACTAATATCATAATTACTCTGTCTGTAGCTTTTATTTATTTGTTTATTTAAATTTGACACACCAACAATACAGGCAGAAAACATAACAACCATAAATTACACATTATACATCAGTTACAGCTTTCAAGCCAAAACAAATGGACATGAAAAGCTAGTTATTATCATCAAACTAATATCATACATATACAATTTTAAACTGTCATGGTTACACACATTAGAAAACTGAAAGTGTCCGGGATATTTACCATGTTGTTTTGTTTTAATTAAAACAAAACAACATGGTAAATATCCCGGACACTTTCAGTTTTCTTATATCATAAAGAGAAAAGATTTTGAAACATTCTTTCTTCGTTGGGAAGCTACACTCTTTCCGATGAACATTGGCTATGTGCTATGTTTAAGAGATATAGGTAATATACACAGTATTACCTTTAATGTGTATATCACTGATATTCGTAACACAAGTGCATAAAGTTACTCACTTATCTTTACTTAGGCCGCATTAATATTAGCCGCAAAGTGCAGTGCGGACCTTAGTGCGTTACGTCATCAATTTTAGTCTATATGGGTTATTACATAGCTACTTACTGCCCAACGTTCGCTCACGTCCATGATTGGTGTAACCCAGTCGAAACGTCGGCAGTAATAGCAATGTATTTCCTACTCGTAATATCGCGTGTAGACCCATAAAGACTAATATATTTAGTGTAATGGAACGCGACAGTCTAAAATCTTACATAAGCAGTACCTACGGCCAAAATTAATCAGCAATAGAGCCTGTTTCATCTCCGCTGAGAGATCTACGTGTAGCCAAGTGAGAGATAGATTGAAGCCCTAATTGAGGTTAAAATGAGGCCAAGTTCTGTTCATTATGTTAGCTTAAGATTAATCTTAACACAATGAGGGCAAATAAATAATTTGCTCGTATACGGATTACTTTGAAAGCGTATGGGGATAAACCTATTATGCTGTAGAAGATTAACATGTAAGATTTAATAAATATCACACGTACCAATTCTAAAATTAGTTAAGCACTTGTATACCCAAATGTACTAAAAATAATACTCACAGACACGGACCAAATATCAATGTTTGTCACACAAATATTTGTCCCGAGTGGGAATCGAACCCACGATACATGGTAAGAGACAAGGGCACCACCCAATGCACCAGTCAAGATACAAGTATGATAATGCCTTAATTTTGTATACATTCTATTTATTTTCCCCAACTTTATAAAGATAACACATATTTTACAAAGAGCTGTCTATCGAAAAATATCACTTTTAGCTGTATCATCTTAAAAAAAATCAATTCGTTCTAAGCTGAATTTGAAACCATTGACTTAAACTCTATATTTTATGCAAAATACTTTATGATTAAGCCAATAAATAAACATGTTTAACTTGGCTCCTTCTCTGCCATGCGCCGTAATGTTTGAAACGTGATCAATCATTGGTTAAATTAATTAAGAAGAATCTATGCATTATAATATTGATAGCATCTTGGGAGTGATTAAGTAACTCTTAATTTAAAAGATCAAACTTTTTGTTTAAGATAACGTAAGGGTCCGATTCTACTTAATTAATTAAAAAAGTTTAGTCCAGTATCTCAACAGTTAGAGTTACACGAATGTACGTGTAATTCGATTATTTTATTTATGTTTTTTTTTTATCGGAAGAATGGAAAGTATTGTGCCAGGACCGTAGCACATGGCAGGAAGTGATCTCTGCTCTCCCCTCTGGGAAAAAGGCGTGATTCTATGTATGTATGTATTTTTTTTAAACTTGGAGCCCACTTCGTCAATGATATAAAATGTAAAGGTTTTATCTTTGCCAGAAGACGGCGCGGACACGTCGCGTAGGCGGCGAGGAAACGGAACGGAAACGGTACGGAAACAGAGACAAAACGTTAGAGTAACGTCACCGCATACAGGGGCGCATTTAGTGTCAACGGTGAAAAATCGCAGCGGCGCATTCCTGCGGGCGTCCTACACTACGTTTGCCGAGACGCGGTATCCACTCCAGAACTCGTCTACCCCAGCGGTTGTCGGTTCTACAGCTGATGTAGAACCGACAACCACTGCCACTTCAACTTGCTAATGCGATGATCTATGTCGATGACTTTGGTTCTCTGACGGATCGCCTCATTTCTGTTGGTAGTAGCTGGATGCGAGTTGCCGAGGAGGGAGAAGAGGCGTGAATTTGGAGAGGCCTATATCCAGCAGAGGACAGAAATAGGCTGATGATGATGATTGAGTATCTCTGTGTTAGAGTACTTACCTTAGGCGGGTTACTCCCAGAGTGGTGCCTTGCCGCGGCGGAATGAGCGCGCCTCGTCGCCTTATAGTGGAGCCTCCGGAGGGCCCCTCCGAGCCTCTCCGGCGAGCTCTCGCCTCTGGCCACCGTCATGTTGCTGTCGCCGCCTGCGGAGGAGAGCTGGTCAAGCGCGAGTTGGACTTAGATACTATACACTAAGGTTGCTTTTGAATATATTGTTACGACCACGAGAGACCGTGCGAGCGAAATTAGTCTTATCGTCGTATGGATAAGGTCTATATTAGCTTGCACGATACTACGTTACACACTCTGGTCGGACGTAGCGAGCTCTAGAATAATAATAATAATAATAGATTTTTCGATCCGCGCGAGAATATTCTCGACGCCACGCGAAGAGCTGTGTCCTCGCTGCGTATAAAAGCGGGATGTACGACCCGACGTGACAGTTCCGATTTGGGAAAGCGAAGCGAATCAGTCTCCTGCGAACTAGGAGTGATCGAATGCGGTAACTGTGAATACTTTCAGTGCAATTCAGAGTTTTAGTGTAATTTAGTGTTCCGTGTTTAGTGTTGTAATTAAGTGTTTTTAAGTGTTTAATTGTGTAATTGTTAGTCGACTAATAAATTAATTGTCTTGTGGTGACTTTTGGCGTATCTTGAATTTAACGTACCCCGTACCCGCAACAATATATTTTAGCTTACAGTGCCGAGTGGGGTCGTTGCTTGTTGCCCTCTTATGTGAATGTCACACTCATTGGCCAGACACAGGCTCAGACTTCTGGGAACGGCTGATCCGAAAACAGAAGAATACAGGCACCTCAGACCCAAGGACGTTATTGCACTCATGCAGTTGATCTTCAGGGAGTAGGTGTATAAAGGTAGGGGAAACACAAAAGATCCCTGAGGGTCGACGTGAACCGGTTAGACGGTCCCCACTACAAGATAAGATAAGATAAGGTCGTTGCTGGCCAGTTCATACCCCTCCATGTACCACTGCGTTTTTCAAATTAGAAATTCATATGTACGATTATTCGACGCTTTGACGGTGAAACCTGCACACCGACGAAGAAATTCTGAGGTTGTGTAGTCGACCAACCTGCACTTGGCTAGCGTGGTTGAGGCCTTATAGCTAGTTTATGGTAGGCCCGTGCCCCAGCAGTGGGGACGTATATGGGCTGATGATAATAATCGTATCATCATCAGCCCATATACGTCCCCAGTGCTGATGATGATGATGATCAATTTCAACATCTCACTTTTGTGAATTCCCACACATCCTCGTCTGACAGACTTTTAGTCCAACAGGCGACAAAGCGATGCTAATTTGCTTCAACAAACACAATTGTCGAAAAGAAGAAAATATGTAAGAAACAATTTACCATTGTTTTCGTCAATATCCAAGGTCACACCCGATCCCTAATACATTGTGCCTAATAACTGTCGTAAAACGACGTCTACATATTTCATTACTACGCGAGATGTGGGTGGGAAGCTGGAAAAATGGCCGCTCTACATCAGAGTACCCTTAGGAGTGGTGCATTAAATATTCGTATAAATAGGACACCAATGGGCCAGGGGAGGCGAAAAGATAACATTAGGATAAGTACTTTGTTGTACCTTAAATTTGCCACATCACTTTGGGAGTCTTTAGTCGTTATATGTATAAAACAAAGTCGCTCTCACTGTCCCTAAATTGAAATGCGGGTTTTTTAATAGATAGTGGGATTCAAGACGAACGTTTTTTATATAAAACTCAACGAAGTGAAACGAGAGTGGGACACTACCTATTAACCTCATCATTATCATCAGCCCATATACGTCACCACAACTGGGGCAAGGGCGTACTCTAAACTAGGGCGTTAAGGCCTTAGTCAAACGCGCTGGCCAAGTGCGGGTTGGTCAACTACACAACCTTTGAATTTCTTCGATGTTTTCCTTCACCATTAAAGCGTCGAATAATCGTACATAATATGAGTTCCGAATTTGAAAAACACAGTGCTACGTGGCAGGGTTAAAACTGGATGGTTAAGGTTGTTGCATGACAAGCAACAACCTTAACCATCGACGCTTTAGCATTTATACATGACATACATAAAACCACGCCTTTTTCCCAGAGGGGTAGACAGAGATCACTTCCAGCCATGTGCTACGATGCTGCGAAAGTGGTGTGCCCACTTTCGCTTCTTCCACATCCATCAATCTCTTCATATATGCTCGTCAATTACGGGTACTTTCGTTTTGACCCTTCTTCAAATTTTGGCCTATTTTGACATGGAGGGTAGCATTTATAAATTAGTAAAAACGTAAGGATAGATGACGCCACTTCACACGGAAGTACATTCAACTCAAACTGACATTTATTAAGTGCTCAAAACAGAATCACAACAGATTGACCCTCAAATTCACAGCTACTTCTGGGCACAATGTTCCGAGCGGTGACAGGCTACCAACAAACTTTGTTTCCGGGATATTTCCCTCGGGAACACTCCGGTGTTCGGACAACTTGTCTGTTGGTACGGGATTCCCTAGTCATCATAGATGTTCAGGGTGTACTTGATAAAATAGGTTCTTTCCTCCTGTATTCCTGAATTGAACACCAGTAATGTGTTATGTCTAACAGATTTAAAGTGTGATGGACAATTGAAATAAAAATAATTTTACGGATTAAACTCGCGAGTATTGTTATGCTAACCATATTATTGAGAGATCCGATGTTTCGAGCTTTACAGCGCTCGTGGTCACGGGCAAGACAGTGTGGTGGACAATCTCAATGCAGATCTGCAGGTGTATTAGCATAGAACATTTATTATGCCTGCAAATACAGATGTAGTTTCTGTATCTCTGCATAATATCATTAGAAATAAAAATAATTTTACGGATTAAACTCGCGAGTATTCTCGTGACCACGAAAGAGCTCGAAACGTCCGACCTCTAAATGATGTTCAGAATACCAATACACGCGAGTTTAATCTGTAAAATTAGTTTTATTTCAAATGTGTAGTGCTCGCGCAAATAATAGACAATACTACAATCTCATTATTCGGCCAGAGAGCAGTTCGACGTGGCTGTTAAGACATCAGGCGGAGGACCATCGGCTTAACGAGCTTTCGGGTCGGGCAAAATTTGTGTGAGTTTTTCTGTAAAGAAATTACCAGCCCGGAGTTAGGAAGTTGGCGGTTGCACGCCCGTGCCTCCGAAAGCGCGTTAAGCCTGTGGTCCTGCGCCCGATCTCTCATCGGTCATATCAAATTGCCGTCTCACCGAACTATGAGGCTGAAATCGGTCGGATGACGCATTATCATCCTCACCAGACTTATGGGAGAGAGAAAGGCTATCACCACCAGTAGAGGCAACTCTACTTTACAAAGGTTATACTCTTGGTCTTACCTGCAGCGAGATCGGGAGAGGGTCGAGGCGACTGGATTTTGGGGACTTGGTGACGCCCATCCGCCTGGAAAAAAAAGATACATATATAAAATAAATAGACAGAAAGACAATCCTTCGTCTGGCGCCTTAGGGTACATTTGGACACGCTACTAATTGAGCCTTAATAGGGATGACAACAAGGTCAGAAAGATATAATTCTATTAAGTACGTAAGTTACTTTCTAGTAAAATACAGGACATATTATTATATACTTTGGTTTATGACGTTGATAAACTTTATTATGGTCATGTCCATGGATTGATTTTTGTCAGTCATAAAAACATAACAATGATTATAATCAAGTACAAATAAATAAGGAACAATTGACTTCTGAAATCATCTTCTTCTTATCGTATGGTTGATGAACAACCTGGTGTCAGAGTTTAAACCGCCCGTAGGCCTCTGACATGGCTTCACACACCGTTGAAAAATCTCTCAGGTGTGCTGGTTTCCTCACGATATTTTCCTTCACCGTTAAAGCGTCGAATGATGGTACATATGAATTTCAAATTTGAAAAACACATTGGTACCTGGCGGGGTTTGAACTGGCGACCTCTCGCATGGCAAGCAACGATCTTAACCACTCGGCCATCGATGCTTTTCAAATCTGAAATCATTACGAGTACGTACTCATATTTAGGTTACTGATTTCTTCCGCATAACGGTCTTTTGTTCCTATGTTAATTAATACATGGTACAGCCAAATTAGTTTACCTTTGCTTAAAGGTCTATGAATAGTTAACCGGTTAAACTCGGACAATATAAGCCCGGCCGACGACAATGGGGGTTCGATTGCCTCATACTGTGGACTGAGAGGTTAAATAAATTATAAAGAGCCCACCGAAGCACGTTGAACCTGGTTTCCTAGCTAAATAACTGTTTTACCGTTCCCGGGGTATAAATTATGTTTAACCCACTTAAGAGGGTTGAACATTTACAAGACCTTTTTTTTATTTGGTCGTTCAGAGTGTGCAAAAAACATGAAAACCAAGGCTGGCAATGTACGCAAATCTCTGGAATTAAGATAATTGGAAGTATATTATAAATGAAAGCCTTTTAACCCTGAAAGTTGGTAAAAGTGGTATATAATTAAGGAATTTTCAAGATTGATCCTTTCTGTAGTCATAAAAATCGGCAAAAAAACTTTTAAGTTAAACGGTTTGATTATATGTGCACTGAAAACTAAAAAATAAATAAATAGTTACAACTTACCTACCAACCTACGTAAAAAAGCGTCGATGGCCGAGTGGTTAAGGTCGTTGCTTGCCATGCGAGAGGTCACCAGTTCAAACCCCGCCAGGTACCAATGTGTTTTTCAAATTTGAAATTCATATGTACCATCATTCGACGCTTTAACGGTGAAGGAAAACATCGTGAGGAAACCAGCACACCTGAGAGATTTTTCAACGGAGTGTGAAGCCATGTCAGAGGCCTACGGGCGGTTTAAACTCTGACACCAGGTTGTTCATCAACCATACGATAAGAAGAAGAACCTACGTAACTGGTCCCGGTCATTACTATCTCTAATGGCAGTAGTCGTCATAACATGAACCGTGTCAGCGGGCGAAAGGCGGTTCATGAAAGAACTCTAACACCAGTGTTTGCTTGGTAGGTAAACTAAACTAGGTATTTTGAACTTTTAGTTCAGAAATATTTCAGCATAGCTTTTAGGCATACTAGACTAATATAAAACCGTTAAAAATTTAGAATTAGTTGCATATGTACGTCATGTTACCTACTTCCTTTGTATTTAGGATCTCCTAAATCTTGAATAACTCAAACAAAAGATTTCGTCGTTCAAGCATTTGATCAATTTAAACTAGATTCACGTGTTGCCGAGAAAAAGGGTCTGACAGACAGACAGAGAGATCCTATTTGGATACCGTTTCTATTTTTAAGAACCAAAAGAAATATATGGAAGGCATTTAAGAAAATCAATCTAACTTGCACAGGGTTCAAAACCGTAGCAACTAAAATATATTTAGATACGCACCTACTTATTTTATAAAAATAATTTGTGCATAAGAAGAATAAATTGAATAAAAAATAAAACTCAAACGTACACTTTTACATCTTCTTACAAATAAAAATGAATTGTTGTTCGTTAGTTTGACTAAAACTCGAGAACGGCCGCACCAATTTAAGTAATTTTGGTTTTAAAATGTTCGTCGTAGTCCAGGGAAGGTTTCAGTGAGAAAATATAGAAAAATAATCAGTATTGGCGGTATGAACGCCGGGACCGCTAGTCTTAAATAAAAACAAAAATAACTCATATTGCAGCCAAAAATCGCCATTGTTAGATAATTTTAAATTTATCTTCAAATTCGTTTGAATTACTTAACCAAATGCTATCGATTGGGAATATCAATACTTCAAATGGCAGAGAGGTAATATCAACTTATAATTTTGTTCGCGATCTGATATCAATGTTATCTAGAAGCGGATTAAGACGGATCATGTTTGATGAAAGTGTCTGCCTGTGGTGGCAAATTGGTAATATTTTCTACTAGTATCCGCCCACGTCTTTGTCCGCGTGGAAATGGTTTTGTCAGCAATGCTTTTTTTTTATCAAGGTGTTCGCGACTTTAGTTCACCACGCCACTAGATGGCGCAATGTTTACATTTGTTTTAAACGCAAGCATTATGTATGACGCAGTACAACGTATTTCAACATTACACCGCTAGATGGCGTTGCGTGTATTTTGCATCTCGCAAGCGTTTTGTTTTCCGAATAGGATAAGGCTAGAACAATGTATGAATAAAAAAGAACATTATTAGACCAAGCTACATTGTCGTTTATTTCGATAATAGTAGCTCTCTCAGTAAAACAGTCCAAACTTCAGTTCAACCAGTACACAAGGCTAACAAGATGACCTCACTCCACCTGATGGTAAGCGTTAGTGTAATCCAAATATGAGGTCGACAGGCACAATAGACCATACTGAGCCTGTCGCACTCACCCTGAAGGCCTGCTTAAATGCCGTTTCACGCCCCGCCTGAAGAGCCCGGGATCATAGGAGGGAGTGAAAACATAAGCTGAAAGGGCGTTCCATGCCTTAATGGCACGTCTTAATGCTTTATTAAATTAGCCTGTTACATATTGCACCTTGTGAAATTTGCTATTTATTAGTGAAAGTCCCGTCTAAATTGGTCCAGCCGTTTCAGAGATAAGCGGGAATAAACAGATAGACAGACAAAAATGTTTTTACTTCTGTTTTTGTTATTGGTACCAGATATTAATTAATACCAATTTAAAAATGTCTTTATTTTAATATAACAAACAGACACTTCAATTTTATACAGTTGTATAGATCATGCCTTATGAACGGAGGCGGTAGAGATGGACTACAGTAGATAAGCTGTTGAAAGGCCCTGGGTATTACGACCTCTTAATTCCAGTCAGTTTAAAAAGGCCATCGGTAACTAAATGATAAAGAAATGAAATGAAATAATTTATTCTGCAAATAGATTTTCATGAAATACTTTTCATGAAAATCTACACGTCAAGTTATAAATAAATTAATCACAAATTACATGAAAATTCAACAAGTTACATAATTTATTAATGTCCAAGCAAGCAGCTCATCATATCCATGAATTTTTATTATCTAAGCTGTCTTCTATCTATAATATGCTTTTTTCACAAGACACGACTTAATAAAAAGTTTGAAATTATAAAAAGGCAATTCAATAATACGATTATGTGGGATCTTATTAAACAATTTTGTGCTTAAACCTAAGAACGACTTTCCAGTCTTTTGAAGCCTGAGCCTTGAAACGGCAAGCCTATTAGTCCAGTCAAAATAGACAAAAATAAGTCATAACTTAGCCAAAATTCGCATAGAGCTGAAAATTGCCAGAGACGTTAAATACATCATAATAAACGAAATATCAAAAATCCCCATCAATCCTACTTCTGCAAAAAAATTTATTCAAGGTCAGAAGTATAAAATTAAGGATTTTTCTATTTTCTCGAAAACAGTAAGTATTATCGTAAAAATAGGTCAAACAAAAGTTGCAGATCATAAAATTTTCTACAAAAATGGTCCAGTCACTTTTTCTTTTCCGACTCACCATTCGCGAGATATCGTGGTTTTAATCATTAGAAAATTCATATTTTACATAATATGCATTCATCTGTTGATATCGTTTTTGATCGATATATGACCTGGAATAGGTTCACTAGGGTAACCACGTTAAAAACCGCCCAAGTGTGAGAAAAAAAACATAGGTTTTGTATGAGAACCCACTTTACACGTTGGTTTCATGTTGTTTCTAGTATTAGATGTTATAGAGGCAACTGAGATACATCATTCGTTAAAATTTTAACTGTCTAGCACAATCGCATGGGGGCCTGGAAGCGTTTGAAAATACAACTTTTTCAACTTTGTGCATCGCTATATCTCTGAAATGGTGAATCTTAGGAACAAAGTGTTGAGACATTTTTTATAGATAATTACGTGATAAGTAATTTTGTCATACATACTTTTATGATTTAACTTACCGTTTCGCTCAAAAGTGCATAAAACTGATATTTGTGACATTTGACCTTGATTATTTTTTTTTGCAGACGTGGGATCGATGGGGACTTTTGACAGATTATTTGTAATAGTGTTCCTAACATTCATGCCAATTTTCAGCTCTATGCGAATTTTCCTAGGTTAAATGTCTATTTTGACTGGACTATATGTTTATTTCTGGTTAGAGCTATTATTACTACATACATACATAAAATCACGCCTTTTTCCCAGAGGGGTAGGCAGAGATCACATCCAGCGATCCACTTTTCACGTCTATGGGAAACGTGACGTGACGGGTTGTGGACCACGTCGCCGCCATTCTGCCTTGTGCATTGTTTTAACAAGGTCATTTGCGTTCCCACGAGTAGCAAGGATATATGACGGGGGAAGGAAAAGGAGAGGAAGAATACTATCGCCTCGGATGATTTGGACTGAGTCGATAGTAGCTTGAGGAGCCGGGGTCGCTTACCCGTTTCTCGTTCACCGATCACCGGACGGATAGTTGTGACTAGTATCCCCTGACTGTTATTACTATACTTCTTTTTCTTTACATAGATGGTGGAGGGTTATATCAGTCTGAATGATTCCACAAGCATATAGCGCACAACTAAGTGTACCAGAAACACGAATTTAGTAGATTTCCAGTTCGTATGTTACCACAACCATAGCGCACTACTATGTGAGTGTAATAGAAACACGAGGTTAGTCGATGCCCATACTTAAACTGACCGGAATTATGAGGTCATAATAGACCCTCTGAGCTGATACTACTTAGGGCTTGTATAATTCAACGGTTTTACTTAGGTTACTTTGTTTTTAATTAAAAAATTCACTGTTATCGGTATGTAAAGGTTCAATTAAAGGCATAATACCTATCTGAGCCCGATTCCATGGGCTGGTGTTAGAAAATATAATTTGTGTATGGTAACATCAAATAAAACTGTGATCTGTATTTCTATTGTTGTCTGTGGTCTCTTCTTCAAATAAAGTCAGTTAGTAACGTACAACCGAATCTGCTGTTTTTTTAGGTTATGGGCCCAGTATGTCCTATAGTTAAATTTAAAGTATTTTATTGCTTTTATTTAGCTTAGGCGCGGTGTGTAATATAAATAAAACGGCTGTGAGAACCAGTGAATAAAATTAACAGAAATGGCTTCAAATTCTTTCTTGACCAGCATTCCAAAGCTGAGAGGTCGAGAGAACTATGACGAGTGGGCGTTTGCGGCGGAGAATTTGCTAATTCTAGAAGGAGTGGCTGATTGTATAAAGCAAGAAAGATCAGCAGAAATCACAACAGCAACCGCAGTAGCAGAAGATGTCAAAGCGAAAGCCAAGTTAATTTTGACGATAGATCCATCATTGTATGTTCACATTAAGGAAGCAAAAAGTACTAAGGATTTGTGGCAGAAATTGAAGTCGATGTTTGATGATTCTGGGTTTTCAAGGAGAATCACATTGCTACGTAACCTCATATCAATTCGACTGGACGGTTGTGACTCAATGACTACCTACATTACTCAAATAATCGAGACGGCACAAAAATTAGCAGGTACGGGATTTCCAGTGAATGATGAGTGGATCGGATGTTTATTGTTGGCTGGTTTGCCTGACAAATACTTTCCAATGATTATGGCCATCGAGCATTCCGGTATCGCCATTACGGCTGATGTAATCAAAACGAAATTGATTGATCTATCAGATGACAGCTCGGAGGCAGGAAATGCATTTTTCAGCAGAGGGCAGCACTATCGTCAACATCGCAATGTTGGCAATAATGAAAAGAATGACAGATCTCGTAACAACAATGGCGGTGCCGGCGGTGGTACATCATGTACGAACAAAAAGAAAACAGATAAACAGAGAATAAAATGTTATAAGTGCAAAGAATTCGGGCATTACAAGTCTCAGTGTACCAAGGAACAAAACCAGCAACATATAATGAAGACGACGAATGCTTTTTCCGCAGTTTTCTTGAGTGGAAATTATTGTAAAAATGACTTTTACTTGGATAGCGGTGCCAGCGTTCATATGACCCCAGATGTAAACATTGTGAAGAATCCATGTTTCACACCTCGAATAAAGGAGATAATAGCGGCAAACAAGAGTGCTATGCCTGTATTGTGCTGTGGTGATGTAAATATAATTACGAAAACAAATAGTTGCAGATATGATGTGACTTTAAAGGAAGTTTCATGTGTTCCTAACCTCTCAACAAATTTAATTTCAATCAGCCAATTGATCAAAAACGGCAACAGTGTGCAGTTCAGGAACAATTGCTGTTATATTTATAATATACAAAACAGTTTGGTTGGAATTGCTGATGAAATGAATGGTGTTTACAAGTTGAGGTTGGAAAGCAAGCAGTGTTTGTTTACTTCTACTGAAAGCACTGGTAGTGAAGTTTGGCACAGAAGAATGGGACATTTGAACATGAATGATTTAAAGAAGATGAAAGATGGAGCAGTTACAGGAATATCATATACAGATAAGTCGGTGATCAATAAAAATTCATGCACAGTATGTTGTGAAGGAAAACAATCACGATTGCCATTTGGACACAAGAGTACCAGAAGCAGTATGCCACTGGATGTAATACACGCTGATGTCTGTGGCCCAATGGAGTGCAGTTCAATCGGAGGATCAAGGTATTTCCTAATTTTTGTTGACGACTATTCTCGTATGGCATTTATTTATTTCCTCAAAGCCAAAAGTGAAAGTTTTAAATACTTCAAGCAGTTTAAGAGCATGGTAGAAAATCAACAAGGCATGACAATTAAAATATTTCGGACTGACAATGGCTTAGAGTTTTGTAGCAATGAGTTTGAAGAATATTTGATAGACGCAGGCATAGTTCACCAGAAAACTAATGTTTACACTCCTGAACAGAATGGCATGAGTGAGCGTATCAATCGAACTATTGTAGAGAGAGCTCGTTGCTTATTATTTGATGCAGGTTTGGAGAAGAAGTTCTGGGCAGAGGCAACAAACACCGCTGTCTATCTTAGGAACAGATCAGTTGCATCAGGATTAGATAATGTGACACCGTATGAGCTGTGGACAAACACAAAACCAGATTTAAGTCATGTCCGTATATTTGGGAGCCAGGTCATGGTTCACGTGCCCAAAGAGAAAAGGCTTAAGTGGGATACTAAGTCGAAGAAACACTTGTTAGTTGGTTTTTCAGAAAATGTGAAAGGCTATAGAGTCTATGATCCTATCAAGCGTACTGTGGTAACAAGTAGAGATGTGATCATCCATGAAAATACAGTAGGAAACTATTCAAAAAATTGCATATCAGTTTCAGTTGGGGATGCATTACAGCAGTCAAGCATTGAGGATGTGGGGGAAATTACGGAAGAAGATGTCTCTAGTCCGATGGGACTAGAGACATCTTCTTTCCGTAATTTCTGAAGAAATGTTCATGTTGATGAACATGAACATTTCTTCAGAAAATCCTAATGCTTTGACTGACTTGGATTCAAAGTTACAACAATCTGGCGAGCTTGAAGAACAGGAACAGGTAACAGTAACATCCAAACGTATAAGGAAGCCCCAGAGCGTTATGGATTCACATGCAAAACATCAAGTCCTGACGTCACCAGAGATCCTCTGAGTGTCCGGGAAGCCCTGGATAGTCCAGAGAGTGACAAATGGATTGAAGCAATGGAGGATGAGCTCAAGGCTTTTGAAGACAATGATGCGTGGGCTCCTGTAAGTGAATTACCTCCAGATAGAACTTTAGTGCAGAGTAAATGGGTATTTAAAAAGAAAGTGAACAGTGACAATAGTGTGCGGTATCGGGCGCGTTTAGTAGCTAAAGGTTTCACGCAGAAGCCTGGTGTAGACTATGAAGAGACTTTTTCACCTGTCGTAAGACATTCTACTTTAAAACTACTGTATGCATTGTCTGTTCAATTAAATTTAGATGTCACTCATTTGGATGTGAAAACAGCTTTTTAAATGGTTTTCTCAAGGAGGATATTTATATGTATCAACCAGATATTAACTGTGATAAAAATAGGAAACCAATTATTGTTAAATTAAAGAAAGCAATCTATGGTTTAAAACAATCTTCTAGGTCATGGTACGAGAGGATAGAGCAATGTTTGTGTGAACTAGAATTTAAAAAGAGTCTTTTAGAGCCATGTGTTTTTACAAAGATTAATAAAGATGTAAAGATCATAATTGCGTTGTATGTAGATGATTTTTTGTATTTAGTAATAATAGGTCAGAGACTGATAAGTTAATTTTAGAGTTGAGTTCTAAGTTTAAGATTAAAAGCTTAGGACAGGTTCAGCAATGTTTAGGCATGAGAGTTAAAATAAATAAAGACTTAGATGTTTTAACTTTAGATCAAGAACAGTATATAAATCAGTTATTGGAGAGGTTCAATATGTCAGAGTGTAAAGTTGCCAGTACTCCAATGGAATATAAGTTAGATATTGATAAGTCTCAATGTTGTGATCAAGATATTCCTTACCAACAATTGATTGGAAGTCTTATGTACCTATCTGTTCTTACAAGACCTGACATATCTTATAGTGTCAGCTTTCTAAGCCAATTTAATAAATGTTATACAAATGTTCATTGGAATTATGCAAAAAGAATACTTAGGTATCTTAAGAAAACTAAGAATTATTGTTTGAAGTTTGTAAAGGGAACAGCTGAACTTATTGGTTATGTTGATGCCGATTGGGCAAGTAATCCATATGATCGTAAATCTTATACAGGTTTTTGCTTTGTGATGTCAGGTTCAGCTATTTCCTGGGAGAGTAAAAGCAAAGAACTGTAGCTTTGTCCAGTATGGAATCTGAATATATGGCAATTGCTGAAGCATCCAAAGAAGCTATATATCGATACCCTAATTTTCAAACCTACTAACTCCTCTGGAGCAAATTTTACAGCAGAGACTTAAAACGTCATAATAAGTTTAATTTAACGCAATAAAGAAAACCAAAAATCTCGTTGGAAATTATGCTTTTTATTTATCTAAAAATACTTAAAAATCTATTTTTTTTTATAATCATTGGGTTTTATAACGAAAAAAGGAGTTGTTAGATTTGGTTTAAGCAATAATTGAAACTAAAAGTGGAGTTGTTTGTTTTTATTTTAATCTTAAGCTGAGTACAATTGTACTAACAAATTGTGTTTTATAATGAAAATAATTAATTTTCGTGTGGCAAAGCATCATAATAGGCATGATAATCACGGGGAATAGACGACTTAAGTTGCTGTAGATCATAAATTTTTTTTCGTGATTTTTCTTCTTTCGTCACATAAGTTTTTTAGATCCTCCACGCTCACGGGGACAACTTGGGTTTTCCTTTGATTGTGGATCCTCCACTCCTCGCCAAACCGCAGCTTATACATTACATCTCTATTACAGTACGAGTATCCAAACTCTTTCTTTAAGAAGCAGCCTCAAAGGAAGTGGACGTGGCAAAGTCCCGATACTGTGACTAGGAACGAGATCGACTTCATCATAGCGGATAGGCGGCACATATTCAGAGATGTCTCCGTGCTCAACAGGTTTAACACCGGCAGTGATCACCGTCTTGTTTGAGGCACTCTAAATATCGACTTTAAAGCCGAACGTGTTCGCTTGGTGAGGTCTAGTCTCCGACCTACTCTACTCCAGACCATGGCAGGATCCGTTCCGGTCAAACCTGGAGAACCGATTTGCTGCAGTGGAAACTTCAATTGTCGTTAACCAGAATCTTGAAAATATTGTTCGTGTCCTCAGGGAGGAAAGATCGAGATTGTGCAGCAGAAGGCGAGGGGGTAGGAATTCTAAACTTTCCGAGAAGACCTTAAGGCTAATGAGGCAGCGACGTGAATCCCACCCGCTACTACATTGGAAGCTCGAGCTCTCAACCGGGAGATCAATAAATGTGTGCGACGTGACCTCCGGTGCTACAATACTCTTCTAATCGAAAGGGCTATTGAACAGAATCCGGGGTCAAAGGTGTTTGTACAATCTCTCGGAAGAAGCCATCTAACGAAGCTAACTATAGCGAATGGGGACATTGCTGCTTCAAAGCCGGCAGTACTCTTGGAGATAGAAGACTTCTATGGCCGGTTATACGCCTCGCATGCATCTCGCCCTGATCCCTGATCCCGGCAATGAGGACACTAGAGCCATATTGACACGCCACTATACCGAAGACCTACCAGAAGTTAGCAATAACGAAATCGAGATTGCTCTTGGGCAGCTTAAAAATGGAAAAGCCCCTGGAGAAGACGGCGTTACGACAGAGTTACAGTTCTGGCATAGACGCTGCAGGACCTACAACAGATGCTGAATGACCTGGCTGACTCTTCTGCACGCATCGGTCTACGGATGAACTTGGATAAAACCAATGTTATGTTCAATGAACATGTACTACCGGAACCGATTGCGATTCACGGCACCGTCCTCGAAGTTGTTCAAAAATATGTGTACCTCGGGCAGACTATGCAGTTAGGTCGCAACAACTTTGAGGACGAGGTGAATAGAAAAATTCAGCTGGGTTGGGCAGCATTTGGGAAATTACGCCGAGTCTTCTCATCGTCAATCCCACAAAGCCTAAAGACGAAAGTCTTTCAATGCGTCCTACCCGTTATGACGTATGGAGCCGAAACGTGGACACCGACGGCACGGCTGGTCCACAAGTTAAAAGTCGCTCAGCGGGCTATGGAAAGAGCTATGCTCGGTGTTTCTCTGCGGGATCGAATCAGAAATGAGGCGATCCGTCAGAGAACCAAAGTCATCGACATAGCTCATCGCATTAGTAAGCTGAAGTGGCAGTGGGCTGGCCACATCAGCCGTAAAACCGACGACCGATGGGGTAGACGAGTTCTGGAGTGGATACCGCGTCTCGGCAAACGTAGTGTAGGACGCCCGCAGGCCAGGTGGTGTGACGATCTGCGCAGGACGGCTGGTAGGAGCTGGATGCAAGTGGCCGATGATAGAGCAGATAGTGCATTTGGGGAGGCCTATGTCCAGCAGTGGACTGTAATGGGCTGATGATGATGATGATAATAAGAAATTGTGAAGTTGAGACAAATCATCGGTGCTTGCTGTAGCTTTCGAGAGTTGACATTCTTTGTGGTGGTAACTCACAATGGTTTCCGTCTCAGATTCATTCTCACTTGCAGTAGGCTGTGTATGAATCGGTATTGATTCTAATAGTGTTAGGTTAGCTGAAGAAATGTGAGTATCGAAGGCATCAAGGGCAACATCAGAATTAGTAGCAATGGAAGTATCTTCATAGAACTTTGGGAATTTATTAGCTTGGAACAATGCATTATTAGGGTTAGTAATGTCGTTATTAGCAATATTGTTGGCATTCAATGTTTGCACAGAAAGCAACATTATCTTAGCTCGTGCTCTAGACATAATTTTCCAAAATACGTGTAAAAATAATGGAACAAGGCTATTTAATCATAAATACACTTACCTTAATATATCTTCTACTGTTTTATAGCTTCAAACGGTGATTAAACACACTATAACCATATGTTTTGAAAATAAATATTCGGGAACATTCGTACGCTTCAGTGACGCCATACAAAATGGCCGACTGCGCGGGAGTTATTGGATTATTTTGTCAAAATCGATGCGTTTCGTTTCACGCGGAGTTGTTTGATTTTCAAATAGCGTTTTACACCAATATAGTTGCGAATCTTGGAGTTATTAGTATCTCAAAAAATGGAGCAAAAAATCTAGTTTCTGCTGGTATCAAAAAGTAATTTTCGTCAAAAAGTGGAGTTATAAGGTTTGCAAATTAAGGTATCGATATGTGAGATCATTGTTATGTGAACTAACTGGCAATCTATGTACTGTATTATTATATAATGATAGTCAGAGTGCACAGAAGTTGGTGGCAAATTATGCTTGTCATAAAAGAGTAAGCACATTGATATACGATATCACTTTATCAAAGATGCTGTTAATGATCAAATTATTAATTTGAAATATTTGCCAACAGCTGATATGCCAGCAGATGTTCTTACTAAAAGTTTAAACCCTATGAGGCATTACAAATGTATTACAGGATTGGGGGTTAGTATGATAGAGTCATAGTTAGATAGTTATGAATAAAGGGATTTGTATTTTTGAAAAGCTTTGTTTATTTGCTGTAGTTGGGGTGTTAGAAAATATAATTTGTGTATGGTAACATCAAATAAAACTGTGATCTGTATTTCTATTGTTGTCTGTGGTCTCTTCTTCAAATAAAGTCAGTTAGTAACGTACAACCGAATCTGCTGTTTTATTAGCTGGATCTTGGGGACTTGCACCCAGACATGAAACAAACACCGATGCTCGCCACACAAAAATAACACAAATATCCCGTGGGTATCGAACCCACGACTCTTGGAACCGTAGGTGACCCCGAATCACTAACCACTGTTCCACCGAGCCAGTCAAAAATAAATAGCCTGCATTAAATGTAGCCTTTTTTTTCGCGGTAAAATGCTTTTCGCACCGACACTGGGTGAGGGTTCTTTCCTGGTGATGTGTCGGACTCCCCAGCGGCTGGCGAGGAAATGGTAAACGCCAGCCGCGGCTCCTGGGCGGTGTGCAACCCAGGGGTTTACCGACTAGAACATCGCGGTGTGCCGTTTGGCGGCGTCATGGGACTCTAACCTAGTCTTCTACTGCCATGAGGCCACCGGCGATTGCCCAAAACAGGCCCTACGGGCCCCCCATTAATAGGGGGCTGACGGGGTCCCGATACACGAGACCCCCCATCCCTCAGCGACATTAAATGTAGGCCTAAGGTAGCAAATTTTGCTATCTTAGGGCTACAAATCGAAAAGCTCTTTGCATTATAAAGATCCGCGCCTAAGAAGGTACCCAAAAGAATTGACTTATTTTACGATGCATTTCACAAGACTTTTCTTCCAGCGGTCGTAAGTTCGATTCCCAACCGACATAAAAAAATTACGCGTTATTCTTATATGTGTCCTCGTGTTCTATTTGGGTGAGTACCTATTTTGTTTATGCCAGGCTTAAACGAATGCCACGCTACTTATCCCCGAATTAGATTAATGTGTGTTATATCGTCTGACATTTATTTTTCCCACGATGTTTACTTCAACCTTTATTACAAAAAAAACTTTCGCAACGCCATCCATCATAGACATTTTGATAAAAAGAAAAAAATAATTGAATAATTATTTCTTGAAGACCCAATCGAGAAAATCCCATTACAGTTTTGATTTTATTCATAGTTTCGTCAAAACTGGTTCTAGAAAACACTTTTCTAAATTGTATCTAATATTTGCTCCAATTAGAGTTGCCACCCGTCCCGACATTTCGAAGATATTGTCCCGCGTCCCGACGGCCTATCGATTTTGTCCCGATTTTTGAAAATATGCGATAATTCTTTACGCAATGACCTTGTTAAAACTATGCACAAGGCAGAATGGCGGCGACGTGGTCCACAACCCGTCACGTCTCGTTTCCCACATAGGTGAAAAGTGGATCGCTAGAAGTGATCTTTGCCTACCCCTCTGGGAAAAAGGCGTGATTTTATGATATGTTTATGCGATAGTTCTTTGATGGGCAGCAAATCAGCAACCAGATGGACTGCTGTCTGTGAAGGTCGAATGTAATCACACTCAACAAACTCGTCCGAAAAAGCGTCGATGGCCTAGTGGTTAAGGTCGTTACTTTCCATGCATGAGGTAGCTAGTTCAAACCCCGCCACGTACCAATGTGTTTTTCATATTTGAAATTCATATGTAGGTACGATTATTCGACGCTTAAACGGTGAAGGAAAACATCGGAGGAACCTTAGAATTCCTCGTAGGCACACCTACGAAGAAATTCTAAGGTTGTGTAGTCAACCAACCCGCACTTGGCAAGCTTGGTTGACTAAGGCCTTAACACCCTAGTTTAGGGCAGGCGCGTGCCCCTGTAGTGGGGACGTGTATGGGCTGATGATGATGATAACAGTTCGGTAGTATAAATCAACTGTTAATTATATATTTCAATTGATTTATACTGTTTTATGCGAAGGGGGGGGGGGGAGATCGTCCCGATTTTTCCCCTAAGGCATACCATCCAATCAAATCTTCGTGAGTCCTACCAATCAACGCCATTTGTAAACAGGTACTCTTTTGAAAGGACTGACTGAAAGCCGTTTAATTTCGATACAAATATAAATTACACTGACAAATTTACAATTTAATCAGTTCAGGATCGGTGGAACGAGCCGCCACAAGCTTTACAATTGTAGTAATTAATTTGTGACTGATTGGAAAGCTGTATCGTATTATTACTTAACCTCTATGGACACGCAAACCGGTGGTGTGTTAATGATTAATTTATTTGTTGAATAGCCGAATACTGAAACTATAGTAAATATCGGTTTAACTGCTTTGATTGATAGAAATCATACGGCCAAATCTATAACTAACTCTATAACTAGAGTTAGCTCGCGACCACGATTGGTGTCACCCAGTCGAAACGTCGGGCAGTAGGTAAGTAGCTATGTATTCGCTACTCCTAATAACGCGTGTAGACCCATAAAGACAAATATAGTAAAACTAACCAGTTCATAAGAAAATTGTAACTAACACACTAATCATTCTATGGACACAAAAAGTCTGAAATAAATTATTTTTATTTTATTTTATTTATTTATTTAAATCTTCTATCTAATGAGTTTTACTAATTTGCACACACACACGCACACCCAGATTCACACTCTACTGAAACTATAACATTAAAAAAACCATCGGACTTCTTTTTTTTCTTGGCAATTTATCGGATCAAGGTAAGGCAAAGGGATCTAGCCGATTTATTCTAAACTCAAAATTTGATTGAGATTATTTATAATATTTACCGTCCTGAGTCTACGAGTCTTGGCGCGCTGATATAGACAGGATTAATTAATTAATTAATTAATTAAGGAGCACAAACAGTGTTAAAATTTTTGTACAATGTTTCATTAGCTTAAAATCTTAAAAAACTAATTCTAACAGGTTTTGTACATCCAAATATAACAAGTACAATACTTTAATATACACATTTTATAATAATAAAACATTTTATCTTACAGTAACCACGGCAACTCGGCCTTATTTTCACCATATTACGCCAGAAAAGTGTTTTTAGCTTCCCAGCGTAAGCAAGAGCTGTTATTATGCATCAAATAAAAAAAAAAACAATATAAAGAGTGCCTCTTATAAGGTTCGCATTTCAACAATCACTCAGGGGAGTATCACACGTAAGCCGATCCGAATCAGAAAGCATCGCTTTTTCGTTTTAAATATTTATTTCACTTCAATCGATAAATAGCTACAGCAATGATACTTTTGCAGCAAAAAAAAGAAAAAGATCTTTTTACAGACAAAGGAATCGACAATCATACAGGCTACGTTCCCAACGGCACATTCTGTCGGCAGCGCGCCGGCGCCCTAGGGACTATTGACGAAAAAATGTTTCAATGCGAGCGAATATTTTACTGGTTTACGCTTTTTGGCGGGAATCGGGTGTTTACTTTTTTTTAAATTGGTCTACCTACTGATGATGACAGCATTTTATTATATGTTACCTGTGCTGCATACTTAAGAAGCTACCAAAGAATAGGCTGTACAGGCTAGATTCCTTTGCCTTTCCCTAATGGGGTAAATTGGACAAAAAAAACCAGTGCTGAGAAAGATAAAACTTTAGCCTATTAAAAGAGGCCCATAATACTATTTTAGCAACTGAAGTTAAATATTAATTACTGGTTAGTCTTAAAATATGACTATTTATTATTCATAAGGAAATACGTCATAAAACAAAAAAGAAATAACTTGCAAACGAATACTTACGCTTACTCGCTAATCAAATAATATGACTATTTATTACACACGAAAAAGGCAAATGAATCAACTATCATACATATATTACGCTTACTTGTTAAAACATGTTTTTTTTTGTTCTATGACGTATTTTCAGTCATAAAACAAAAAAAAACGCAAACGAATCGACAATCACACATAAATTACCGCTCCCAGCGCATTTTCTCTCGGCATCGTGTTGACCCTAGAGACGGATTCTGGAGAAAAACTCTCAATATTTTACTTTTCTACAATTTTGGTGGATGTTTGGATTTTTGTATCAATGAATAGAATAGAATAATATTTTATTTAGCACACAAATAGAAACAAACCAAACATACAGAAAATAAAAACAAACCAAACATACAAAAAAGAAAATAATAACAAACCAAACATACAATTTTGTACTAACTTATGTGCTAAAAGGGCTCCCACTCAGCATTGCAATGGAGAATGATTTTTCATTTGTTTATAGAATACTTGCTTTCCGCCCGCGACTCCGTCCGCGTAGAGACGTTTAACGGGCAAAACATTACTTCCTTATAGCGCAGTCGGTTAAAAAGTAGCCTATAACCTTTCCTAGGCTCTAGACTGTATCTGTACCAAATTTCGTTTAAATCGGTTCAGTACTCTATGCGTGAAAGCGTAACAGACAGACAAAGTTACTTTCATTTTATAATATTAGTAAGGATGATAAAAGATTACGTGGATGTTTTAAAATTTCCTATGTTTTCACTGCATTTTCTGACCATAAATTATACATATTTAATACGTTTTATTATCCCTCTGTCCATGCCGACCCATTATTTATCATCGTCATCATCCCTCAATTATATCCCACGGTAGGGTATAGACCTCCTCCGTAGAACATCATTCTATTGTGCCTGTCGACCTCATATTTGGATATCTCTACCGCTTACCATCAGGTGGAGTGATGTCATCTTGTTAGCCTTTAAAAAAAAAATCATGTAATTCAATCCTGCTTTTCCATACCTACTATTATTAAAAGACAAAAATTTTACACTTACAACTTTTTTAAATATAAAAACTACTACTCATAAAATTAAAACACTTGTCTTATATAAGGAATGGAAAAAAATAACCACAGAAGACTTGGCTCCGGCCGCAATAACAAAGAAACTACTTAAGACTAGGCTGTACGGGCTAAGACCCCTTTGCCTTTCCCTGATGGGATATATTGGATTAAAAAAAATCTTTTATAACCTAGTAGAGATCGTCAAACATTTTTTCTTTTTCAAACCGGAAGCGTTAAACTCTACACAAAGGTTAGTTTTATGTAGGTCATTCTTGATGGCTTGGTTGGCATTTCCAAAATACTAAAGGACTAGTACCTACACACTGCCGCCCTCTTGACCCTATGACACGACCCTTAGACCTAATTAATGTAGGTCAGAGCTCGATGCAAGGGTTGAAAGTGCTGAAGCGTAAAATGCAATATTTATAATATAAATATAAAATATAAGGCGTCCGACCGATCACAATTGAGATCAGCCGAGTACGCAGGAAATATTATAGTGCACAAGTGTGCCCGCAAACACAAGTGCAATCTCTATTTCATTACTCTCATAGTTCGGTGAGACGGCAATCCGACATGATCGATGAGAGATCGGGCTCAGGACCACCGGCTTAACGTGTTTTCCGAGGTACGGGCGTTCAACCGCCAACTTCCTAACTCCGGGCAAAGTAGGTAATTTTATTACAGAAAAAACTCACACAAATTTTGCGCGACCCCGGACTCGAACCGGGGACCTCTCGGACCTTACGCAGCGCTTGCTACCAATAGACCAATGAGGCATTTAATCTACACTAATATTATTAAGAGGAAAGATTTGTATTTTTGTATTTTTGTATTTTTGTATTTTTGTATGTTTGTAATGAATAAACTCAAAAACTACTAGACCGATTGCAATATTTTTTTCTCCATTAGAAAGCTGCATTACTCAGAAGTTACATAGGCTATATAATATCACGCTAGGTCCTATAGTTGTGGAGCAGTAACCGAAAATGTTTCAAAAACGGGGGAAAGTATCGTTTCTGAGGCCTTCCGTGGCGTGCGCTGAGCATATAGTTAAAGTTATACAAAAATGCTCTATGGATGAATTGTTTATTTTAACATTATCTTTAAAAAAAAGTCCGCGAGAGCATATGTCTACCTTTTAAAGTTTACCCATAACAATCGTTTTAATGATTTAGATGTTTGCTCCAAAGTAATCTTCTATATTAATAATTTTGTCAAGGGGTACGGTAGACTCGATTAAAACCTTACATGAATAATAAAACATCAAGCAAGCAAATTTCGGATTGTCGAGTATTTTGTTAAATTCAAAATGTGTTGACAGACGAATCAAAGTCACCATCTTGCCGGAATTATTGAGTGAATATTGTGTCAAAACTAATTTTCTTCAGTCATTGACGTTTCGCGGAAACATTGTTTTTGACACATTTTTTATGATATACTCTTTCAGGGCGATAACAGATACTGATGAAGAATAGATAATATCTATATATATAAAAGGAAGTCGTGTTAGTTACACCACTTATAACTCGAGATCGGCTGAACAGATTTGGCTGAAAATTGGTAGGGAGGTAGCTTAGAGCCAGGAGAAGGACATAGGATACTTTTTATCCCGTTTTACAGAGTTCCCGTGGGACTTGACATGAAACGTCAGTCATTATGTTAAACATTATTCCATTTATGAAGTTTTTTTTTGACATTTCGAAGAACGTAACTCAGCACGTTTCATTTAAATGCAATGTAATATCTTTTTGTGTTTGGTCGTAAATCGTCATTTGAAAAATTTACAATTGTACAAAAACACTCTACAATTAATTCACAAGCAAAATTAACTTATTGTTTTTGATCAAACTATTGTTTCTAAATCTGAACTTCAAAATATAATAATATTTTTTTGCGCGAATGCAGTTACGTACTATGTTTTACTTTTAAACATAGTGACATGCCTCAAATATTCCTCAATAGGGCTGCTTCATTGACGAGTTTTTTACACGGGAGTATACCTAACTGTTATGGTCCTTTAAATACAGTGTAAATTTTTAAAAACTCGACTATCATTATTCACGTCATTCTATATCTATATAATTATTATACTAAACATGCAATCGTGTATTTCTTTTTTCGACAAAAAACAAGATTGCATGTCTTAAATTTTTCTTTCGACAATTTCTATTAACCTTAGTTTTTGAAAGTTAATTCGATAAAATTAGTTACAAATCGAGAATCGTTGCCGCTGAGTATCGATTTCTAAGGGGTACTTCCCTGGTAGTGTTAAATTCACATCTGTCAAAAAAGACTTCATATTTGAAATAGAGTATAATTGTCCAATCCTGTCAAATACTGTAACAACTATTCATGTGTGCGTCCAGAAATATTTTTTTTTTAAATGTCTCGAAACTTTAGGTATGTGTTGTTGTTGTGTGTGTAAGTTATTTGTTTGAGTTTTTATTTCCGAAAATAATACCTCAGATTATTATTAGGGTCTTGAATCGACAACATGCATCTATATTATTCAATTATTGTCTATTTCAGAGATTTTCATTAAGCAATATAGTGACATCTAATTGTCATGTTCGTTTATTGACAAAATTCGATATCTTTTAGTGACTAAATAATAAAGAAGGTTCTTTGACCAAACTTTTTTATCATCATGTTTTTGGTTCAGAAGAAAAGACGAGCTGATCGCACTACAATAAATACGGTTCATACCTGTATCAAACGGATAAGTAGATATTAAATCTCTACACACGAAATTTTTGCAAATATATTTTATGGGTAATTCAGCAAAAGAAGTTGATCAGCGTTTGCACAACAATTTGGTAAAGATCGATTGTCGAACAACTTCCCACATTTTTCCATCGACTGACAGAATAGGGTAGTTTCCTAAGTCAAATTTTGCATGCTATTTCACAATTAATATTAAGATATAGGTAAATTAATAACATTAGTCAAATCGAAATTAAAATTTCTTAGGATTTGAGACAATAATAGGCATTTGAAGTTGGGTGGGAAAGTTCATTTCAACGTGCGAATTTAAAAATGCCATGTCATCGTATAAAATAAAAAAATTGTAGTAACTTTCACTATGAAAATATATTCGTATAAGCAACGTTTGATATAGCTGCTGAACAAAGTTCTTACGATATGCATACAGTATTACACGTTGTGACGTCATAGTGTGCTGAGACTTTTGTATGAAGCGTTTTGAGCTCGTCCAAATGATGTGCTATTGAAACTGTAATATCTCCGGGAGTTTTCCAAATATCAAACCATTCTTTTAATAGTATACCTTCTTCATCCAGCAGCCAGCTAAATAGGCCTATTATAATCTTGGGTAGTTTATAAAAAATCAAAAATCGATATTAAGCTGTGAACTAAATTTGATTAACAAACAAATAAACTTAATCAAAAACGTTAATAAAATTATTGTTGGCGCGGTTAAATTACCACAGATCAGTAAATAAGCTATGCTAAGTTTGTATATGCGTTCTGAAATTTAACTTATAGTTTTTGCCATTATCTTTATTTACCTTGAGAGTAGGCAAAAAACTGGTTCGAATAAATTTTGTTACGCCAAATGAACTCATTTGAAAGCAATAATTGTATTTCTGGATATGTATGAGTAAAAATATGAGATAGTAAAGTTCTCAGTTTTGGCGAGACCAGGGAAATAAGGATTAAATTTAATATGGAGGATATTATGGATTCCAGTTCAAATTTAATATGTACCTACTTAGTTTACTCATACGACTCATCTTAGGTACAGATGGGACGACTGTCAACTATAAAAAGCATATAAACGGTCGAATTGAGAGACCCCTTCCTTTTTTTGTGAAGTCGGTTAACAAAATAAAGTAGTGCATCAAAGCTACGTTAAGGCGGTACGAAGTTCGCCGGGTCAGCTAGTAATTTTATAAGGACCTTTGCCAAATTCTAGGATTGACTGACCTATCGACGCACAGCCTAAACGGCTAAACGTAGGCACTTGAAATTTGGACCGGACGTAGCTTAGGTACCATAGAGGTGCACTAAGAAAGGAATTCTCGAAATTCTCACGGGAACGGGAATAATCGGGAAAATCCTTTTGTATGAAAAATCTAAACCGCTGAAGTTAGATGCTGTAAATTTGACATGCAGGTACCATAATAAACTTAAAGCTTAGGTGAAACAGGATATTGAAAAATTCTTACGGGAACGAGAGTTAGCAGGATAAACTTTTATATGTTAAATCCTGTAGTCCACGCGAACGAAGTCGCGGGCACAGCTAGTATGTTATAATATAAGCTATTGATCGCAAGTTTTAATTTAAAAATATCATGATAGGTACAATAATTGTTATTGTATGAATGCCTGTTTTTATGCAAAAAAGACAATTATAATTCTTATTCCAGTCTATTCTTACTATTTTCTGGTACGCAATTGGCTTCAAAATTCAATTTCCACACCGTTCCTCTGTAGCCTATATTTCAAGGCGCTCTAACTCAATAAATCCATAAAGAATAAAGTCAAGAAAAGAATAATTGAGAACAATAATGGCATATCTCGAACCTTTTAAAGGTAATTAGCAATGTAAAGGATAGCTCTTTAATTAAAAAGTTGTCGGAAGAAGCATCGGAGGCGGGTGATTCTTGGAACAATTTATAATTAATTAAATATTTTCCATTTTCTGCTTTATAACGTTATTTTGAATGGCAGGTTTCATGATAAATAAAGGTACAACGTGTAGTTTCAGTGATTGTTTCCTGGCATTAAATGATTCTATCTTTGTAGTTAAATGATTGGTGTATTATATTTTTTTATTAAAATCAATAAATACAGGTTTACGAAAGGGAAAAAGAATACTCGAAATCACTCTCGAACCGCGTTATTACTTAGAGCGTAGAGTTTCTTAAGCTTTAACCATCAATTTCATAATGTACCTGATTACGTCACATCTCTTAAAAGAACTATCGCTTCTCACGCTATCGAGATGGATGATTGTTTTCTTAAAACAAAATTGTTATGTTTTTCAAGAAATTACTAGCATGATTCGATTGTACTAATGAGGTAAATCTTTCAGGAAACGGGAGAACAAAACAACCACTAAAGTTTTCTCAAATTCGTAATAAAAGAGGGTAATGTAATAAATTTTATATTGTTTTCCCGTACAAAATGTTGGCAAACCTTGAATAAATAAATAACGTAAAAGCACCTGAAAATTAAGTGAAAAACAGTTGATTAATCGGTTGCCTAAGAAACCCGCAGCAACATAGTGAAGCCACGTGTCACGGTAGCTCCCAACGGCCCATTTCTCCTCAAAGGACTTAGTTAATATTCAAAGGCTTCAGTACTCAGCTTTACGCTAAATTGCTTATTATGCCGACATAATTAATTCATAGAGTCCCGTTGAACAACTTAGGAACAATTTAGACGTATCCCAGCAGTGGGAGTGAGTGATCAAACTCTTTCGTAAAACTTCTACTAACTGTACAAGATTTACTTGCGTATAATTGTAAATAATATTTTTAAAAGGAAGTTTTTTTAATGATACTTGTAGATCTTTCTTTTTTTAACCCTAGAAAGATAATCTTATTTAGGTGTACGGAAAAGATAATCATACGTCAAAATGACTCCTTAGTTTTAAATCGCTTTTATTTCAAAGATTATTTACTTAATTTGATAAAGTATTGTGTGTATGTATTTCTCATATTAGTTTTAATTTATTTATTTATTTTATTTATTTATTTATTTTTGGGAAACATACAATTACACTAAGCACATAAAGATAGAAAATACATAAATTGCACATAAATCAGTGAAGTTTCCACCGTTAAATAGTACCTAACCTGAGCACACTAAATCGGCAAATAATTTGATCTAGATAATTTTTAACACTAATAACAATAACAAAAAAAAAATGTTTAAAGTAACAAGTTAACCAAGTTATGCTAAGCTATTTGATAGGGCAAGTCTTAATTCTTTTTTATATAAACCTATAGAGTAATTGAACATATCTATATCACTAAATTTAGAATTGTATTCTTTACATGATCTGTGCAGAAATGTATTCTGTGCATAATTTGTTCTACACAACGGAATATGAAACAGTTCACGATTTCGAGAGTTTAACCGAGGGCACTTAATATTTATTGATTTCAGAAGAAAAGGTGAGTCAATGTTATTATTTAAAATTTTATACAAAAACATTTGATCTCTTTCCATCCGTCGTTGTTCCATTGTCAACACGTTGCTCCCAACTGTTGTAGAAGAACTACCCTTCCCTCTGCGCAAGTGTTTTAAAAATTTTTGGTTGATTCTTTCTATGATATTTATGTATATTGCGTAGCGAGGATTCCAAACTACTGATGCATATTCCAATATTGGTTTTACTAGAGAATTATATAGAAGTATTAAAGTGCTAGACAGTCTAAAATCTTTAGCTGTTCTTAAAATGAATCCCAACATTCGATATGCCTTACTAGTTACATGGGTTATATGGAAATTAAAAGTAAGTTTAGTATCGAGGTAAATACCTAAGTCCCTAACAACGACAACACGCTTCAAATGTTCATTATTAATGTGGTAATTAGATGACACTACTTTAGTTTTCCTAGTATAAGAAATAATATTGCATTTTTTAATATTTAAATGTAAAAAATTGTCTTTGCAATAGTCAGATAGTCTATTGAGATCACTCTGCAATAAGAGACAGTCATTAGGAGATTCAATTGTCCTAAAAATCTTCATGTCATCGGCATACAGTAAGACATTGCTATTGTTGAATACGGTAATGATATCATTTATAAATAAATTAAATAATAGAGGTCCAAGGTGGGAACCCTGGGGTACACCTGATGTTACAGGAACAAATGAAGATGAGAAACCCTTGACAGTTACAGCCTGACTTCTCTCTCTAAGGTACGACTCAAGCCATCGAAGTAGATCACCGTGTATACCGACTTCTCCCAATTTGTGGACTAGTAAAGAATGTGAAATTTTATCAAATGCTTTAGAGTAGTCTGTATACACGACATCCACCTGAGAACCACGATCCATCGACAGTACTACGCGTTGAATGAATGCGCATAGATTCGTCTCACTTGCCCTTCTGCTAATGAAACCATAATAATAAAAATACGATATAGTTATGTATTAGTTTTCCTTATTAATTATTTAAAAAAGCACCAAAACATAATGGGTACCAATTTAAAGGTAACGAAAAATAGGTACTTCTCTTATGAAAATAAAATGATATTTTTCGACAAATCAATCATTTCTAGTAATATTGTTACTTTGGAACAAGTGACCCTATAGATTTATAATTCCTCAATCTACTGAGATCTATAAGATGCAGCTCAGGCACATGTCAATGTTATGTTCACGACAAATTGATTTTTTTTATACCTTTTACAACATCCGCTAGCCTTACGCTTTTTAGAGGGGCTATAAACACAGTAAGTAGTACGTGTCTTTGGATTGGGCTCTTCTATGTCGTCTCCGGTTGACCCAGGACCAGCTTTGGGTACCATATTCTTTATCTCGTCTCGGAAATACCTCTTCACAGTGAGCACTTCCAAGATCATGACCATATAGTGTGAAGTGTGAGCCGTGCTCAAGTATTCATGATTGGCGGCGTTTCAGAGGCTTCTTGTCTTTAGTGAGAACATTGTGCCTTTATATTATATGTGTATTTACGAATGAAACATTCAGTATTCCATAAAAAAAGCACATGGGCCATCTGTTGGTCCTCCTACTGCACTACAAAAGGGAGCACATCTGATCACGACGAGAAGCTGTTGATGAAGGTACTTGTTTAGCATTTTCTTCAGGTGGTAGACTGGATACTATTGCCTATTAGTCCTCTCCTAGTTAACGAATGCCTCCTCAATGTCACTCTGCACATGGTTTTCGCTCAAATGTTCCTCGAGATTGCTGAGAGTATCGTCAGGTGAAATATCCTCATCGCTCTCTAAAAGACCCACCAAGATGCTTTCGTCTATGTAAATTCAAATTTTTTAATGCGATCAGATATTCTACAATACTTATAAATAATATTTAAAGGTAAAACTAAGAAAAGTTACGAAAATGGCCCTAATTGAAGTACAAACACAATTCCTAAAAGTCACGTAAAAGATAATCATACGTCATTTTGACTCCAGCACCTGTTGTATTTCGAAAACGGGACAACTTACTTCGGTGCCGCGACCACCATTCGATAGCTCGGCCAGGCCGAGGAAATGTCCGTGAAGCATAGCGCCAAATTCGTGGAAATTAGAGAGTGACAGCATTTTTTCGAAACGCACGGAGTCATTTTGACGTAGATTATCTTTCTAGGGTTAAGTTTTATTAATCTGTGTCATCGCACTGCTGGGCAAAGGTCTCCTCTAAACCTATCCACTGATATCTATCCAAGGATAGGACTCGTAGGTCCTAGACTAAAAAACAAATTCTTGCTAATATTTCCTTACGAATATTACCTCAATAAAAGACGCTTTCACGCCAAAGCCTTTAAACCTTTCAAATTTAAATTGCTAAATCCTTGCATGTATACATATTCTAAACATATTATTAAGAGACCCGATGTTTCAAGTTCTTCACAGCGGGAATCAAACCCACAAAACTTGGACCCGCCAGCCAGGGTCACTACCCAAACCACTGTTCCACCGAGCCTAGGGGTGTGAGCCTTCCGCTCCCCCGCCAGCCCGGTGAAGTTGTAGAAGCCGTCTGAGGCTAACAGCTTAGTTTATTAAAAAATGTTTCACCGAGCCAGTATTATTTATGGGCTGATAATGAAATTGAAAGAAAAAGAAAGAAAAACATTTATTGACCACGACAGAGAAATTACAATTACAATGAAACATAAATACACAAGACACAAAAACTCAAACAAAGAAATAACACACATAGGTAAGGACTATAAAGTGGTCAACGAGGTAGGCCTCAGCATATGCCACATTAGCCCGAGAGCCGCTGCAGCGCCGGTATTCTCGCCGTACCCCGAGTGACTGAAATTACATACACATAAATAAATAAAATAGAACCTGAACCAAGTCCACATTCAACATTTCCAAGGCCACTTGGAAAACTAATAACAATTTCAAAACGGCGTCAACAGGGCCTTCCCAGCTTATCACTAGCAAACAATAATTACTGAAATTCAATTAAAATGCCGCACAAAATAATCACTGGGAACACTAGCGCTCACCCGTCGACACCCGCCATCATTGGGGCGGACCAATTACAGCAATCGATAGTTGTAGTCCGGGAGGCGAAGCAAGAATTGGTTCCTAACAGAATAGTGGATTTCTAAGCTATTGCATAGCTTTTATCGCGGGCTTTGAGCGCGGCGACCGAACCAAGAAATTCCGTAACGAAAAAAACCTCATAATCGTCTAACTTCGTTTCAGTTCGGTAGACTTCGGCACGGTGTTTGTGTGCGTGCGGTTAGACGTATTGTACGACTCTACAAAACTCGCACGAATCGAGACGAGCTGCTCCGAAATCGGACGATGCTATGCAATAGCTATACCGCGGCAGTCTCCGAGTGCCACACGTCTTTTTTTTCAAGTATAGAGTATAATTTTAATCAGTCATGCATAATTAAGGCGAGGAATGCCTTACCAGCTCATGTTTTCCCTCTCTCCTATGATCCCTGGCTCTTCAGGCGGGGCGCGAAACGGTATTTAACCACGCCCTCAGGGTGAGTGCGACGGACTCAATATGGTCTATTGTGCCTGTCGACCTCATAATATGTGGATCCCACTCTCACTTACCATCAGAGTGAGGTCGAAGAAAAAAAGACGTGTTTACGAACCCACCAAGGAGTAAAACCTACTCTAAACTGCCACCAAGTATACACACACATACTTAACTTATACATATTTTCAACGAATCAAATTAATGTGCACAATATATTTATTGCACATTGATATCACACGTTATTTTCTACATAGAATATGGCTATCCAAAGCGTCATCGACCCAGTCCAACTTAACACATTAACACAATATTCAAATTCATTGGCAAATTATATCGCTACCTCCCGGCTCAATATATTCAGTGGAAACATGCCTTTCAGGTGTGCGTAGCTAAATTAATTTAATTTTCAGCGATCGAGTCGCTAACTCAAATCAAATTTTAACGTAAACACTACGAGCAAACTTGTTATAAATCGAAATACTTTGACCTTGATTACTCGAGTATTTGTCCTGAATCCTTAAATACATAAAATCACGCCTCTTTTCCAGAGGGGTAGGCAGAGATCACTTCCTGTCATGTGCTACGGTCCTGGCACACCACTTTCGCTTCATCCACATCCATTAACCTCTTCATGCATGCTCGTCGATCACTGGTACTTTTGATTTAACTTCTTTTTAAGATTGGACCTATTTGGTCATGAAAGTTCTTTCTTGGTCTTTCCCTGTCGACATCTCCATTTATACCCTCTGTTTATACCCTTCGTTAATCGACTCTCATTCATCCTCTCAACACGACCAAACCATCTAAGCATACCTTTAAATTTTTCCGTGTCTGGGTGTGTTATTAAGTGGATATATCCACTGTTGATTATGATATCCGTAACACATTCGCTTAAGCTACTTACCACGGGATCAGATCAATGTATATGACGTTGTGTAATATTTATTATTATTATTATTAAATACTATTAATAGCGGTAACATACTCATTTACCACTAACTGCCCGCCGTTTTGACTGGGATAAACAAATCGTGTAATATTATTAGCAAATACATTACCACTTCCTGCTTGAAGATTCGACTAGTATACGCCAATCATGGTTTATTAATTATTTATTACTTAGATACTGATAGCTATTCAGTTAACAATGTATTTGTAAGATTTTAGACTTTCGCGTTCTATTACACTAAATATTAGTCTCTATGGGTCTACACGCGATATTAGGAGTAGCAATTACATAGCTACTTACTGCCCGACGTTTCTGCGAGTTCGCTCGCGAAAATGATTGGTGCAACCCAATCGAAACGTCGGGACCCATAAAGGCATAAAGACTAATATTTAGAACAATGAATTTAATTTCAACTGAATTCAAGCAACTTCGATGAGAATCATATTTTCTTCCTAGAACTTGTAACAAGAAAACGTTCCTATTAATTGTGGGAACAGGACAATCCAACTAAGAACTTAAATTGCGTCGGCAAATAATATTGCTCCTCAAACTAAAACGGGATAATTCACAGAACGGGAATAACATTGAACGTGTAGAAGGAGTTCTGGTAAGCTCCTTGAATAGGGGGGCTACCATGAGTTTAAAACTTACGCACTCGATATCGCCTACGTAAATATGTCTATGAAAAACTTGTACAGCGCCGCTGGTGGTTACGCGAAGAACTAAAATCGGCCGTATGAAATAAACAACTCGATAGGTTTTTAACGTACGTAAGTATTCGATAGCCAACTCATGGTACCGCTACTGTTATTGTTATCATTTACTATGTCGATTGCGCTTTTGGAAGAAAATTTAGCGAGGAGTTACGAGTTCGACTCCTAACCTGGTCTTGTATTGTGTAAATTTTAATAAATACATCACAAAACATCTCATACATTGATCTGTTCCCGTGGAAAGTAGCTTAAGCACTTGTGTTACGGATATTGAGAACAATACTGACATATAATTGTATAAAAACACACCCAGAATGGAACAAAGTTCATCAGAAACATATTTGTCCCGAGTAAGAATCGAACCCACTCATATGTGGATAGAATAGAATAGAAATCGTTTATTGACCACATACCATAAACAAATAGGTATACAAAAAATTCAATACTCAATACAAAACACAAAACTCAAGCATAAACACACATATATGACAGACAAAAGAAAATTAGTCTTTATTGGTCTACACGCGATATTAGGAGTAGCAAATTACATAGCTACTTACTGCTTTTTAGTGTAATGGAACGCGAAAGTCTTTTTTTTTTATAATAGGCAAACAAGATAACCTCACTCCACCTGATGGTAAGCGGTAGTGAGATCCAAATATGAGATCGACAAGTCGAGATCGAGAAGTCTAAAATCTTGCTTAGACAAAGAAAAGTTTGAAAAGTTTATGTGAGGGCCTGCCCCGTTAAATTTTTAACTAAACACTAAAATAACCATTAATTTTAAGTTTAAATCTAATGGAACTCAAATCCAAAAGCTCGGCTAGTTTTAATCTGTCCCATTTATTATCGTTAACGGCTCTAATTAAAAATAAATTTTAATAAGGGCCCAGACTTACATTTATTGCTCCTGTTAAGTAAAGGTAAGATAAGATTCATTATTTGATTATAGCCCTTTAAATATTAACTTTTTAACTTTACACAATAAGGGTTTTTAAGGGGCAGAAGTGTACTGTTGAAAGTAAGTTATTTTTGAGATGACATAACTTTGATATTAACTAACGAACATACATAAAATAACGCCTTTTCCCCAGAAGGGATGTGTGCCAGGACCGTGGCATAATGACATGAAGTGATCACTGCCTACCCCCCTAGGAAAAAGGCGTGATTCTATGAATGTATGTATGTATAATCGTTTTGATTTGATATAACACTTGTGAGCGCGGTTATTTTGAACTGAAACTACTTTTTATTGAGCGCTATGCAGATGTAATATAAAGTTTCACTCAAATAATAAGAGTTGCCAAAACCAACACACCACAAATTGAATCACTGTAATCAAAACTAATAATAAGGGGTCCCACCGATTTCGGCCATGACAGTGCGCAGGACATATTATGGTGCACAAGTATACGCACAAACACAAGTTCAATGTTCCCTTACTCTCATAGTTCGGTGAGACGGCAATCCGACATGACCGATGAGAGATCTGGCGCAGGACAACCGGCTTAACGTGCTTTCCGAGGCATGGGCGTGCAACCACCAACTTCCTAACTCCAGCTAAGTACATAATTTCTTTACAGAATATCTAACACAAATTTTGACCTCTCGATCCTTACGCAGCGCTTGCTACCAATAGACCAACGAGGCAGTTAAAGTTAATCAAAACGAATCACTTTTGAGGCAATACCTACTTCTGAAACATGAAAAACTGAACCCTATCGTATAGACGTAGAACAAATACTCAGAGTCGTTAAATTATTCTGCGTTTAGCAATGATAACAATGGTCTCTGACCCTTTAGTCCAGGAGCTTGTTGACTTTAAGATCGTCATAAATTTTCCAATAACGGTGATTTTTTTTTTTTATCTGGAGTCTTGAAGTTGTGGGTTCGAAATAAAATAAATAGTTATTATAAGTATTAACATTAGGAAACGTATGATTTTAAGCTTTCGCGTAACATTACACTAGCTAGTTACTGCCCGACTCGCGACCATGTACGGTGTAACCCAGTCGAAACGTCGGGCAGTAAGTAGCTATGTATTTGATACTCCTAATATCGCGTGTAGACCCATAAAGACTATTAGAATATTTAACGTTAGGAAACTCAATATGTCCGAAATATTTACTATGTTGTTTTGTTTTAATGCGATATTTCGACACTGTTGCAAGCGCCATGATCTCGGGTCAACTGAACAACAGCCTGCTAAATATCCCAGACACATTAAGTTTTCTAAAGTCTGTAACCATGATAGTTTATTCTTATAAAGAATATTTCTTTTACTACTGTTTATATTAAAGAAAGGTCAAATTAAAAGTACCCGTAAACGACGAGCGTGCATGAAGAGGTTGATGAATGTGGTTAAAGCGAAAGTGGTGTGCCAGGACCGTAGCACATGGCAGGAAGTGCTCTGCCTACTCCTCTGGGAAAAAAGGATGATTTTTTGTATGTATGTATGTAGAAATCTTTTCAATTAACTAGGATGCTAAATATTATCTGTCCCTTTGCCTAAGCTAGCTATTCACAAAATTTGTTTGGTATAAATTAGGAATTTTAATGACCGCTGAAATAATTACACCGTGAAATTTTAGTGGTTGTTTTCCCGCAGTAAAACGATTTTATCTTAGTAGTGCAATAGATTTGTTCCGTTTTTTTTATTCAATTTAATAAATACCGGTTTTACGAAAGGGATACAAACGAAACTCGAAAGCACGCTCGAACCGCTATATTCGCTTAAAATAACTATCGGTATCGGTATCGAGTTGGATAATAATTTTTTGAGTGATTTAAAAAATATTTTATTTGTTTCAAGAATTACATATTTAGCATGATTCGATAATACTACTAAAAGTAAACCGTTCCGCTACGGGAAAACAACCACCAAGGTGTTGGTGCCTTAAACCTAAAAAAATCACTGAATTAAAAAACAAACTGACATTTGCAGCCTATCATAGAGCTTGTACTATGGGCGTCAGACACTGATATACATACATATGTATTTATAAATACATAATCACACCCAGACACGAAACAAACACCGATGTTGTTCACACAAATATTTGTCGGTTGTCGCAAATGGGAATCGAACCCACGACTCGCTCGCCAGCCAGGGTCACTAACCACTGTTCCACCGAGCCTGTCAAATTACATCTTTCTTACACCGCTTTCTGATAATGAAGCTAATACCTACATAAATTAAAAAATAAACAGTTTAATATCCTTCGACTCTGCCGCAAAGACGTCACTTGTAATTAAAATCCTCGTCATTATTAATTCTCTTGGTAAACACTTCTCCCCTCGTCTTAAGGAAAATTACAGTTATACAGTTACAAAATAAAAGTACAGTTTTATACCAAACTAATTAGGAAATATATTTTGATGGGCCGCAAACTCTCTAGAACTTCAGAGTTCCCAGCTTTTTGTTTTTCATTCTACTCGTAATATTATAAACTTTACTTAACTATCATCATCATTATCAGCCCATATACGTCCCCATTGCTGGGGCACGTGCCTACCCTAAATTAGGGCGATAAGTAGCGGTACCATGAGTTGGCTATCGGAAACTTACGTACGTTTAAAAACCTATCGAGTTGTTTTTTTCATACGACCGATTTTAGTTCTTAGCGTTACCACCATAGGCGTTGTACAAGATTTTCATAGACATATTTACGTTGGCGATATCGAGTGCGTAAGTTTTAAACTCATAGTACCGCTAAAGGCCTTAGTCGACCACGCTGGCCAAGTGCGGGTTGGTCGACTACACAACCTAAAAATTTCTTCGTAGTGTGCGGGTTTCCTCGCGATGTTTTCCTTCACCGTCGAATGATCGCACAAATGAATTTCAATTTTGAAAAAGACAGTGGTACGTAGCGGGGTTTATATAACTATACTAATATTATAAAGCTGAAGAGTTTGTTTGTTTGTGTAAAGTGATAAACTAAACTCGAAAGCACGCTCGAACCGTTTTATTACTTAGGGCATAAAGCTTCTTTAGGATTAATCATAAATTTCATGCGGCAAGCATTACCGGATTACGTCACATCACTTAAAAGACTATCGCTTCTCACGCTTCCGAGTAAGATGATTATTTTTGTGTAAAAAGAAAAAAAAAACATTTTTTTTTAAAGAAATTACTAACATGTTTCGATAGTATAGTACTAAAACCATAGATAAGTCGTTCTGCTACAGGAAAACAACCATTAAAATTTAACGGTCTTTAACAGCCTTCACAAAAATGAGAATATCATCCAAATAAACAATCCAGGTGACGAGCAAATTCCCATCTCATTATCCGTCAGCATTATGTAAGCTCTCATCTCAAGTCCTGTTACGTGTCTGCTTATCTCCATTGAGATTAGCCACTGTGGCCTGAAATTCCTTTACGCTGAACATTATTTATTATAGTCCTCTACAAAGGAGGCTCGCACCTCCCATTTCTTTGAAACGGGAAATAATGAATTTTTAACAGTCTTTATCACGCTTAATTGTTGGTCAGAGAGGGATTTTGCTTCGCGCCCCGGTGTGTACTTAGTTTACTTTTAATCATTATTAAAATCATTATTATTATCTTACAAAGCTTATTTTGACGGTTTATCTTTTAAATAAACATTTTAGTCTGTATTTCACCCTAAGTCTGGCCCAGCATGCAATGATTTTTCATTAGTTTTGTTTCACCTTATGTGAAGTTGTTAAGGTTCAAAATAATGTGGTCTGTATTGTGCCCTGGCTAAGGCATAACAGTAGGTGGTTTTACCTTGAAACCATTCCAACCTAAATTGTAGCAATTTCTTCACGATAATATTAAATTTTCTTTTGAAATTAAATTATATTTATTCGTCCATAATATTCCCTATTAAGGATGCCCCAGCAGTAGGAACGTATATGGGCTGGTGATGATGATGATGATAATGATGAAGGGATGCAATTCTAGCTACTCTAATCATCATCATTAGCCCATATACGTCCCCACTGCTGGGGCACGGACCTACCCTAAACTAGGGCGATAAGGCATCAGTCAACCACGCTGGCCAAGTGCTGGTTGGTCAACACAAAGTGCAGGTTTCCTCACGATGTTTTCCTTAACCGTCAAAGCTACTCTAAACTAAGACGAAATAGGCCTTAGTTAAACCAAAACAACTAAAACTTCTTGTTAAATTCAGCAACTTCAATTAGATGTGTAATCAAATAGCAGCATTATCATCTGTGAAAATGTAGACACAGTAGGTATACCAGATTAGGGGTGAGAGCCATCCGCGCGGCAGGTCCGGTGCTGGTGACGAGGCTACTCCAAGCCAGTTAGGGAGTTAGGGAAAAAAACAGTATACCAAAGAGTCTATCTATACCATAGAGATCTTGACTAACTGACAAACTACGGAGGCATTTCAACACGATCCTTCAAGAACACAACCCTCAAAGAATATCTTCAAAAAAATTTTAACTATCAAGTCTCTTGCCGGTGTCTCCTCGGTAGAATCAATGTTCGGAACCGATGGTGGAATCACCAATCTATTTCTTATTTATTTACTGTACCGACTATATATATAAGTGCGTGTAAATGCCTAAATAAATGAAGGAATTTTGTGCGTTTTCTGTGATACCTTCCTTATCACCGTCCATCCACGGCACTCTTCGAAAATAGAACCCAAAAAATCCCTTTCTTCTTCTTCCTTGTCACAGCCTGCAATATCCCTGCCCACTTCCGGTGTCCTCGGCGGTTGACTAGCTTCATTACCCTAATCTCCTCCCCGATCCTTCCTTATCGGCTATTACCTCCGTTCCGTAACAAAAACTAATGGCCGTGTAAAACAAAGCCAATTTTCCCGGGTTCGGTTCTTGGTAATGCATAATCGATACTGTTAGCGTTAGATTAAGGTAGCCTGATGGTTAGTGGCACTTTTTACCCGACCGCGCGATACAAAGTGGTAGTGTGTTTATCAGCCATATAAGTGGCATGTATAGCCTTATATCTTTGAAGTTAACCGCCTTGTTAGTCTATTGTTAGCGCTGCGTGAGGACCGAGAGGTGCCTGGTTCGAGTCCGGGCTAGGGCAAAATTTGTGTGAGTTTTTCTATAACGAAATTACTCAGCCCGGAAGTTGGCGGTTGCACGCCCGTGCCTCGGAAAGCTCATTGAGCCGGTGGTCCTGAGCCCGATCTCTCATCGGTCATGGCGGATTGCCGTCTCACCGATCTATGAGAGTATGGGAACAGAGAGTGCACTTGTGCACTATAATATGTCCTGCGCACTTGGCTGATCACAATTAAGATCGGCCGCCATGGCCAAAATCGATCGAACGCCTATTTTTATTAATATTTGAAGATCAGATCAGATACCTTGACCGATTTTTTAAGAAGCTTTTATTTAGTTCACCCGTAGGTACTTACCGATGTCTTTAATCAATTTGACTCATAGGTCTGTTATTAGTAGCAGGTGCTGACTCATCATCATCTTCATCATCAGCCCATTCCTGTCCACTGCTGGACATATGCCTCTCCAAATGCACGCCACTTCTCTGTATCCTCGGCCACTCGCATCCAGCTCCTACCAGCCGTCCTGTGCAGATCGTCACGCCTGCGGTGCTGACTAACTACGGTGAAGTCCTCCGGTTTGAGTCCCGGTTAGAGTCAAATTGGCTCCACCCGGGTCTCAAACCGGTAAGCCGTAAGTTTTTCAAACAGCAAGATACCCGAAATCTGCAAGTTGGCGCATACTCGCCCGTGCCTTGGTCTACTCGTTAATCCAGTGGTCCCATACCTGATCTTACATTGCATATAACATGTCCTGAGAAATTAGGTCATCATCACCACCATCACGGGCCTACCCTAAACTAGGGCGATAAGGCCTTAGTCAACCAGGCTAGCCAAGTGCGGGTTGGGTGATTACATTTCTTTGTACGTGTACAGGCTTCCCCACGATGTTTTTCACCGTTAAAGCGTGGATCATCTCCACTGACATTTCCATTCGCCGGATTCACAAGATAATTAAGAAGATAATTGACAGTAATGACAGTTTGAATTGCCTTTCAACTTCAGTAAAATATACAATCTCTAAACCAACTACGTACTTATTAGATTTCGCCTAGTATTTGTAAATGCCGACTTATTTATTCAATCATAAACCACCTAAACCGTTTCACTAATTATTTCAACGAAAGCTTTATGCAAAGTTAGGCTGTAAAACACATCGTCCAATTTACATTGGAAACACATTAAATACATCGTTGGTAGCTCTGCCTGCCACATTTCAATCAAGCCGCAAAACATTATTCACATTCAATTGCGGATTCAGCCGTCAGTTAAATTAGTTTTTCATTCAAATCGCGTGTTACTGAACCAATCCTCGTTCTATTAAAAGTTTACTATACTCAAGCGCCACAGTTCAGTTAAACGTAGTAGGTAACTGGAACGAGTGCTTAGTTCCCAAGTAATTTACTAATAGTCTAATCAGATTTTAGGCATTTTAAACGCCAATCTGCGGATAAAAATCTGGCTTGGAGTAGCCACATCATCATCACCGGACTTGAGGGGGAGCGGATGGCTCCCATCCATGACTGAGTGATTAAAACGCCTGTCAAAACTCAACAGCAATTCCTCCTAAGCAACTCATTGCCATCAAGTAAATGCCGGTATAATCGCCGAATCCATACAAAGTCAAAATTACTTTATTTATATAGGCATTTACACGCACTTATAAATCGTCGGTATAGTAAATAAATAAGTTATAGATTAGTGATTCTACCAAGAAGACACCGGCAAGAAACTCGATAGTAAATTTTTTTAAACCCCCGATTATCACATAACATTGCCATACAGCTTGAGTATGTCACAGTAGAAAAGAGAAACAGAATAGAAAAGTTATACCTACTACCTTTAATTTTCATTTATTATTAATAAAAATAAAGCAGGCTTGAACAGTCCAGGGCCCAAAAGTAGCACCTGTTAAGAATAATAATGAGATTTCCAGAGAATAATTAAAATCATAAAGAATGTATTATTACGATTTAAAACAGATCGTGGACGAAAAACATGTTACAAATTTAAACTGTGTGTCGGTAACCGGTACTGTAACCGGATCGATCCCGACGCTAGTTTTATATAAGAGAGTATTTCGGGATGGTCCAGTTACAACGACAAAGTTACACAAAGTTGGATGCAGGCTTGCTTAAGATTCGAGGCGACTGGCACGTACGAGGGTTATTCCAAAGAAAAATTATATCTGACAGATGATACCTCTGATATGATGGTAAGCTAAGTTTAAAATATAGCTTAAAAGCTTTTTAAAGTACGGATTTACATAAGATTTTAGACTTTCGCGTTCCATTCCATACACTAAATATTAGCTATGTATTTGCTACTCCTAATGACGCGTGTAGACTCATAAAGACTAATATTTAGGTACTATCGGAGTATTTGGCGGTCGACCACCTATAAGGTGAAAATCGCTTGGCGCTTATACGTCTGTCAAAGCAAGCCCCGCCCAAATTGTGGTCCGAGAGCCTGCAAGAATTTTTCGGTAGGTATATGAGGCAAGCTGAAAACTTGTCCTATACCTTTAATATTATAACTCAACACAAAACCGCAGACCTGGCTGAGTACCGGGGCTAAACCAAACCCCCAATTTTTTTTATTTTATAATATAATATTTTATAATCCAAAAAAATATACTTTGTCAGTTCACTTGACAGGTGGAAGTTCCATCGAAATAATTTGTCTTACAAAGTGAGTCTTATTTTTTAGTTATAAATAAAAAGATTAAAAATATTTTTGGGGGTTTGCTTTAGCCCCGCTACTCACCAGCCAGGTCTGCAGTGTCGTGCTGGGATATAATAGGAAGGGTTCAGGATAAGTTTTCAGCTTGCCTCAAATACCTACCAAAAAATTCTTGCTAGCTCTCCTACTATTGGAACGTTTTTGCTTGGATTTTGACAGATTTTCTTTAAGTGCTCTTCTATTGGCCAGTGGGCGGGGCTATTGGCGTTTAAAGAAATCTATTTGAAAAGTGTACTACCGCCAGCGTTGCCGATAGTACTTACAAGCTTGAATTTTCCTCAGGTACACTAAAAGACAATACCCCTAAAGTTAATTTACCTAATTTTGCTTAATTTTTTTACATTTATGTCCACTTTCTTTGAAAATGACTCAGTGAAATGACTTTTTTCAGTAAATTGTAAATTTGACAAAAGTAATTGAATATCTTCCTTTATCTACATCTTCTTTTATCTTTGCTTCTGCAGTCTATGCTGAGGCACGTACCTTGTTGAACACTGATGTGAAATATTCGTTTCATTGTTGTGTTAATTAGTATTATTTTATGTTAAATTTATTTTTTCTTGTAATATGTATATAAATGTGACCAATAAATTATATTCTACTCTATTCTATCGTATCTATACACAGGACAAACACAGATATTCATCACTAATCCTCATCGCAGCCGATGATCGAAACCTGCTGACGCAAGAGAGGACTCTATTAAGGCACCTCTGAGCCAGTCAAATTGATGTCAACCCTCACTACGAAGCAATATACCTCCTCATGTTTTTGCATGAGATTGGAGCGCTCCCATTCCTGAACCAACGAATATTTTAATAGTTTAGGCATTCAAATGAATTCAATTTGATTCCTAACCATCGTCGCTATTTAAAATGGCAGTTTGGCTCGAGCCAGAGCGGCGGGGTGCCAAGCGCCAGGCGATGCCAATAGGACTTGCCAAATGCCACAGTGTGTGGGATTACAGCGTTTGATCTGGGCGTAGTCTGGCTTGGCCAATAAACCAGCAATTTCTGGATACACAGGCGAAGGTCTTACTCAAATCAGTTGCGAAACTACAGTGTTAATGTCAGGCAGTTAATGGCAATAAAATTGTAGTTTGTGTAATCATCTTCTGACTCTAGAAGCTAAGTATTTTGGATTAATCCAACATGCATAAATGGATCGGGAACATGTTTAATGCAAAGAGCTTCTATTTATCATATTTCGTTTAAATTAAAGTGCATATATGACTGGCTCGGTGGAACAGTTGTTAGTGACCCTGGCTGGCGGTTCCAAGAGTCGTGGGTTCGATTCCCACTCGGGACAAATATTTGTGTGATGAACATCGATGTTTGTTCCGTGTCTGGGTGTGATTATGTATTTAAGTATGTATTTATAAATATATATGTATGTATATCAGTCTCTGACGCCCATAGTATGAGCTCTACTTAGTTTGGGGTCAGATGACCGTGTGTGGAAATGTCCCAGATATTTATTTATATTACCTTAAAGTGAATGAAGGAACTTAAAAATAACGTATATAAATTGTAAGACTTCACTTAGTTCTATGTAATCTCTGGATTTACTTCACGTCTCCGATTAATTTGTTAGTAGGAAAAGTTAATGACGTAATCGTGACGTCATATCTGCAGAGTTTCCCTGCAGCATCTGAGTCATGGTGTTACAATGAGGCAAACAAACTTTGGCTCAACCGGCGAGGTATTGTTCGGCCGAACTGCGCTCACGGGGGAAGTCACGGGTCGCGATATACAGTGTATGAAGTGATAGTGAGTCACTTCACGAAAAAAAATATCTGCAAAATTCTGCAAGATTCATTTTACTCCGAGAAAGGTAGCCGGAGCTAGAAATAATAACAAAACATAATAAATAATTAAATAAATAAAAACACAGTCAGAGACACTTCGATATACGGGTGAGAAAGACCACGACTCATGATGACGTCAAATCATCAGATCAATCATGATCTTTCAGAAAAAATCTTGACATCAGCCTTGTGTTATTTTATTTGTAGGTTTTAATGCTGTTAAAGCTCAATGTAAATTTAAATATGAAAAAAATCGCATTTATGACCTAACCTGAACGTGGATATGAACCACCGGACCTTCCGATATCACGTCGGGTGCTCTTCCCTCTGAGCTATCCAGGCGTTGAGTCACCAAACTAGACGCAAAATGTCAGACGATTGCCTTATAGGGACGCGCTTATATTAAGCTAACCATCTCCAAACAGAAATGTATCCTTACTGTCCATTCTATGCTTCAGTGTCCCGCGGACGCGCTGAGAATATTTACTGCATCGTTCCGGGACGCGAATTATGGGACAGACAATGTACATTTTATGCTCCAGCGCAACGGACAACTTTGTCACTTGTATCTCACACCATGCCGTGATATTACGAGGCTAAGCCAAATAACAAGTTCTAGCTTTTAGTTTAAAACTCTTAGAAGTTGAGCAATATTATCTACGAGCTCTTTAAGTTTTGATGATTCATAGCACGTTTGGTAGAGCCACTGTATCTAGGTGTGCAGGTTTCCTCACTATGTTTTCCTTCACCGTTAAAGCGTCGATTGAGGTAGAGCCACTGTCTCTAGGTGCAGGTTTCCTCACGATGTTTTTCCGCCGTTAAAGCGTCGATTAACCGTACATACGAATTTCAGATCTGAAAAACACAGTGTTACGTAGCGAGGTTCGAACAGGCGACCTCTCACATGGCAAGCAACGACCTTAATCACTTGGCCATCGACGCTTTTAAAAAACAGACGTAATTTTAAGTTAAATATTTAGAATTCTATGCACTAAACCAGGCATCTAGACGCCAGGCATTAAATCTACCTAGGTGAAAGACTGATAACGTAATTAAAGCACTATAGTCCGGGAGTGCTAAGCAAATTGCGTTGTTAAAGTAAATGATCCATCCGGTAACTTAAATTGCTGTTACCTTAACTTACCCGATTTGTTGGGTAAATTCGATGCAAATGTAAACTTGAGTCGTTATAAGTGATGTGAAGCTTTGCTTATTTAAGCAATGTGCGGGGTATATGGGTTTCTTAAAATAGATACCTTCCAATTTATTTATTACGTGTCGGAAACGGATTAGAATACAGGAACTAGGTTTTTTGAGGCCCGTACCCGTAAAGAGTAAAAACGGGAACCTATTACTAGACTTCGTGGTCCGTCCGTCCGTCCGTCTGTCACTAAGTTGTATCTCAAGAATATTGACAACTAGAAAGTTGAAATGTTCACAGATGATGTAATTCTATTACTGTAATAAAAAAAAATACAAGCAATAACTGGCTCGGTGGAACAGTGGTTAGTGACCCTGGCTGACGGCTCCAAGAGTCATGATTTCATTATTGAAGACTATAGTTCAAAAGTAACTCGTTACTAAGGTTCTACATACATACATAAAATCACGCCTTTTTCCCAGAGGGGTAGGCAGAGATCACTTCCAGCGATCCACTTTTCACCTCTGTGGGAAACGTGACGTGACGGTGACGGACAGTCAGGGGATATCGGTGAACGGTATACGGGTAAGCAACCCCGGCTCCTCGAGCTACTATCGACTCAGTCCAAACTAAGGTTCTAGATGGACTATATATGTTTCCAATTAAATGCTTGTACCATAAAATCTAAGCCTTTAAGATTTATGTCATTTAATTAAACCTTCCAGAAATCCTGAACACTTCACTATTCCCTAACAAAAACTATCTCCAGTGACATAGCACAGACTCGACTTATATCCCTTTAAGAATTCCATAGACTTTCAGGCGCTCATTGAATCACTCACACAACGTTTAGGCGCAATCTTTTCAGGTTGCCTGAATACTCCTGGGGAGTAGGTCGTGACCCTGACCCGAGGGTTGGCTGATGCTTTACAGCCCCGATGACACACTTAGGAGCTGACCCCGAAACATACGGGTTGTTTTGGGTTTAGTTATGTTACCTATATAACTTAGTAGGGTTAAGATTTCTGACTTCCGTTTAGAAATATAAGGCCGGAAGTGGCTATGTATTTGTTACTCGACTACGGCTAAGCGAAAAGGAGGGTTATGATTTTAACGCGATTAGTTTAGTTTAGTAATAGATCTTGCCATTTCATTATAAAGGGGGGAGGGGTTTATTTTCTTTATTATATTGGGAGATGTATTTCCTACTGTTTTCATAATCTCGTTTAGTAACAGTTCGTATAGTTAAACCTAATGGAATTAAATTATATCTCTTTTGATATACATCTTGAGTCAAAGAAAAACAACTTGTTGCTGTCTAAGTATGACTTACAAAACCTTAATATGGTATAGAGCTTAAATACTTAGTTGACTTTGTCTGGCAGTGCAATATGGAGGCGTTACTAAATAACCAAAAATGAAAAACTTTTACTTTGAACAAGTAATAATATAACTATAACTTTAAGTTGATTTAAATTACCTAGAAAGACTAGATACAATTTGTTTACCTACAAGTGCTCTAAATCAAATTTAGGTTTATTTTCCCCTTTATATAGAATGTTCTCTAAATATAATTCTCTGTCTAAGTCCACTTCCATCGATATTTATTCTGATACCTTGCACAAATTTAAATCTAAATGCTTGGTCAATCCCTGAGTGGTTGAACCAACTTGTTGATTATTTTTATATAATATGTTTCATTTGAAGTTTCGTTAGTATTAAAACTAAAACCACTTCTTGTATTTTAAACTAGATAAAATTTAAAATGTCTGTTGTCTGAAATGCATGTAGTTGTCACCTATAATTAAGTTTGCGTTTATCTAAATGTTCATCTGGTCATGTTACTTATATCATATTGTTAATGTAATCTTGTTGGTGATCTTAAATAAATAAATAAATAGTCTAACACGACGTTTACCCTCACTCATAAAGGGACCGTTATGTTGTGTCAATATATTACTCCCTGGTGGCTGGGCAACATAAACTTGTCAATACTACGTAATAGAGTTTATTTTACATAAAAAGTTCCCCCAAGATTGTCGACTTGACACTATACCCATGAGAAAATGCCTCAAAAGCTCACCGCCCGTTTTGAGGACGATCAAATCTAATTTACATTTTTAACAACACCCACAGGAACCGCGGTCTAATTTACACCGAATTCCTTCAAATTTCTCTGACCCTCTCCTCAAACTGATGAGTGGAATGAATATAAAAAAATATTGCCAAATGTTTTTATATCACACAATATCTGTGCAAATGAAGACCTACATTTGCGGCGTGCCGGGCGAGGTGTAATCATTACCTTACGGTTGGGCCACAGGGCCGGAGTAAGGGCTGGGGGTTTAAAGGGACACCTCCCGTTGATACACAATCGAATTTGTCCCTTTGGGCTGACTGAGCAGTAATGGAGGTAAGAAGAACGCATGGATGAGTGTGTTAAAAATGTATCTGTGCAATGCAAATTATATATGGGTAAAATAAGTTACAAAACTTACGCAATAACATACATGTGCATAAAGTTGATGAATGAGGTATTCTTAGAAAAGAGAATCGATGAAAGTAAGATTTCGTGCTACCGAAACTATATTTGCATCTATTGGATTCCAGGAATAATACAGATTATTTAAAACTCTTGAAGCAAAACTTCAAATTGAAATCTTGCCTGAATCTGCATAAAATTAAAGTTCGAAAACCCTAAAGGTGTGCTTGCCTCACAGTTGCAACCAATGAATAAAAATTTTGCTGAATCCAATGTATGATGTTCGAGTGTCTTAAACTACAAGAAACTGTCACTACCAAACGAACCGTTAAAAACATCGAAAATAAAACCCCCACTCCAAAAACCCCACTTCACTCGCCCCTAAATACAGCCCTGTGTTAAGAGCTTTGAGAATAAGCACGTTTATTACAAGTGGGATGTGAAAAAAAATCGTTTTAACCCCCTAATGGGGTGAAATTCCTCTTCTCTCGTAATAAGAAACAATATACCGGTCTGTTATACGAATTTATTTTTAAAAGGTTTTGGGGAAAACTCAATAATTCGTACTTTGTTTTTTGTTGCTACAAAGACAGTTAAAAAGGAGTTTCGTATTTTATAAATTTATTATAACAGCAATGAAATTCGCGGTTCTAATAAAACGGCTTTGGGTTGTTATTAAAATTTTGTCTAGCAACTTTTTGTTAACTGTTTAGTTGGAGTTTAATTTGAATTGACGCTTTTGAGAAAAAAAAGCGTCGTTTGTCGAGTGGTTAAGGTCGTTAAGGCTAGGTTAAGGTTCCCTTCCTCCTATGATCCCGGGCTCTTCAGGCGGGGCGTGAAACGGCATTTAAGCAGGCCTTCAGGGTGAGTGTGACAGGCTCAATATGGTCTATTGTGCCTGCCGACCTCATATGTGGATCTCACTACCGCTTACCATCAGGTGGAGTGAGGTCATCTTGTAAGCCTTTTATAATAAAAACATAAAAACGAGACTCCATTACTATCACTTCGCTGTCCTTCCGTCCATCTCTCTGTCCAGTTAAAGTTGAAATACAGCACATTTATTTATTATATAAATAAATATCTGGGACATTTCCACACACGGTCATCTGACCCCAAACTAAGCAGAGCTTGTACTATGGGCATCAGACTCTGATATACATACGTATATATTCATAAATACATACTTAAATACATAATCACACCCAGACTCGGAACAAACACTGATGTTCATCACACAAATATTTGTCCCGAGTGGGAATCGGACCCACGACGCTTGGAACCGCCAGCCACTAACCACTGTTCCACCGAGCCAGCCAAAACATTATTATATTTCGGAACCTCTCCTTGACACTATACAACAAATAACTTCCCTCCATTTTTAATTACGTGACTATTTTACAACATGGTACGGGACCCATCGTGCTCGTCCAACTCTACGACGACTCTACGACTCGAAAACGGGACCCTATTACTAAGCCTCCGCGTCTGTCTGTCCGTCTGTCTATCCAAGCTGTATCTCATAAAGCGTGATAGCAAGAAAGTTGAAATTTTCACAAATGATGTATTGCCGTTGCCGCTACCACAACTAAAAATTCTTCTTCTTCTTATCGTATGGTTGATGAACAACCTGGTGTCAGAGTTTAAACCTAACAAAGCTTCACACACCGTTGAAAAATTTCTCAGATGTGCTGGTTTCCTCACGATGTTTACCTTCACCGTTAAAGCGTCGAATGATGGTACATATGAATTCCAAATTTGAAAAACACATTGGTACCTGGCGGGGTTTGAACTGGCGACCTCTCGCATGGCAAGCAACGACCTTAACCACTCGGCCATCGACGCTTTTGCCTAAAAAATTAAAATGTAAAAATATTGAGGGGGTATACAACAAACGTGTTTTTTTTTTACCTAATTGGTACGGAACACTTTGACCGTTTTTTACTTCCTTCCTTCAACATTCGCTAACGTATAAACGTTAGCTGAATTCTAAAGCCCGGTATCTTAGTTTCGGTATAATAAAAGTGGTGTTCAATGGCGCGGCAACGATCGCGTCTCACGGGCGAACGGGCCCAGGTTCGAGCCCGGTCCGGGCGTCCTGCCGCGTCACTGGTTCCCAAAGGTTTATATTGTTACGGCATATTTGTAGATAGGCAAGATGATGTTGGTGGATTCTTTGTTTCTGAAAGATTTTTTTTGTGTTCACATTTTTTTTTTGTATTTGTCCACGAGTTCGCCCGTGTGTGGTCGTTCTCCACGTAAAATATTGCTACTTCGGCGCGGCATGAAACTGCAATTAAGCAGGCCTTTAGGGTGAGCGCTATAGGCTCAAGATGGTCTATTGTCCCTGTTGCCTCACATGTGATGGATCTCACTACCGCTTACCATCAGGTGGAGTGTGGTCATTCTGTAAGCACTTTATTTAAAAAATATATAACTCGAGCAAAGTCGAGAAAGCTATTTCATTACCCACACGTGTTCACTATTACCGCAATGATTTTGTTAAAACAATGCACAAGGCAGAATGGCGGCGACGTGGTCCACAAACCGTCACGTCACGTTTCCCACACAGGTGAAAATTGGATCTCTGGAAGTGATATCTGCCTACCCCTCTGGGGAAAAGGCGTGATTTTATGTATGTATGTTCCCTATTACTTAAGAGGAGTCAATATTAGATGATGAGTTACTTGACAAGACACAGTGACATTTTCCCTCCTCTCTCCGTGCATCATTAATCGCGCAAACACTGCGACCTGGTGAGAGCCCTCGGCCCTCAGGAGTAGGGTGACCACCCCTAAGAGATGGACAGACCACAGTTTATTAATATACTAACGCGCGCACACAACTTCGTCCGCGTGGAAATGCTTTTGTCGGCAATCATTGATTAAAATACCCTATATACACCTTGTAAATCTATAAGTGAAATTGAGGATTTTGTGTCTCGGTATTAATACGTACGATTTTTTTAATCTAAACTGAAACTTTAATCTTTATTAGCTCGTTTCTAAATATTAAAAGTCTGCCGAACTGAAACGACGTTAGAAGATTGTGAGGTTTTTTCCGTTACGGAATTTCTTGGTTCGGTCGCCGCGCTCAAAGCCCGCGATAAAAGTTATGCAATAGCTTAAAAACCGGCCTAGTGGGAGTCGGACTGGGGCGAAGGGTCCCGTACTACCATCTATAGAAAAACAAATCTGTTGAAAAACATACTGAAAAAAAACACGTTTATTGTATGGAGACCCTTAATATGTCGTATTTTAAAATTTTTAGTATTTGTTGTTTATAGCGGTAACGGAATTATAGTTTTCTAGCTATCACGGTTTATGAAATACAGCTTGGCTTGGAGACGGACGGCGGAGGCTTAGTAATAGGGTCCTACATTTGTCCGGCTTTTTCCGGATTCCTTGTCTCTCTACTCACGAGGGCAGGTGCCGCGTCAACACACATTCTGTTTGTTCAAATCTCGTTCCAAGACTGAAATCCTTCAGGCGAGCTTTCGCAAACACATATAACTGGCTCAGCTGGTTTTTAATTCTGTTTTTAAAGCGAGGACTTACTTAATTTCGTAAGTCTCCTAGAGTACTATACAAGTCGATAGTAAAAAGACTAAGCCTTGATCGCCCTATTTTATGGTAGGCCCGTGCCGTGCCCTAGAAGTAAATGTAGGATATTATTTTCAATCACTTCAATACCATACATTTCTATTGCCATTCGTTCAATCTGACTGGCTCGGTGGAACAGTGGTTAGTGACCCAGGTTCACTACCTACGGTTCCAAGAGTCGTGGGTTCGATTCCCACTCGGGACAAATATTTGTGTGACGAACATCGGTGTTTGTTCCGTGTCTGGGTGTGATATTAAATATATTTAAGTATATTTGTGTATCCACTGTCGTATCTGAATTCCGTAACACAATTGCTTAAGCTACTTATTTATTTATTTATTTATTTATTTAATTTAGGTACACAAACAGATTATGATCGTGACAATGGTATCCTTACTAATATTATAAATGCGAAAGTAACTCTGTCTGTCTGTCTGTCTGTCTGTCTGTCTGTCTGTTACGCTTTCACGCATAGAGTACTGAACCGATTTAAACGAAATTTGGTACAGATATAGTCCAGAGCCTAGAAAAGGTTATAGGCTACTTTTTAACCGACTGCGCTATAAAGAAGTAATGTTTTACCCGTTAAACATCTCTACGCGGTCGAAGTCGTCACAGCCACTGGACGGATCGAGATGAAATTTAGCATGCAGGTAGATGTTATGACGTAGGCATCCGTTAAGAAAGGATTTCCCGAAATTCCCACGGGAACGGGAATTAACGGGAAAATCTTTTTGTATGAAAAATACTAACCGCATAAGTTAGACGCTTGAAATTTAACATGCCGGTACCTTAATGAACATAAAGCTTACTTCCAACGCGATATTACAAAATTCCCATGGGAACGGGAGTTATTGGGAGACAACTTCTGTATGTAAAACCCCTTACGGAGTTGAAATATATTATATAGAGATAGAGATATACCCGAAGCGAAGCGAGGGCGGGTCGCTAGTAATTTATAAAACTAACTTAGATACTAGACCATAATCTATAAATAGACTTACCACGGGATCAGATCGATGTATGTGATGTTGTGAAATATTTATTTATTTATTATAAATAATACGACGAGGCTACTCTATCTAAGCCATCATTGTATGTCAGTAAGGGTAAATAATTTCTGAATGAACTTTACAAGCTTCTCATTTATCGTCTCCCGGTCGCATATAGGTACACTAAGTTACTTCCTTTAGTGAAATTAACCTCAACCATCTAAAAACCTGCTAAAACCTTTAAGTATTTAGTAGTGATCTGTAGCGCTACCATGAGTTAGCTATCAAAAACTTACGTACGTTAAAAACCTATCGAATTGTTTTTTTCATACTACCGATTTTAGTTCTTAGCGTTACCGCTAGGGGCGCTGTACATTTTTTCATAGACATTTTTTACATAGGCGATATCGAGTCTGTCACTTTTAAACTCATGGTAGCGCTACTGGTGGTAGGTAGTTGATACTTACAGAGCGAGGTGCGTGATTGGTGTGGAGGGGGGGAGGGGGGCGGCGCAGGCGGGCCAGCGCACTCAGCAGCCCGTCCGTGGTCGCTAGTGCCCCGGCATCTGTGGACAAGGTGCACAACGTTACTGAAAGTGCACAACCATGGTCATAGTGCAAAATGTTACTAAAAGTGCACTTCGTTACTGAAAGTGCACTTAGTTACCGAAAGCGCAACAGGTTCCTGAATGTGCACAACGATGGTCGACGTGAAAAGTTACTAAAAGTGCACTAAGTTGCTTAATGTGCACTACGTTACCAAAAGTGCACTTAGTTACTAAAAGTTTACTAAGTTGCTTAATGTGCACTGCATTACCAAAAGTGCACTAAGTTACTAGTCGTGCACAACGTTTGGTAATCTGCAATACGTACTGAACGTACGCTACGCTATGAAAAGTGTTTACTGCAAAACGTACGCGCCATGATTCGAACCCAGGACCTCTCATCTCTACATAGCACATGCAATGATTACGAGTATAATATTAGTATGTAATTGATCGGCTAAAGAGCAATTCCTCCTACCACAGGCGGTGTTTTGCCTAAATGGGAGATCCCACAACTAATATTTGTAAAAGACTAAGTTACTGAAGTAAATATTTATAGGTTATTGTATTTATGATGATTTAACAAACATATTATTTAATCCTCTAACTAACAAGCCATTTCTGACATAACAATAAATATTAACGCTTGATAAGTAACATAATAATGTTGTCCAACCGATTTTGCCCCCAATCTCACAGTCCGGTGAGACGGAAAGCCGAAACTGCCGACGAGGGATCAGCCATAGGACCAACCGCTTAACGTGCTCTACAACCGTAATTCAGAACAAAAAACGACCGCCAATAAAAGATTACGCATTCCCCCCCCCCTCCCTTAACCAGTGACGTCATAACGTGCACGATTGGCGGGGGGAGGGGGGCTATTGAATAAACCCTTTCGCGAGCCAGCAGAGCCCTTACTAGATAACTTAATTCGCTTTGAAGTGCCGCCACTTACCGCTAGACCACTCGTATTTACACTACACCAGTGATTCTCAAAGTGATAGGACCCCTAGAGGTCAGTTGGGGTCCAATTGAGGGTAAATAAAAGGTTGTTTTTTTTATAATATCACTAACTTCGTACCGCCTTAGCGTAGCTTTGATGCACTTCTTTATTTTGCTTAACAGACAGGCCTTTTTTTAAAATATGCAAAATAAATGTATATTTTTCAATCTTGAAAAATTCTTCTCCTCTTTTCAAAGAAGATCTCTCAGATCTTCTTAATATTTTTCCGTAAGAACCTTCTACAGAGTATTAAAAAACTCCAAAAAAAAACAATCAAATCGTTCTAGCCTTTTCATTTATATATAATATAATATAGCACAAAACTCTTTTAATTTGATACCCATTGCAGGGATGCATTGGAAAAAAGAAGTCCGCCATCTTGTACGTGCCGCCATGTTAGATTTTGAATGAAGTTTCTTGTTAATCAGGTATTAGGTATTTGACTGGCTCGGTGGAACAGTGGTTAGTGACTCAGGTTCATAAGCGGTTCCAAGAGTCGTAAGTTTGACTCCCACTCGGGACAAATATTTGTGTGACGAGCATCGGTGTTTTTTCCGTGTCTGGGTGTGTTATTAAATATTTTTAGGTTTACTTCTGTATCCATTGTAAAACAAGTACTTAAGCTACTTACCACGGGATCAGATCAATGTATGTGTTGTTGTGAAATATTTATTTATTTATTTATTATCATCCAGGCTGAAGGTTTTACCCGCCAAATATCGAGGTTAATGAACAAGTGGGGGGAGTTGAAATGGCAGACCAAAATTTGTAAGTGGAGGTATAAAAGTTGTAAGTCAGCAGGTTCTTAGGAGTTTTAATGTTGAAACTGAAAAGCTACTGTTTGAAATTTTCCTATTTCCGAGACACAGGCGTGGATCCGCCAACTACCTGACTCCGGGTTGAGTCATTTCTTTACAGAAAAACTCTTTTTTTAGCCTTTTCTGTCCCACAAACTGACTCCAAAGCTGAAAACTCTTATTGACAGAAAATTTTGCCCGACCCCGGACTCGAACCAAGGACCTCCCGGTGCTTACCTAGCGCTTGCTACCACTCACGCACAAGGCATTTTTCCTTACCTAAATAGTAAAGAACGAATATGTTTACTAATTGTATTTGTACCTACATATACTTATTACAGCGTGTTAGTTTGTAACTAAAAAAACCTTTCGTCTTTCTTTCATTAACTCACGTACAGGATAAATAAGTCACTGTCCAACTTCCAAGCCGTTACAAAGTAACTTGAAAAAAAAACAAAGTTCTTTAAATCGTATGAATCCTTTTCTCCTCAAGTTTGTAAGCGATAGCCGCTGAAGAAAAAGGCGGGTCCGTTGATATCAGTGGAACTTTGAAAGGGGCACAAGTAAAAAGGTTGTGAACCTCTGACCTACACGTGCGCAGTACTTGGGTTCAAGGTGAGTGTCAGAAAATTAAAGGAGTGCGGTTGTTCAAACTTCTTGGTTCTATTAACCGGTTTAAAAAAAGAGGGTGGTATGTTATGTTTGTTATTTTTGTTACTTGTACATTTCAAAATATAGCATCACTTGTTTTCTGCCCACAACGCCGACCGAAGTCCCTTATCGAATAAAGAATAAGAATAAAAATGTTTATTAACCAAAAATTGAGGAATTACTTACATATTTAAGAATTTAATAAAAGATTTTAGACTTTCGCGTTCCATTACACTAAATATTTGTCTTTATGGGTCTACACGCGTTATTAGGAGTAGCAAATACATAGCTACTTACTGCCCGACGTTTCGACTGGGTTACACCAATCGTGGTCGCTAGCGAACTACGGGCAGTAAGTAGCTATGTATTTGCTACTCCTAATAACGCGTGTAGACCCATAAAGACAAATATTTAGTTAAATAAAAAAGATTATCGCACAAAACATTACTCTCTTATACCGAAGTCGGAACGGTACCTACATCCTGTCTCTCGCCCTACACTACAGTTAGCCGATGTTTTAGTTTTAATCATCGGATTTTTAGTTTTAAACGTAATAGCGTAACACTAAGACAAAAATAATTTCTTTCGAATTTATCTATACTAATATTATAAAGCTGAAGAGTTTGTTTGTTTGTTTGAACGCGCTAATCTCAGGAACTACTGGTTCGATTTGAAAAAATCTTACCTTTCACCAAAAATCAAACCATTTATCGAGGAAGGCTTTAGGCTATATAACATCACGCAGCGACCAAAAGGAGCAAAGATACAATGGAAAATGTGTAAAAAACGGGGGAAACGCGAACGAAGTCGCTGGCACAGCTAGTATCTTAAACATAAACACTTTCCTCTTAAATCCCTTTATCTTTTAAAAAACCGCATCAAATCCGTTGCGTACTTTTAAAGACTTAAGCATACATATGGCCATACAGACGCGGGAAGCGACTTCGCTTTATACTATGTAAATACATAAGTAAGAATAATTCAGTCAGGGGATAACAGTCACAACTATCTGTCCGGTGGTTGGTGAACGGTATACGGGTAAGCGACCCCGGCTCCTCGAGCTACTATCGACTCAGTCCAAACCATCCGAGGCGATAGCATCCTTCCTCCCCTTTTCCTTCCTCCCCTTTTCCTTCCCCCGTCATATATCCTTGCTACTCGTGGGAACGCAATGACCTTGTTAAAACAATGCACAAGGCAGAATGGCAGCGACGTGGTCCACAACCCGTCACGTCAAGTTTCCGACAGAGGTGAAAAAGTGGATCGCACGAAGTGATCTCTGCCTACCCCTCTGGAAAAAAGGCGTGATTGTATGTATGTATGTATGTAAGAATAATGATGGGAATGGGGATGGGTTCGAACCCACGACCTTTGGCGTAAGAGAGGAGCACTAACCAATACGCCACCGATACAGACAACTGAAAATAAAAATCAAATCAGTAGTCAACCCTACGGTAAAGTACGCTACACTTACTCTATATTAAAAGCTCTTTAAGCTTATCAGACTAAAGTTCTTCCTGTGACGTCACTAAAGCTCTCGAACGATGGATCCTTGATAGGATCTATTTAACTTACTTAACACCATTAAAAGCGTCGATGGCCGAGTGGTTAAGGTCGTTGCTTGCCATGCGAGAGGTCGCCAGTTCAAACCCCGCCAGGTACCATCATTCGACGCTTTAACGGTGAAGGAAAACATCGTGAAGAAACCTGCACGCCTATGAAGAAATTCTAAGGTTGTGTAGTCGACCAACCCGTACTTGGCCAGCGTGGTCGACTAAGGCCTTATCGCCCTAATTTAGGGTAGGTCTATGCCCCAGCAGTTAGGACGTATATGGGCTGATGATGATGAACACCATTAAGTATAGGAATCAAGGCCTCTAAAGGAAAAACGGAAGCTTTTCTGGATTATTAAACTTCCCGCCCGTCCATCAAGCTCCTTTTACTGGCTCGGTGGAACAGTGGTTAGTGACCCATGGTATCTGAGGTGCCAAGAACCGTGGGTTCGAATTCACCCGGGACAAATATTTGTGTGACGAACATCGGTGTTTGTTCCGTGTTTGGGTGTGTTATTAAACATATTTAAGTATATTTGTAATGTAAATGAAACATATTTTAGTATATTTGTGTATCGACAGTTGATTCTGATTTCTGTAACGCAAGCTACTTACGACGGGGTCATATATATTTTTTTATGTTTATTTTCGAGATTTACCACTTTTACAATCTAGCCCGTTGTGATCAATTAACGAAAAAGTCTTACCCCTGACCACGAGCGCTGTAAAGAGCTCGAAACGTCGGATCTCTACATAATATGTTTAGTAAAATTTGTATTATTTCAAACAAAAAAATTCTTAACCTAAAATCCCAATCAAGCTATACTATATAACTATACAACGACCCCTACAGTTTTGTTAACAACACTAACTATAGTATACGCGAAGTTTCGACATAACGAAAACAAAGTGGATCAACAAATCCTCGCTGCGTAGAGTTTTAACCAGAAACATTTCGAAACAATAAATGTTTCGGAGAGCGCTGTCTGCCAGGGTTGTCCGTCTGTCTGTAGTTATAGGCAAAAAGTATATACATACATACATTAGCGTGACTCTTGTATACTGAAAATTAGCCTTACATAGTACCTAACCCGCTTTGATCTACTTATCTATTTCTTTTCGTTTTTTTTGTGCGTTTGATTCCATTTCGGGACACATACTTTAAGCTTTAGTAACGTAAAAGTATATAGTAAGTATTGTCTATTATTTGAGCGAGCTCTACCCATCCTTACTAATATTATAAATCCGAAAGTAACTCTGTCTGTCTGTCTGTCTGTCAGTATAGATCTGAGCCTAGAAAAGGTTATAGGCTACTTTTTAACCGACTGCGCTATAAGGAAGTATGTAATGTTTTACCCGTTAAACGTCTCTACGCGGACGAAGTCGCGGGCGGAAAGCTTGAAATAAAACTAATTTTACGGATGTATGTTTTAATGTTTAAAATAACAATACACGCGCGTTTAATCCGTAAAATTCGTTTTATTTCAAAGTAAATGATAAGATTTTAGACTTTCGCGTTCCACTACCTACACTATTAGTCTTTATGGGTCTACACGCGATATTAGGAGTAGCAAATACATAGCTACTTACTGCCCGACTTCTCGCCTGGGTTACACCAATCATGGTCGCGAGCGAACCACAAAAGTATATGTGTTGTGTGATATTTATTTGCAATACTGTTAGTCTGTCAGGCTTACACGTGAACAGCTGCGGAAAATTCCGACAGTGAGCGAAAACGCATCAACTCACAATAAAGGCCTTTTGTTACAAAATGGCCACAAAGGTACGCCATTTTTCGGCGTCATTTAAAAACGCGAGCTACACCCAAAACCGGAAATTGCTTCGCCCTTTATTTAGGGTTACGTACGTCAAAAAGAAAACTAAAACCTTTATAATTTTGATATACGCCTGTCGGTATGTCCCTTATCAAAACATTTTTTTCTAACTTTTTGACATTCGAAAATGGCTTGGAGTGGCCTCGTCATCATCGCCGGACTTGCGGGGGAGCGGATGGCTCTCACCCCTAGTCCTAATCAAAACAAATCAATACGTTTATTGCGGCAAGTAGTACTACTTAAAAGGTTTATTCAATTACATTTGTGTATCCACTGCTGATTTTGATATCTGTAACAAAAGTGCAAAAGCTACTTACCACGGGATGTGATCAATGTTTGTGATGTTGTGTAATTTATTTATTTCGATAGGTTAACTGTAACCGTCGCCAGTTCAAACCCCGCCAGGTACCAATGTGTTTTTCAAATTTGAAATTCATATGTACCATCATTCGACTCTTTAACGGTGAAGGAAAACATCGTGAGGAAACCAGCACTCCTGAGAAATTTTTCAACGGTGTGTGAAGGCATGTCAGAGGCCTACGGGTGATTTAAAAACCTGACACCAGGTTGTTCATCAACCATACGATAAGAAGAAGAAGACTGTAAGCGTGCTTGAAGAGGTTGATGGATGTGGAAGACGCGAAAGTGGTGTGCCAGGACCGTAGCACATGGCAGGAAGTTCTATGTATGTATGTAACTGTATATTATTTATATTCGATCAACGATTAAATGTATTCGATTAACTGTTATTTACACATCGCCACCCCTGCACAACACTTATTATTTCGCCCGGGCGCGCTCACTAATTGGAAGTGTCGTATAACCAATATGTAAATACCTCTATTTACTGCTATTTTGCAAATGTTTCACTCTACATGACTTATTCGGGATCCAGGTAAGCCGCTTAGTGTGGTGAAACTGTTTCTGTTTGTTCGTCTAAACTTGTTAGTGCTGCTTGGATGCCTAGATTTGCTAGAAAACTAGGGCTTGGGATTCAAGAGAGAAATAACCATTTAGGAGAATAGTTAGACGGCAGATACAAATGAATTAAAATAAATAAATAAGACACATCTTCACAAAAATAGTTGTAGCTTAAGCTCTTGTGTTCCTAACCTGAATATATTTTATAACACACCCAGACACTGAACAAACACAGATGTTCGTCACACAAATATTTGTCACACAATTTTAAGGAAAAGAACCTTTGTTCAAATCGGAGATAACATTTCACCTGTTCATTAAGTCAGCTTATAAAATCACTGAAAAATTTTTACTGCCGTTGTATATTTAATTACACCCGGCAGCGTCTACACGTATTTACAAAGCCATGAATAGATTAGATAAAAACGATTATGATACTGTTGCGGGAACGGGGTACGTTTAATTCAAGATACGCCAAAAGTCACCAAAAGACAATTAATTTATTTATCGACTAACAATTACACAATTAAACACTTAAAAACACAATTAAAAACACTTAATTACAACACTAAACACGGAACACTAAATTACACTAAAACACTGAATCACACTAAAACACTGAATTTCACTGAAACTATTCGCAGGTAACGCACTCGATCACTTCTAGTTCGCAGGAGACTGATTCGCTTCGCTTTCCAAATCGGAACTGTCCCGTCGCGTCGTACATCCCGCTTTTATACCCAGTGAGGACGCAGCTCTTCGCGTGGCGTCGAGAATCTTCTCGCGGGGATCGAAATTTCTAGAACTCGCTGGAGCTCGCTCCGACCGACCAGAGTGTGTGACGTAGTATCGTGCAAGCGAATATAGACCTTATCCATACGACGATAAGACTAATTTCGCTTGCACGGTCTCTCAAGGTCGTAATATTATTATTACTTTAGAACACTCTAGAGCTCGCTACAACCTACCAGTGTGTAGCGTAGTATCGTGCAAGCGAATATAGACCTTATCCATACGACGATAAGACTAATTCCGCTTGCACGGTCTCTCGTGGTCGTAACATTATCCCCCTCTTAGTCATGCTCGTCCCGAGCATCATTTGACCCATGGTAACGAGCCAATCGATCAATGTGAACAATTTTCGGCTTGCCTCTTGTCCCTTGTTTGATCCGATAGGTTAAGTCGTTCAGCCTAGTGATGATCTTGTATGGTCCTTCCCACCTTGGCTGGAACTTCGGTGATTTGCCCTTCTTCCTGAGTGGGTTGTGTAACCAAACCAGACTCCCTTCATCGAAACCGTCGGTGTTGGCTTTGCGGTCGTAACGGGTTTTCATTCTTTCGCTGGATTTTAGACTGCAGTCTCTGACGAGAGCATGTACTTCATCCAGGCGCTTCTGTAGGTCACCCGCATATTCGGTTACTGGTTTCGGAGCTTCTGGCGGTGTCCCAGTCAACGCGTCTACCGGAAGCCGCATTTCTCTACCGAAGTTTACCATTGCTGGGGTTGCGCTGGTGCTATCGTGGATCGCAGATCGGTAGGACAGCAAGAAAAGCGGTATGTACTGGTCCCAGTCTCGTTGATGCTCGTCCACAACTTTGGCCAAGTGGTTTTCCAACGTTTGGTTGAATCTCTCGACCATGCCATCGGATTGCGGGTGTGCTGGTGTAGTACGGGTCTTATGCATACCCAACAGTTTACAGACCTCCTGGAACAGTGCTGACTCAAAGTTTCTTCCTTGGTCAGAATGTATCTCAAGAGGCACACCAAATCGGCAAATTACCTCGTGGACTAACTTCTTGGCGACCGTCTTTGCTTCTTGATTAGGCGTAGCGAAGACTTCAGGCCACTTTGTGAAGTAATCTTGGACCACAATGATGTACTTGTTTCCCTCATCGGATTCTGGAAAGGGGCCAGCTACATCTACTGCGATTCTTTCCCATGGAGCGCCGACGTTGTACAGCTTGAGTTTGCCCTTACTTCTGGTTTGTGGGCCCTTTACTGATGCGCAAGTCGTACATTTCTTGCACCAGTCTTCGACATCCTCCCGACAGTGTATCCAGTAGAACCTCTGTCTCAGCTTCTCTAGGGTCTTCTTCACGCCTAAATGTGCCCGGATACCCCATCGTGTATGTACCTCAGTAGAGAAGCAACTTGTTTACGGGGTACAATCAGCTGTAGCGTCGTTTGATCCCCTTTTGGTGTTTCCCATTTCCTGAAGAGTACTCCATCCTTAATCTCCAAACTGTCCCATTGTGCCCAGTAACTTTTCGTGATGGGGCTTGATGATGCTACATGGCTCCAAGAAGGTTTTTGACCTACTTCTTTCCATTCAAATATTTTCCTCAGGTCACTATCCTCTTTTTGCGCCTTTTGATAGCGTCTTCGCTCCATTCATTATCAAGTCCCTGGGTGGTAATCATCCGGACTTCTTCTTTAGTCTCCGTCTTAGAACAATGACTGCAGGCCACAGGACAAGGTCTCCTTGATAGGGCATCGGCATTCAAATGCGTTCTACCACTCCGATGTTCTGTTGTGAAGTTGTACTCCTGTAGTTGCTCTAGCCACCGCGCCACTTGTCCTTCAGGGTTCTTAAACTGCAAGAGCCATTTTAACGCAGCATGATCTGTCCGCAGGGTAAACTGTCTTCCAACGAGGTACTTGTTGAAATGCTGTAGAGTCTTCACTACCGCCAACAGTTCCTTACGAGTCACACAGTAGTTCCTTTCAGGTTTTGAAAGTGACTTACTGAAATAGGCGATCACCACTTCCCGTTCACCTTGCTCTTGCGACAGAACTCCGCCTATGCCAGTATTGCTGGCATCAGTGTCCACGATAAACCTTCCTTCTCTGTTCGGGTAGCCAAGTATAGGACTGGTGCAGAGGTGTTCTTTTAATCTGACGAAGGCTTGATCACATTCCGAGTCCCAGGCGAATACTCGTTTATCTTCCGTGAGCCGATGAAGAGGTTTCGCTATATCAGAGAAGTTCTTTACAAAGCGCCGGTAGTATGCGCATAAACCCAAAAATGATCTCACGTCGGTCTTGTTAGCTGGTATAGGCCATTCTTGGACAGCTTTTATCTTATCTGGGTCAGTCCTTACACCTTTCGATGAAATAATGTGGCCTAAGTAGGCGACTTCCTCCTTGAAAAACGTGCATTTCTTTGGGCTGAGTCTCAAGTTTGCTTCTCGTATTCTGGTGAAAACCTTCCTCAAGTTACTGACATGCTCTGTGAAATTTCGACCCATGACAATGATGTCATCCAGATAGACCAGGCATGCATCACCCAGAAGTCCAACCAGTACCCTTTCCATCAACCGCTCGAATGTCGCCGGAGCGTTGCAAAGACCAAAGGGCATGACGTTGAACTGCCACAATCCATTCCTAGTTCCGGTCGTAAATGCCGTCTTCTCTTTGTCTTCTGGATGGATGTCTACTTGCCAGTAACCACTCTTAAGGTCCACTGTTGAGAACCACTTCATTCCGCTCAACATGTCCAGGGTGTCGTCTATACGGGGCAGAGGGTAGCTGTCCTTCTTCGTTGCATTATTCAACAACCGGTAGTCCACACAAAACCGGGTGCTGCCGTCCTTTTTCTTAACCAGGACTACTGGCGAAGACCACGGGCTTGTTGAAGGTTCTATGATGCGGTTCTTCTGCATCTCGGCAACCATGTCTGCTACCTCCTTCTCTTTGGCAAATGGAAGGCGTCTAGGCCGCTGCTTTATTGGTGACGCGTCTCCCGTGTCTATTCTGTGTTTAACGAGACCTGTCCTTCCCAAATCATGGTCACCCTTCGAAAATATGTCGTTGAAATCTAGCAACAACCTTTTAGCTTGCTGAAGTTCCCGCTCAGAGAGCTTGTCCTTACAATTTGCTAGGAGCGGTGTGACGTCATCTCGTTGACAGGATTCCGGTTCCCGGGCCCTTTTCATCCTTCTGATGGATTGGCCTGCATCGCACCGTCCGATGACACAGTTTCTTCGTAGCTGCACTTCATCTCCGCTTAGATTGATGACTCGCACTAGCGCTCCTTTTCCGGTCATTGCCAGAGTTCTTGCTGTGATCCAACTCGGATGGTCGCCGCAGTTTTCTATGACGACGCTTCGCCCTTGACACGCAGTGTAAGGGAATCTAACTTTGACCAGAGTTTCAGATCTCGGCGGTAGGGTCGTGTTTTTCAGGCAGTAAACTGCGCATGATCTCGCTCCCTCTAGGAATACTTCTTGTTCGGGAAACTAAGTACTCCTTTAGCGACGTCTACCACACACTTCTGGTCTCTTAAAAAGTCCAATCCGATGATGCAATCGTCCGTGATGTCGGCTATGAGAACGCCGTATTCAAAGGTCTGTTCTCCAATGGTTATCTTCGCCGTCGTCTCACCGAAGACGGTAACTGGCTGGCCTGTTGCTGTTTGAAGCTGAACGGATGGTCTTTGATTCCACACAATAGTCCTTTTCAATAGCTCCGGACGCACTATTGTTCTTGAAGCACCGGTGTCAATAGTAAAATGACACGTTACGCTGTTCAACTGTCCAACCACTGTAAGGTTGTTCCCATTACCAATCTGTGAAACAGTGACGGTAGGGGCTCGATGTTGACCAGCCAGCGCCCGCCCCACGGCCCTGGCTTCTTCTAGTTTAACGACAGCTCTTCTGCGTCCACCTGTGTAGAGGACGCTACTGTCGTTCTACGTGGCCATCTTCGCTTGGGGCAACTACTCCGAATATGGCCCCTCTCGCCGCAGCCATAGCACATCGGACCCAAAGAAGGTTTTTCCTTCACCACAACCTCCCGAAGTCGTTGCGTTCTAGCGTCTTGACGCACGGCTTCCACCTCCAAAGCATGGGCTAGAGCTTCCTGTAAGGTCTGATGATGGCTCAATTTCACGGTGTGTCTGACGTCTGCGTCTCTAATTCCATCACAGAAAGCTTGCAGGATCATTGATTCCACCATTGTCGGGCATGACACGTATGCACGTCTGACAAGCCTTTCGATTTCCGTTGCCCATTGCTGCAGACTCTCACCAGGCTTCTGCTGTCGATCGCGGAGTTGTGCTCTATATGCGTGTTCTAGGTGTTTGTCGCTGTACCTGCCCTCTAGTGCTCTTTGGAGAGCACCTAAAGTTCTGTTATCCGAAGGCAGGTTTTCCAACGTGAGCAGGGCATCTCCACGAAGAGCCAGAGTCAGAGCTATCAAGGACTCTTCCTCGTTCCACCCCTTTCCTTTAGCCACCGTCTCGAACTGGTACCAAAATGCTGCCCAAGACGTCGTTCCATCGAAGTGGGGTACTTCGATTTTCGGAGAATCCGACACTACCGTAGCACCCCGGGTCCCCACTCTTGCCATTTTGGCATGCAGCTGTCGCATCTCAGCATCCACCTGGCTCAATCGATCCTCATGTTGGGTGAATCGATCTTCATGTTGGGTGAATCGATCTTCATGTTTCATCACATCATCCTTGAGAGCATCAATCTGCTTTTCTAGTACTTCGTGCTTCTTTTCAATAGCCCCCAACAAACTCTTGCTTAGCTCTTCCAGGTGACGGGCTTGCTCCTCCTGGCGAAGGGCTTGTTCTTCCCTCAGTTTAGCAAATTGTGCTTCCTGAAGTCGGGCTAGCTCCTCCTGGCGGCGGGCTTGCTCACGGGCTTGCTCCTCCTGGCGGCGGGCTTGCTCACGGGCTTGCTCCTCCTGGCGACGGGCTTGCTCCTCCTGACGGCTGGCTTGTGTCTGCAGCATTTTAAATAAATCTGCAAGCTCCACAGGCCCAATCGGTGTTTGAATCGATCCCTCCGTTGAAGTACCTTCACCCTCTTGCAGGGCCGCGGTTTGACTCCTTGTTACTCGACCCTCACTGTCTTCTCGTGGTGTAAGAGGCATCTTGAATCCCACTTCTGACACCAATTGTTGCGGGAACGGGGTACGTTTAATTCAAGATACGCCAAAAGTCACCAAAAGACAATTAATTTATTTATCGACTAACAATTACACAATTAAACACTTAAAAACACAATTAAAAACACTTAATTACAACACTAAACACGGAACACTAAATTACACTAAAACACTGAATCACACTAAAACACTGAATTTCACTGAAACTATTCGCAGGTAACGCACTCGATCACTTCTAGTTCGCAGGAGACTGATTCGCTTCGCTTTCCAAATCGGAACTGTCCCGTCGCGTCGTACATCCCGCTTTTATACCCAGTGAGGACGCAGCTCTTCGCGTGGCGTCGAGAATCTTCTCGCGGGGATCGAAATTTCTAGAACTCGCTGGAGCTCGCTCCGACCGACCAGAGTGTGTGACGTAGTATCGTGCAAGCGAATATAGACCTTATCCATACGACGATAAGACTAATTTCGCTTGCACGGTCTCTCAAGGTCGTACTATTATTATTACTTTAGAACACTCTAGAGCTCGCTACAACCTACTAGAGTGTAGCGTAGTATCGATGCAAGCGAATATAGACCTTATCCATACGACGATAAGACTAATTTCGCTTGCACGGTCTCTCGTGGTCGTAACAATACACTTCCCGGTCATGTCATAAAACACAATGTCACACCTATAGGAAGTCCCCATTATACACCGTGAAATTTGAGTGGTTGTTTTCCCGTGGCAGAACGATTTGCCTTTAGTAATACTATCGAATCATGCAAATTGTTCCTTGAAAAAAAATTGTTTTTTTTGGAATTTTCAAAATAATAATTTTCCAAGATGTTACGTATTCAGGTACTTCTTGCCGCATAAAATCGATGCTTAAAGCTAAAGAAGCTCTACGCCCTAAGTAATAAAGTGGTTCGAACGTACTTTAAAGTTTCGGTTATACCTTTCGTAAAACCGGCATTTATTGATTTTAATAAAAAATAACTGCACAAATCTATTGTGCTACTAAGGTAGAATCATTTTGCTGCGGGAAAACAACCACTAAAATTTCACGGTGTATAAAGCTTTATTTTCTGTTCTTATTTTCAAACTGCCATCTGAACCAAACAGAGCTTTTACTATGCAGAGGCTGACATACATAGATATATATTTATAAACACATACTTAAATAAATATTCACACCCAGACACAAAACGAACAAAAATTATGTAAACGGTACGTGTTTGTCCCGGGTGGGATTCGAACCCATGACTCCTGGAATCGAAGCCAGAATTTCTAACCACTTAGATTTTACCATTTTATTAAATATATTCCCTTGGTCTTTCTAAGGGAAATAATGCGCACCATAATATACACAAGACACAAAAACTCAACTCGAACAAAGAAATATCACACATAGATGAGGACTATAAGAAGTGGTCAACGAGGTACAGGCCTCAGCATGTAACCCCCCCATGTCACAATTGTCACATTAGCCCGAGAGCCAAGAAGATGTGGTGACGATAAAAATAATCACAAATTGTGAAAAAAGCTCACTGCGTCCACATCGAATTGCAGCAAATTTTGTTTTCTCTTACAGCATGATAGGTAAATATGACAATATGGGTATTACAACTAAATCATAATTTTGTTTTCCAACATAGGAAAAATACACATGAACTGCTAATGCCGTATTCACTACTCTACAGTAGGTAATAGCCATAATTTAACTCCAAACCTTATTAAAGCTATTCAGATATAATGATGGTGGATCACAAGCGCCAGTCAGTCGTCGGACGTATGCGCGTGCGCACGTCCGTTCAAAGTCGCAAAAAACACTTGTTACGATCGTCGAAAAACTTTTAAATCGTACGTGAAAGTGTAAATGGAACTTGTTGTGTTTTTCCTTCGGGTGTACAATCAAGTGTGACTCAAAAGACTAGATTTTCAAGAATATGTAAATCATGGACACAGTGTACGGAAGTCAAGTGACACCTAAATTGTCGTGTATTATTGTGCCGGCTATTTAACTTAGAGACTAATGAACGTTTTAGTGGAAACTCGATTGAATTCAAGCTGTGTTATTAAAGCTAATTTTTTTAGAACAATTTCGTGGTACATCTATAAACATTTGAAGTGTGTGGGTCATAAAAACATTACTGTGTATCATGTGAAGGACATGCGCCGGTTGATTATAAAAACAAAAACAAGAAGTGTTAATAAAAACTTGTGACAATAACAATATTGTGCATCAAAAGTGAATCCCTAACAATTTACAATAGTATTCACCAGCATATTACAGAAAAAATCTGTGAAAATGTTTTATAAAATAGTTATTGTAGCATTAGCTACATCTACAGTTTACGCAAGGCCGCAATTATCACTTATTCAGCCATTATTCTTCCATAGACAAGAATATCTTTTACCACTTAACCTTGAAAGTGCTGTAACTGGTGAAAGGACATTCTTCACTCCTGAAACCAATTTACAGCCTCCTAAAGTGAATGAAAACAATAACCTTGTCAATTCAGAACGAAGAACACCACTAAGAGTGAGTCAAAGAAAAACAGCGACTTCAGAAAACGATCATGTGACACCAAATCAAAATCAAAGCAATAATAGAAGGCATTCAACAAATTTGGTAAAAACAAATAGACAAAACTATCAACTTGTGAAAACGAACACAAATAATCAAACATCTGATCGACTTGAAAGTTCCGTCATAAACCAACAAAATACGAGACTAAACGTAGTATACTCAAACAGAAGTAAAGATATACAGAATACAACACCTAATCAGTCGATTAACAAGCAAATGGTTGCATCACAAAACGAAAACTTCGATAAAACCAAACAAAACATGTTAAATGAGGGCGTTTATAATCAAGGGCAGTCAATGGCGATCGCAACAGATCAACAAACTACTCTACCCGAGAGCAAAAAGGTTGTAAATCAAACATTACATCCAAATCTTAATGCCCCCAAAAGAAATAAACAACAAAATAATCCAACGTTTACTGAAGTTGGTAATGCAGGAGACCTCCTTACAAAACCCGTTACTACAAACGATAGTGTTACTAACGGGAACACTAACAGTAGTGAGGTTAAACGAGTTCTGACACAAAGTCCTGTTCCTCCATCTGCCAGTCAAACTGGCTCCGAATGGAGGATGGGTGATGACAGCATGAAGAATGACGACGACAGATGGGTTTGGGGCTTGGCGGATGTGACGGAGAAAGAAGTGACAGCCACCACACCGGATGTAGCTGATAGGGCTTCGTTTGACGGCGATGCTTGCCCTACAGGACAGATAAAAGCTGGCACGATCTGCGTTGACAGCCATTAGAGCTATTAGAAAACTGAAAGTGTCCGGGATATTTACCATGTTGTTTTGTTTTAATGAAGCTCCCGATATTTCGGCACTGTTGCAAGCGCCATGATCACGGGTGAACTGACCAAACGGTTCTCCCGTGATCATGGCGCTTGCAACAGTGCCGAAATATCAGTTTTCTAATGTGTGTAACCATGACATTTTAAAATTTTATATTAGAGCTATTAGTTCTAGAAAATATTGAAAAAAGGACTTAATAGGGCTGCGAACGAGTTTTGACTTGCGACTAAAGAAAAAACAGCAGGCTTTTATGCTAGTGTAAATAAATACGGATTACGTCATCTCGTCATCTTAACCAATGTTAATGTAAATCCTGATTCGAAACGCCGTTAAATCTGTATTTTAATGATGTGATGTGATCACTCTACAAGTACTTTAAAAGCTGTATGGATTTTATCAAGGAATATGATGACTGGGTGAGTCATGGACAGACAAAAAAAATTACCAATAAGCTTTGACATAACTTCTTATCACCGGTTTCTTGGAAACCCCTACAAGAGGCTAAGTAAATTATGCAAATATAGCGAAAAGTACGCCATGCAAATTTGTGACGTATTACTATGGGAATACGAGTCAACTGCTTGCACTCAATGCCTTCCGCGTTTTGTGTAAAGATTGAAAGCGAATTTATATGGAAAAACACAACATTGTGTCCACATTACTTGTTGACCTCGGCGGAAGAATTGAATGTTAAACAAAAGTACGAAATGTAATTGATTTGTTTGAAATAATTTGTAAACAAATAGGGCTTTTAATATTGCGTATTTCAAATCAAGTTAATTGTAATCTGGACATGTATGGGTATGTACTGTGATAATTCTCTTGCTGCAAATATTTAGCTAAACTAAACGTTACATTTATGTAAATGTATTATTGTGTTTGTGTCCTTCATAAAAAAATCTTTCACAGATGTATTAAACAACCTCATTCCACTTTTGAGCCATTTATCAACACTAAAATTATCTTCTTGTGTAGAGCCTGAATTGCCCAAAAATGCATTGATTTCACTAGTTAAAATTGTATCAGTGTGTTTTCAAATTACGTCGTCGTTGAAATTCATATGTACGTTTATTCGACGCTTTAAAGGTGATGTAAAAACATCGTGAAATTTTAACTTTGTGTAGTCAACCAACCCTCTCTTGGCCAGGGTGGTTGACTAAGACCTAATTGCTCTAGTTTAGGGTAGGCCCGTGCCCCAGCAGTATATGGGCTGATGATGCGTGCTTAAAGATATTACATAACTAATTGTAATGACATTTCTCAGTGATGTATTGTGTAAATAGGTACTAATTGTAAATACTATAATTAGGTTTAATTAGATGTACTTAATTTAAGTGACTATTAGTATTATTATAAGTATTCTATCTCACGATTTAGTGAAAAAATATTTAATTTGGTTTGTTCCGTTTCTTGTGAATGGCATTAAGTAATTGAATGACAAAATTATGTGAAATCGTTGAAATTAAAATGACTGTGACATCAAATGATTTGTTTTTTTGAAGACTTTTCTATGAAATCAAAGATAAAAATCAAAATTCCTTTATTTTTATAGGCATTTTACATGCACTAATAAATCGTCAGTACAGTTAAAAAAATAATGTGTTTAGACCCCTTTTACATGGACTCAATATTGCATTAATTTGAATACACAGAATAAATAAATAAGTGGAATTCTTTGTTTCTTTTAGAGCATTTTTCTGTATACTTTTTCCTAACTGGCTTACGATGATGGCTTTGAGTAGCCTCGTCATCATCGCCGGACTTGCTCTCACCCCTCATATTTGTTTTTTTCTATACTTAGATCCAAAGATATATTGCCAAATCGTTATATGACCACTCTTCTAATTTCTTTATTAGTATATTTATGCCAAGTGGTCGTGAGTTCAAGTCCCAGATTTGTAAGTATTCAAAACAAGGTTTCACATAGGTTTGTAGCTGTATTTTGTATATTGGGATTTCTTTGACTTAATTACTTTACAGCTTCAGGGGGGAGTATTCCATATATAAATCAGATACCACACATATTATAAATAACACTACCAGAAGGAACAAACACCGATGTTCATCACAAAAATATTTGTCCCGAGTGGAAATCAAACCCTACACTCTTTGAATCGTCAGCCAGGGTCACTAACCACCTGATCCACCGAGCACATCATTAAATAAAACTAAATTTACGTATTAAACTCGCGTGTATTGTTATTCTAAACATATTATTTAGAGACCCGACGTTTCACGGGCAAGACTCAGTCTTCCCAAATTTCAAATGTGTAGTGTTCGCAAGTAATAGACAATACTAACAATATAAAAGATCAAAAATGATACAATAACAAATTGTAATAGTCTGGTCACGCGCACGATACCGCAAATGATATCATTCGATCAAACAAGGCTACCAACCTTAAATATTATCTCTAGTTAGACTGTAAAACATTAAACTGTAGGGCTACCATGAATTTAAAACTTACGCACTTGATATCGCCTACGTAAATATGTCTATGAAAAACTTGTACAGCGCCCCTGGTGGTTACGCGAAGAACTAAAATCGGCCGTATGAAAAAAACAACTCGATAGTTTTTTAACTTACGTAAGTTTTCGATAGCCAACTCATGGCAGGCCCTCTGGTAGCATTAGCTGCCAGCTTTACGTAGTTTGTCTGTTTTGTAAGCTTCATATCGTCGGCTTAGAGTGTAAACCTGTCAAATCCATTTTTTTACTTTAATACGTTATTTCTACCATTCGAATGTGTGAAAATAAATAGACCATCTAATCGTCTCTCCTGGTCATGTACCTGATATGGAGTAAGCAGGTGTTCACTCTGAGCCGACGATATGCAGTTTGGGTGGGTTGGCAGGTCCTGAGGTCACATTTTCCTAGGATCTGTCAACACTCCTATTTTTTCTACTAAGTGCAGCACTTGCGTTGTTCTCATTTCTTTTTTTAATTTCTTTCAAAAGTATAACTTCAACTGTTTGCATGCCGTTTTAGCCTTTAATTAAGGCAGCACTTCAAAATGTATTTTATATTTCTAAGATCTCATTGTAATGGTGTATGCTTTGTTGGCTATCCTTAAATAAATAAATTAATTATAGCATAATTGACCGGCTCGGTGGAACAGTGGTTAATGATCCTGGCAACAAATAAAGGCGTGGATTCGATCCCCGCCCGCGACAAATACTGATGTGTTGAACATTTGTGTTTGTACCGAGTTTGAGTGTAAATATGTTTTTAATTATGCAGTTATTTATAAATATCTATGTATGTATATCAGTCTCTGACATCCATAGTACAAGCTCTGGTTAATATACATACATACCTTTAAACAGTAATTCACGTTAGAAAACTCAATATGTCCGACAAAACAAAACAACATGGTAAATATTGAGTTTTCTAAGCTCTGGTTAGTTTGTGGCCGTGTAAATAAATGATTAAAAAAATGATATCAATAAATGATTAAAAAAATCCTTACTAATATTATAAATGCGAAAGTAACTCTGTCTGTCTGTCTGTCTGTTACGCTTTCACGCATAGAGTACTGAACCGATTTAAACGAAATTTGGTACAGATATAGTCCAGAGCCTAGGAAAGGATATAGGCTACTTTTTAACCGACTGCGCTATAAAAAAGTAATGTTTTAGCCGTTAAACGTCACTACGCGGACGAAGTCGCGGGCGGAAAGTTAGTATCATATAATTTACATTTCAAATATTTATAAGATGTGGACCCCTACCCAGACCCTTTGATTTTGAATTTAGCTTAGATTTCCTGTTGACATCTCAATAAGCACTCTGACTTAGGATAATGAAGAGATTACCCACATGACCCTCCCGTTAAGATCGTCAAGTAACTTAAAGTTGCCAACCCATGTCAATATGCCGTGGGTAACTTAATAATGATCCTATAAAGTAAGTATGACGTAACCAACATGGTTGGGTTTCCCAAAGTACGGTCATGTAGTTATCTTTGACTGTCACGTTTCTATCTGTGTTAGATATCTATTTATAGGCTTCAATATAATTTTCTATTTATATTCTAATCGATTTGTGAATTCCCCTGTAGTTTTCGATATCCATAACACAAGTGCTTAAATAAAATTAACCGAAAACGTAACGTAACTTTTATAATTGATTTTTTATTATGATTTTGGCGCTTGCAACAGTGCCAAAATATCGTTAGCTCATTAAAACAAAACAACACGGTAAACATCCCGGACAGTTTCAGAAATTAATGTCTTTAAATTTAAATACCTTCCTCATGTTTAATATAAAACTATTTTATTATATATTTTTAAAATCAGAAACAATAAATTAAAAAAATATTGTATCTTTTTAAAATGAAAAAGACTGAAGCTATAGTCTATATTATGTTGCGAAGAACTTTAAATTAGGCCAAATATTAACCAAATTAAAATCATCAGAAGTGTTTTCACAACAAATATTGAGCCTGCGATGTCCTGAGTGGATTTTGATGTTTCACAAATCCGTATCTGCATAAAATCCTTATGAAATGCGACAGCTTAAAAACAAAATAAGTAACTTTTATTTCTATTAGCTTTATGTCCAGGAATTCGTCCTTCTACATACATAAAATCACGCCTTTTTCCCAGAGGGGTAGGCAGAGATCACTTCCAGCGATCCACTTTCCACCTCTGTGGGAAACGTGACGTGACGGGTTGTGGACCACGTTAACAACTGCCTTTTTCAGTCTCTAGGCTAATTCTGTACAACTTACATTAACATAGGTTTTGTAGGCGCCGTACGAGTTTTTAGTACGAGTTTCATAGACATATTTACGTAGGCGATATCGAGTCCGTAACTTTTAAACTCATGGTAGGGCTACTGATCGCCCTAATTTAGGGTAGGCCCGTGCCCCAATAATGGGGACGTAAGTATAGGGGCTGATGATGATGCGACAGACGGATACGGATATGAGACGGACGGGCGGAGTTACTTTCGCATTTATATATATGAAACTAGCTTTCCGCCCGCGACTTCGTCCGCGTAGAGACGTTTAACGGGTAAAACATTGCTTCCTTATAGCGCAGTCGGTTAAAAAGTAACCTATAACCTTTCCTAGGCTCTGGACTATATCTGTACAAAATTTCATTTAAATCGGTCCAGTACTCTATGCGTGAAAGCGTAACAGACAGACAGACAGTTACTTTCGGATTTATAATATTAGTAAGGATTCTAGCGCTCCGCCCTGGCTTTGCTCCAGTTATATTATACGAAATATCTCGAATTTGTCTATCCTTTAAAAAAGCATCACAATCTATTGTGTAGTTTTAAAGATCCAAGTTAATATATAAGAGATAGTCAGCAAAGGCGACATCGATTAGAACTAAGTAGAGATTAGTACTTAAATCTCACTAAGAAACTGAATTGCCTAGATAATGTAAGCTTAAATAAGTAATATTATGGACATTTTAATATAGTGTCCGCTCCACGCTACGATATTAAAATATTATGTTAATCGCGCGCTGAATATTATAATATGTAAATATTATGTAAATATAAACAGATTCTTCGAACATGCCCTGTTTTCCTCCATTACAACTATTTATGTATGTAACTTATGATTACATGGGAATATGTAGGAGGATATATAAGTAGATAGGTATATATTACATATTGTTACGACCACGAGAGACCGTGCAAGCGAAATTAGTCTTATCGTCGTATGGATAAGGTCTATATTCGCTTGCACGATACTACGTCACACACTCTGGTCGGTCGGAGCGAGCTCCAGCGAGTTCTAGAAATTTCGATCCCCGCGAGAAGATTCTCGACGCCACGCGAAGAGCTGCGTCCTCACTGGGTATAAAAGCGGGATGTACGACGCGACGGGACAGTTCCGATTTGGAAAGCGAAGCGAATCAGTCTCCTGCGAACTAAGAGTGATCGAGTGCGTTACCTGCGAATAGTCAGTGAAATTCAGTGTTTTAGTGTGATTCAGTGCTTTAGTGTAATTTAGTGTTCCGTGTTTAGTGTTGTAATTAAGTGTTTCTAATTGTGTTTTTTAAGTGTTTAATTGTGTAATAAATTAATTGTCTTTTGGTGACTTTTGGCGTATCTTGAATTTAACGTACCCCGTTCCCGCAACAATTGGTGTCAGAAGTGGGATTCAAGATGCCTCTTACACCACGAGAAGACAGTGAGGGTCGAGTAACAAGGAGTCAAACCGCGGCCCTGCAAGAGGGTGAAGGCACTTCAACGGAGGGATCAATTCAAACATCAATTGGGCCTGTGGAGCTTGCAGACTTATTTAAAATGCTGCAGACACAAGCCAGCCGCCAGGAGGAGCAAGCCCGCCGCCAGGAGGAGCAAGCCCGCCGCCAGGAGGAGCAAGCCCGTGAGCAAGCCCGCCGCCAGGAGGAGCAAGCCCGTGAGCAAGCCCGCCGCCAGGAGGAGCTTGCCCGACTTCAGGAAGCACAATTTGCTAAACTGAGGGAAGAACAAGCCCTTCGCCAGGAAAAGCAAGACCTTCGCCAGGAGGAGCAAGCCCGCCATCTGGAGGAGCTAGCCCGCCGCCAGGAAGAGCTAAGCAAGAGTTTGTTGGGGGCTATTGAGAAGAAGCACGAAGTATTAGAAAAGCAGATTGATGCTCTCAAGGATGATGTGCTAAGCGTCAAGACCCAACACGAAGATCGACTGACCCAACACGAAGATCGACTCACCCAACATGAAGATCGATTCACCCAACATGAAGATCGATTCACCCAACACGAGGATCGATTGAGCCAGGTGGATGCTGAGATGCGACAGCTGCATACCAAAATGGCAAGAGTGGGGACCCGGGGTGCTACGGTAGTGTCGGATTCTCCGAAAATCGAAGTACCCCACTTCGATGGAACGACGTCTTGGGCAGCATTTTGGTACCAGTTCGAGACGGTGGCTAAAGGAAAGGGGTGGAACGAGGAAGACTCCTTGATAGCTCTGACTCTAGCTCTTCGTGGAGATGCCCTGCTCACGTTGGAAAACCTGCCTTCGGATAACAGAACTTTAGGTGCCCTCCAAAGAGCACTAGAGGGCAGGTACAGCGACAAACACTTGGAACACGCGTATAGAGCACAACTCCGCGACCGACAGCAGAAGCCTGGTGAGAGTCTGCAGCAATGGGCAACGGAAATCGAAAGGCTAGTCAGACGTGCGTACGTGTCATGCCCGACAATGGTGGAATCAATGATCCCGCAAGCTTTCTGTGATGGAATTAGAGACGCAGACGTCAGACACGCCGTGAAATTGAGCCATCATCAGACCTTACAGGAAGCTTTAGCCCATGCTTTGGAGGTGGAAGCCGTGCGTCAAGACGCTAGAACTCAAAGACTTCGGGAGGTTGTGGTGAAGGAAAAACCTTCTTTGGGTCCGATGTGCTACGGCTGCGGCGAGAGGGGCCATATTCGGAGTAGTTGCCCCAAGCGAAGATGGCCACGTAGAACGACAGTAGCGTCCTCTACACAGGTGGACGCAGAAGAGCTGTCGTTAAACTAGAAGAAGCCAGGGCCGTGGGGCGGGCGCTGGCTGGTCAACATCGAGCCCCTACCGTCATTGTTTCACAAATTGGTAATGGGAACAACCTTACAGTGGTTGGACAGCTGAACAGCGTAACGTGTCATTTTACTATTGACACCGGTGCTTCAAGAACAATAGTGCGTCCGGAGCTATTGAAAAGGACTATTGTGTGGAATCAGAGACCATCCGTTCAGCTTCAAACAGCAACAGGCCAGCCAGTTACCGTCTTCGGTGAGACGATGGCGAGGATAACCATTGGAGAACAAACCTTTGAATACGGCGTTCTCATAGCAGACATCACGGACGATTGCATCATCGGATTGGACTTTTAAGAGACCAGAAGTGTGTGGTAGACGTCGCTAAAGGAGTACTTAGTTTCCCCGAACAAGAAGTATTCCTAGAGGGAGCGAGATCATGCGCAGTTTACTGCCTGAAAAATACGACCCTACCGCCGAGATCTGAAACTCTGGTCAAAGTTAGATTCCCTTACACTGCGTGCCAAGGGCGAAGCGTCGTCATAGAAAACTGCGGCGACCATCCGAGTTGGATCACAGCAAGAACTCTGGCAATGACCGGAAAAGGAGCGCTGGTGCGAGTCATCAATCTTAGCGGAGATGACGTGCAACTACGGAGAAACTGTGTCATCGGACGGTGCGATGCAGGTCAATCCATCAGAAGGCTGAAAAAGGGCCCGGGAACCGGAATCCTGTCAACGAGATGATGTCACGCCGCTCCTAGCAAATTCTAACGACAAGCTATCTGAGCGGGAACTTGAGCAAGCTAAAGGTTGTTGCTAGATTTCAACGACATATTTTCGAAGGGTGACCATGATTTGGGCAGGACAGGTCTCGTTAAACACAGAATAGACACGGGAGACGCGCCACCAATAAAGCAGCGGCCTAGACGCCTTCCATTTGCCAAAGAGAAGGAGGTAGCAGACATGGTTGCTGAGATGCAGAAGAACCGCATCATAGAACCTTCAACAAGCCCGTGGTCTTCGCCAGTAGTCCTGGTAAAGAAGAAGGACGGCAGCACCAGGTTTTGTGTGGACTACCGGTTGTTGAATAATGCAACGAAGAAGGACAGCTACCCTCTGCCACGTATAGACGACACACTGGACATGTTGAGCGGCATGAAGTGGTTCTCAACAGTGGACCTTAAGAGTGGGTACTGGCAAGTAGACATCCATCCAGGAGCCAAGGAGAAGACGGCATTTACGACCGGAACTAGGGAATGGATTGTGGCAGTTCAACGTCATGCCCTTTGGTCTTTGCAACGCTCCGGCGACATTCGAGCGGTTGATGGAAAGGGTACTGGTTGGACTTCTGGGTGATGCATGCCTGGTCTATCTGGATGACATCATTATCATGGGTCGAAATTTCATGGAGCATGTCAGTAACCTGAGGAAGGTTTTCACTAGAATACGAGAAGCAAACTTGAAACTCAGTCCAAAGAAATGCACGTTTTTCAAGGAAGAAGTCGCCTATTTAGGCCACATTATTTCATCAAAAGGTGTAAGGACCGACCCAGAGAAGATCAAAGCTGTCCAAGAATGGCCTATTCCAGTTAACAAGACCGACGTGAGATCATTTTTGGGTTTATGCGCATACTACCGGCGCTTTGTAAAGAACTTCTCTGATATAGCGAAACCTCTTCATCGGCTCACGGAAGATAAACGAGTATTCGCCTGGGACTCGGAATGTGATCAAGCCTTCGTCAGATTAAAAGAACACCTCTGCACCAGTCCTATACTTGGCTACCCGAACAGAGAAGGAAGGTTTATCGTGGACACCGATGCCAGCAATACTGGCATAGGCGGAGTTCTGTCGCAAGAGCAAGGTGAACGAGAAGTGGTGATCGCCTATTTCAGTAAGTCACTTTCAAAACCTGAAAGGAACTACTGTGTGACTCGTAAGGAACTGTTGGCGGTAGTAAAGACTCTACAGCATTTCAACAAGTACCTCGTTGGAAGACAGTTTACCCTGCGGACAGATCATGCTGCGTTAAAATGGCTCTTGCAGTTTAAGAACCCTGAAGGACAAGTAGCGCGGTGGCTAGAGCAACTACAGGAGTACAATTTTACAACAGAACATCGGAGTGGTAGAACGCATTTGAATGCCGATGCCCTATCAAGGAGACCTTGTCCTGTGGCCTGCAGTCATTGTTCTAAGACGGAGACTAAAGAAGAAGTCCGGATGATTACCACCCAGGGACTTGATAATGAATGGAGCGAAGACGCTATCAAAAATGCTCAAAAAGAGGATAGTGACCTGAGGAAAATATTTGAATGGAAAGAAGTAGGTCAAAAACCTTCTTGGAGCCATGTAGCATCATCAAGCCCCGTCACGAAAAGTTACTGGGCACAATGGGACAGTTTGGAGATTAAGGATGGAGTACTCTTCAGGAAATGGGAAACACCAAAAGGGGATCAAACAACACTACAGCTGATTGTACCCCGTAAACAAGTTGCTTCTTTACTGAGGTACATACACGATGGGGTATCCGGGGGCCATTTAGGCGTGAAGAAGACCCTAGAGAAGCTGAGACAGAGGTTCTACTGGATACACTGTCGGGAGTGACGTCGAAGACTGGTGCAAGAAATGTACGACTTGCGCATCAGTAAAGGGCCCACAAACCAGAAGTAAGGGCAAACTCAAGCTGTACAACGTCGGCGCTCCTTGGGAAAGAATTGCAGTAGATGTAGCTGGCCCCTTTCCAGAATCCGATGAGGGAAACAAGTACATCATTGTGGTCCAAGATTACTTCACTAAGTGGCCTGAAGTCTTCGCTACGCCTAATCAAGAAGCAAAGACGGTCGCTAAGAAGTTGGTCCACGAGGTAATTTGCCGATTTGGTGTGCCTCTTGAAATACATTCAGACCAAGGAAGAAACTTTGAGTCAGCACTGTTCCAGGAGGTCTGTCAACTGTTGGGTATGCATAAGACCCGTACTACACCAGCACACCCGCAATCCGATGGCATGGTCGAGAGATTCAACCAAACGTTGGAAAACCACTTGGCCAAAGTTGTGGACGAGCATCAACGAGACTGGGACCAGTACATACCGCTTTTCTTGCTGTCCTACCGATCTGCGATCCACGATAGCACCAGCGCAACACCAGCAATGGTAAACTTCGGTCGAGAAATGCGGCTTCCGGTAGACGCGTTGACTGGGACACCGCCAGAAGCTCCGAAACCAGTAACCGAATATGCGGCTGACCTACAGAAGCGCCTGGATGAAGTACATGCTCTCGTTAGAGACTGCAGTCTAAAATCCAGCGAGAGAATGAAAACCCGTTACGACCGCAAAGCCAACACCGACGGTTTCGATGAAGGGAGTCTGGTTTGGTTACACAACCCACTCAGGAAGAAGGGCAAATCACCGAAGTTCCAGCCAAGGTGGGAAGGACCATACAAGATCATCACTAGGCTGAACGACTTAACCTATCGGATCAAACAAGGGACAAGAGGCAAGCCGAAAATTGTTCACATTGATCGATTGGCTCGTTACCATGGGTCAAATGATGCTCGGGACGAGCATGACTAAAAGGGGGATAATGTTACGACCACGAGAGACCGTGCAAGCGAAATTAGTCTTATCGTCGTATGGATAAGGTCTATATTCGCTTGCACGATACTACGTCACACACTCTGGTCGGTCGGAGCGAGCTCCAGCGAGTTCTAGAAATTTCGATCCCCGCGAGAAGATTCTCGACGCCACGCGAAGAGCTGCGTCCTCACTGGGTATAAAAGCGGGATGTACGACGCGACGGGACAGTTCCGATTTGGAAAGCGAAGCGAATCAGTCTCCTGCGAACTAAGAGTGATCGAGTGCGTTACCTGCGAATAGTTTCAGTGAAATTCAGTGTTTTGGTGTGATTCAGTGTTTTAGTGTAATTTAGTGTTCCGTGTTTAGTGTTGTAATTAAGTGTTTTTAATTGTGTTTTTTAAGTCTTTAATTGTATAATTGTTAGTCGACAAATAAATTAATTCTCTTTTGGTGACTTTTGGCGTATCTTGAATTTAACGTACCCCGTTCCCGCAACAATATAAACCACCTTTTTTATGTTGACATAGGTCAGTGTTTGTTGTTTTTTTAGAGTTCCGTACATAGAAGGTAAAAATGGGACTCTATTTAAGCCTCCGCCGTCCTTCTGTCCGTCTGTCTGTCTGTGTGTCACCAAGCTGTATCTCATAAATTAATAAATATTACACAACATCACACACATTGATCCTATCCCGTAGTAGGTAAGTAGCTTAAGCAGTTGTGTTACGGAAATCAGGATCAACAGTGGATACACAAATAAACTCTAACATATTTATTTAATAATACACCCAGACACGGAACAAACACCGATGGTCGTCACACAAATATTTGTCCCGAGTGGGAATCGAACCCACAACTCTTGGAACCGTAGGTTATGAACCTGAGTCACTAACCACTGATTCACCGTGATAGCTAGAAAATTAAAATATTAAGGGGGGTCCCCATGAAATGTTAATGTTAGTTGTGAATTTAGAGTGTGTTAGTTTTAAATTTGTTTAGTACTTGTAGTTATAGCAGTAACAGTCATACTTCATTTTTTAATTTATTTTATTGTCTAGTAATCGTGGTTTATGAGATACAGCCTAGTGACAGACCGATAGACAGTGAAGCCTTAGTACCTAATACGGTCCCGTTTTACACTTTCAGTATGGTACCCTCATATGTATCACTTATGGTCTTATTTTAGTTAAAACATAATTTAATTATGTCAAAAGTAATATGATGTAGTAAATAGAGTTGAGAAAGGTATGCTTAGATGGGGTACTAGGTCGGAGAACCTCCCCGCGGTGTACCCTGGGCAACGTGGCCGACTAATGGCCACGGCTGAAACTCCGGCACCCGCGCGGCAGGTCCTCTGTGTCGCGGTGTCGCGCACAGAGGATGGGCTTCGGCCACCGTCGGGCAACCCGTTCCTCCGTCACTGAGACGGAGGGGTGGGGGGGCTTGCCTTCAATGGTTGGCCCCGCGAGCAGCTCCGCTCTATAAAAAACCCCAAGGACCGGTGTTGTGGGTGCTCGTGATACCGGTCGCCCCCGAAAGGGGGACGTCGGCAGGGTATGTCGGCGGCGCACGGCCCGCCCCGCGGGATTTCCCGTCCCCGTGCGGTTTGTAGGGTTACCCGGGTAAGGCGCCTCTGCCTGGGTGGACTTTGATTTGCGACCCCACTCGTGGGAACTTTATGGATATTGTAACTGAATTCTCCCAAAAAACCCGATCTGATATATCTAACGACCAAGGCGCATCTTTAAGGACAACCGATTTAGCTCGCGTACGTGAGCAGGATTCTGATTCGGAATCTTATGAAGAGAGTGGCTCGAGGAAGAAGACAGGGAAACGTCCTCGCCAAAGCACAGAGGAGAGCGGTGGCTCGGATAAGCCCCCAGCCAAGCGGACAATACAACGAGTGTCCAGCTCCAGATTGGTGGTGCTCCAAAAGGAAGCCAAGAAGACTGCAAAGAGGGTTAATGAAGCCCCCGCCGAATTCCCTGGGGAGGAGGAGTATATCGACTCCATTACATGCCAAGAATTCAATGCCCTCCCTGACCTGATACGTCCCCTGCGAGCTCACGGACATGTGCGTGGAGGACATGCCGTTGTGCCTATTGACCCAGCGCATACAAGTCCACGCAGAGAGGTTATTTACCAGACTGGACAAACCCAGAACGGCGGTTAATATCCTGGAAAATCGGATGGCCATCCGTGACATATGGTTTTGCGTCCGGCAGATGGCCATGGATGCAAGTGAGGAGAAATTAAAACTGTGTAGAACCAAGGAGGACGTGCTTTTCCTTCAGAGGGAAGTGGAGAAACTTCGTCCAATGCCCATCCCCCGACGAAATGTGGCCACCTCTCCGGTGCGTCCCCACCATGAGTCATCTGAGACCTCCCCAGCACCAACCAACGTGGCTCCCCCGCAAGGGGTCGATGCTCTGGCGGGTCTTAGGGACTTGTTGGAGGAACATCAGCGTTCCACTGCCATAATGGTGGGGAACATCCTGGATGCCCGTCTGAGTGGCTTGGAGAGCCGCCTTCCCCCTGCTTTAAACCTCCGTCCACTGTTAGCGGCAGACAGAGCCCGCGGCGATGTGGTCTCTCAGTCGCGGCCATCACCTGCGCAGCCTACACCGCAGCTACAACCCCCGAAGACCGTCCCCCTGACTAATGTCCCGGCTCCTGCAGAGAATAACTGGTCTATAGTGACAAGGCGAAAACGGAAAGTCAACCCTGCCCCCGTGTCTGGCGCTGAGCCCACTTTTCCTCCTCGTGCCCCTGACCTTACTACCGAGCAAACCGCTCTCCCTAAAACCGCCTCCGCTAAGAAAGCGTCGAGGCGGCGTAAGCGGGGGAAGAAGAAAAAAGATCAGAATTACCTCCAGTCGGAGGCTGTGGTGGTCACTCTGACGCCGGAAGGGGTGGAGAATGGCTGCACATATGCTGAGGTCCTCTCCCAAGTCCGAAAGAAACTTAATCTTGCGGACCTGGGGATCGAGGACATAAAGATGAGGAGATCGGCGACCGGCGCTCGGTTATTTGAGCTGTCGGGGGCGGATAGTGCCCAAAAGGCCGAAAATCTAGCCAAGGGGATTGAGGCTGCTCTCCCCACTGGCTCAGCTAGAGTTGTACGGCCGGTAATGCGGGCGCAAATCAGAATAAACGGGCTGGATGAGTCGGTCACAGCCCAAGACGTCGCCAAAGTCCTAGCTGAGAAAGCTGATTGCCCACCTGACGAAGTGAGAGTTGGGAGAATTCGCCCCAGCCCTGGAGGCGGCAGCTCTGCCATCGTGAGTTGCCCCGCCAGGGTGGCCGAAGTTATGGCCCAGGGTCGAACCCTGATAGGGTGGAGCTCTGCCGATCTCAAAGTCCTGGACCGGAAACCCCTGCGCTGTTACAAGTGCATGGGGACCGGCCACACGGCCCCGACGTGCACGTCCGTGGAAGACCGCCGCGGACTCTGTTTCCGCTGTGGCAGCCGTGAACACCTAGCTGCCCAGTGCACTGCGGAGCCCAGCTGCGTTGTTTGCGCAGCGGCGGGCTTACCCGCAGGACACAGTATGGGGGGACGGGCATGTCGCCCCCCACCTGCTAGAGGGAGAAGGGGGCTTGATCACCCGCCTGAAGAGAGGCCTCGGTCTCTGCGTGAGGGGTGGGACCTACTGGTCCAAACGGTCCCTCCCGCCCCCCCCCCATGCGGCGGGAGGCTTGGGAGGGCCCGAAAGGGCATGCCGGCGGAAGGAAGGCTACACTATTTCCCGCCACACTGCCATGGGGCATTGTATTTGCATCGCGGAGTTTTAGTGGGTATACCTACCTAGCCCTGGGTCAGGGTCATATTCTACCTTTCCAGGAGCAGCCGCCGGAAGTGCCAGTCTCCGGCGGCCGGGAGTCCTACACACCACCCCGGGCAAACCCCTGCCCGGGTGTGACGGTGCATCAAGCATTTCTCCGCGTAAAAAAAAAAAAAGGTATGCTTAGGTGGTTTGGTCATGTTGAGAGGATGAATGAATGACGATTAACGAAGGTTATACATATATAGGGAGGGTATGAATGAAGATGTCGACAGGGGAAGACCGAAAAAGACCTTCCATGACACTATAGGCCAAATCTTAAAAAGAGGTCAAATCAAAAGTACCCGTAATCGACGAGCGTGCATGAAGAGGTTGATGGATGTGGAAGAAGCGAAAGTGGTGTGCCAGGACCGTAGCACATGGCAGGAAGTGATCTCTGCCTACCCCTCTGGGAAAAAGGCGTGATTTTATGTATGTATGTAAAAAGTAATAGGGTAAATTCAGAATTAGAAAACTGAAATGTCCGGGATATTTACCAAGTTGTTTTATTTTAATGAGCTCCCGATATTTCGGCACTGTTGCAAGCGCCATGATCACGGGCCAACCGTGGTAAATATCTCGGAGATATTTAATTTTCTAATGTGTGTAAACATGACAGTTTGAAATTATATATTAAAAGCAGTATATTACCATGCTGATTAATACTAACACGCTAATCACCGACTGGATTTCCTTGTTATATAGTAACCGGTTAAATGTTCTATTAGATTTACTATTTATAATTATTTTCATATGTAAATTAAGTGTTACTACACTATTAACGTATCTTCTTCTTCTTCTTCAGCCTTGTATCACCCATTGATGGGTATAGGCCTCTTCATGTGCTTTCCATTTGACCCGGTCTTTTGCTGATCGCATCCAGGTCTTGCCCAATATTCTTGTGATATCATCGGCCCAGCGCATAGGTGGTTTCCCAACGTTTCTCCGTCCAAGTCTAGGTCTCCATTCGGCAATTCTGCGTGCCCATCTGCCATCCTCTCTTCTGCACATATGTCCGGCCCATCTCCACTTCAACTTCGTCACAATTGATGTAATGTGCGTGACTCCGGTACGTCTCCGAATGATAGTATTTCGGATTAACGTATCTACGCCATGTGTATACCACGCAGAGACGAGTATGTAACTAACAAACTTATTTAAAAAAGAAATTCCTAATCGACATTTTTCTTCAATCAAGTCTTTTGCAGAAATCAAATGAAAATGAGAAATGTCCACGGCCGTTAGTGTATCACTAACGGACGATGGCACCACATGTGGCTTACAGTAGCGCTACCATGAGTTTAAAAGTGACGGACTCGATATCGCCTACGGAAATGTCTATGAAAAACTTGTACAGCGCCTCTGGTGGTTACGCTAAGCACTAAAATCGGCCGTATGAAAAAACCAACTCTATAAGTTTTTAACGTACGTAAGTTTTCGATAGCCAACTCATGGAACCGCTACAGGTAATATGCGGGAATAAATCGATGGCTTCAATAGCTGTTAGTTGGTGTATTGGTTCACGCGACTGGGCGCGATTTTTTTTAACCAAAATATCTGTGTTTACTGCTTCAATTGTTTTCAGAACTACATCTAGAATATCCGTTCTAGAAATAGTTCTAAGTTAGTACACTAGCCGTTTTTGAGATAAGTGTGCACAATCGCACAGACAAACAGTCAAAAATCATAGTTTTGGGTACTATTTCGTTGATAAAGGATATTCAGCGATCGTCACATTTTTATAATATTGTTACGACCACGAGAGACCGTGCAAGCGGAATTAGTCTTATCGTCGTATGGATAAGGTCTATATTCGCTTGCACGATACTACGCTACACACTCTGGTAGGTTGTAGCGAGCTCTAGAGTGTTCTAAAGTAATAATAATATTACGACCTTGAGAGACCGTGCAAGCGAAATTAGTCTTATCGTCGTATGGATAAGGTCTATATTCGCTTGCACGATACTACGTCACACACTCTGGTCGGTCGGAGCGAGCTCCAGCGAGTTCTAGAAATTTCGATCCCCGCGAGAAGATTCTCGACGAAACGCGAAGAGCTGCGTCCTCACTGGGTATAAAAGCGGGATGTACGACGCGACGGGACAGTTCCGATTTGGAAAGCGAAGCGAATCAGTCTCCTGCGAACTAGAAGTGATCGAGTGCGTTACCTGCGAATAGTCAGTGAAATTCAGTGTTTTAGTGTGATTCAGTGCTTTAGTGTAATTTAGTGTTCCGTGTTAAGTGTTGTAATTAAGTGTTTTTTAATGGTGTTTTTAAGTGTTTAATTGTGTAATTGTTAGTCGATAAATAAATTAATTGTCTTTTGGTGACTTTTGGCGTATCTTGAATTTAACGTACCCCGTTCCCGCAACAATTGGTGTCAGAAGTGGATTCAAGAGATGCCTCTTACACCACGAGAAGACAGTAAGGGTCGAGTAACAAGGAGTCAAACCGCGGCCCTGCAAGAGGGTGAAGGCACTTAACGGAGGGATCAATCCAAACATCGATTGGGCCTGTGGAGCTTGCAGACTTATTTAAAATGCTGCAGACACAAGCCAGCCGTCAGGAGGAGCAAGCCCGTCGCCAGGAGGAGCAAGCCCGTGAGCAAGCCCGCCGCCAGGAGGAGCTAGCCCGACTTCAGGAAGCACAATTCGCTAAACTAAGGGAAGAACAAGCCCTTCGCCAGGAAAAGCAAGACCTTCGCCAGGGGGAGCAAGCCCGCCGCCAGGAGGAGCAGGCCCGCCGCCAGGAGGAGGAAGCCCGCCGCCAGGAGTGAGCAACTGGTCGAACTCAAGGAAGAGCTAAGCAAGAGTTTGTTGGGGGCTTTTGAAAGAAGCACGAAGTATTAGAAAAGCAGATTGATGCTCTCAAGGATGATGTGCTAAGCGTCAAGACCCAACACGAAGAACGACTCACCCAACATGAAGATCGATTCACCCAACACGAGGATCGATTGAGCCAGGTGGATGCTGAGATGCGACAGCTGCATACCAAAATAGCAAGAGTGGGGACCCGGGGTGCTACGGTAGTGTCGGATTCTCCGAAAATCGAAGTACCCCACTTCGATGGAACGACGTCTTGGGCAGCATTTTGGTACCAGTTCGAGACGGTGGCTAAAGGAAAGGGGTGGAACGAGGAAGAGTCCTTGATAGCTCTGACTCTGGCTCTTCGTGGAGATGCCCTGCTCACGTTGGAAAACCTGCCTTCGGATAACAGAACTTTAGGTGCTCTCCAAAGAGCACTAGAGGGCAGGTACAGCGACAAACACCTAGAACACGCGTATAGAGCACAACTCCGCGATCGACAGCAGAAGCCTGGTGAGAGTCTGCAGCAATGGGCAACGGAAATCGAAAGGCTAGTCAGACGTGCGTACGTGTCATGCCCGACAATGGTAGAATCAATGATCCCGCAAGCTTTCTGTGATGGAATTAGAGACGCAGACGTCAGACACACCGTGAAATTGAGCCATCATCAGACCTTACAGGAAGCTCTAGCCCATGCTTTGGAGGTGGAAGCCGTACGTCAAGACGCTAGAACTCAGCGACTTCGGGAGGTTGTGGTTAAGGAAAAACCTTCTTTGGGTCCGATGTGCTACGGCTGCGGCGAGAGGGGCCATATTCGGAGTAGTTGCCCCAAGCGAAGATGGCCACGTAGAACGACAGTAGCGTCCTCTACACAGGTGGATGCAGAAGAGCTGTCGTTAAACTAGAAGGAGCCAGGGCCGTGGGGCGGGCGCTGGCTGGTCAACATCGAGCTCCCTACCGTCACTGTTTCACAGATTGGTAATGGGAACAACCTTACAGTGGTTGGACAGCTGAACAGCGTAACGTGTCATTTTACTATTGACACCGGTGCTTCAAGAACAATAGTGCGTCCGGAGCTATTGAAAAGGACTATTATGTGGAATCAGAGACCATCCGTTCAGCTTCAAACAGCAACAGGCCAGCCAGTTACCGTCTTCGGTGAGACGATGGCGAAGATAACCATTGGAGAACAGACCTTTGAATACGGTGTACTCGTAGCAGACATCACGGACGATTGCATCATCGGATTGGACTTTTTAAGAGACCAGAAGTGTGTGGTAGACGTCGCTAAAGGAGTACTTAGTTTCCCCGAACAAGAAGTATTCCTAGAGGGAGCAAGATCATGTGCAGTTTACTGCCTGAAAAATACGACCCTACCGCCTAGATCTGAAACTCTGGTCAAAGTTAGATTCCCGTACACTGCGTGTCAAGGGCGAAGCGTCGTCATAGAAAACTGCGGCGACCATCCGAGTTGGATCACAGCAAGAACTCTGGCAATGACCGGAAAAGGAGCGCTGGTGCGAGTCATCAATCTTAGCGGAGATGAAGTGCAGCTACGAAGAAACTGTGTCATCGGACGGTGCGATGTAGGTCAATCCATCAGAAGGCTGAAAAGGGCCCGGGAACCGGAATCCTGTCAACGAGATGACGTCACGCCGCTCCTAGCAAATTGTAAGGACAAGCTATCTGAGCGGGAACTTCACCAAGCCAAAAGGTTGTTACTCGATTTCAACGACATATTTTCGAAGGGTGACCATGATTTGGGAAGGACAGGTCTCGTTAAACACAGAATAGACACGGGAGACGCGTCACCAATAAAGCAGCGACCTAGACGCCTTCCATTTGCCAAAGAGAAGGAGGTAGCAGACATGGTTGCCGAGATGCAGAAGAACCGCATCATAGAACCTTCAACAAGCCCGTGGTCTTCGCCAGTAGTCCTGGTTAAGAAAAAGGACGGCAGCACCCGGTTTTGTGTGGACTACCGGTTGTTGAATAATGCAACGAAGAAGGACAGCTACCCTCTGCCCCGTATAGACGACACACTGGACATGTTGAGCGGAATGAAGTGGTTCTCAACAGTGGACCTTAAGAGTGGTTACTGGCAAGTAGACATCCATCCAGAAGACAAAGAGAAGACGGCATTTACGACCGGAACTAGGAATGGATTGTGGCAGTTCAACGTCATGCCCTTTGGTCTTTGCAACGCTCCGGCGACATTCGAGCGGTTGATGGAAAGGGTTCTGGTTGGACTTTTTGGGTGATGCATGCCTGGTCTATCTGGATGACATCATTGTCATGGGTCGAAATTTCACAGAGCATGTCAGTAACTTGAGGAAGGTTTTCACCAGAATACGAGAAGCAAACTTGAGACTCAGCCCAAAGAAATGCACGTTTTTCAAGGAGGAAGTCGCCTACTTAGGCCACATTATTTCATCGAAAGGTGTAAGGACTGACCCAGAGAAGATAAAAGCTGTCCAAGAATGGCCTATACCAGCTAACAAGACCGACGTGAGATCATTTTTGGGTTTATGCGCATACTACCGGCGCTTTGTAAAGAACTTCTCTGATATAGCGAAACCTCTTCATCGGCTCACGGAAGATAAACGAGTATTCGCCTGGGACTCGGAATGTGATCAAGCCTTCGTCAGATTAAAAGAACACCTCTGCACCAGTCCTATACTTGGCTACCCGAACAGAGAAGGAAGATTTATCGTGGACACCGATGCCAGCAATACTGGCATAGGCGGAGTTCTGTCGCAAGAGCAAGGTGAACGGGAAGTGGTGATCGCCTATTTCAGTAAGTCACTTTCAAAACCTGAAAGGAACTACTGTGTGACTCGTAAGGAACTGTTGGCGGTAGTTAAGACTCTACAGCATTTCAACAAGTATCTCGTTGGAAGACAGTTTACCCTGCGGACAGATCATGCTGCGTTAAAATGGCTCTTGCAGTTTAAGAACCCTGAAGGACAAGTGGCACGGGAGCTAGAGCAACTTGAATGCCGATGCCCTATCAAGGAGACCTTGTCCTGTGGCCTGCAGTCATTGTTCTAAGACGGAGACTAAAGAAGAAGTCCGGATGATTACCACCCAGGGACTTGATAATGAATGGAGCGAAGACGCCATCAAAAAGGCTCAAAAAGAGGATAGTGACCTAAGGAAAATATTTGAATGGAAAGAAGTAGGTCAAAAACCTTCTTGGAGCCATGTAGCATCATCAAGCCCCATCACGAAAAGTTACTGGGCACAATGGGACAGTCTGGAGATTAAGGATGGAGTACTCTTCAGGAAATGGGAAACACCAAAAGGGGATCAAACGACGCTACAGCTGATTGTAACCCGTAAACAAGTTGCTTCTCTACTGAGGTACATACACGATGGGGTATCCGGGGGACATTTAGGCGTGAAGAAGACCCTAGAGAAGCTGAGACAGAGGTTCTACTGGATACACTGTCGGGAGGACGTCGAAGACTGGTGCAAGAAATGTACGACTTGCGCATCAGTAAAGGGCCCACAAACCAGAAGTAAGGGCAAACTCAAGCTGTACAACGTCGGCGCTCCATGGGAAAGAATCGCAGTAGATGTAGCTGGCCCCTTTCCAGAATCCGATGAGGGAAACAAGTACATCATTGTGGTCCAAGATTACTTCACTAAGTGGCCTGAAGTCTTCGCTACGCCTAATCAAGAAGCAAAGACGGTCGCCAAGAAGTTAGTCCACGAGGTAATTTGCCGATTTGGTGTGCCTCTTGAAATACATTCAGACCAAGGAAGAAACTTTGAGTCAGCACTGTTCCAGGAGGTCTGTCAACTGTTGGGTATGCATAAGACCCGTACTACACCAGCACACCCGCAATCCGATGGCATGGTCGAGAGATTCAACCAAACGTTGGAAAACCACTTGGCCAAAGTTGTGGACGAGCATCAACGAGACTGGGACCAGTACATACCGCTTTTCTTGCTGTCCTACCGATCTGCGATCCACGATAGCACCAGCGCAACCCCAGCAATGGTAAACTTCGGTAGAGAAATGCGGCTTCCGGTAGACGCGTTGACTGGGACACCGCCAGAAGCTCCGAAACCAGTAACCGAATATGCGGCTGACCTACAGAAGCGCCTGGATGAAGTACATGCGCTCGTCAGAGACTGCAGTCTAAAATCCAGCGAAAGAATGAAAACCCGTTACGACCGCAAAGCCAACACCGACGGTTTCGATGAAGGGAGTCTAGTTTGGTTACACAACCCACTCAGGAAGAAGGGCAAATCACCGAAGTTCCAGCCAAGGTGGGAAGGACCATACAAGATCATCACTAGGCTGAACGACTTAACCTATCGGATCAAACAAGGGACAAGAGGCAAGCCGAAAATTGTTCACATTGATCGATTGGCTCGTTACCATGGGTCAAATGATGCTCGGGACGAGCATGACTAAGAGGGGGATAATGTTACGACCACGAGAGACCGTGCAAGCGGAATTAGTCTTATCGTCGTATGGATAAGGTTTATATTCGCTTGCACGATACTACGCTACACACTCTGGTAGGTTGTAGCGAGCTCTAGAGTGTTCTAAAGTAATAATAATATTACGACCTTGAGAGACCGTGCAAGCGAAATTAGTCTTATCGTCGTATGGATAAGGTCTATATTCGCTTGCACGATACTACGTCACACACTCTGGTCGGTCGGAGCGAGCTCCAGCGAGTTCTAGAAATTTCGATCCCCGCGAGAAGATTCTCGACGAAACGCGAAGAGCTGCGTCCTCACTGGGTATAAAAGCGGGATGTACGACGCGACGGGACAGTTCCGATTTGGAAAGCGAAGCGATTCAGTCTCCTGCGAACTAGAAGTGATCGAGTGCGTTACCTGCGAATAGTCAGTGAAATTCAGTGTTTTAGTGTGATTCAGTGCTTTAGTGTAATTTAGTGTTCCGTGTTTAGTATTGTAATTAAGTGTTTTTTAATGGTGTTTTTAAGTGTTTAATTGTGTAATTGTTAGTCGATAAATAAATTAATTGTCTTTTGGTGACTTTTGGCGTATCTTGAATTTAACGTACCCCGTTCCCGCAACAACATGCATAGATAGCATAACAAACATACATACATAAAATCACGCCTTTTTCCCAGCGGGGTAAGCAGAGATCACTTCCAGCGATCCACTTTTTACCTCTGTGGGAAACGTGACGTGACGGGTTGTGGACCACGTCGCCGCCATTCTCCCTTGTGCATTGTTTTAACAAGGTCATTGCGAGCCCACGAGTAGCAAGGATATATGACGGGAGAAGGAAAAGGGGAGGAAGGATACTATCGCCTCGGATGATTCGGACTGAGTCGATAGTAGCTCGAGGAGCCGGGGTCGCTTACCCGTATACCGTTCACCAACCACCGGACAGATAGTTGTGACTGGTATCCCCTGACTTAATATATTGCGTATAGCATAACATACGCGCTGGGTATAAAGAAAAGTGCTATCAAATGTCGATAGGCACGCAATGGCATATCTTCCACGTTAAATCTATTAAATCGCATTCAGACAAGCCCTCTACACAGCTCTACAAATCCAGTCGTATATCTCCCCCCGACATTAGCTATGTGTCGCTCAAGAGAGATACGGCTCCGAATCGACCGTTCCCGACACGTCGGAAAGCGACAAATCTCATTTGTCGAGTGCAGTCGATTGAGTTACGGATTGGAACTAGATACTAAGGTCTGTGTAGGTCTATCCTTGACGTTCACTTTTCAGATGGTTCACAACATATTAGACAGTAAAATTTTACACAGCTACTTACTACTGTGTTAATTGTTAGAATTTTCTATTTCGAATTTGGGACTCTTATTTATTTTTTATTTATTTATTAATACACATGACAGATTACAATCAATATAAAATATACAGTTATCACAATATTGATCTAGATCATAATCCAAATATATGTGGATGCATAAAATTGTACATAAGATTCTTTATTCTTATTTTCATGTCTTATGAAAAATAAGACATGAAGATTCTTAGTTAATATACATAATATGTATCATTAGGTATAAGGTATTTATACCAATCCTTACTTTCTACTGATAAATAATAAATGGAAAAGTCGCTCGGTCTGTCTTTCACACCAAAATTAATGAACAGATTTTAATGAAATTTCTTATACAGTTAAAAACTATGCTTAAATTATGCGACATAAAGTAATTCCTAGCCATAATAGCAAAAAGCTATTCATTTATTAGTCTATCTATTATAATAGAAACAAACTAGTTCACTACTGTGTTAATTGTTAGAATTTTCTATTTCGAATTTGGGACTCTTAGTTAATATACATAATATGTATCATTAGGTATAAGGTATTTATACCAATCCTTACTTTCTACTGATAAATAATAAATGGAAAAGTCGCTCGGTCTGTCTTTCACACCAAAATTAATGAACAGATTTTAATGAAATTTCTTATACAGTTAAAAACTATGCTTAAATTATGCGACAAAAAGTAATTCCTAGCCATAATAGCTAAGAAGCTATTAATTTATTAGTCTATCTATTATAAAAGAAACAAATAAGGAAAATCTCCACAACATAAACGATATATTAGGAAGAAATATCATCGTTCTACCTAATTGCGGTTGATGAGCTATAGACCAGTAGACCTGTAATAGACAGACTGACAAACAGACAATAAAATAATATTAATAAGGTCCTGTTGGCACCCTTCGTGTACGAATTCCTAAAAAGATATATTTAAATCGTCTATGCTCGTAAAAGCTCATCAAAATTATCAGAAAAAAAACAACTAAAAAACATAAAAAAAATAAAAAAAGAAAAGCAATTAGAGCAGCAAACGCGATATCTGAAGACCGGAGGTTCAAGTCCTGGTCCAGGCGGGGTCATGAATGCGAATATTTTCAAATTTTAGATAAACATTAGAAATTTTAATAGGACTGGCTCGGTGGAACAGTGGTTAGTGACCCTGGCTGGCGCTTCCAAGAGTCGTGGGTTCGATTCCCACTCGGGACAGATATTTTGTGTGATGAACATCGGTGTTTGTTCCGTGTCTGGGTGTGAATATGTATTAATAAATATTTATGTATGTGTCGAGGCCAAATCGATGAATTGATCATTTCATGAAATGGTTGGCCATTTCATGAAGTGTTCACGTTTTCATGAAGTGGCCAATCAATGGTGACCAAATCATTAAACGATAAACGTTTAACGATTTGGCCACCCACGTTTGACCATATCGTAAAAAGAGGGCGACTATAAAATATTTAATGAAAACCAGGATAAATTTTGATACGTATTTGTTTATTATTAGTTGTTACATACTTTCAAAATAAAAAGGTGCATTTAATGATTTCTTTTATCGTTCAAAAAAATTTACAACTGCACAAAAACAACCAGTGTTGCCAAATAAGTGTATTTACTGCCTAAAATAGGCAAAATTCCGACAATTTTGTCCAAATTAAAATTAAATGTAAAAAAATAACATGAATTTTAATAAAAAATATGTTTTGCTAAAAATATGTTATTCTAAAATAAAAGATAAAATAATATGCTAAACAGGAAGAAAATTTAGCACATTGTGCAAATTTAGCATATTTGCACAAAGTGCTTAACTGGTATGGCAACTCTGGCACTCTACCGGTAAAGTCAACGAAACAATTCCACGATATGATCGATTGAGATTGATCGTTTCATGAAATGGCAGTGCATCTAGTTGGCCCAATCGTCAAACGATTTCTTATCATTGATCTGACCTGGCCACATCATGATATGGCCAATGGACAGTGAAATATTTCATGAAATGCAACCATTTCATGAAATGGCCAATCATTTCATGAAATGGCCAATTCTACGATGTGGCCACGACATATGTATATCAGTCTCTGACGCCCATAGTACAAGCTCTGCTTAGTTTGGGTTCAGGTGACCGTGTGTGGAAATGTCCCAGATATTTACAAAAAACAACAAAAAAATTTACCTTAAAAAAAGTTTAAGGTCACATTTTAAAAGCTTGCAAGTATTTATAAATTGACAAACGAATATATTTCACAGTTGCTATTTTTAAATACCATTCATAAGTGATATTTATAGCGGTTTAATTTGAGTCAAGGTTGAAACCTAAAGGCCAAGTCTTGTGCCGAAAATACCTCGTGCAAACTGATTTAGGGAATATTGTTTTGGAAATAAGATATAGCAATCACTACATAGTATAAAGCAAAGTCGCTTCCCGCGTCTGTCTGTTCATATCTTTAAAAGTACATAACGGTTTTGATGAGGATTTATTATAGATAGAGGGATTTAAGAGGAAGGTTTTTATGTAAAGTTGTGTATGAAATCCTTTTGTCTGTCGACCTCATATGTAAGTATACCTCATTCGCTTACCGTAACGTAAGGTCATCCTGAGAGTCTTTTTACATAAAAAATTTAAAAATATAAACATACAATAGATAGGTCTCTATGATACTTAGTGCCTGTTCACACCTAGCGATTTTTGGGTGATTTCACGGCGAGGCGATATCGCCTTGATCTCGCCGCGATTTCGCCACGTGCTTCTTCTTCTTATCGTATGGTTAATGAACAACCTGGTGTCAGAGTTTTTAAACCGCCCGTAGGCCTCTGACATGGCTTCACACACAGTTGAAAAATCTCTCAGGTGTGCTGGTTTCCTCACGATGTTTTCCTTCACCGTTAAAGCGTCGAATGATGGTACACATACATTGATCTAATCCCGTGGTAAGTAGCTTAAGCACTAGTGTTATAGATACCAGAATCAACAGTGGTTACACAAACATACTTAAATATATTGAATAACACACCCAGACACGGAACAAACACCGACGTGCGTCTCACAAATATTTGTCCCGGGTGGGAATCGAACCCACGACTCTTGGAACCGTAGGCAGTGATTCTGGGTCACTAACCACTGTTCCGCCGAGCCAGTCATAAGTTTTGACATTGACGAGATTTTGCGTCATCCCACACTTATATGTGACAGGATTCTAAGAAAGGTGAGACAAGCTGTTAAATATGATACAGCTCTGTAACATATAAGCTTTATGGTTCTTACGTACTTAATAGGGTTACCCTCGATTTCAGTCGCATGAAATTTCATACAAATGGCCCTCCTCTGTTCATACCGGGTATGAACAGAGGAGGGACATTTTGTATGAAATTTCACATCTTCAACATAGTAGAAAAGTATTATAAGTATGTTAACTCGTGTCAAGAGCGGGCGACAATACGAGTATACATATACATATATACGTATAGACTAAACACGTAGGATTTTCGCTTTATTATTAAGTAAGGACCGAGAGGTCCCCGGTTCGAGACCTGGGTCATATTTTTTTTTTGTTGAGAAACTACTCAGCCTGAAATCAAGAAGTAGGCTGATGCCTCGTAAAGCACGATAATCCACTGCCTGAACTTTTATCTGTCCAGTCGAATTGCCGTCTCACCGAACTGTGAGAGTGAGGGAACAAAGAGTGCACTTGTGGTACCGCACACACTTGTGCACTATAATAATTATGTACTGTGCAATTGACTGATCTCCATCGAGATCGACTGCCATTGCAAAAGTCGTTTGGCAAAAACAAATGACAAATAAGGTGATTTACTTATTTTTTCTTTTTTCTTTATCTTTATGTATATAAAAGAAAGTCGTGTTAGTAACATCACTTATAACTCAAGAACGACAGAACAGATTTGGCTGAAATTTGGTAGGGAGGTAGCTTAGAAAGACGAACATACTTCCCATGAAGAAGCTACTTACCACGGGGTCAGATCAATGTATGTGATGTTGAGTATTTTTTTTTACCCATTAAATAAGTTAATTTGCGCGCTGTGTGGGTAAGAGCGTGCTATGAAGATAACATACTGTTGCTAAGAGTATACATACTATATCTGATCTCCAAACGGCAGAAATATGTAGCTTCTAAAATCAACATAGTCACACATTTCAGACTAACATAAACACGTGTGATTTAGACCTTAAACTTCATGTTTGCCGGAGATTTCAAAGCTACAACATGAAGGGGCACGTGACAGGCAGTTGATTAACGTCGGAATATTATGTAGTAATATATCACTACATAGTATCAAGCAAAGTCACTTCCCGCGTCTGTCTGTATGTATTTATGCTTAAATCTATAAAACTACGCGACGGATTTGGATGTTTTTTTATTAGAAGACGGATTCAAGAGGAGGGTCGATGAAAAGCGTCGATGGCCGCGTGGTTAAGGTCGTTGCTTGCCATGCGAGAGGTCGCCAGTTCAAACCCCGGCAGGTACCAATGTGTTTTTCAAATTTAAATTGATATATACCATCATTCGACGCTTTAACGGTGAAGGAAAACATCGTGAGGAAACCAGCACACCTGAGAGATTTTCCAACGGTGTGTGAAGCCATGTCAGAGGCCTACGGGCGGCTTAAACTCTGACACCAGGTTGTTCATCAACCACACGATAAGAAGAAGAAGAGGAAGGTTTTTTGTATAATCCCCCGAAGCAAAACGAGGGCAGATCACTAGTTAGGTTGTGGCGTCGTGGTAGTTGGGCTATTCCAGGAACCATGACGTCGCCAAGGCCATGGAGGTACATCGCGGTGTTTTAGTCGGTAGACCCCCTGGGCATTGCACTCCGCCCAGGAGCAGCGGCTGGCATTTACCATCTCCTCGCCAGCCGCCGGGGAGTCCGACACACCACCGGAAGAGAACCCCCTCCCCCTTGTTAATGTGCGTAACGCATTTCACCGCGCAAAAAAGAAAAAAAATTTAATTAAATAAATTCGCTTAAAACCTACAATTGAAATAATATAGACATATTTAATTTAAGTTAAATAAATTAACAGGTTTATAAGGAAATTATTAAAAAAGAAGGAATAACGATAAAACCTAAAAGCAAACATTTACCCAGTCAGCCTGAGTTAAAACAAAATTAAATTGAAAAAACAAACTGACCCATTTCACCGGTGACCGGGAACGAACCCCGGATCTTCGCCATACGATTTATGTCGACGCGCGACTAGGCGGCCGGGTCCCTTGTAACTAGGGTTGCCATTAAACATTGTGGGTAATTTGTGTTAATAGAGAATCTTCATGATTTTTAAAAAAATTAGGTATCGTTGAAGTGTTTGATAATCTGAATCGAAATGTGTAATTAGTTTCGACATACAACCAAAATTGAAAAAGTTATACGTGTTTAAAGTTCTGATCGTTTGCACTTTCATACAAAATGAACGTTGTGATATGACGTCACACCACAACATCCATACATTGCAAAAAATATTTTTTCGTCATTTTACGTTCTAGCATATAAATTAGTTTTACAGATACATTCAACGTGCCAATATTAATGTCCCATTGAGAAATTGAGACACAGTAACATTCTCCATTGTGTTTTATACTTTACTATAAAAAAAATCTACTTTGTTTTAATACAACTTTTTTCTCACATACAATAACCATTTTACTTTCTAATTTGAATTGGAGCGTTCTATTTATCCACCTCCCGCTGCGAACGTGGGCAAACATTAATTATTTCATACTGAGCTCGTGAAAAATACCCCTTAAGCAACTCACATTTTTGCTCAAATTGGATCTGAAATTATTGGTATTGTGTAAATAACATTCACATTGGATATTTGTAAGAAAAACCCGTTAAAAAATTTCCGACCTGAACTGCAAAAACAGGTGGCAGCCCTACCTGTAACCCACCTGGCCCAGAAACGTCAGACAATGTAATTGAAAACGACGATAAATCTTTGCTAATGGTCTGTAGTAATTGTTGGAGTAATTATATGATTGGCGATTTTGAACTATCACTGTGGGGGGAATTTATTGGGTCCCTAACTTTAGAGGGTTCTTTATTGTGTTTTTCTCCGCCTGTCCTGTAGCGCTACCATGAGTTTGAAACTTACGCACTCGATATCGCCTACGTAAATATGTCTATGAAAAACTTGTACAGCGCCCCTGTTGAATACGCGAAGAACTAAAAATTGTAAACAAAAAAAAAAACCGCCTTCAAAAACCCGACTCACTAAAAATTACAAAATAATATAACGAACATTAATCTGGGTATGAATTTGATATGTTGTTGAAGGCGGTGCCAATTAAAATTTGAGGAAAGCTGCATGAAATATAAACGGCACCGCCTTCAACAACATATCAAATTCATACCCAGATTAATGTTCGTTATATTATTTTGTAATTTTTAGTGAATCGGGTTTTTGAAGGCGGTTTTTTTTTTGTTTACAATTTTTTTTCATACTTTTTAGTGTTACATTTTTTTTCACCCTATTAGTTTAGCTCACCTATAATTCTACTGAAATTAAAACTAGTAGTCTTAATATGTATACAGTATTGAAAGAAATATCCCTTTACTCCCAACCATTAAGGAGTTGACCTTCCATCATCAGCTAAGCATCATAACATTATAATTGCCAGTCGCAAATGCCAAAATTACTTCTGAAAATATGTAAAAACGCGGTACATGTGCCTGTACAAATTGAGGGGTGCCCTCGATTTCTCCTGGATCCTATCATCAGATCCTAGACTGGACCCTATTAGTGCAGCTCACCTAAAATTCTACTGAAATTAAAACTAGTAGTCTTAATATGAACACAGACTTGAAAGAATTATCCCTTTACTCCCAACTATTAAGGAGTTGACCTTCCATCATCAGCTCAGCATCATAACATTATGATTGCAAGAAGTAATGCCAATATAACTTCAGAAAATATGTAAACGCGGTACATGTGCCTAAAAAATTTGAGGGTTGCCCACGATTTCTCCTGGATCCCATCATCAGATCCTAGACTGGTCCACCTAATAGTTTAGCTCACCTGTAATGCTACTGATTTATAACTAATAGTCTTAATATGTAGAGTATTGAAAGAATTATCCTTTTACTCATTACTATTAAGGAGTTGACCTTCCATCATCAGCTCAGCATCATAAGATTATGATAGCCAGAAGAAAATGCCAATATTACTTCAGATAATATGCAAAACGCGGTACATGTCCCTATAAAATTTGAGGGTTGCCCTCGATTTCTCCTGGATCCCATCATCAGATCCGGGACTGGTGAAAATGGGACCACCTCGGAAGTAAACTCTATCCAAACAAAAAAAAATTTTTGAAATCCGTCTATAATTGACGAAATAATCGGTGAACATACATAAAAAAAAAAAAAAAAAAAAAAAAAATAATATACAAACAGACGAATTGAGAAACTCCTCCTTTTTTGAAGTCGGTTAAAAATCGGCCGTATGAAAAAAAAACAACTCGATAGGTTTTTAACGTACGTAAGTTTTCGATAGCCAACTCATGGTAGGCCCTCTGATGTGTGTCGTAAGTTACTCAATTTTTCGGATTCCGTTTCCAAAGGGTAAAAAAGAACTAAGACATTGCTGTCCATTTTTGTTCGTCCGTCCATTGCTAGGTATCTTACGAACGGTGATACTTAAAGAAAATTGAAATGTTAATAGATCATGTATTTCTATTACCGTTATAACAAATAAAAACTATTCAAGAAGTCACCCTTTCAAAAAAAGTGTTTTTAAAAAAAATTGGTACAGGATCCTTCGTTCGCGAGTCCTAATCGCACTTGGCCTTTTTAGGGTTCCGTAGCCAAAATGGCAAAACGGAACCCTTATAGTTTCGTCATGTCCGTCTGTCCGTCTGTCCGTCTGTCCGTCTGTCCGTCTGTCACAGCCGATTTACTCGGAAACTATAAGTACTACAGTGATGAAATTTGATGGGAATATGTGTTGTATGAACCGCTACAAAAATATCACACTAAATAGTAAAAAGAATTGGGGGTGGGGCCCCCATACATGTAACTGAGGGATGAAATTTTTTTTCGATGTACATACCCGTGTGGGGTATCAATGGAAAAGGTCTTTTAAAATGATATAAAGTTTTCTAAAAACATTTTTTCTTAAAGTGAACGGTTTTTGAGATATCAGCTCTCAAAGTCGTAAAAGTATGTCCCCCCCTCTATTTTTATAACTACGGGGTATAAAATTCTAAAAAAAATAGAGGTGATGCATGCTAATTAACTCTTTCAACGATTTTTGGTTTGATCAAAGTATCTCTTATAGTTTTTGAGATAGGTTGATTTAACTGTAATTTTGGTTAAGTTATTGTGCTTACACTGAAAACGATGGCTGAACCTTATAAGATAGATAAAAAAATATACTATTATTATATTTGCTGCTACGGAACCCTTTGTGCGCGAGCCCGACTCGCACTTGGCCGGTTTTTTACCTTATCAAGTGCCCTCAGGCAAGATGGAGTGACGAATTGTGTATTACGGCTGGTAGGGATGAATGCGAGTAGCCGAAAATAGGCAGGAGTGCCGAAGACGTGGGGAGGCCTAAGTCCAACAGTGAACTAACCTATAGGCTGGTGATGATGATGATGATGATGGAGTGTTTACTTACTGATATAAGTTTTATTTAATAACTAGCGGCCGCCCGCGACTTCGTCCGCGTAGAGACGTTTAACGGGTAAAACATTACTTCCTTATAGCGCAGTCGGTTAAAAAGTAGTCTATAACCTTTTCTAGGCTCTGGACTATATCTGTAATCTCTATGCGTGAAAGCGTAACAGACAGACAGACAGACGGACAGAGTTACTTTCGGATTTATAATATTAGTAAGGATTACTAGCGACCGCGGGTATATACTTGCATAAAAACATTCGTCTAAAATCGCTCTATCTATAAAAAAGCTCCATCAAAATCCGTTACGTTGGTTATAAAGATAAGCATACATACAGACAAACACGGGAAGCGACTATGCTATATACTATGTAGAGATTAATGAACATACGCTACACTACTGACTAAGCAATAAGCTTATTACCTAAGCCGTATATACTCTTTAATGTACCTCTAATCAAAGTAGGTCTCGTTTGTAGCAACTAAAACATTTCTTGAAATATATTTTCTTATCCGAAAGCTCAAAGCTCGCAACTGACTGGGTGCTTAATCGTCTGGCCTTAGAGTGTAATGTCTTTGTAAAAGCTACGAAACGTATAAAATATAATTTAGTAAAAGAAAGTGCGAACCGCTTTTCAGGGCTAAAAGTCACAAAAAAGATATTAGATATTATTCAGAACATTTCTTTTTGCAGAATTCAGAATATAATATAATATTTTTACGTTACACAAAATTTTCAGTCAGGGGATACCAGTCACAACTATCTGTCCGGTGGTTGGTGAACGGTATACGGGTAAGCGACCCCGGCTCCTCGAGCTACTATCGACTCAGTCCAAATCATCCGAGGCGATAGTATCCTTCCTCCCCTTTTCCTTCCCCCGTCATATATCCCTGCTACTCGTGGGAACGCAATGACCTTGTTAAAACAATGCACAAGGCAGAATGGCGGCGACGTGGTCCACAACCCGTCACGTCACGTTTCCCACAGAGGTGAAAAGTGGATCGCTGGAAGTGATCTCTGCCTACCCCTCTGGGAAAAAGGCGTGATTTTATGTATGTATGTATGTAGGAAGATAGTAGAAAAGTGGATCGCTGGAAGTGATCTCTGCCTACCCCTCTGGGAAAAAGGCGTGATTTTATGAATGTATGTATGTACAATATTTTCATAAAAATTAACGTTTGTAACGATCAGGCCTTATAAATAAACAATGAAACGACAACTGAAAAAAACGTCGATGGCTGAGTGCTTGCCGCGATTTCAAAACTCGTCACTTACCACTGTGTTATTTAAGAATTTTGAACGAAAACATCGTGAGGAAACCTGAAAGAAGGAAGAAATTCTAAGGTTGTGTAGTCAACCAACCTGCACGTGGTCAGTATTGTTGACTGAGGCCTAGTTTAGTAGTATATGGGCTGATGTTTATAATACATTTAACCGACTTCTCAATAAGAAGGTAATGACACCTTAACTTACTTCCCGTCATCACCGGGAGTTAAACCATTGATGTTAGCTAAAGTTTCGAACTGAGAAAAGGCAATTAATAAACGCAGCCTTAACACTTCCACGCCCTTTACCGATCCTTTCATCTATATATCTATAGTATAATACCTATATTATATAGTATATATACTCCACTCTGTTGTTAAAGGGGCTTAATACCCTGTTATTACGAATTAGCATAAATAATACTGACATAAGCTCTTCCGCAGGCAGATAATGGAAGGTCAGCCGATTTCCGTTTCGCTCTGATAAAAGGCGATAAAAATATGAGTAACTTTTCCGTTTATAAAAGTACTTACTTACTTTATCTATGAGTTATTTTTAAGCTTATGTTTTTATAGTGAGCTTTCCACTGGCTATGGTAAGCTTTCTTCTAAAGATACAAGAGCAAAATGGTAAAAACAGGACTTTATAACATAAACGCCACTGTCTACAATGTGTTCCAATCTGAAGAATTAAAAAAAAACACAAATTACATGAATATTTTATAATAATCTTAGAATTTTATTAATACGTGTATGTAGCCTAATGGCTGTTATAAAAAGAGAGTAAGAAAGAGTACAATTTAGGAGTGAGAACCATCCGCTCCCCACAAATCCGGTGATGATGACGAGGCTGCTCCAAGCCACCATCGTAAGTCAGTAAGGAAAAAAAGTACAATTTATCCGAATCACAATAAGTGCTCTCTTTACAATAACCCATAATATATAAAGGAAAAGTTTTTACAGGAATATTATAAACCTTATTTATTCACCCTTTGAAGGAGGAAGATGGGTTGTGTTTTATGGGATACTTTTTTCACATACATACATAACATCACGCCTTTTTCCCGGAGAGGTAGGCGGAGATCACTTCCAGCGATCCACTTTTCATCTCTGTGGGAAACGTGACGTGACGGGTTGTGGACCACATCGCCGCCATTCTGCCTTGTGCATTGTTTTAACAAGGTCATTGCGTTCCCACAAGTAGCAAGAATATATGACGGGGGAAGGAAAAGGGGAGGAAGGATACTATCGCCTCGGATGATTTGGACTGAGTCGATAGTAGCTCGAGGAGCCGAGGTCGCTTACCCGTATACCGTTCACCAACCTCCGGACAGATAGTAGTGACTGGTATCCCCTGATAACCTCGGATGATTTACCTCGGATGATAGTATACCTTTTTCAATATTATCAAGCTAGTTTTCTGTCTTTCAGTTTTGTTACAATCAGTCCGGTTTTAAGTATTTATTAATAAGTAATTTAGCATTCTCCATTACAACTTTCGATTGTAATGTATTAATTTATATTCCTCTGTAATCCGGCGGCTCTAAGCTAAGGTTCCGCCGAATTTGAATTGCAAGCGTTCGGGCAGATTGGGCTTACGAACTTAAGCCAAATTGCACTCTAGTCTCTAGTCTCTATTTAGAGTTTGTGACCTCTGAACTTAGACAAAGTTTAACCCTCGATTACGGACACAGCTTTTTGAAGTTTTAAGCTTTTGCATAGCTTTTATCGCGGGCTTTGAGCGCGGCGACCGAACCAAGAAATTCCGTAACGAAAAAAACCTCACAATCGTCTAACGTCGTTTCAGTTCGGTAGACTTCGGCACGATGTTTGTGTGCGTGCGGTTAGACGTATTGTACGACTCTACGAAACTCGCACGAATCGAGACGAGCTGCTCCGAAATCGGACGATGCTATGCAATAGCTTTACCGCGGCAGTCCCCGAGTGCCACACGTCTTTTTTCATTAGCTTTCATCCATATGTATGTGATAAACTTATTATCTATTTATTTGCGCGAACACTACACATTTGAATAACATATTATTTAGTGACCCGACATTTCGAGCTCTTTACAGCATTCGAAACGTCGAGTCTCTATGTTTAGAATAACAATACACGCGAGTTTAATCCGTAAAATTAGTATTATCATCATCATCAGCCCATATATGTACGTCCCTACTGCTGGGGCACGGGCCTACCCTAAACTAGGGCGGTAAGACCTTAGTCAATGACACTGGCCAAGTGCGGGTTGGTCGACTACACAACCTTAGAATTTCTTAGTAGGTGTGCAGGTTTCCTCACGATGTTTTCCTTCAACGTTAAAGCGTCGAATAATCGTACATTTGAATTTCAAATTTGAAAAACACAGTGGTATGTGGCGGGGCTTTGACTGGCGACCTCTCGCATGGCAAGCAACGACCTTAACCACTCGGCCATCGACGCTTTTAAAGTACACATAACGCTCTATTTCAAATGCACATTAAAATTTCCTGCTCTTCAATATTCTCTCTACCTTAAAGGCCATTCTACATCTTATATTTCCTTCCAAGCGAATTTCAAAATATCCACAGTGAATCACTAAGGGCCTTCTCAAAGTTGGCACAAAGGAGTCAGTCACCAGATATTTAATAATGCTTCTTTGATATCGCGTTACGTACGCTGTGACAAACGTATTTATTTAGAGTGACTGCGCTGTGTTGGAATGCTTTTGAACGTGCTGAAAATTTTATTTGAGATGACTTTGGTGAAACAGTTTGTTTTGTATTTCTTTTTTTTTATACTAGTTTTCGCGACGCCATAAAAAGAAACATTTCTTTACGGTTATAAATATATAAATAATCATGTGACATACGTCCAGCCTGCCAAAATTATACTCCTTTGAATGTAGGTAAGTGTTGTTCAAAACCTTTTTTATACAATCATACAGTATAGTGTTCGATATTTGAATCCTGCATCGCGGTGTCAACATTTTTCTTGAGTGCCTTATTATATCCCCGGACTAGGTTCACAATAGGTTAGAGGTGAGAGCCATCCGCTCCCCGGCCAGTCCGGTGATGATGATCGTAAGTCAGTTAGGAGTAAAATAAAGTTCACAATAGGCTCACTATGTACCATATGAGAGGGCAATTTTGAACCATTGCTTGTTGAAGTCGCTAACACAGCTATTTATAACATTTTTTTTATATACCTACTGCATATATACCGTGAAATTTGAGTGGTTGTTTTCCCGTGGCAGAACGATTTGCTTTTAGTAATACTATCGAATCATGCAAATTATAGCGCGAAAAAAATTTTTTTTTTCATATTTTCAAATTATAAATTTTCCAACTCGAAAACGATAGAAGCTATCGTTATTTTATAAGATGTGACGTAATCAGGAACTGCTTGCCTCATGAAATCGATGCTTAAAGCTAAAGAAGCTCTACGCCCTAAGTAATAAAGCGGTTCCAAAGTTTTTTCGAGTCTCGGTTGTACCTTTCGGAAAACCGGCATTTATTGATTTTAAGAAAAAAGAACTGCACAAATCTATTATGCTACTAAGATAGAATCATTTTACTGCGGGAAAACAACCAAATTTCACGGTGTATTTTGTAACTATCTGATAAAACAACTAACATTTGAATAAGCAATTTAGATTGAAACTCTATTGTAGTTTAATAGCAATAACAAAGTTAGCAGCCTCAACATTTACGCAAATAAGTTTAAGTTTCCAATCTAAATAATAACTTAGTCAATATAAAACTTTATCGTTATCAGTCAGTATATATAATAAAACTAGCCGTGCCAGCGACTTCGTTCGCGTGGAAAATATTTTTTTAGTCGAGCTCCCCACAACATGTTACAAGAAAACAGATCTAATTAGATAGGATAAGCCGCATGCACAGACGAAAAAGATAAACAAACAAATATTCAAAATATCATTGTTTTGGGTCTCCTATAATATATTATATCATAATATCATCCATGTTTTTTTTTTATAGAAAAAGACAAAAGATGACCTCACTCCACCTGATGTTAAGCGGTAGTGAGATCCAAATATGAGGTCGACAGGCACAATAGATCGTATTGAGCCTGTCGCGCTCACTCCTGAAGGCCTGCTTAAATGCCGTTTCACGCCCCGCCCGGAAGAGCCCGGGATCATAGGAGGGAGGGAAAACATGAGCTGGAAGGGCATTCCATGCCTTAATGGCACGGGGCAGAAATTATGCACACTAATGAACCGATAGCGATCTGTTACATTTTTATTATGTAGATACTAGTGACCCGCCCTAGCTTCGCTTCGGGTATATTACATAGTAAAATTCCTTTTAATTCCCTCTATCTATTAAAAAACCGCATCAAACACCGTTGTGTAGTTTTAAAGATTTAAGCATACGTACTGGGGGCTTAGACAAAGTAACAATATCGAAACGATAACGAAGTTCGAAAATAACAAAATGTTTAGGATTGAACACGTGATTTATGGCTTCTAATGTCAATCCCATCAATTTTATTGTTTTCGAACTTCGTTATCGTTTCGATATTGTTACTTTGTCTACGGGGCCAGGACAGACAGACGCGGGAAGCTACTTTGCTTTATACTATTTAGTGACTATGTAGTCATATACATTATGATACAGTGATATACAGATTAAGATTGAAAAGTAGGTCCATTAACTAAATATTAGTCTTTATGGGTCTATACGCGTTATTAGGAGTAGCAAATTACATAGCTAATTACTGCCCGACGTTTCGACTGGGTTACACCAATCGTGGTCGCGAGCGAACCATAAAAGTATATGGTGTTGTGTGATATTTATTTAATTTTTTTATTATTAGCGAGCGAACTGTTCGCTCGCGACCACGTTCGCTGTAATTAATTTATTTATTTAAAATATTTGCATTACATATGACTTACATGCTACATAATTATAACATTTAACATTCAGATGTATCAGAAGGCATTGCAAAGTGGAAGAGTGAAGGGCAGACATTTAATTTGCTACTCCTAATAACGCGTGTAGACCCATAAAGACTAATATTGAGTGTAATGGAACGCGGAAGTCTAAAATCTTACATAGGTCCATTAAAACGTGAATCTTTAGACGTTAATTTTGAATTTTGTTTGTATAACGCATAATGTTTTCCCTTCTTAGTCTCGTGTTGTGATCTGATAGCTTCAGGCAACAAAGTGACATAAATCAGGTTTTCAAATGAAAACTTTGTTAAGATCATATTAATATGAACGCGTCACAAATTAGATACGCAAAATTACGATTTTATATATAGTGCTGTGTTTTTCTAATTTAGTGAATTTGAAATTATATTCTACGATTATTTTACTTCATCATTATCCTCAGCCCAGATACGTGCCCAATTCTGAGGCACGGGCCTACCTTAAACTTGGCAATAAGGCGTTAGTCGACCACGCTGGCCAAGTGCGGGTTGGTTGACTACACAACTTAAAAAAATCTTCTTAGGTGTGCAGGTTTCCTCACGATGTTTTCCTTCACCGTTAAAGTGTTTAATAATCGTACATATGAATTTCAAATTTGAAAAACACTGTGGTACGCGGTGGGGTTTGTATTGGCGACCTCTCGCATGTCCAGCAACGACCTTAACCACTCGGCCATCGGCAATTTGTAAACTAGCTTCTAACTTCTTTAGCGAAGTATGCCTATGCATACATTTAGAATATTATAGATAAAAAATTTTTTAGCCTGTACAGATATTTGACAAAGAGTTTATTCACACTTTTCAATACTATCTAAAATCGGACATTTTATAAATTCGTCAGCAGTAGTTAAAAGGGCATTAAATACGCTCGTATGAATATGAATAAAAGTCAAGAATAAGAAGCCGAACCCTTACGAAGTATCGAAGGAAATGAACATTCAATATGGCGTCTCTTTGATGCCTACTTCCTGCAATCATATTACTTCGGGCGACGGCTACAAAGGTAGGGTGGCCATGCATCCGGGTTTTCTCGGATTTGTCCTAGTTTAGAGGGTTTCCGGGTAGCGTCCGGACCATTTTATGGAGTTAAGGTTTTTAAAACATGCGGTCATCGACAAAACATGATCAATTTTATTAAATAATAATATGGTTCTTTATCAAATACAAATCAAAAGTACCCGTAATCGACTAGCGTGCATGAAGAGGTTGATAGACGTGGAGGAAGCAAAAGTGTTGTGCCAGGACCGTAGCACATGGCAGGAGGTGATCTCTGCCTACCCCTCTGGGAAAAAGGCGTGGTACTATGTATAAATAATAAATAAAAATAAATAAATCCGATATGCTACTCACACTCTCTATTCCGATGCTAATGTCCTCACAGTCCGCCAGTTGTTTGTTTTAAGATCCTGCACGTTTACTCATAAGCGGCTGCTTATTTCTGATACTTACACAACACTCTTAAAGAAACGGGTCTTTAAACTTCCAGTTCCCACTGTCAGTTCTTCTTTTGCGAGTAGATTTGGTGATGCCATCAGAGTGCATGTCTACAATGCCGTGCTAAAGTTTTGTGATATAAAATCCTGCTCTGTACCAGAAGCTAAATTCATCATTAAAAAATGGTTGCTTACCTTAGACTACATAACTACAGAAAAACTGGTTGTGTGATGCTTCAAAATTGGCTCATTATTTATAAACATATATATATATTTCTCTTATATCTCTTTTATTTTATATTCCTGTTAGCTTTAATGTTAGATATACCTACTAAGTAAAAATTGTCTTTCTTACTGTTTTGTCTATACTACTGTTTGTGATTTGTGCTATTTTACTTAACATGGCTTCCCAAGATACAGGCATAGCCTAGTTTGGGGGCCCCTGTTTGAATAGTGTGACACTGTTCTGTTAGCACTGGACCTGTATTTGATTTAAGGTAATTTTAAGGATGTAATATTTGATTTTAGTGCAATAAAGAAATTATTTATTTAATTATTTAATTATAAATATTACACAGCATCACATACAATTCCCAATCGAGGTAAATATTTGTGTGATGAACATCGAAGTTTGTTCCGTGGTAGTTGGTCGACAACACAACCTTAAAGTTCCTTACCAGATGCGCAGGTTTTCTCACGATGTAAAGGCGTCGAATAATCGTACAAATCAATTAAACAATTTGTAAAACTCATAGGTATGTGTCCTTGTCCTAGCTTACACTTTGGATATGGTAACCCTATTATAACAAAGGGCGCGCAGATGTGTCTGCGATATTGCTAATGCTCTTCTGATACCGTCACTGTGACAAAGAGATGAAGTGCCCTACAATAAGCCCAGGGGGCGTATTACGGCCTCTTAATTCCAGTCAGTTTAAGAATGGGCATCGTTTAACTTCGTGTTTTTAATACACTATAGTTGTGGACTGCCTCGTCGGTCTATTGGTAGCAAATGCTGCGTGCATGTGCGTAGACCGGGAGGACCTTGGTACAAATCCGGGGTCGGGCAAAATTGTTGTGAGGTTTTCTGTTAAGAAATTACTCAGCTCGGAGTCGGAAGTTGGCGGTTGCACGCCCGTGCCTCGGAAAGCACGATAAGCCGGTGGTCCTGCGCCCGATCTCTCATCGGTCATGTTGGATTGCCGTCTTGACTGATCTGTCTCCATCGATCGGCCGCCATGGCCGAAATCGGACGTCTTATTACTAACTAGCTTTCCGCCCGCGACTTCGTCCGCGTAGAGACGTTTAACGAGTAATACATTACTTCCTTATAGCGCAGTCGGTTAAAAAATAGCCTATAACCTTTCCTAGGCTCTGGACTATATCTGTACCAAATTTCACTTAAATCGGTCCAGTACTCTATGCGTGAAAGCGTAACAGACAGACAGACAGACAGACAGACAGAGGTACTTTCGGATTTATAATATTAGTAAGGATAATACTAAGGAAATAAGTATACAGAGACAATGGCGATGTATTTGTTTTCCTTTGACCCGTTGTACAGTCACGTACACTGATATGTGTACAGTTTCATCTAACTTTAAACCTTATCTGAACGTAGTAAGAACGCATTGTGTACATATTTCATTAATTAATGGTACACATTGTTACTTAATGGCCCCTTTTATTTGTAATTTTTGTAAGCCAAAATATGTACCTTTAATTTTCATCAATAAAGATTTATTATTATTATTTCAGTGCAGGCGACAAAAAAAAGCGTCGATGGCCGAGTCGTTAAGGTCGTTGCTTGCCATGCGAGAGGTCGCCAGTTCAAACTCCGCCAGGTACCAATGTGTTTTTCAAATTTGAAATTCAGATGTAGCATTATCGACGCTTTAACGTTGAAGGAAAACATCGTGAGGAAACCAGCACAGCACTCCTGAGAAATTTTTCAACGGTGTGTGAAGCCATGTCAGAGGCCTACGGGCGGCTTACGCCCCAAACGAACATGGAAAACCACATAACGTAAATAAATGGACTCAAGAGAAAGGGGATCACAAAATGGCGGCTAATTGCTGTTGCTCAAGCAACACACATATTATGGGTAAGTAGTATACACACACACACACACAAACAGGCGATTACTCCTAACAAAGTTGTTATAAATAGAAAGCTCATTAATCAAACGAAACGGGGAAGAAACCGACACCCCCGAATAGGGTGCAAAGGGCGTACCAACACTCATTACGTTTTGCCTAATGTGGCACGTTAAGCCTTTGGTCCCGCGCCTAATCTCTATTAAAAGATGGTCCTTATTGTAAATCTCTAAATAAAATAAATATCTGGGACATTTCCACACATGGTCATCTGACCCCAACCTAAGCAGAGCTAGTATTATGGGCGTCAGAGACTGATTTACGTCCATATATATTAATAAATATGTACGTAAATACATAATTACACCCAGACACGGAACAATAAGTTAACCTGTGTAATAAACTATCCGCGACCCTCGTTCATAGAGTAAAACATTACTCTCCTATACTAAATTCGGTTAATTTTTATTTTTTGGACTGGCTCGGTGGAACAGTGGTTAGTGAACCAGGTTTACTACCTACGGTTCCAAGAGTCGTGGGTTCGATTCCCACTCGGGACAAATATTTGTGTGACGAACATCGGTGTTTGTTCCGTGTCTGGGTGTATTATTAAATATATTTAAGTATATTTGTGTATCCACTGTTGATTCTGATACTCGTAACACAAGTGCTTAAGCTACTTACCACGGGATCAGATCAATGTAGGTATGTGATGTTGTGAAATATTTTATTTATAGTGGACTTACAGGATGATCTCACTCCATCTGGCTCGACTGGTTCGGTGGTTAGTGACCCTGGCTGGCGGTTCCAAGAGTCGTGGGTTCGATTCCCACTCGAGACAATCATTTGTGTGATGATCATTGATTGATGATGATTTTGTGTGTTTGTTCTGTATCTGGGTGTGATTATGTATTTAAGTATGTATTTATACACATACCTACTCGTAATGTATGTCCAGTCACTGACGCCCATAGTACAAGCTCTGCTTAGTTTGGGTTCAGGTGACCGTGTGGAGAAATGTCCCAGACATTTTTTATTATTATCTGATGGTAAGCGGCAGTGAGATATATTTATGACCATATAGAGCCTGTCGCTCTCGTCCTGAAGGCTGCATTAATGCCGTTACACGCACCACTTGAAGAGTCCAAAACACACAAACTGTCTACCTTATTTTACCAACAATTGTAGAATAACAATGCACTTTATGCCCTTTCACAATCTTTAAAGTATGTGTGTAACACAGATACTCAAAAAGCGTGGCCTGAAAGCGCAACAACAAGACTGACTGAGTTATTTTTACATTTATTATACTTAGTAGTAATGACACTACCTCGCTTCGGGTATTAAACATAAAACCATCCGCAGCAAAATCCGTATTATGGTTTAAAAGATTTTAACATACACAAGCATATAACATTGAACACTTCTGGACTATCCACTATCCAGTGATTCTACCCGTTAGAATGATTTATTTATTCATTTATCTGGACATCCAGTAGCTTTTTACATCTATACAGATAAATATAATTGAAGTGTCTGTTTGTAATGTTTAAATTTGTTTTTTTTACTAAATAGGTATGAATGTATATCAGATACCAATACCAAAAATACTAATAAAAAAATTTTGTCTGTCTGTTTGTTTTCGCTAATCTCCCGGAACGGCTGGATCAAATGAGACGAAACTTTCACTTATATAAAGCATATTATTTAAGGTTACACATAGGCTACTTTTTTATCAAAATCGGTCCAGCCGTTGCAAATTGTACATGTAATATCTCTGGAATTACTTATCGGATTTCAAAAATTCTTTCAACACAGGAAAATACATTTACTGATAAAGCGTTTGAGCTATAAAACATCTCAAAATTCCTACGGGATCAGAAGCTACGCAGGTAATATAAAATATGGTTGCCCACAAGTAGACAAAGTATCCACCAAGATGAACCTTCTGTTTAGGGTAATAAGGACTACTTCTTTTACGAAATGGTTGCGTTGTCAGCGATCAAGTGATAAGATATTTTCGCGTGAAATGTATCGGACTGTATGGCCTATTGCTATGGAAAGTATGGTTCATCGTCAAGCAATCAGTGTCGTAAGTTCAAATCTTCGTAGTACCTACAACATTTTTAAACTGAAATTTTTTTGCTTCTCTTTTTTTTTGTGAAAATCATGAAACCATGCGATGCAGGTGAATTTAAAAAAAAACTTCATGATGGAACCGTTATTTTCAGTATTTTTATTTCGTATAAAATTGTACCGTTATAGTCGAGGCATGATTGTTCATAAAATGACCCATAGATGGCATCGTGCTTTGTACAGCATGCCATAAATGCTGTCAAGTTTGGTATAACATGAGTAGTACGTGTTAAGTTTTTTGGTAGTTCAAAAGATGGCACTGTGCTCTACGTATATTACTTCGATATTATATTATAGGATTTTGTATGTACCTAGGTAATACCATTCGTCAAAAATGTGAAGTTTGTCTTTTGGAATTGATAAATTTCGAGTGCCATTAAATTACGTAAATTACCAGAAGGGTTCTGAATCGACAACATGTATCGACAATATTCTAATTGTTGCCTTTTTTCTATTTTAATTTAACAAAATATTGTGATCTACTTGACGAGGCTTGACATATTGTCATGCTGTCAATATTTACAAAAGCATTAAAATTTCCATAATTGCTGAATTGAAGAAGGTTGGTTGTCAAAAAATAGATTGATATAATCCACAAGAGTTTGGTATCAGAAAAAAGGATGAGATGTTCACAATACGATTAATACATTGTGTGCACCAACTGGATATTAAATATTCAATCAAATTAAACCAATTCAATATCGATTTCTAAACATAATATGAAAATCTATATAAAAGTGTAGCATCAGCATTCAGCATATTTTATTCGGTAAAGCATTACATTTGAAAGGAAAAAATTAGGGGTTTGCCGGGGATTAAGAAAGAACATGATTCAAGCGCACAGTATATCCAACTATCATCATCATCATTATCAGCTCATATACGTCACCACTGCTGGGGCACGGGCTTATCCTAAACTGGGGCGATAGGGCCTAAGTCAACCATGCTGGCCAAGTGCGGGTTGGTAGACTACATAACCTTAGAATGTCTTCGTAGGTGTGCAGTGTGCGTTTCCTCACGATATTTTTCTTCACCGTTAAAGCGTAGAATAATCATACATAGGTATGAATTTAAAAACTTGAAAAACACAGTGGTACGTGGCGGTGTTTGAACAGGCGATCTCTTGCATAGCAAGCAACGACCTAAACCACTCGGCCATCGACGCTTTTTTTCCTCTCCAACCATAAAGACTGCTACCTGGCTTTGGAATAGGTCGTCCTATATTTCACTTTGATCGATGAACAATTAGGATGACTTGAAGATGATCTATTCAATGCGAGGAAGCTGTTCACTATAAACTTAGATTTTAGGATTTTGTACGTCGAAAAGAATAAACAAGCGTCAAGGAGGAAATATCAAACTGAAAGTTACATAAAATACTCAGGTCTACTGTCCCTTCAGCTGAGCCAACACAATCAAAAGAAACAGCCATTTATGCTGCCAATTTTTGACACTCGCAAAGGGAACCACAATCTGCGAAGAACTCAGAATCTCAAAATTTAGAATAAAGTAACGTCCTATAACACAGCGAATTCTAAAAAGAAATCGCGCTGTGTGAGTCCGTCGTGCACTTGGCCTTTTTTATCCCAATTCACAGACCACATAATGAGTCGTGGGTTCTATTCCCACTCAGCACAAATATTTCTTAGGTGAATATCGTTGTTTGTCCCGGAGTCTGGTTATGCTATTTAAATATTTTAGTGAATACCACTGTTCTGATTAAAACAAGTTCTAAAGCTTCGTACCACGGGATCAGAACAGTTAATGTGATGTTGTGTAATATACTTATTTTATTACACGGTAAACGATTGATGATGATATAAACCAAAATGATTTTGTTTTTAAATGTTTCTTCCGGTTGACTAACTTCTTGAATGGCAGAAAAGATTTTGACGGGACTTTTATTACTTTTATTTATACGACTACTTTTAGTTAAAAAATATTCAACATCCTGTAGTTCACGCGAACGAAGTCGCGGGCACAGCTAGTTTTAATTATAAATCTAAGCAACATGAACATATAATAATGTGGTACAATGCAAAGCTTTTAAAGGTGTCACATCATGCACACAAAAGTCATACTGACAACACTTACAGAAAGAAAGCCAAACAAAACATAAACATAATTTACATTCTCTATAACACTTACAAAGATAAACTTAAACTACACTTCTATTCTATTTATGATTCGCCATAAGGCGTCCGACCGATTTCAGCCATGGCGGCCGATCTCAATTGAGATCAGCCAAGTGCGCAGGACATATTATAGTGCACAAGTGTGCGCGCTAACACAAGTGCACTCCCTATTCCCTTACTCTCATAATTCGGTGAGACGGCAATCCGACATGACCGATGAGAAATCGGGCGCAGGACCACCGGCTTAACGTGCTTTCCGAGGCACGGGCGTTCAACCGCCAACTTCCTAACTTCGGGCTGAGTAATTTCATTACAAAAAAAACTCACACAAATTTTGCCCGACCCCGGACTCGAACCGGGGACCTCTCGGTCCTTACGCAGCGCTTGCTGCCAATAGACCAACGAGGCAGTTTCGCCGTAATCATGAATCCGACCTGAATCCTTTTCGACGAAAAAATCCAATCTAGACTTTCTCGATTTATACGAAGAGATAAGACATCAATAAACCATCAATACAGTTAGTTATTTTAATTAAGGTTCAGTAGAAAAACACAGCAACCTAATGCCTTTTTGATTTGGCAGGCAGCTCGTAGCTTTGATTAGAAAATAATAGAATACTCGTTTATTAACAAAGTACTGAGTAACAGTTACTATATATTACGTTTGTATTTACTTTTTCAAGCATCAGTCGGATAGAATAATAATCACATTTGTATTAATACTTATTCAAGAATACCTACTATAAAAGGTTCCTCGAATATCTAGTCATGTACAAGTATTACAATTGTATTATTAAATACATATTCAGGCATTAGTTACAACAAAAAGCGTTGATGGAAGAGTGGTTAAGGTCGTTGCTTGCCATGCGATAGGTCGCCAGTTCAAACCCCGCCAGGTACCAATGAATTTTTCAAATTTAAAATTCATCATCACCATCATTCGACGCTTTAACGGTGAAGGAAAACATCGTAAGGAAACCACTCTGACACCAGGTTGTTCATCAACCATACGATAAGAAGAAGATTAGTTACAACAAGATCTCTATTTAAGAGATATTGGCTTTTATATGCTAATTATACTCAATTATTCGACTGGCTCGGTGGAACAGTGATTAGTAACCGGATCCAAGAGTCGTGGGTTCGAGTCCCGCCCGGGACAAATGTTTGTGTGACAAACATCGGCACCTATTCCGTGTCTGGGGGGCATGTTATTTAATATACTTGAATATATTTGAGTATACCTCTGTTCCTTATATCTGTAGAACAAGTGCTTAAGCAACTTATTTCGTTTTTTTTCATAAACAGCCTCATGATGACCTCACTCCCCCTGATGGTAAGCAGTCAGAATTATGTACGTATTTTTGTGTGATATCTATTTATACACAGTCAAATTCAAGTGGTTGTTTTCTCTTAGCAGAACGATTTACCTTTAGTATTACTATCGAATCATGCTAGTTATTTCTTGAAAATATTTCAAATTTAAAAAAATCATCCAATTCGAAAGCGAGTGAAGCGATTGATATTTTAAGTAATTAATAAAATCGTTTATTTCTCATCACAATGTTGGCTTACTTATGTTACTTAAATGCTAAATTACGGTTGCGGTTATGACCACCGCCAGTAACATTGTGAGAGACTGGTGACTGATGTAGGTTTAATATAAAATAAAAGTAATTCAAGTACTGCTTGCCGCATTTAATTTATGATTAAAGCTAAAGAAGCTCTACGCCCCAAGTAATAAAGCGGTTCGAGCGTGCTCTCGAGTTTCGTTTATCCCTTTCGTATAAACGGTATTTATTGCTTTGAATAAAAAGTAATGATCAAAATATTATTATTTATCATAAGATCGAGTCATGAAATATCAGTCTACGTTTCGACTTGTTTACACCAGAGGGCCTACCAAGTTGTTTTTCGAGTTGTTTTTTTCATACGCCCGATTTTAGTTCTTCGCGTAACCACCAGCGGCGCTGTACAAGTTTTTCACAGACATAATTACGTAGGCGATATCGACTGCGTAAGTTTTAAACTCATGGTAGCCACACAGGTCGCAAGAGAACGCAACGGGCAGTAAGTAGCTATGTAGTATTTGCCTGTCCTAATATCTCGTGTAGACCCATAAAGGCCAATAGTTAGAGTAATGGAACGCGAAAGTCTAAAATCTTAAAATAGAACATATTTCTGCAGGTAAACAACCACTACAATTTCCCAGTGAATTGTAGTGTCACGTGTATTCTCCGACTTAAAAAATACATCTAACGATATCTCCTTCTGCGCCTCAAAATCAACAAATTATTTTAATGAACACCTACGTTCACGGCATCGAATGTATCGGTGTAATCAGCGAGTCGACCGGCGCCTTTCATCGACGTCGACTTTAATAAGGTTCTTGGAAATTGTCATTTACCTACGTGTAAAATTCGCATGTAATTTTCGCCTTCGAAAGTCGAGTTTTCACGCGACAGGTTTATTGTATATCGCCGATAAGGCTTTCTGACAACCATTTTGATAAACAGGTATGATTATGTCGTCAACACACAGGATCTTTCATCTTGTGTATTCTCACCACTGAGTGGTGTAAGTCTTAGCTTGCCATGTGAAAGGTAGCCAGTTCAAACCACATCATCATTAGCCCATATACGTCCCTACTGCTGGAGCAAGGACCTACCCTAAACTAGGCCTTAGTCAAAGTGCGGGTTAGTCCCCTATTCGACTCTTACCGTGAAGGGAACATTAACACCTTAGAATTAATTCTGAGGTGTTAGCGAGCTACTATCGACTCAGTCCAAATCATCCGAGGCGATAGTATCCTTCCTCCCCTTTTCCTTCCCCCGTCATATATCCTTGCTACTCGTGGGAACGCAATGACCTTGTTAAAACAATGCACAAGGCAGAATGGCGGCGACGTGGTCCACAACCCGTCACGTCACGTTTCCCACCGAGGTGAAAAGTGGATCGTTGGAAGTGATCTCTGCCTACCCCTCTGGGAAAAGGGCGTGATTTTATGTATGTATGTATGTGTGTGAAGCCGACCAACCCGCACTTGGTCAGCGTGGTTGACTAAGGCCTGATCGCCCCAGTTTAGCCCCAGCAGTGGGGACGTATATGGACTGATGATGACACAAGATGAAAGATAAAAGATAACAATGGCTACGGGATATCTCTCTCAAAAATGCTTCCTACTTATATTATAAATGCGACAGTTTGGAATGTTTCGATGGATGTTTGTTAACGGCTTTTGATGAAACTTGTCAGAATATTTACAGCTCACATCCTTACTAATATTATAAATCCGAAAGTAACTCTGTCTGTCTGTTACGCTTTCACGCATAGAGTACTGGACCGATTTAAATTAGGTACAGATATAGTCCAGAGCCTAGGAAAGGTTATAGGCTACTTTTTAACCGACTGCGCTATAAGGAAGTAACGGGTAAAGTAACCCGTTTAACGTCTCTACGCGGACGAAATCGCGGGCGGAAAGCTAGTAGGTATTGAATATTTGGAACAAACAAAACAGAAAAACAGACGTACAGACAGAAGTCTTATTAATAGGGTCCTGTTTTAAACCCTTCTCGTACGCAATCCTAAAAGGGCGGTATGCAAAAAGGAACACAGTCCAAAACTGTCCATTTCAAAGTTTCTGGATCAGTAATTCTTTAGAGAGTCGCAAAAGTTACAAAACGGTCACTTCCCATTCAAATACTGAGCGCAGCCCTAGGCCTTCGCCCTCCATTGCGCGGGCCACTGATCAAACGACTGGATATTAAATACTTTCATTGAGTTCTTCACGGCATACCGGACATCATAGTGTTGTTAGGAAATATGGGAGAGTTTCGACGTGTCGATATTTCGATGATTAGAAATTAAGAAGTTAGATAGTGGTGACAGGCATGATAATACATTCGTTAGTGACCTCGTTTCTTGTGCCAGGAGTAGTGGGTTCGATTCCCACCCGGGACAAACATTTGTGTGATGAATATCGGTGTTCGTTCCGTGTCTGTGTCATTTAGCAATACATACAGGTGTATAGGCTACTTATTTGAAATCAGTAGAATATAATCTGATGTTATATGATATTTAGTATGGTCCCAATGTTTAGTTATAGTAATAACATTTTATTTTTTACTATGCTTGGTTTGAGATGTGTTGAAGTATGTACAGTGTGTGTAGATCTTGGATTAAGATTAAACTCATAAGGGTTTTATGACACTAAGAAATGAAATATAAAAAGTTATTAGTTATGCCAAGTTTATTAGCGAACTTGTCAAATAAAACAGAGGAATTTATTATTCAAATGAACCTAGAAATCATATACATGCGTACATGTACATTGTACATAAGGGTAGGTAGCTGGATAGGTTATCTGAAGAATAACGATAACATATCGATAACGGCTATTTATGACTTACACACATCACTAGCGAGCGATTGTTTCACGGGAATATTCCGTTTCACGCAATAGTTTTTCAGTTTTAAAGGCAACTGAAAGCTTTTAAAAGTTCAAACTTAGTTACTGCGCTAACAGGCGGGAATAGTTCAGTAGAATTCATTTTAGGGTTTCGTATATAAAGGGTACCTATTACTTAGAATCTGCCTCGTTGGTCTATAGGTAGCAAGCGCTGCGTTAGGACCGAGAGGTCCCCGGTTCGAGTCCGGAATTTTGTGTGAGTTTTTCTGTAATGAAATAACTTTCACCGCCAACTTTGGCGGTTGAACGCCCGTGCCTCGGAAAGCACGTTAAGCCGGTGGTCCTGCGCCCGATCTCTCATCGGTCATGTCGGATTGCCGTCTCACCGAATTATGAGAGTAAGGGAATAGAGAGTGCACTTGTGTACTATAATATGTCCTGCGCACTTGGTTGATCTCAATTGAGATCGGCCGCCAGGCTGAAATCGGTAGGACGCCTTATTACTTAGAATCTGTTTATGCATGTAGAAAATTATTTCTGGTTATCTGTATGCAGAATAAACTTTTTTTATCTATCCTTTAGTGTCCCTGCTCGGCAAAGGCATCTCCCATCTCTCTCTACTTCTGCCGGTCTGTGCTTAGAGATGGCCAGTAAAAAACCATTGCTATTAATTTCAGGCCGTTTAAATTTCTCATTTTTGCCGCTAAATCAGTAGGTACCTTGCTTTTAAAACAACCTTTGTTTGTTCTTAATAGTTGGTTAAATGGTACAGACTTTTTTATAGCATTACAGATACCTACATCTACACTAATATTATAAAGAGGAAAGATTTGTATTTTTGTATGTTTGTAATGAATAAACTCAAAAACTAATGGACCGATTGCAATAATTTTTTCAACATTAGAAAGCTGCATTATTCAGAAGTAACATAGGCTTATATAACATATTTTTTTAAAAATTAGGGATCCTTATTAAAACTCCAATAATGTAACCCAAGGTGTAAAAAAATGACCTTAAAAATTACTTACGTCGCGTGCGCTGCGAAAACTATTGATGATAGAATAAAATCATTTACTACGACTTTGCAGAACTCTCCATTATCTACAAAAAGTGTCGCGACAGCATATGTCTGAATATTATAGTTATGTCACAGTAAGCGGTTTTTTATTCTAAAAATTTAATTTATATGTCGCCGCTTGAAAAGGCTCTTTATTTGTACCTTGGTATTAATCCTTATCAAAATAATTCAGTTCTTTTAAATAACTTTTTGAATTATTCAATTCAGACATTGCTTTCGGAAGATATCACGAATTTAAAAATGCAAGTATTAGAAAAAAGTCGCGTGGTTGCCACTTTGATTTTAACTTGAAGGAATTTTGAATTCGCTTTAAATTCGTTTCGTAGGTAAATAAGTACCTGATAATAAATATTATATTTTAATGTAATATTGCATATAGAGATAGAGGCATACCGAAGCGAAGCGAGGGCGGGTCGCCAGTATACTTATAAAACTTACTTATTAAAGCGTCGATGGCCGAGTGGTTAAGCGTTGCTTGCTTAGCGAGTGGTCGCCAGTCCAATCCCCGCCGTACGACGTACCACGTACCACTGTGTTTTTCAAATTGGATATTCATATGTACTTACGATTATTCGTCGCTTTAACGATGAAGGAAAACATCGTGAGGAAACCTGCACACCTTCGAAGAAATTCCAAGGTTGTGTCGTCGACCAACCCGCACTTGGCTAGCGTTGATGACTAAGGCCTTAGCGCCCTAGTTTAGGGTAGGCCCGGGCCCCAGCAGTGGAGACGTATATGGGCTGATGATGATGAATGACAAAATCTTATTATATGAACATTAGACAATCCTTCCGTTTCTCCAAGCAAAAGCTTCTCATTCATCGATCTAACCCTGACCTTACTTACAAAGATTTTAAATCAATTACTTCCTTACAGATACTCAATTTAAGTATTTTCGGTTTTAAATCAATAAATAAAAAGACGAAGAATCAATCACTTACTTCCTGGTTACAGATCCTTACTTAATATTATAAATCCGAAAGTAACTCTGTCTGTCTGTTAAGCTTTCACGCATAGAGTACTGGACCGATTTAAATGAAATTTGGTACTTTTTAACCGACTGCGCTATAAGGAAGTAATTTTTTACCCGTTAAACGTCTCTACGCGGACGAAGTCGCGAGCGGAAAGCTAGTCAATAATAAAAAAGAAGAAGAATCAATCACTTACTTCCTGGTTATAAATACTCAATATAAGTATTTTCGTTCAAAACTCTCGCTTCGGTTCAATGCCCTGGTGTCGATGAATGTAATTCTGACCACAATACCGGTGCCAATTTACGGCTGACAAATGGCTTTATCGAATATTTTCATTCTGGTGTCAAGACAGAGACGTATTTGTCCTCGCGTGAAGGGCCCAGGCGAATATGCTTACGATTTTGATTTGAGTGGGCCACAAAAACAATTGATTGAATACCGGCCAAGTGCGAACCGAAGTCGCGCATGAAGGGATGCCGTAATATTGAATAAAAAAAATCATATTTGTTGTGTATGCCTCGTAGATATTAGTTTTATGTATTTTATGTGCTGAAGCTTGCACTAGCTTTCTAAATATTAATATTAGTTTAATTTCGATTTTTGTATTTGTTGCTAGCTAGCTTCAAGAAAATTATTACTAACTTGTGAAAATTTTAACTGTCTAGCTATCGCGATTTTTTATTTACAACTTCGTAACAGACAGACGTACAGGCAGGGAATCTAAGTACATATAACTGAAAATGTCCGGGATATTTACCATGTTGTTTTGTTTCATTTGATCGTGGTGACCCGTGATCATGGCGCTTGCAACAATGCCGAAATATCGGGAGCTCATTAAAACAAAACAACATGGTAAACACCGGACATTTTTAGTTTTCTCACTAATAGGGTCCCATGTTTTCCCTTCGGGTATGGAACCCCAAAAATAAAACTTGATTTCCACCACTCAAATGTTCAATGTTCGTCCCTACGGCCAATCCATCACGTTTCCATCCACGATTAATTCCTGCATCAGGGAAAATCTTTCCACGTGTTATCGCACAGCTCCCATGGGCCCAGGAATCCCTAACTCCGGCCCTGTCTCCTCGTAAATTAGATGAAACAATTACTACGCCTTTCCGAGGAATATGAATTGTGTTACATATGAAGCTTGAGTTATTTTAGACCCGCAATATACTTGCTTAAACACACTGGGTGTGAATTTACCACGTATGGGTTTTACGTAAAATAATTCAATGTTTGGATACATTGTTCACATGTTAACGCGTTTAGTCACAACGTTAACATTTCATCTTGTTATAATGTTGCCTTCACCGAGTTTTCCTGATGGATGTAAGCAATGAATCTTCATTGAATTCATATCTTCTTCATTCATATCTATGAATTTACTTAGACATATTTAGAATGAGTAATTTTTACTGTGTGAATTTTCAAAAAGTAATTATCCAACTCAAAAGCTTGAGAAGTAATAGTTCTTTTAAGTGATGTGACGTTTAAACAGTACCTAGTCAGGTACTGTTTGCCGCATGAAATTGATGATTACAGCTAAAAACTTTTACGCCCGAAGTAATAAAGCGGTTCGGGCGTGCTTTTAAGTTTCGTTTATCTTTTTCATAAAACCGGTATTTATAGATTAGAATTTTAAAAAATGCACAAATCGATTGTACTACTAAGATAAGATAATTTTACTGCGGGAAAACAACCACTAAAATTTCACGGTGTATATTCAAAGAGCACTATGAAAAATAATGAAAGATGATCGACGGAAGAAATACATTAGAAGACATTCAATAGAAAACGTTATGGGGGATACATCAATACACAATCTACAACCAAGTGGATGGTATTCTATAAAATGTGCCATAGACTGAGTGCGCAAGATTGATGATTGTGAAGTAAGCAAATGATTTTAAGCTATTGCATAGCTTTTATCGCGGGCTTTGAGCGCGGCGACCGAACCAAGAAATTCCGTAACGAAAAAAACCTCACAATCGTCTAACGTCGTTACAGTTCGGTAGACTTCGGCACGGTGTTTGTGTGCGTGCGGTTAGACGTATTGTACGACTCTACGAAACTCGCACGAATCGAGACGAGCTGCTCCGAAATCGGACGATGCTATTCAATGGCTATACCGCGGCAGTCACCGAGAGCCATACGTCTTTTTTTTTCTACAATCGGTAAAAGCTTACGGAAGTTGCCTCCGCTTCCTCCGATACGAAAATGCGTAATTTCCATATGTACTTCCTGTATGCAAATAATTGTGCGTGTGTGTATATATCTATGCAGCGTACCTAGTGACTGCCTCGTTGGTCTATTGGTAGCAAGTGCTGCGTTAGGACCGAGAGGTCCCCGGTTCGAGTCCGGAGTCGGGCAAAGTTTGTGTGAATATTTCTGTTAAGAAATTACTCAGCCCGAATTCAAGAAATTAGCGCCATCAGCCGTTAGTGATACACACTGCTGTTGACATTTCATCATTCATTCATTTTCATTTTGGCATGAATAAGCGACATACTAAAATACAATTACTAAAATACAGCTGTTTGTTAATACATTTGACTTAAAATAACTTAAAATAATACATCAGCAATTAACATTTTCCACTACAAGTTAATACATTTAGTGTAGTATGATAATCTAAGTAGGCAGTTCAAAATAACAAAGTATAGAACACGAAAACCACACACCAGCTAACATTTCACACATTTTTCAAAGAAACTCCAAAGTTTCGCAGTCTACATGCTATTACCAACAAAGCGGGATATCGGAGTGAATTTATCCTCCGAACCCGGCAATGCCGTAAAGCCCTCCGTGAGGCGGGGAGGGAACGAACTATAAAATGCACCACAGAGGGCGGGATGACGCGACCTCTTCTTAAATCCTCTCACGACACAAAGAGGTGTACCAAATATAATACGAGTTAGGAACAATGTCCAGTAAGTCATGTCAAATCAATATAAAACACAAACTAAGCCCTAAACAACCAGTTCCCCTAAGTGTGGATGGTGTGACCGAACCTAGAGATATTGCAAACTCGTTTAGAAATCACTTTCATGTAGAACCGTCACCTCTAACCGGCGTGCTTCAGGTGCCTAGTCCTGCGTTTAATGAGTCCCAACCACTAATGAGCTTCTCAGCAAAAGAAGTGGCTTTTGTTATCCGACATATGAAGCGGGGAAAGTCCCTGGGACACGACGGACTTAGCATTGAGCATTTGCAGCTTGCTGGCGTGCATTTACCCAGGGTTCTGTCCATGTTTTTTACGTTTTGTGTTCGGCATGCTTACCTGCCGGCAGATTTCATGAAAACGTTGGTTGTACCAATAATCAAAAATAAGACAGGAGATCCATCTGATAGAACAAACTATAGGCCTATTTCACTGGCCACAACAGTAGCAAAAGTATTGGACGGTTTGCTTGATCGTACTCTTGATCGACAGCTCAAATTAAATGACGCGCAGTTCGGATTTAGGTCTGATTTATCAACAGAGTCTGCAATATTGTGCATGAAGCATACCGTCCAGTATTATACTGATAGGAAAACGCCAGTCTATGCCTGTTTTTGGATTTGTCAAAGGCCTTCGATTTAGTATCATACGATTTGTTATGGCATAAAATGAGAGGTCACACTGGACTCCCGGGTGAAATGGTTGATATTTTTGATTATTGGTATAAAAACCAAACGAATATTGTCAGATGGGGTGGCGAAATATCTGACGAATATAAACTAGGTTGTGGTGTGAGACAAGGGGCCTTACTTCGCCTCGTCTGTTTAATCTATATGTGAATGGACTTATCGAGGAACTCAGCGGCGCTGGGATCGGCTGCTCCATTGGAGGAAAATTCATTAATAACCTGAGCTATGCTGATGACATGGTGCTGCTGGCTCCCTCGATAAATGCCATTCGTAAACTCCTTAAAGTTTGTGAGGTGTACGCCGGTGCTCATGGGCTCAGATACAACGCGAAAAAAGTAAAAAAATAAATAAAAGCAAGTCTCGCGCTTTAAGTATCTGGGTCACTGGGTGACGGAGGACCTCTCTGATAATGAGGATATAGAAAGGGAGCGGAGGGCGTTGGCGGTCAGATGTAATATGTTGGCTCGCAGGTTTGCACGTTGTACTGAACCCGTTAAGGTGATACTTTTTAAGGCTTTTTGCCAGACCTTCTATACGTGTAACCTGTGGATCAGGTATACCCTAAAGACTATCAACGCCCTACGCGTACAGTACAACAATGCATTCAGAGTGTTGTTGGGGCTACCACGCTACTGTAGTGCATCAGGCATGTTTGCGACGGCTCACACTGATGGGTTCCATGCCATCCTACGCAAGAGAGCCGCTTCGATGCTAAAACGTGTGCGTGGGAGCTCCAACAGCATTCTGCGCGTTGTCGCTGGACAAATAGACAATCCATTCATCAAGCACTGGGTTCGGCTGCACATATTATAGGTCTGTGTTGTATGTTTTTTATAATCTTGTATCTTTTTAATAATTTTGTATCTTTTTAAATTTTTGTACGCTGACTGAAATGTAAAATTTTTGCTCTATGGACTAAGAATGTCTGAAATAAACGTTTATTATTATTATTATTATTATAAAATAATAATTTATTCAGTAGAGAGAGCTATTTCAGCTAGTCCCTCCCTCCCCTTTCCACTCCCGAACGACACGTGCTGGACAGCGCTGCCATCCACATACAATGCAGGCGCTGGTGGCTCGGACTAAGAGGTTTAGTTCCTCTTTTCTGCCACGTGTCATTAAGGCATGTTGTAACGTAGTACGTTATTTTTCTAATATTTTTACTTATTTAATTTCAATATATAAATTAAATAATAAAACATCAATAAATATATTGCAATGGATACCAAATATCCTAAGGCTGTCCATAGCTGTATTCTTTTGCCTGCGTGCAATTAGTGCACGACAAAAGAAATGTCAGTTCAAACTGACATACGTCAAAACCGACCGTATAAATTCCGGCGCAGACGCCGCGGGCTTCCTCTTTTTGCTCCTGATCATACTTTTGCAACTTATCGTAATTTAACGCGAATTTGCGGCTCCCATTGCCACGTTAACTTTCTACGTTCACATTTTTATAAAATCAGTGATACCCCAGATCGGGGTTCAAAGTGCGGGGCACACATACAGCGGACACGAGTTAGTGCAAGCGGGATCTCCTACCTACGCTTCTACCAGCAATCCCTTGTGCTTGCCTACACAACGTGCTTGGCCGCCTACCACGTGCCTACGCCTTTACTGCGTGTCCTGACCGCGCCGCCTACAACCTCGTGCAGAAGCTGCCTGCACGACCTACCCTCAACGGCTGCGGACTACCCTACCAGGACAGTAGCTTTCCTAAGCGGTTTGATAATCACAGCTCAATCTCGACCCTCGTCCCTCGCTCTCCGAACTAATTTACCGAGAAGGTCTTTTCTAAAATAAATTTGTACTGTTAATTAATCTTTTTTTATTTCCTCCCCTACCTACATACATTGTTTCAATGGAATGCCCATCCAGCTCATGTTTTCCCACCCTCCTATGATCCCAGTCTGTTCAGGCGGGTCATGAAACAACATTTAAGCAGGCCTTCAGATGAATGAGTGTGACAGACTCAATATGGTCTATTGTGCCTGTCGACCTCATATGTGGATCTCACTACCACTTACGAACTAGTGGAGTGAGGTCATCTTGTATGCCCATTATAAAAAAATGTAACACACACTTCATGCAACAAATTGTGGTTAGAGCTTCCTTTTAAACAAGAGATTGCCTGTATTAGGAAACCCAGCTCTTCTTTAAATATTATGTGTGTGTGTGTGTGTGTGTGTGTGTGTGTGTGTGCGTAATGTATGTATGTATAAGTAAGAGAGAGAGAAAAAGGGTGTGTATGGTGTATGTTTCGATGACCGTTGCGTTGTGGTCGGAATTAAAAATCTTGTAGCATCCGAGTAAATAATGTACATTGCTAAAATTAACTTAACAAGTGTTAATATGTATGAAATAAAATATAGATTTATTCTTTTAATTTCTTTCTTTCTAAATCCCGTCAGCATTAAATATAGCAGCTCTACATAGACTGTGGGCCTAAGTTGCGTAACGCCTCAACCATCCGTACGAGGGTAATTCATGTGTTCGATACTTGCGTAAATAAAGCTATGTGAAGGTGATGGGATGGTCGAGATTACCCAAACTGTGAGAGGATGTAAACCGGTATTGAATGTAAAAGTTTATCCCTCCTTGGGAAGCTATGTTTGGATTTTGTAAAGGTATACGAGGTATGAGGTGAAAAGCGTCGATGGCCGAGTGGTTAAGGTCGTTGTGTGCCATGCGAGAGGTCGCCAGTTCAAACCCCGCCACGCACCATTGTGTTTACCATAGTGTAAGTGGCCACACTTATATCATTACAAGTGATATGAATCATTACTTCACTACGAAGTATAAAGCAAAGTTGCTTCTGTATGTAACTATGTAATCAGTATCGGACGCCCATAGTACAAGCTCTGCTAGTTTGGGGTCAGATGACCGTGTGTGCAAATATCCCAGACATTTATTTAAATATCTATTTACGTCAAAATTCAACAAATGTTGTAAGAAATGCTCAAATCTTTTTCGAATTCCATCTTTTATTGGCTAACAATCGGCATTATTCTAAGTAGGAAACTTGAGCATCATAATTGATTTCCTCCCGAAGCCCTCACAAATACCTTTTGATGCGGAGGTATTGAGAGAGTCGGAGTGGAGTAATCGTACTGCTTGTTATACAGAAAATGCTACTAAACGAATCCCAGTAGTAAAATAATTCACCTTATTAGGCTGTAGTGATTGGACTGTTTTACACAACTGTCCTTTTTAGTCTTCCTGTATCCACGTGGTCTGTAAACATAGCTCAAAATGTCAGGTCTCTAAATAATATATGCTTAGATTGTACAATACTAGTGAACTGCCCTCGCGACAGAACGAACGAACTTCGGGTCAATTTGACATAAAAACTTTTCTTCTTATATTTTACCTCATCACATAAATCGATCAGATCCCGTGATAAGTAGGTTAATTTTATTTCGAGGAATAAAAATATTTATATTCGATTCATCATCATCATCATCTTCAGCCCATACTTGTCCATTGCTGGACATAGGCCTCTCCAAATGCACGCCACTTCTTTCTATCCTCGGCCACTCGCATCCAGCTCTTACCAGCCGTCCTGCGCAGATAGTCACACCACCTGGCCTGCGGGCGTCCTACACTACGTTTACCGAGACGCGGTATCCACTCCAGAACTCGTCTACCCCAACGGTTGTCGGTTCTACGGCTGATATGCCCACTGCCCCTTCAGCTTGATAATGCGATGAGCTAATGTCGATGACTTTGGTTCTCTGACGGATCGCCTCATTTCTGATTCGATCCCGCAGAGAAACACCAAGCAAAGCTCTTTCCATAGCCCGCTGAGCTACTTTTAACTTGTGAACTAGCCGTGCCGTCAGTGTCCACGTTTCGGCTCCATACGTCATGACGGGTAGGACGCACTGATTAAAGACTTTCGTCTTAAGGCTTATATTCGATTCCCACCCGAATTTATTTACTTATTAATAAATGCAGTCATAGTTCATTCTAACCACCCGTTCGGAACGCCGATTCTACCGAGAAGACTCTGGCAAGAAACTGATAATTACACTTTTTGAGGGAAAACCATGTCACTAATTATAATCAACTAAGTTGTATTGTAAAATTGCTTATAAATACCTCGTACATTTGCTACTAATGTAACAATAGGTATACATGGTTAGATTTCAAATTATAAATTGTATTTGTTTGACAATAAATATTCGCTTTATATTTTATCTAGTTCAGACTACAAATGTCGATTTCTCACAAAAACTGTGACATTACTACTAAAAACAATTACCTCTCTGCTTCACCGCTAAATCCAGACTGAAATAGACCTAGGTCACCGACCTAAGCACTAACTATTCTAGGCTCGGATCGCACAAGGACCTCTGCCTCTGGGGTCTCGATAAAACACGGGTTATCTTGTTATATCGCTCTTGGGCCGATCTTATTGGCTACGGCTTAGTGATAGGGTTGCTGCTTGCCTCTCAACAGAACCTTTAGGTATACACCCAGTTTAAGAAATAGACATTGATATGTATCATCATCATCATCATCGTTTCAATACATAGTATTACACAAAGCCTCGACTGCCTTCGTTGGTCTATTGGTAGCAAGTGCTGCGTTAAGACCGAGAGGTCCCCGGTACGAGCCCGGGGTCGGGCAAAATTTGTGTGAGTTTTTCTTTAATGAAATTACTTAGCCCGGAGTTAGGAAGTTGGCGGTTGAACGGCTTAACGTGCTTTCCGAGGCACGGGGCCTCGGAAAGCACGTTATGCTCCCGGTGGTCCTGCGCCCGATCTCTCATTGGTCATGTCGGATTGCCGTCTCACCGAATTATGAGAGTAAGGGAATAGAGAGTGCACTTGTGTTTGCGCGTACACTTGTGCACTACAATATGTCCTGCGCACTTGGCTGATCTCAATTGAGATCGGCCGCCATGGCTGAAATCGGTCGGACGCTTTATTTATTACACAAAGTCGCTTTCTCTGTCCCTATACCCCTATGTATGCTTAAATCATGAAAATCACGCAACGGATTTTGATGTGGATTTTTTTATAGATAGGTGCAGAAATATCTCTGACATTTCCACGACACACGGTTATCTGATCCCAAACTAAGCAGAGCTTGTACTATGGGCGTCAGAGACTGATATACATACATACATACATAGATATTTATAAATACATAATCACACCCAGACACGGAACAATCACATATTTTTATCACACAAATATTTGTCCCAAGTGGGAATCGAACCCACGACTCTTGGAAACGCCAGCCCGGGTCACTGTTCCACCGAGCCAGTCGATTTCAGAAGAAGGTATTTTTATTTTAGTTATTTATAATATGTATGTACTAAATAAAGACTTGGACACATAAAACACTATTAGAGAGTACCTACATTTTCTATATGATCTGAGCAATAAATATTGGCGATCTCTTGTAGATAATTCGCAATATGGTAAAGACGATGAAAAATGCTTCTCCCTAAATCAACTCAATAAACAAGCAACTCACAATGTGAAAAGAAATAAGGCCCACTCAAAATAATTCAATATTGTTGTCGTACCCAGCTGGCTATCATAATATCAAGAATAATGTTCTAATTAGAACCATGTTATCATAACATAATATCACAATCGAGTTTCTGACACAGCATGTCATAGCTTAAATAATCTTTCGTATATTCTCTAGATCTAGCAACCCTAAGAACATATCCTACGTTTCTCCTTACCACTAATGCAGACCCGTTTTCCACTGAAATAGACGCTATTTGCGCGATAAATCGATATAGTTGGTAGATGTGTTGCTTTTATGTACGACTGATTGAAACTGAACTGTGAGAATTAAGGATAAGAGCACTATGTAAAAAATAGGGGTGATAGCCATCCTCTCCCCCGCAAGTTCGGTGATGATGACGAGGCTACTCCAAGCCATCATGTATGTAAGTTAGGATTTTTTTTTTGAATCAAACGTCGAAACCCGAGTGGTTACGGTCGTTGCTTGCCATGCGAGAGGTCACCAGAGGGCCTACCATGAGTTGGCTATCGAAAACTTACGTACGTTAAAAACCTATCGAGTTGTTTTTTTCATACGGCCGATTTTAGTTCTTCGCGTAACCACCAGCGGCGCTGTACAAGTTTTTCATAGACATATTTACGTAGGCGATATCGAGTGCGTAAATTTTAAACTCATGGTAGCCACACACAGTTCAAACCCCGCCACGTACCACAGTATTTTTCAAATTAGAAATTAATTTAACGGTGAAGGAAAACATCGTGAGGAAACCTGTACACCTACGAAGAAATTCTTAGGTTGTGTAGTCAACCAACCCGCGTTTGGCCAGCGTGGTTGACTCGCGGCCTTATCGCCCTAGTAGGTAGGCCCGTGCCCCAGCAGTGGGGACGTATATGGGCTAATGATGATCACTCTGACACACAGTTGAAGGAAAATAACTTTTACAAGAATCAGGGGCGTTTACAATAGTGTCAATAGTTTAAATAAATATCGCAAATAATACTCGTATGTTATACACTATAACTTAACCTTTATAACTCTTTACGTCTTTATTCTGTAGGGCTACCATGAGTTTAAAACTTACGCACTCGATATCGCCTACGTAAATATGTCTATAAAAACTTGTACAGCGCCCCTGGTGGTTACGCGAAGAACTAAAATCGGCCTTATGAAAAAAACAATTTGATAGGTTTTTAACGTACGTAAGTTTTTCGATAGCCAACTCATGGTAGGCCCTCTGATCACATGAATACATCCGATGTCAGGCTTAAAACTCTATCTACGGAAAGTACATTATTAAAAAACAGCTAGTGTTTTTTCCCCTATCGTATCGATCCATCTGTATTTAGTTACGGATTATGGTGTTCATAGCAGGGGCGTAGTGTGGGTTCCCGCCACCTGACGACCCATATATTTGTCCCGGGTGTGAATCGAACCGAGACTACTGGCAAACGTGCCATGGGAACTACCAAATGTGCCTATGTACTAGCTTTCCACCCGCGACTTCGTCCGCGTAGAGACGTTTAACGGGTAAAACAATACTTCCTTATAGCGCAGTCGGTTGAAAAGTAGCCTATAACCTTTTCTAGGCTCTGGACTATATCTGTACCAAATTTCATTTAAATCGGTCCAGTACTCTATGCGTGAAAGCGTAACAGACAGACAGACAGAGTTACTTTCGGATTTATAATATTAGTAAGGATATAAATAAAAAAGCGTCGATGGCCGAGTAGTTAAGGTCGTTGCTTGCCATGCGAGAGGTCGCCAGTTCAAACCTTGTCACGTACCACTGTGTTTTTCAAATATGTACGATTATTCGACGCTTTAACGGTGAAGGAAAACATAGTGAGGAAACCTGCACACCTACGAAGAAATTCTTAGGTTGTGTAGTCAACCAACCCGCACTTGGGCAGTTTGGTTGATTAAGACCTTATAGCACTAGTTTAGGGTAGGCCTGTGCCCCAGCAGTGGGGAAGTAGGTATATGGGCTGATATGATGTAGATATTTCATCACTAATATTACCATTAAAGATCTTAGCACATATATCAACTTGTAAACTGAACGAACGTAACAACTCTATCTTTCAGGATTCTTTGTATGAAACTCCATAATGCAACGTACACTGCGCACACACACAAATAATTGTCCCGAGTGGGAATCGAACCCACGACTCTTGGGACCGCCATCCAGGGTCACTAACCACTGTTCCACCGAATATTCCCAAATAAAAACGCGACATTAGATATGTTAGCCAAGTCGAGCAATTGTATTGTCTTTCTCTTACATACTCGGCTGTCACATAATCACCTCTCATATTATAGCTTCTGCTTGAGTGGAGAAGAAGCCTTATCTTCGCCGCTAGTGTGTAACTTACCGTATCTGCTCCGGGATTACAGTTCGTGGCTTACAACCGCACGTCGCGCGTATCCACTAAGCCATAGGGTATATACTCACTGAGATTTAATGCAATATACATATAAATAGATAATGTGTTGAGAATTGAGTGACACACGGTGGAGCAACTCCACCACATACCAATACAGTTAGGTATAATTTTACTTTTTAAAAACAAATTATACACCGTGAAATTTTAGTGGTTGTTTTCCCGTGGCAGAACGATTTGCCTTTAGTAATACTATCGATTCATGCAAATAATTCCTCGAAAAAAAAAATTTTTTTCCGATTTTTCAGAATAATAATTTTCCAACTCGAAAACGAGAGAAGCTATCGTTGTTTTTGAAGATGTGACGTATTCAGGTACTGCTTGCCGCATGAAATCGATGCTTAAAGCTAAAGAAGCTCTAAACCCTAAGTCATAAAGCGGTTCGAACGAGCTTTCGAGTTACGGTTAAACCTTTCGTAAAACCGGCATTTATTGATTTTACCAAAAAAGAACTGCACACATCTTTTGTACTACTGAGATAGAATCATTATACTGAGGGCAAGCAACCACTAAAATTTCCCGGAGTATATAGTTTGTGACGCTTTAACGGTGAAGGAAAACATCTTGAGGAAACCTGCACACCTTCGAAGAAATTCTGAGGATGTGTAGTCGACCAACCCGCACTTGGCCAGCGTGGTCGACTAAGGCCTTATTTTAGTTTAGACTAGGCCCGTGCCCAGCAGTGGGGACGTGTATGGGCTGATGATGATGATGATGATGATGTGACTAAGGCCTTATTTTAGTTTAGGGTAGGCCCGTGCCCAGCAGTGGGGACGTGTATGGGCTGGTGATGATGTTCAGTTCAGTCAACACAACCTTAACTATACAATTTTGAGCTGTGGCTGAATCCAACGAAAAAAGGTTAGTAAGAGATCCCAAAATAACATTCCTAAAATGTCCCTCAATGAGACGGAAATGGACGTCAGAAGCAGTACATAAGTAGTTAGTAAATGAATTTTTTTCTGCGAAACTTATATTTTTTTGAAAAATAGTGAAAGGCAGAAAGATACAACTGTAATTTCACTCACAATGATTATACTGACTACTACTATACACCGCGAAATTTTGGTGGTTGTTTTCCCGTAGCAGAACGATTTACCTTGTACTTTACTTACCTGTACTATCGAATCATGTAAGTAACTTAAAATTACCATCCAACTCGTAAACGTGAGAAGCTAAAGTTAAGTGATGTGATGTAATCAGGTACTGCTTGCTGCATGAAATTTATAATTAAAGCTAAAGAAGCCCTACGCTCTAAGTAATAAAGCGGTTCAAGCGTGCTTTTGAGTTTCGTTTATCCCTTTCGTAAAACCTTATTGATCTGAATAAAAAAATACTGCACAAAGCCAGTTTACTACGAAGATGGAATCATTTTACTGTGGGAAAACAACCACTAAAATTTCGCTGTGTACTAATACTAATATAAACTGAATTCAAATATTTAATTATCATAAAATTAAACGTTTAATTATCATAACCGCGACTAAACCAGTCACAACTTCGACATCAATGTTACAAACAGATTTTCGTCGACACACACACAGACACTTTGAATTACATCGCTTACATGTGGACTGTGTAAATAGGCAAAGTTGAACGAAGTTGCCAACTCGTTACTGGGCCACTTAGGCGCGTACTACAAAGGCATGACAGTTTCCGGTCAGACTAACAAGGTTTTCAAAATGGCCACCGTTATGGCGATTCATTACAGCTGTTATATGGCCCAGTGAGGGGACAAGAGCGCTAGGGAGGGGACGGTCAGCGTCAGCTATGGGACGCAGTGACGGGACAGTGCTGACTATAGAACTGACTACGTTTTTTTCTAACTGACATACGATGATGGCTTGGAGGAACCTCGTCATTAGCATATTAGCATATCACGGACTTCAACGGGTATAGTTACGCCACTGCATATCATCCTTACTTATACACCAAATACGAGAGGAACTCTCTCTGTCTGCTTGTTTTACTTTCACGCCAAAACTACTGAACCGATTTAAATCAAAATTAGTGCACAGATAGACTGGAGACTGAGGAAGGACAGAGGCTACTTTTTAACCGGCTTTCCTATAAAGATATAATGTTTTGCGATGTGCCCTGAGATTCTGTACTAGTTCCGGTCGTCATAAAGTCAACATCCTTAATAAATATAAATCAGTTAAAATAGCCGTGGTAGACGGAGTGGGACAAATAAAATATGTCTCTATGGATGGAAATCAGGCAAAGACTTCAATAGTTTTTGGTGCCATAAAACACAACTACAACGAGCATATCTGAGAGTGATGGATTTAGAAGGATAAGCCTGCCTTCCATACGTGTTTATCGTGCAAAACATTATTCCATTTATATAAATCGTTTAAAACGTACGTTATATCCTTTCCATTTAGGCTATCTCTGAACCAAAAGCATTACTAGAAGTCGACTAAAGTAGTTTCGGCTTGAAATCGCGACAGTTAGGTAGACAATATATATTGGGTACGTAGAAGCGCAGACAAGATGGTTGTTAATACTGTAGCATATGTCCTTACACACGCTCTAGAAAACTGCAAATATACCTATATTGCATTTTGATGGTGGTTCAGTAAATGAACTCCCGATATTTCGGCCGTACTTGAAAGCGCCATGATCACGGGTTTAACGTACGTAAGTTTTCGATATCCAACTCATGGTATGCCCTGATCACATTTGATTTTGCCATCGACTCGATATGAAGAAGAATTACTCTATGCGCGATTGCGTTACAAAATTAGTTACTTTTGCATTTATAATATTAGTTAGGATATCCATTTAATCCTGACCGAGTAACATCACTACGGCAGTCAGCAACACACATCCCCACTTAGCACGATTGGTTATTGAGCATTTCGCTAATGGCACCATCTGACGGATAACCAGCCGATATGACGGAGTCAGGATAACGACCGCCCACACGCGAGTGTATTATGAGAGCGTGGGCTGAGGAAGAAAGGGGGCTTAGACAAAGTAACTATATCAGGAAACGATAACGAAGTTCGAAAAGAACAAAATGTATGGGATTGACCATGTGATTTACCGCGTCTTTAATGTCAATCTCATACATTTTATTCTTATGAAACTTCTACGGGCACTGTAGTGGTACCATGAGTCTATCGAAAACTTACGTACGTTAAAAACCTATCGATATTTTTTCATACTATCGATTTTAGTTCTTAGCGTTACCGCTAGGGACGCTGTACATTTTTTCATAGTAATTTTTTACATAGGCGATATCGAGTCTGTCACTTTTAAACTCATGGTAGCGCTACTGTAACTTTTATTCGGTAATGAAAAAAAATAACTTCTCCAAAGCTTTCGATAAGGTTAACCACGTCAAACTTTGTCAAAAACTACAAGCGTGGGTATACATGGTTCCCTACTCCATTGGGTGGAATCTTGTCTCATGAAGTCAGCTATGGTTTTGCCCTGAAGGGAGAATTCTCGGCTCCTGTAGCTGTCACATCTGGCGTACGCCAGGTTCGCATTTGGGACCCCTTCTTTTTAACGTTTACATCAACGATTTGATAGATAGCCTGAGTAGCCCATGTCTTTTATACGCTGACGATCTCAGATCTTTTCACAGTTGTTGATTACGGTAACGCAGAAACTCTACAGAGAGATCTCAATAAACTTTCCCAGTGGTGCGCTGACAACTACATGCATCTTAATGCCGACAAGTGTTTTGTCACAGTGACCTTCACCAGAAAAAGAAAATTAATCAACTACATTACGACTATAAGTTGAATAATAATAACTTGAATCGTCAGTGTAAAGCAAGGGACCTTGGAATAATAAGTTTCCGTAAGCTAAGTTTCAGAGATCATTACACATATATATAATAAAAGTGCCAAACTCTTGGGGTTTGTGCTGCGTAACACGAAACATTTCTCAAGGCCTCGCTCAATCATATATCTTTATAACACACTCGTACGTAGCAATTGAATATGGTTCCATAATTTGGTCACCCTTTACGCTGTACATAACATTCGCATTGAATCTGTTCAAAAAAAATGCTGAGAACTCTCTCTTTCAGGCAAGGCAACCACCGAGGAGCTGAACACCTACAGTAATCGGCTAAAAAATACGAATTTACCTACTTTAGAGGCAAGACGTATGCAGACCGACTTAATATATCTAAATAAAATTGTAAATTCTAATAGATTTAACACTCCTATCTGCTTTAAATTTCAACACTCTTTTTAGAACTCGTAATCCCAAAGTATTTTCCTTCGTGTATACCGCAACAACACATCCTTCTTCAACCCGATGGTCAGTATGTGTCGCCATTGTAACTGAACTCGCTCCGGAACAATCACGATATCGATATATTTCCGTTAGTCCAAAAATCTTCAGAGAGAGGGCCGTCAGAACCCTCCTATGAAGATCAAAAATAAGAATTGCATACTTTTTTTTTTTTTCTTTTTACCTACAACCCTTTAGGCATCCTTTTCGTCTTCTTATACAGATTTTTATTTATCTTGTCGTGTCAGGGACACATGTTTTAGGTAATAGTTTAGCTCTTAAGTTATTTCATAAGTGTGCATTGTATAACATTTTCAACTGTTGTTTTGTGTCCTAAATAAAAATAAATAAATAAATAAATAAATGGTGATGGGTAGGGTAGACTCATAACAAATATAATTTGATTGTGATCGCCGTCGTCCTTATCGTAAGTAATGTATTAAGTAATTTGGTACCTTAGGTACTTAAAACGCCACGCCAATGTCGTGAAAATCCGCGCGAAGTGGAAATAATACATCATTCGTTGAGTATGGTTTAATAACACTACATAGTATAAAGCAAAGTCGCTTCCTGCGTCTGTCTGTGTGTTTGCTGAAATCTCTAATACTACGCAACGGATTTTGATGGTTTTTTTTAATAGATAGAGGGATTCATACAAGTTTGAAGGAGACCTTTGCCGAGCAGTGGAATGACACAGTTAAGTAAAAAAAGTGGGATTCAAGAGGAAGGTTTTTACGTAAATATATCCGAAGCGAAGCGAAGGCGAGTCACTAGATGATTATAAATGCATGGTTGACTAAAGCCTCATCGCTCTAGTTTAGGGCAGGCCCGTGCCCCAGCAGTGGGGACGTATTTGGGCTGACGATGATGAACTAATATCAGACAATTAACACTGGTCCCGTGGTGAATACCTGCGTTAAGCCCTTGTGTACAGAAACCAGAATGAACTACCTGAAATCTCACTCAATTTTTCCTGAAAAAGAGTCACTCTTCGTTTTATTTAAGAGAATATATACTTTTATTTCTATACTACTACAGTTAAGCGTCCATAAATACAACCACACTTCCAAAATCACCCTTTCCATCGCCGCAGTCGGCTAAAGGCTCGCATTTGTAACCAAATTGGCAGTATTTCCGGGATGTGGACTTTGTCGGGACTCCAAATTCGGAGTACGCGTCCCGACGTGTGTTTGCTCTTTCCAATTTGTTGCCGCAGCCGGATTGAAGCGGAACGGCAAGTGTGAGTCGGGCTGGGGAACTGAAAGGTTCTAGTAGGTAAGGTAATACGAGTATTAACAGTCCCTCCATCCAAAGAAAAAACAACTCGATAGGTTTTTAACGTACGTAAGTTTCCGATAGCCAACTCATGGGTACTGCTAAAATTAGAGTGACGATTTACACCAGGACTGGCTAGAGAGAGTTGGAAGCGAAGTGAAAGTAGCCGATAGTGTCCGACCCGAAGGTCTATTTTCGGCCGAAGCCGAAGCCGATTGGCCTCGGCAATCGCCACAATCTTCGGCAGAAGCCGAAGCCGAAGCCGAAAGGTTTATAGCTCTTAGTAATTTTGTTCAATGTTGTCTACAAATACAATAATGTCGTATAGATTATTTCGAAACTACAATATTGAAGGTTTTATATTGACTGTCTCATATGGAGAGTGGATTTAAAATTGATAAAAAAAGTTTGTGATTTATTTGTAAAAAAATAATCATTTATTTATTAAGTAATTTATAAATCACAATCAGACCAATCAATCAGTCCTTGTTTACTCGACAAAGCCGAACTAAACACCCGACAAAGCAAGCTTGACCGGTCGGTCGCGCTGTCTCTCGGTCTTTCGTAACAGTTCCGTTCAATCCCGACGGTACTCAGGATCTTCGGCAAAAACCTTTAGAGGAGAAGATCCCCAAGAGCCGCCCAGACATCACTGTTACTAATGGACAAAATATGTACGATTGAGTAGTAGTGGGGTGTACTATCATTAACGCGACTGGTTGCTGCATTGACCAGACGGCCATTTTTCAGATATCAACCAATCCAATTTTATAGAAACGCTGTTCTTTCACTTAATTCCTGATGGCTGATTTTTAACATATATTTCACTGTCTATCATTAAAAATCGGGTTTGTGCTCCCAGACATTTGTACGGTCGGCAGTTTTACCTTACAGACGCTTTAAAGCTATGAAAAAATTTTACTTTTACTTAATTTTACTTATTTTGTGATGCTTGATTTTTATATATGTTATTCGAAACAACTATTTTAAAACGTTTTGCAAAACGGACAGACCGATCCAAGGGGCCAAACATTCACCAGACCCAGCTGTTTTAGTTTTTTTTTTAAATTGAATTTAGTTAAGTTTTTTCTAATAAAATAGTTTGTAAAGTACAATTCTATAATTGTTGCGGTCAAAGATGAGCACTTTTTAGTTGTTTGAATAACATATATAAAAATCAAAAAACATCAGAAAATAAGTAAAAGTAAATTTTTTTCATAGCTTTATAGCTTATATGTAAAGATGAAACCATAAAACACCATGTGTCTGGGAAGTAATAGATCCTGATTTTTAATGATATTGTGTGGAAATATATGTTAAAATCAGCCATCAGGTAAGTGAGGTGAAACAGTGTTTCTGTCTTTTTTGATTGGTTACGATATCTGAAAAATGGCCGTCGGGTCAAAGGTAGCAACTAGTCATATGATGATAAATTACACCCCACCACTACTCAATCGTATATATTTTGTCCATTAGAAAATAAGTGATGTCCACAGCAGCTCTGGGATCGCCCGGACCACTTCGGCTTCGGCCCAAAACCCGGCCGAAGCCGAAGGTTTGGCCGAAGATTCGCCTTTGGCCGAAGGTGGCCGAAACTTCGGTCGGACCTCTAGTAGCCGAGGATAAGGCAGGAGTGTCATGCATTTTGGAGAGTCCGGCAGTGGACGAGAAGTTTATTGGCTGATGATGATAATGATGATGTACCTACATTAAACTTGTTTATTTCCCGTCTATATACTGTACCACATTCAAGCCACACTTTAAGCTATAACTTGACAACGCCACTTTGGAACACGCATAATATATATAAGTTTTTTTATAATATAAGTTTCTTTTTGTATGGAAATAAACAAAGGTTGTGTTGCTCTGAAAACAAAGTATTTATTTCGTGAATATTTACACCTTACACTAAACTTTTAACATAACAATATCAGTTTTAACTTACCACGCAAGAAAACAAAAACGACAATTCAAGTTTATTTCTTTGGTTTTTTCAATACAATATAAGGAATTAGCAATTTTAATTAATTTCGTTAAATCAGTTATCAGTTTAACCTCAAAGACCATAGTCCTATAAAAATAACCGTCTGACATGACGCCAGATGCCGACATTTATTGGATAATCATAGACAAACCATGGTTTGGCCGACATCTAACTTATAGACTAGTAATATTCTATGGCGACAAATTATACCGCAAACATAACCCCAAAGACTATGGCTTATAAAAAATAAAATAACTAACTGACATGAATGCCGACATTGAATGGTAGACAAACAAAATTAACTTATACCAAGAGCCGCTCTAAGTTGGCCGATTTGCTACATGTCAGACTGACTGCACTAGTGAGGGACAACGGTAAAATTGCCGGAAGTATATAAGTAACAGTTATTTTCTACTTTATAACCAAGCAAGGTCTAATTATGACAAATTTTTAATAAAAACATTAATTCACATCCAAAAGATTGAATTTAAGTTCCTTTATTTATAAATAACTATTTACTTTTTAAAATACAATACTTATTAGAAATCCTTCATACTATTTTACCAAAAAATACCTGAGTGAGTATTACCCACTACGTCACTATGAAAACGTGTCCAAACGGCAGCAACCTTGTAAAAAGCGTAATACAGAGTGGAAATTTTTACGTTTTCTTTTATAATTCAATTATTTTTAGGTAATAAAAAGACAAATAATTAGATAATTAGGTGCATTTGACATTTTGAAATAACGTCTTTATTTTTTAAAAGTTGTTCTTTATGATTCGCTAAATATGTTCCTCTTAACAAGGATAAATGCAAAATATAAAATAAAAAGTGTCAAATCAGACTTCTAAAGAACGGCTCCGGTATAGCCGACATCAAAGAAAACTATAGAATAACAATATTCTATGGGGACACATTATACCGACACCGCGGGATGCGGGGCAAATTCAAGTAATAAGAAATGATAAGAAATGATATTTCTTACATCTCCCCCGCCAAAAAAGAGAAATTCATCCTGAATTTACTTAAAATGCTGCTTGCTCCTCCTCTTCAATTTCTTCTTTTTCTGTCTCTTCATCAAACAATGGCACTGGAACAAGTTTTGTTACATGGAAAAGAGTCAGACTCTGCTTTTCTGTGACCAATACCTACTCTGTATATTGAATTGGAAATTTTTTCCACAATTTCATACGGTCAATTTTCAATTCATCCAATTTTTTTCTGTTTAATTTGTTTCCATTTTTCTACGTAAACCATATCCCCAACATTGAATTCATAATGTTTTCTGTTTTTTGTCGAATATCATTTTGTTGTAGTTATGGGATTTTATAGTATTCTCAAATGCTGTTGTTTTATCTTTTTTCCAGTCATTATGTTTTTTTTCCTGTTTTAGTTCGTAAGGTAGAATTGCAGCATCTGTACCATACAAAAGATAACTCGGTGCAAATCCATGTAACTTGAGTGGGGATTGTTTCATTGTAATTTATTTACACATTCTTGGGCGATTGTTGACCATGCTCTTTTCTTCCTCTTCTTCATTTTATTTTACATCTCATTTTGTTTACTATGGTCTTTGAGGTTAAACTGATAACTGATTTACGAAATTAATTAAAATTGCTAATTCCTTATATTGTATTGAAAACCAAAGAAATAAACTTGAATTGTCGTTTTATAAGTTTTTTATAATATAAGTTTCTTTTTGTATGTAAATAAACAAAGGTTGTGTTGCTCTGAAAACAAAGTATTTATTTCGTTGAATATTTACCACCTTACACTAAACTTTTAACATAACAATATCAGTTTTAACTTACCTGAAAACAAAAGAAACGACAATTCAAGTTTATTTCTTTGGTTTTTCAATACAATATAAGGAATTAGCAATTTTAATTAATTTCGTGAAATCAGTTATCAGTTTAACCTCAAAGACCATAGTCTATAAAAATAACCGTCTGACATGAATGCCGACATTATTGGATAATCATAGACAAAACCATGGTTTGGCCGACATCTAACATAGACTAGTAATATTCTATGGCGACAAATTATACCGACATAACCCTTATGACTATGGCTTATAAAAATAAAATAACTAACTGACATTTTGAATGCCGAACATTGAATGGTAGACCAAAACAAAATTAACTAGCCGACATCAAGAAAAACTATAGACTAACAATATTCTATGGCGACACATTATACCGACACCGCGGAATGCATAACAGCAAATTCAAGTAATAAGAAATGATAAATGATATTTCTTACATATATTTTGCTAGATTGTAATACAGTCAAGAGCTCTTCATGAAGACTCTTTGGACTTTGTACAGTCCTTATGTCGAACGGATAAGGTTCAATATCGGACTGTCAGGGTAACGCTTGACGTGTTGTTCTTTTGCCTCTCGGCTATTATTATATTTAGATAGCTAATTTTAACAGTGATTCACATTGATCGCTCAAGACTGACTTTTAAGTCAAGTTTAGAAAACTGTAACTGTCCGGGATATTTACCATGTTGTTTTGTTTTAATGGGCTCCCGATATTTCGGCACTGTTGCTAGATCGCCATGATCACGGGTGAACTGTAGGACTGCGAGAATGGCTCATTAAACCAAAAATAACATGGTAAATACGTCCCGGACAGTTACAGTTTTCTAACGTGTGCCAACAACCATGACAGTTCATGGATAGCTTATGTAACAAAGTGGATACTCCGGCGGCGTTGAGGTTAATGGCTAAGCTCATCATACTCTAACCACGTATCCTCTAAGGCGATGAGTATACCGCGGTGTTTTAGTCTGTAGTCTACACCCCTGGGTATTGGAGTCCGACACACCACCGGAGAGAACCCCTAAGGCTTCATGTTAGTACCAAACTATTCCTGTAATGACAGTAACCTTTGCAAAAAAGTAAAAAAGCGTCGATGGCCGAGTGGTTAAAGGTCGTTGCTTGCCATGCGAGAGGTCGCCAGCGTTCAAACCCCGCCAGGTACCTAATGTGTTTTTTCGAATTTGTAATTCATATGTAGGGGAACCTGTTGTAATTCTTGGACAGTGTTGTACCTAGGACAATTGTAATTTTCGTAAACTCCCGCGCTTTATGCAATATTATTGTATGTCACGGCAGTCAAAACGCGCTGCTTTGATAAGACTCCACGTGAAGTTAGTTGTGATTCGCCGGCGCCGGGTCATCATGCAGTTAAAAAAGGTAATTTATTATTTTTTGCCTTAAAGAAAGTTCGTTTTTTGGAATTTACTTCTATGGCCTCTTAATTTTGTCACGATACGTATTTATAAAATATCTTTTTTCCGATATAATCTCAGTTTATTAAGGTTTTAGATAGTATAGTTGTCAGAACCCAACCTCAATTAAAAGTGTGTTTAAACAAGTTGTAACTAAAAATTGCGTTATGATGTTGTACCTTGGCCCCCCAACTGAAGGTATAGTACACTTGGACATAGATAATACATAGATAATTTTGATAGTAGATAATATAACCTTATAAAAACATATTTTTTGATTATATTTTGATTTTATTTATATAAGGCAAAAAAAATAAATATTTAAATATGTAAACATTTGTTATGTTATATTGACACAAAATGAAGGAGACAAGAGACTATTAATTTAAGGTAACTGTTAATCTGCTATTTACATTAATGTTTTTATTGATTACAGGTATGAGCATTATTGTTGTTACTTACCTATATTAAAAATATGTAGGATAGCGGGTGAGTGGGAGCGGCGCTTTTGAATAAGTGTCCTATGATCTTCGCTAGATGGCGCTTGGTAGCAAGACGTTTAGGTTGATTTATGCAAAATTGTATTATGTAGTGCTAAATAATGTTGTAATATCATATTGTAAATCCTAACTTGATTTTAGGGAAGTCATTAACAATGATTACTTGATTAAATGATGTTTGTTGCATTCCGAATAATACTGGCCGGTCACTCAAACGCAACTGTCAAAAAGGTGACAGTCGTTCGTTTGGACATGGCCCGTCACATTTAGTTTGAGTTGAAATGATGGAGTTGTGAAGACGGTTACGATTTAGATTCAGATTCGATTAGGTCGTCCCTGGGACTTGTCTAGTGACCGGGCAGTATTGGTTATCGTGATTATATCGACCATAATGTTATTTCGTTGATGTTAACTTACGATCGCCGAACAAGAATAAAACTGTAACTATTGTATGTGGTGTTATTCATTGCCTGAAGACCCTACGCAGCCCACAGAGTGAAGAGTAGTGAACCTAACTATAGTGTTAACCCTCTGATGTCGCCGCCGGCCACCCCGACGCCGATATCAGAAGTGGGATTCACTTCGGGCTAGAAGAACCACCACGAGTGTACCCGGATTAGATGAATCTTTCTTGCGTGTACTTGGAGTCGCAGAACCCCAATAAGATGAGCCTGATCGATGCAATCAAGCCTACTGCATCGGTGGATGAGATTTCACTGCGGGGTGACCCGGACAAGTCTAACAACGACCTGCGTGCTTAGTATGACACCGTTGACCTCTGTATCGCTGCATTAAGACGTCAGCTGCTACACTTATTAACTTGCAAAATGACCGTCTAAAGGAGGGCGAATGCTTCGACATTTGCGCTTCTTGTCTGATGACTTCACTATCGGCGAATTGACAAGCGACCTGATAAGAAGCGTACCAACCGTGGCCCCTCGACGGAGCCTGCAACTACCACCGGACGTGAAAAGCAGGATGTGACATGCTTTAAATGTGGTGGCAAGGGACACTACGCATCAAGTCGTCGTCGTGCAACCAACGGCGGCCAGGGATTGGCAAGCAACGGTGCCTCAACCAACGTGCCCAGCCAGCGTCGAGTGGATATTGCTTTGTAAGCAAACCATGGGATCATTCGCTGAATAATTGTGAGTCTTTTTCATACTGTTGTGATTTTATTGAAGAAGTCAATATAGTCGGTTTCAACTGCCTCGTTGGTCTATTGGTAGCAAGTGCTGCGTTGGGACCGAGAGGTCCCGGTTCGAGTCCGGAGATGGGCAAAATTTGTGTGAGTTTTTCTGTAATGAAAATACTCAGCCCGGAGTTAGGAAGTAGGCGGTTGAACGCCTGTGAATCGGAAAGTTAAGCTGGTGGTCCTGCGCCCGATCTCTCATCGTTCATGTCTGATTGCTGTCTCACCGAATTTTAAGAGTAAGGGAATAGAGAGTGCACTTGTGTTTGCGCGCACACTTGTGCACTATAATATGTCCTGTGCACTGAAATCAGTCAGACGCCTTATAGTTGGTTTCAATGCAGCTATCTCTCATTATAGTAACGGCTTAAATAGTGTTTTGGTAAATAGCCACATGAAAAGTGTGAAAGATTATATGAAATGCCTACCTACCTATTATGTGCCTGATGCCACTAAATGCTGAAGTTTTAGACCTCAGGCAACTTGTGGTGGCTACTGACAGCTTAGAAAAACAGGGAGTGTGAATCTGTGTATGTGTGGGTGTGTGGGTGTGTGTTGGTTAAAATTAGTAAAAATAAATCATAAAACTGAAGATTTGGCTGTATGATCTTTGTCAAGGCCGTTAAACCAATATGAGACAATAAAAAATGTCAGAGCAAAAAAAAGCTTGCTTGTCATTAGAAAGCAATTAATAATTTTAGTCTCTCAAACAAGTAAATTAATTGTTGGTTTTCACTTCAATGAAGATAGGTAATTGAACGGTGATTCTTAACGCTTTACCAGTCAGTTGTCTACTGTGAGCAATCTTTGTTTCAGATGTCATGCCTTGTACTCCAGATATCTGTGGAAATAACTGGGAATTGAGCTGCAGGACAACAGGCGGCTACTACGGAGCAGCCGCAAGGGGAGCAACAAACTCCTTATACCATGAACGCAAGACAGATGCTGAGAGGGATATCTTACTTCAGGTGCATTGTTTTTATGTTTGGACTTCAGACATTCATTGTGGTCGATAAACGGTAGTGTGATGTTGAGTCACAGTATGTAGTGGTCTCTGAACATAATGTCTGTCCTTGAAAATGAGACAATGTTGCCACAGAAGCGTGCGGGAAATCTAAAATGAGAAATGGAAACAGTAATAGAAAGGTATGGATGGATAAAAGCGTACAAGATGTGATCCGTATAGGATAAGCCGTGTAGGATAAGATGTTGTAAATAGAAAGAAAAGGCTTGGCAAGACTGGTTAGCAATCAAAGCTAATCACCGAATGCAAAAAGCGACGAATGATGATATGAGTGAAGCAAGAAAGGAATATAAACGGGAATAAACGGGGGAATGAATGGGGCATGCACTGATTGGTTTAACATGAACACGAAAAAAGTGTTAGACAGGGATGTGTAGCGTCACCATGGCTGTTCGACCTATTCTTAGATAGTTGCTTGACTAGTCTGAGAGAGTCTGAAAGGTTTGAGAATAAATGAGTCAATCGTCCAGTGTCTCCGTTACGCTGATGATCAAGTCCTTCTCGCTTCATCGGCTGCGGAGTTGCAGGATATGATGACTGTTCTATATGAATGAAACTCACAAAAGATGGTAATTGTGATAGCGATATTGAAAGCAGAGTGAATGCTGGTAACATGGTGAACGGAGCGCTGCACACCTTTGTGAGCAGTCAGAAAGTGTCCAAAAAGGTACGTCTGGCGGTTCATAGGGGAGTGTTGGTCCCGACACTAATGTACGGAAGTGAAACATAGGTATGGCAGAAGCAGCACGAGTAGGATAAATGCAGTGGAGATGCGAGCACTTCGAAGTATGCTAGAAGTAAAACTAAGTGATAGAATAAGAAACAGAAATAATTAGAGAATGTTGTGGTGTGAAAGAAGATGTAGTGACTAAGGTTGAGATAGGTATGCTTAGATGGTTTGGTCATGTTGAGAGGATGAGTGAAAGACGATTAACGAAGGGTATATGAGGGTGTAATGGGAAATGTCGACAGGGGAAGACCAAGAAAGACCTTTCATGACCAAATAGGTCAAATCTTAAAGAAAGGTCAAATCAAAAGTACCCGTAATCGACGAGCGTGCATGAAGAGGTTGATGAATGTGGATGAAGCGAAAGTGGTGTGCCAGGACCGTAGCACATGGCAGGAAGTGATCTCTGCCTACCCCTCTGAAAAAAAGGCGTGATTTTATGTACATACAGTATGAAAATGAGGAAAGAAATCAGACCAAGTTAGACCCTAAGTTTAAAGGCCCTATTAAAGTAATTGAGGTTTTGGTTTTGGTTTTCCCTATGCAAATGCGATAGATGCTTTTTGACATCTTTGAATTCTAATAGAACGATAGGTTCCCAAATAGTTGGACAATGCTAATGATAATTACTTTGATGATGATGATGATTGTTGGTTTGTTTAATGACACATGTTGATGGTACGGGTATCCGATGGACTGGATAGTAGTTGTAATTGTGGTTGAAGAGACAGCGTCGTCCGGGCCATGCAGCTGTAGGCGGCTGGTTGAGGGGACACGCTCGTTTGGTCCGACTGATGGTCATGTGTTCGGTTGTTGAAATGGTTTGAGAGGAAAGTGTCATCCGGGCCATGCACATGGGGCTGGTTGAGGATGCACTCTTCCAGATTGTGAAGTCACCAAGGATCAATGGAGTTTGTGGGTCGAAGGGACACAGATGTCGTCCCGGTCCAACCTGGTCGAAGGGACACACTGGTGTTGTACGGTCACTGTGAGTTGCTTACACTGACTGCTTAAAGGGTCGCACTTGTTTGGAATTTATGAGACTTATTTCTAAGTGGGAGGAATGGTGTTGTTCGATGTAGTAGGTTGGTCTTAATTGATCACTGCATGTTGGTCGAGCTAAAACATTTGTCCGGTCTTTGCATAGAGAGATATGAGATTGAGACATGGAATAGAGTATTGCAATCGTCAGAGGTGGTGTGTGTCTAGACTTGTGTTATTAATGAATTGGATATGCTGAGTAAAGCCTTAGTTGCAGATTTGAACTTGGGAACTTGTCGGTCAAACGTTTCAATGTTAAGTAAAATGAAATTTTGTAAGCTCAGAAGCTCTTGAATAAGTTTTAGCCGGGATGGCCGAACGGTTTACTCTTTTGGTTTCATTTTGTTCTCGGGTACAACACCCGAGGACGGGTGAAACGTCAGAATGGCCGTGTAGGATAGCGGGTAGTGGGAGCGGCGCTTTTGAATAAGTGTCTATGATCTTCGCTAGATGGCGCTTGGTAGCAAGACGTTTAGGTTGATTTATGAAATTGTATTATGTAGTGCTAAATAATGTTGTAATATTATTGTAAATCCTAACTTGATTTTAGGAAGTCATTAACAATGATTACTTGATTAAATGATGTTTGTTGCATTCGAATAATACTGGCCGGTCACTCAAACGCAACTGTCAAAAAGGTGACAGTCGTTCGTTTGGACATGGCCCGTCACATTTAGTTTGAGTTGAAATGATGGAGTTGTGAAGACGGTTACGATTTAGATTCAGATTCGATTAGGTCGTCCCTGGGACTTGTCTAGTGACCGGGCAGTATTGGTTATCGTGATTATATCGACCATAATGTTATTTCGTTGATGTTAACTTACGATCGCCGAACAAGAATAAAACTGTAACTATTGTATGTGGTGTTATTCATTGCCTGAAGACCCTACGCAGCCCACAGAGTGAAGAGTAGTGAACCTAACTATAGTGTTAACCCTCTGATGTCGCCGCCGGCCACCCCGACGCCGATAAATAAAACTCTGCTGCAATTGCTAGTGTTTATCTTCATTCTACCCTGGAATGTCCAAAGTACAACTGGAACGGTCCAAGGTACATCAGGTCTGTTGTACCTTGGACAGTTTTCCCTTTTTTTTAAAAGTTGCTCTTGTTTCCAGCTTTACCGAAAATCCTCATATTTTATGTATTTATTATATAGTTGAGTAACTGATCTTTCCATTCTTCTCTATTTGACGGATCTTATTCTTACCATTTATTTATAAAAAATAAAAATATCAAAAACTGGCCTAGGTACAACAGGTTCCCCTACCATCATTCGACGCTTTAACGGTGAAGGACAACATCGTGAGGAAACCAGCACACCTGAGAGATTTTACTACGGTGTGTGAAGCCATGTCAGAGGCCTACGGGCGGTTTTATAAACTCTGACACCAGGTTGTTCATCAACCATACGATAAGAACAAGAAGAAACCTTTGCCACAAACACACTACCGTTACAAAGTCCGTGTCAGATATTCCTAAGAAGGGTTCCACCATCCATCACACGGAACCCTGCTAATACTAAACACCGAGCACACAGACCGTCAGCTTGTTCGATTCCAGCCATATTCCGAAGCCGCGTCAGCACATCAGCCGCCGTTGCAAATTGAACCTTATGCCCTTGTCACAAGGTTCAAATGCTCCAGCGATTGAAACGCTTTCTCTCCAATCGTTACTTTTAAATGCCTCGTCATGAATAAAGAACAAATAAAAGAAATGGCGCTTTTCCTATACCTATATATACAAGTATAGGTAACCTACATTGAATCTAGGTAGGTAGTAGGTACCTATTCACCTGTGTACTTAGGAAATCCATATAAATAAATGTAAAATGTATATCCGAGGCGATAGTATCCTTCCTCCCCTTTTCCTTCCCCCGTCATATATCCCTGCTACTCGTGGGAACGCAATGACTTTGTTCAAACAATGCACAAGGCAGAATGGCGGCGACGTGGTCCACAACCCGTCACGTCACGTTTCCCACAGAGGTGAAAAGTGGATCGCTGGAAGTGATCTCTGACTACCCCTCTGGGAAAAAGGCGTGATTGTTTGTATGTATGTATGTAAAATGTATTTAATTCATTTCTTATGGTTAGTGAAAGTTAGGTAAGACGCCACTTACTTCTAGCTAAAGGATAGAAAAGAAAGTAGGTAAATAAAGAAACATAACTATTTATTTGGTATCTTTAAGAACATTTACATACAAAATAAGATAAAAAAAATGATTAAAAATAAAATCGAATCAGAAAGTAAGCTCTGTCTCTTTCTTAATATTAACGCTAAACAGTGAGAGATGATAGATTTTCCTTTTGAACCATGTACGTTTGATTCTCAGAAGAGGTCGTATTAAATAGAATAGAATAGAATGTATTGGTCACATATACACATATTACAAGAAAAAATAAATTTAACATAAAATAATACAAATGAACACAACATAATATATAAAACGAATATTTCACATCAGTGACCAACAAGGTACGTGCCTCAGCATAGACTGCAGAAGCTCAACAAGAGCTCCTGCAGCACTGGTATTACAATTACTTGTACTAATGTTATAGTGCAAAATGTCTGTGCAAAAACTCGCTTTCAAAAATCATCATCAATCAATCGTCTAACTGGGCGTTTGAAAGCATAAGTTGACGAGTATCCGCTAGTATTAAAATAAAATAAGTTTTAAGACTTAATTGTTATAATATTTTAAGTACCTTATACCAAATAAAGTATTATTCTAAAAAATATATCTGGGACATTTCCACACACGGCCATCTGACCCCAAACTAAGCAGAGTTTGTAGGTACTATGGGCGTCAAAGACTGATATACATACATATATATTTATAAATACAGAATTACACCCAGACACGGAACAAACACCGATGTTCATCACACGAAATTATCATAGTACCGAGTGGGAATCGAACCCACGATTCTCGGAACCGCCAGCCAGGGTCACTAACCACTGTTCCACCGGGCCAGTCAATTCCATTCTATTCATTTAATAAAGCCACCGACTATTTGACGCAGGAGAGTAAATACCTACTTGATCTTTTGTCGGCATGAGTAATTTACATAAATCATTTTGTTAAAGCGCTCGAAGACAGCTCTGTCTGTGGTCACCTGAAATTTCGCTCTGAAACTCGGTTTCTAAATTCGGAAGTGAGTTTTGCTAGATTTTATTTTTGTTTTTTACCTCTTCAAGATTTATCCATTCAATAAATATCGCATATTTACAGTATAGAGACGGCTTAAACTGACTATTCCTTTGTAGCTAATGTTGTTTAAAATAAAAACAATAGGATATCTACGAGGAATTACTTAACTGTTATATCTACCAATATCCTACACTTAAATTAGAAACCTTTAGCTAGAAGTTAAGTGATAAACGCACGAACAAAATGAACATTTTAATTTAAAGGATTTCCAAATAAAATATCAGTCATATACATTCCAGTAACTAGGTCATCTGATATAGAGATCGTATTTTAGATTTCGAAGCTAGCAAATAAATATGTCAAAACTTGCTGATATTTAAATAACTGAATACATTTGAACCGTAACGAATATCGGAGTTACATTGGTATAACAAATACGCGTAGCATTTACGTTCAAACTAACTTATGAATATTAAAATGGTGGTTGAAATCTGAAATAAATTCGTGAAAGCATAAAGATCTCTATCGCGCCATGAAGTTTTTATGTTAAGGAGAGGTCGAAAGGACTGCTTCTCTACTATACCTACTTTAATACGAGGTATACTGCTATATGAGCACGTTTTTATAGAATTCGTTCACAATGACTCAAAATAGGTCTACCTGTAGACTCTATAAATACTTCTCCACATCCAAAAACATACAAATTGCATCATAATACTTCTATTTTCATATTTTCTCAACCTTTTGCATTTAAGTTCTAAAAGTTTTCAAGAAGAATCCAAAACCACCGAGTCCGTATCCTTCCAGTAAGTTGCAACTACACAAATATTAAGTGAATAGTAAATTATTTTTTGTATTAAACTAAACAATTTGTTAGATATTTTCTCCTATCATTTCTCTTCATCTAAATGAAGGTAGAGATATTATAGTTGAAAAAAAAACACAAGTTAAACTACTTGGCCTTAACAGTGTCGCACTAATGGTCGCGTGGAGCAATAAAAAGGCTTCGTAAATAAATAATAATTATAACCCTTTAACATAATGAAATTTGACGGAATCTTGTCGCGTTTACAGCAAGTGTTTATCTAATTTACATATGATTAACCAGGAAATTAATTAAATTGTAGAAACCGTTATCCAATCGAGATTGGAATGTACAATATTGTAATAGTAATCTATCGCAAGTAAGCAGGTAAAATAAAAATAAATTTGCGTTGTACCTTAATATTTCATTCAAATGTTTCTTTCTACTCAAGTAGAGATTAATAGAGATTCAAATGTGTCTATCTACTTAAGATAATCACTGTTAGAGCAACTGGATTATAAAATAAACAATTTAATACAGAATTAATTATTTGAATTCTTATTTTAATCAAAAATTAAAAACATTTATTGCAGGTGTTTAGGGTTCTTAAATATAGTATCTCTACATTATGGTAATATACCGTTTTGTATATTGACACCTGAAAGTAAAACAAAGGAAAATCAAAACATCAATGTGATACCAACAATAATATATAAAAAAATAGGCAAAACTTATAATAATTAGGTAAATATAATAAATAAACAAATATATCACAACATCACATACCTACATCGATCTGATCCCATGGTAAGTAGCTTAAGCACTTGTGTTACAGAAATTAGAAACGACAGTGGATACACAAATATATTTAATAACACACCCAGACACGGAACAAACACCGATGTTCGTCACACAAATATTTGTCCCGAGTGGGAATTGAACCCACGACTCTTGGAATTAGGTATTATTATAAAGTCTCCGTAATCTAGCTTAGGATCGGTAATTTATCAAATGAATGTCCCCTGATCAGCTGCTGTCACGATTAGAACAATCGGTGACATCGCCACAACAAACAAACGTCACGAGTAAGTCCACGCACAATACCTACGGCGGAATACAATCATCACAATTCGATACGTCGAACGCCTTGCCGCGTCGCGAGGCAATCTCGCCAATCCACCAAAAAGCGATACGCCATCCGACGTCTACATCCGTCGCACGCACCGCCGCCGTATGGAAATCGCCCGCCTTTGTTACGTAAATACATGCAAATAACGGCTAAAACAGTTAAAAAGCTCCCACATGCGGCGCCGCAAAAAAGGGCGATTTGTAACAGAAGCGGGTCAACTGTCACCGTGTGGAGAATACAAAGTTTTCTAGTCTATAAATCGGGTTAATGTGTGCCCTTACCGTTTGAGACACTCCGAGATTAGTCAGCGTTTGCACTAGAACGTTTTTTTTAAACTCTCAATGATCACAGCACTGCACTCGCGGCGCGGGCGGGAACATGGCGGCGTGCGCAACGATGGGCGGCGAGCCTCCGACTGAGTCTGTTTACGTCGTTTCACGCATGCGTCCTACAACTACCCTCAAAACCGGTGCACGTTTACCGCTTGCTTTACGACTTTCGACCTTATTCCTTTGTGGTAGGGGTTGTGTGGGTGATGCTCAGACTTGCATTGCATTTAGACAGGCGGCCGATGACCGACCGCGTGCCGTGGTCACTCGTGATCAAAGCGATCATTTGAAAGCTTTAAGCTCTTGTGATTTAAAAGCCTTTAGGGCTTGTAAAGCGTAGAGTTGAAGATATTATTGACTTTAAGTTTGCTGAAGAAAAAAGACCCTTCTTTGATTTATACGCATCTCTATTATTACTATGAAATATTAAATGTAGAATTCGAACTTATTATAAATTCACGGATTTCGCTTTTGAATATTTTACGAGTAAGTAATTATTCTGCGCAACGTTCCAAGTTGTCATTTTCATTACAATTCTTGGTAGTACCAATCGAAAATTATCATATCTTTGGTAGCTATCTAATATTGATTTTCTTATTATGTACGTAGATAAAATACTCATAACTGATGACAAATCGGTAATCTCATATGTACAGCCTAAAGGCTTTCCACAAAGTGACTGTTATCATGAAGCAGCTGGTAGAAATAATTTTGATTAATCGACTTGCCCTCACTAAACCGTTGACAGTTTGGCCTTTAGCGCCACCACGTTGGGCGCCAATGTTCCATGCTCTACCTATTCGAAGATGATTTATTTCTATTAAATGGCGCTCTCTTTTATTACATGTAGGTATAGGTATTTTAAGTATATCACATAAATGTTCGCAAACTATGTGAAATTGTTATGGATAATGATTTATATTCGTATAGTCGATATAAGTTTTACATGTGAGGGAGATATTAGATACTTAGTATAGAGTCTTATTTATACAATAAAGTTCGAAGAGAAATTAAGGCATTATGTACCTTTATTTTAACGGGTTTGTTATACCTAAATTTTAGGATTATAAACAGTTTCTCATTAAAATAACATATATTCATACATAAAATCACGCCTTTTTTCCAGAGGGGTAGGCAGAGATCACTTCCTGCCATGTGCTACGGTCCTGGCACACCACTTTCGCTTCTTCATCCATCAATCTCCACATGCATGCTCGTCGATTACGGGTACTTTTGATGTGACCCTTCAAAATTTAGCCTAATTATTAAAATAAACAATTATATTATTAATTTGTAGCTATGTGTTTCTTATAAAACGCAACTTAGTACATACATAAAGTGTAGAAGGTAGGAAACACGGACACGGACACAGGTCTGCAAGTCATTACGAGTACAAAAACTCAATTCCGTCCATTACTTTGATTAATGGATCGACAAAGCCGCGGACAAAGGCCGATTAATTAGGTGACAAACTATATGAATAAGTAATACTTGCTCCCTACAGTCATTAAGAAGCTATACCTACCTATGTAGTAAAATCCGGATGGTTACGCCCGTTGCTTGCCATGCGAGAGGTCGCCAGTTCAAACCCCGCCACGTACCACTGCATTTTTTCAAATTTGAAACTCATATGTACGATTATTCGACGCTTAACGTTTTAGTGTAACAGTTCATCTGAAATACTGCTGATATTATAACTAGTAGTCTTAATGTGTATACAGTATTGAAAGAATTATCCTTTTACTCCTAACTATTAAGGAGTTGACCTTCCATAATCAGCTCAGCATCATAACATTATGATTGTAAGAAGCAAATGCCAATATAACTCCAGAAAATATGTAAAACGCGGTACATGTGCCTATAAAATTTGAAAGTTCCCCTCGATTTCTCCTGGATCCCATCATCAGATCCTAGACTGGTCATCGTATTAGTTCAGCTCACCTGTAATACTACTGATATTATAATTAGTAGTCTTATTATGTATACAGTATTGAAATAATTATCCTTTTACTCCCAGCTATTAAGAAGTTGACCTTCCATCATCAGCCTAGCATCATAACATGCCAATATAACTTCAGAAAATATGTAAAACGCGGTAAATACATGTGTTTATAAAATTTGAGGGTTGCCCTCGATTTCTCCTGGATCCCATCATCAGATCCTGGAGTGGTGAAAATGGGACCACCACAGAAGTGAACTCTATCCAAAAAAAATTTTGAAATCCGCCTATAATTGACGAAAATATCGGTAAACATACGTAAAAAAAAATATTATACATACAGACGACTTGAGAACCTCCTCCTTTTTTGAAGTCGGTTAAAAAGATAAAAACGACGGTGTCATTACTAACTGAGGTAGGTAGTATGAATCATCTTCTGGCTACTTAACCTAATACATCAACATCATTATCTCCACAAAGAAAGTAATAAAATTGTCTTCACGGTCGCACAATACGTGAAGCCTATTAAACGAAGGTACCGAGAAAAGCAATTTCTTTATCCATCCACTTGGAAAGCAGAGATGATTCTTGGAAGGCAAAGATTCGGTCGAAGGGATGAAATCGCTTTATTTAAACATTAGGTACAACTAGGTAAGTTCGTTAGGGCACCATTTGAACAATAATTCGGGTGGGTAGGTAAACTAAATTTAGATCAGTATTGAATATGATCATCCCAAGACCAAATCAAGCACTCAATAACTATAAGGTGTCTGACCGATTTCGGCCATGACGGCCGATCTCAACTGAGATCAGCCAAATGCGCAAGACATATTATAGTGCACAAATGTACACGCAAACACAAGTGCACTCTCTGTTCCCTTACTCTCATAGTTCGGTGAAGCGGCAATCCGACATGACCGATGGGAGATCAGGTGTAGGACCACCGGTTTAACATGCTTTCTAAGACACGGGCGTTCAACCACCAACTTGCTAACTCCGGGCTGAGTAATTTCTTAACAGAAAAACTCACACAAATTTTGCCCGACCACGGACTCGAACCGGGGACCTCTCGGTCCTAACGCAGCACTTGCTACCAATAGACCAACGAGGCAGTTAACCAGTATTAGACTCAATAACTACATGCTAACTGTCATGGGTAGAAAGGGTGATAGGTACCTAATTGTTGAAATTTGACAATATTTAGTTACATTTAAATGTGTTTTAGGGCTTTTTGGGGCTATCTTACTTAGCACCTAATAATTTCACAAACGTGTTGGAAACTGATTCAATTGCGAAATTTATGCTCTTTCCCTTTTTTCACCACCTAGGTATATGATTGACAGTAACGGCATAGATTTTCCAAACTCTACGATACAAATTGTGAAAAGCAACGCATGCAAGGGCTCCATGAAACTATGTATACCAACCAATCGCCACGATCCTTTGTAGTTTAGAGTTTAAGAGCAATAAAAGGGGGTTAAACACGCGCAGTAGAGCTTCAGACCTAATAATAGGCACCCTACCCGACCTATTAGACACCCTGGATAAACTCATAGGGATTGGGTGGGACCGTAGCAGATATTTTATTCTCCACACTAGATTTCCTATCTAATCTTGATAAGACCGATCTATAAAAAGACTAGCTTTCCTCCCGCGACTTCGTCCGCGTAGATATGTTTAACGGGTAAAACATTACTTCTTTATAGCGCAGTCGGTTAAAAAGTAGCCTATATCCATTCCTAGGCTATGGACTATATCTGTACCAAATTTCATTTCAGTTCAGTACTCTATGCGTGAAAGCGTAACAGACAGACAGGGTTACTTTCGCATTTATAATATTAGTAAGGATACTTACCGAGAGGTCCTGAGTTCGAGTCCCAAGACAGGCTAAATGTAGGAGAGTTTGAGGAACTAGTGACCCGCTCTCGCTTCGCTTCGGGTAAAATTTACCTAAAAACCTTCCTCTCGAATCCCTCTATCTATTAAAAAATATAAGCAACAAAATCCGTTCAGTATGTAGTTTTAAAGAATTCAGCATACATAGGAATATAAGGACTGAGGAAGCGACTTAGTTTTATACTAGGTATGTAGTGGATTAATCCTTCCTTCCTTCCTTCAACCGAAGTGAATTGGAAAACTGAAAGTGTCCGGGATATTTAATGAGCTTTTATTAGCATATTTAATTTCGGGAGCCCCGAAATATCGGGAGCTTATTAAAACAAAACAACATGGTAAATATCCCGGACACTTACAGTTTTCTGATGTGTGTAACCATGACAGTTTAAAATTATATACGAAGTGAGTTGGTAGACACGCCCGTGCCTCTGAAGAACATTAACCCGACGGCCCTGCGCCTGATCTCTGATCGGTCATCTTGGAAACCGCCTCGCTGAACTATGAGTGCTCCTTTTTTTCTCTGACTTACGATGATGGCTTGGAGTAGCCTCTTCATCATCACCGGACTTGCGGGCGGGCGGATGACTCTATGACCTAAATAGTGATCTTGTGTTTGTAAAAGTAGTCCCGTTTTGCAGTTCTTGAGTTTGTTGCAGTTTAAGCCGAGGGACATAATAATATCTTGTTGATCACTGATATTAAATAGTTATGTTACTGTGTTGTGTTAAATATTATTATTTTATTTTTAGTTTATTTTTTCTTCTAATCCTTACTAATATTATAAATGCGAAAGTAACTCTGTCTGTCTGTATGTCTGTTACGCTTTCACGCATAGAGTACTGGACCGATTTAAACGATATTTGGTAGGTACAAATATAGTCCAGTGGGGCTACCATGAGTTTAAAACTTACGCGCTCGATATCGCCTACGTAAATATGTCTATGAAAAACTTGTACAGCGCCGCCTGGTGGTTACGCGAAGAACTACAATCGGCCATATGAAAAAAACAACTCGATAGGTTTTTAACGTACGTAAGTTTACGGATAGCCAACTCATGGTAGGCCCTCTGAGGGCGGCGCTGTAAAAGTTTTTCATAGACATATTTACGTAGGCGATATCGAGCGCGTAAGTTTTAAACTCATGGTAGCCCCACTGAGCCTAGGAAAGGATATAGGCTACTTTTTAACCGACTGCGTTATAAAGAAGTAATGTTTTACCCGTTAAACGTCTCTACGCGGACGAAGTCGCGGGCGAAAAGCTAGTATATTTTATTATATTCTATTATGTTATAGCTGATCTCCATTGAGAACGGCCGCGATATTCGTTATCGACCACCTATACATCAATTCACAGATTCATTAGGTACTTTAAACGACAGACATACTATCGTTCTATTTAAAGTCCAACGACCTTGCCGGTTGTAAGTGCACACACTGAAGTTGTATTATAACCGCAGTTTGGTCGCTAAAATTACAGCAAAACTCCGTTGTTCCCGCGGGGCGATAAATCATATGCGCCTCATGTTTTATGAATGTGCACGGACGGATCAATTCTGCTTAATGAGAACACCCACGCGTTGGGAGCAAGGAACTAAATAAAGCAAGGAACTAAATAACAATCTTATTGTTATAATAATATCTCAATTGTGGTTGAGGCATGTTTCAGTACGCAAAATGTACTGGTACTTATCAGCACATTTTGCGTCTTCACGAGCATCTGGCTCGAAGGACCATGTTTCTCTCATCGATATTAATTCTTCTCGCTTGTATATTATTGTTTTCACAAGCACAACGATTTATTGTCAGTTCGATACTGATCGGCAGTCACATGTTGTTGATTTTATCTTTTGCCAAGATACAAAGGTTTTTTTGATGCTAGCACGATGTTTTAATTCACCAAAGGACATGCGTAGGTACTAGTTGATGACAGATATAATAATATGGTCAACTATCCAATATACTTATTCTCTATTTTATTTTGAGAAAGAACTTACCAGAATCCCATTGAACAGTACCTACTTCATTCCACAGGCGTTGTCAGGACTGCGAAATCCACTACGTATACTGTGGCATAGTCACCGCAATACATTTCTGGATCTAAATGCATGCACTGTTCGTGAAGTAAAATAACTTCAGTCAGAAAATAGCTTGTCTTTTTTTTTATACTGCTTATAACTTTCATAATTCCAGGTTGGGTATTTTTTTCCTAACTTACTTACGATGATGGCTTGGAGTAGCTTCGTCATCATCACCGGGCTTGCAGGGGAAGCGGATGGCTCTCAACCTTTTAGTTGGGAATTACATCTCCCCTTCATAATTCCCAAATTCGAATGTTTCCTACAAGATGAGAATAATGGGGTTAATCCCGCTTGATTCTCAAGTCTTACTCCATCCCAGTCTTCATTGATATAAGGGTCACCAAATAAAAGTCACAAATTGCTTTTCTGTTTCATACTGACTGTATGTGTTTATTTTATTTTTTTTGTGTTTTTTTAATCATTTATTTTAAAACTTCTCTTTAAATCAAAATTTATATTAATATTAAATATATAATATATCTCGAGTGTATTTACAAGCTATGTACAGGTGTCGTATGTACACGTCTTAGCTGTCATATGTACAACTTTATATACCTAACAACATACTATCGCTAAATACAATGCTATACTGATATACAAAAACATCTGGTGCTGTGTCGGCGACTCGGAGACATTCAAAATAACGTTTTTAAATGCATATTTTTGTACAGCCACTTATAAGTTGCTATTCATATTTTTCATATTTTCATTACATACCTTTAATACTTAGTAAATTTTATAACATCATAATCTATTCATAATATTTTTTTAGGATAATATTTAATATATTAGGGAAATCTACAGTGATTTTAACAATCTAACCCACTGTAGTAAAATGGTTACATTATAAAGTGTTCTCATACAGGTAAGAGTTTACATACAAATATACATAAAACAAGTAAACAAAATACATGTTGAGCCCTAGCAGAGCTGGCAGACGGGCGGGGTCTGGGGCGGGGCTAGCGAGACTTGTCTCTGGTTTGTCTCTGGTTAGCCTCTGGCTTGTCTATGCCCGTCTCAGACGCCGCCCGCGCACGCACAGCCTTATTCTACGTCGGACATCATAGAGCCCCGAGCGCCGACCGCACTCCGCTTACAAACTATCTTCGCACAGTAACTTTTAGTTTAGTTGCACACGTTACGTAACTATCATTTTTAGTTGATTTTTTTTTCATTGTTTTTTTTATTTAGAACTTTACTAATTCAGATAGGGAGCCATTTTGTTGTCGTTAAAATTATTGCTGTGTTCTAATTTTAAAAATATATATATTTAAAAAGTTTGCAATATCAAATTCTTTATGACATGTTACATTGCAGTAATTACAGATGGAACAGGTATTAATGTGACGCCCTGCAAGGGCATAGCAACATATAGTACTTATCAATACCTTCTTACAACAAAGGGTTTTTGTTTCGAGTCTACAAACCCAATAACCATACATACTAATTGGAGTATCAGATGTGGGAGTATTCGTATAGAGGTCAAACAAATTAATTACAGCGAAGGAACACAGTGAATTCAATTTGTGTGAGAAACTCAAAGCACTTTAATCAATGACAATTTCTCAACTAGGTATAAAACGTATTCCAAATAAACTTCTCACCAGTTTCAGTTCCCAGAAACATGTATAGAAATGGGCGACAACACTGTACGTTTGAAAGGACACTTGTCTCATCGCAAACACGACCTGTCCACAGCTATATAAATCATGGTCACCACCGTCGGGGGACAAATTGAACCGTTCCCGTAAATGCCTGTCGTGTGTCCACCCTCGTCACCCGCGCTTTGAGTAATGGTGAAATGTAAATAAGCGGGACATAGGCCATTAAGATACATTATATGACGGAATCGGCACAATAACATACATACACACATATAATCACGTCTTTTTTGTATGAACAGACTATTTCCTTCCTCCTGTTGCCATTTTGGCACCTTTCACCCTTTTGCTTCCCCGACATTCGTCTATTCATACATTAAAATACAATCGCTCTTTGGAGACGGTGCTAATATATTAGCTACTAAGTCAATCATATTAACGTTAGAGAAATTTTTCATCTTTTGGATGGACGATCTTTTTTAAGATCTAGGACTAGTTTGGACTGGACTATATTAAGGTTTTTCAGTGCTAATACTCAATATTTTGTATGTGTGTATTAGTACCTACCCATAGTGATACATTATTTATTTATTACGACTACCATCATCATCATCATCAGCCCATATACGTCCCCACTGCTAGGGCATGGGCCTACCCTAAACTGAGGCAATCAGGCCTTAGTCTACCACGCTGGCCAAATGCGGGTTGGTCGACTACACAACCTTGGAATTTCTTCATAGGTGTGCAGGTTTCCTTCTCTACAACGATTAAACGTGTACCTGGCACAAACGAGAACCGGACTATTAATCATTCCGTGTTTACGTCACAGCTGTGACGTCACGCGGTCGTCTCAACACGGGGAGAGTAAATTATGAGAAAGTTTATCTAGGTTTATATACTAGAGGAACAAGTCTATGAAAACCTATATCCTTGAATACATTAGAACAAATAATTAATAATTTACAGACTTGTTTCCATACTTCAATCAATTTATGAGTAAATTATGGGTCAAATTATTCACGTAATCAAAAGGATTGACATGAATTAAGTTTTTTTTTTCTTAAGTTTTTATATTTTTAAGATTAAATAAATAATTTGAAAACTTTGTCCCACATTCACGACAAACCTAGTCACCCTACACTACACTGTGACCACAATACATTGGGAACGCGGGACAAGACGTGTGACGAGTCGTGGCCGGGACACCGACACGTGATGGGCAGTGATGGGACGTTAAGCTTGACAACTGGGACAAACGAAGGTACTTTAACGATACTTGATTCGCTACATACTTGTCTGTATTAGGAATTTAATTATTATTGAGTAGGTAAGTACATTTTGGTGACGCTAAGGGTTTCGACAAGTCATTAAACCTATAGAGGGACTGCCGCGTTGGTCTTTTGGTAGTAAGCGCTGCGTAAGGAAAGAGGGGTCCCCGGTTCGAGTCCGGGGTCGGGCAAAATTGGGTGAGTTTTTCTGTAATGAAATTACTCAGCTCGGAGTTAAGAAGTTGGTGGTTGAACGCCCGTGCCTCGGAAAGCACGTTAAGCCGGTGGACCTGCGCCTGATCTATCATCGGTCATGTCGGATTGCGGTCTCACCGAATAATGAGAGTAAAGGAACAGAGAGTGCGCTTGTGTTTGCGCGCACACTTGTGCACTATAACATATCCTGCGCCCTTGGCTGATCTCAGTTGAGATCGGCCGCTAAAATCGGTCGGACGTCTTAACTTATAGGTACAAGAACTTCTAAATGGCATTAGCCGATTACTTCCACAAGAATGTAATTCCGCAGTAATATACTAAGACTGAGACAGCTCCCCGCTGCTTGATCGATCACGCCAGCCATGGTGACGTGTGCTTTTAACCGTGACGTCATAGCTTAAGGGCTGGTACGTGATTGGGCTAAATGCTTTAGGGCATAAAAACTGAAAATAAGTAACTTTTGTTATGCGGTTTGCTCCTATCTCGATCGAAATCCAAATTACTCACATTTTGATCTTTTTTTCCCCTAACCGACACACGATGATGGCTTGCTATGAATTAACCTCGTCATCATCACCTGATTTGCGGGGGAGCGGATAGCTCGCACCCCTTTAACATTTAAAAAAATACTTCAATTAAATATCTACTGAATGGTACACAAACACGTTGCTTTTGATATGTCTCCATCGTGTCTAATGTTTTTTTTTATAATACTTAGGCTAACAAGATGACCTCACTCCACCTGATGGTAAGCGTGTGATCCACATATGAGGTCGACAGGCACAATAGACTATTTAGAGCAAGAACTTACCTACACACAATAATAAATAATAACAAAATAATAAATACGTACCATAACAATGTGTGCCAATTGATACTTATTTTCGGGTCTGTAGGCAACCTTGGAGTAGCTGTGTCGCCTCTACAGCTCTATGCAATTGGGTTAATTATACGATTGGTGATTTGCACTTATCATAGACACTCAACGCCTAGTAGCTACCCCAAAGAATAATGCATTTTTTTTATTTGTATCAAGAGACACACTAACATATTACATAAAATATCGGAAATAAAAAATAACAAATAGTAAAATAAATTGATGTGAAGAATTCGGAATCTACGCTCTGTCTCTTTCGGATGCTAAGCGATCGAAAAAGATAGATAGAGCATAGATTTTCCGAATCATAACGTCAGAAAGACTGCGAATAGGGGACCAGGTTTATTTTTAGTCATAAACAGGGAATGTTGTCCTCAATTTATAAAAATAATCCGTAAAGTGATCGATTATCTCTGTAGTGTCCCTATTTGAACGGACGCTGCAGTTAGTGAAAATTTATTCTTGTGTTAAAGATACTAACATTATTTTATAGGATGAAATATTTTACATATTACGCTGCTAGCTCCAACCAGCTTTACAACCATAGACTATATTTTCACAGCAACAATTTCAACGACAACAAATGAGGCTCCAAATCCAAAGTGACGTTTACCTAATTCCAATTTAAGGTACGTATTGTCACCAACATCGACTCGTGTCAATCCCACTTGGGGAATTCTCAGTTAAAAGTGCACACGACAGTGCACTGTTTCGTCCAAATGTGCACTTCAAAACTAGCTCCAACCCAATGCTCATGGACTTCAGTATGTTGGCTACAAAATGGTATGGCCACGTTAATATACAGTCAGTTTTGATAAGATTAATATTAAACGTCATAGTCAACCAATAAAATAGCCATATGTGTATAAGATGCAGTGTATGTTTAAACAATATATTATGATTCGTGCTAAATTAGCCATCCATATACTTTTTAACATGGCCTCACCATCTTGTCACCAAGTACCAGATACCTTAATAATAACAATGTTACACAAATAAATAAGATTACAGAAGTTTCAGAGATCTAAGTAGTAATAATAACAATTCAATGTGACAGGATAGATTTACACGTACTTTATATGTGAGATAATATCAGAAGGCTTATCTTGCCCTTACGAGTTATTCCCCAAATATAGGTCTTAAATCTGCCACAAGATTACATACACATGCTAAATGAAATAATATTATAGATAGAAGTGTTAAGGACATTATTGACGTGACAACGTCTTATAAATTGGTTTGCCGGGTGACACTTCAAGAAACTGCGTTACGCTCCGCTCACGTTATGCGCTCACAATGAGAGCGAGTGAGATGCACGCGTCCCTTCCACTCGGGCATGGTTAGCCCGCCTAAGAGCGAGAGAGATAGACATAAAAAGTGAAAGGCACGCGTCCCTTCCACTCGAGCACAGTTAGCCCGCCGCCGTATTTTACCATTCAAAGTCGTTGTCACGTAAAACTTTCGCCCGTATACCGTATACTTTACAGGCAACCAATATTTTTTTTTTTAGTCACTGTTTTATTTTATAGAATATCCTATGAAAAAGCTTTACATACGCGTTTACTTTATGATGCATAGAGCAGTCTTAGGGTGAGTATAGACGAGCGACTTTCTGGGCCGTGTTGCGGATCATACGTGCAATACCAGCTTTACATGTGAAGGACAAACATAATGTCCTATAGACATAATGTATCCTATACTCTGAGGGCACTTCCCCACTGGGCTGTCTCCTTACATTTTAAGCCGCGTATCAAGCGCATACAGGCTAGCTCACTGTGCACCTAGTAGGGAAGTGCCCCAAGATACATCCCTACCATAGAACCTATATCACACGCCATTAATCCGTTACATTCGTAAGTGTAGTATAAAATATAAATCAGATTCAACGGCCTCATGATATGGTCGGGACCTTAAAATGTCAACATTGCGGAGTTAACTAATCAACGTTCAACAATAAAGAAACTCGAGCACTTTCCCTACCTTACAATTACTAAACGGACCTTAAAATATTAAAAATAATAACAGTTATTATGTTTTTATGAGCTAGTTATTAAAATTTTGATCTTTTTAGCTGTATTTTGTCCGTTCCTAAGCCGGACTGGGTACGAGAGTCCGAATAACACCGCATACAAAACACTATTCATTTAAACCTAAACTATATTTAACTATAGGTAAGTCACAGCGCTATAAAGTATTGTTTTATTTACATTTAGTATAAGAATCGCACTTCTAACTCAAGGCTGCCGACGTGCAAACTAATAAAGGCCTCGAAAATATTTCTGCTAAGCTACGGTTCAATACACACAACTTCATTTTCTATCCGTTTTCAAATCCTTTTTACTCTAACATACTATCTGGGGACATTCCACTTCACCCCACTGAAAGAAAACGGCAAAAGTCTCCCTTCAGTGGGTCTGCTTGACGGGGCAAAGTGGGGAAAGATCACGATCTGGGGGCTTAGACAAAGTAACAATATCGAAACGATAACGAAGTTCGAAAAGAACAAAATGTATGCGATTGACCACGTGATTTATCGCGTCTAATGTCAATCCCATACATTAAATTCTTTTCGAACTTCGTTATCGTTTCGATATTGTTACTTTGTCTACGGCACCTGAATAGTCAACATTTAGGTACAAATAATATTGGTGATCTTCATACAACACTAATATTGTACACTTTAGGCGACAGATGTCCCGTTAACAATTATTGGTATGTACCCCGCGTCATTCCTACTTCTATTATCAAGTATGGCACCTTTGAGAATAAATTGCGACATTCTCAATCAGGTTCATTCAAACCGAGCTCAAAATCCTGTGTTTGTCATTTACCACCAATGCAATAAATAAATGAGTTAAATTTCATTTCATTTGTCCCATTTAAAGAATGAGACTGATTGATTGAATCTAAAAGTACAAATAAATTTATTGACAAATTGAATATTTAATTATAGCAATATAAAACAACTTCAATAAAAAATAACCCAAGAAATTGTATAACTACTCAAAATGCATAGATCTAACTTTTTCAAGGATAAACAAACCATAGATAGGTAGGAGTTATGGTCGCGCTACAAGTCAAAAGGCGATATTTTAATCATAATAAACCGCAAACAAATCCCTGATCATAAACTTCATTGTTCACTATAACGAATTTAGATAATAAATTATTCTATATACTATTCCCACAATAAATTATCTTTCTGGCCCCAGCGAAAACCTATTATTTCAATTACCATCAACACATTATGGGATCTCTTTGCATCTTGAAGCAAGCAGATATACTTTTGGACTTGCAGAAGGTCCACTACTCTGCCACCAAAATGCCTATCGCAATACATTTCGTAGGACATATTTTAGAAGTTCTAGACACAAATGATACCACCACTTTTCAAAACTAGAGCACACTTTGGTGATGAGACAAGCTAGGTGAATAGAACATAATATCGCACCCCGGCAAGAATTGTGTCAAAAGGCTAATAAGTGGTCTCAGGAATATGGAAAGTTGTTCATTTATACATCAGAATTAAAACAAATTAAAGTACAGTTTTTTATTGTTGATGTATAAATAAAGTACAAAAATTCCTTTCTTTCCATTTTCCCAAGACACCAAATTTTGGATTGTGATAATTTTCTTGCCGGGGTGTGATATTATGTTAAGTAATAAAACCTCCATTCTAGTAGCAAAGTATCATTATAACATTACGCATAGATTTTACTGACAGAACCCAAATTTTCAAACGTACCGTTGAACCCTGCTCTGAATACCGTAGGAAAATTCTACACCAGTAGCGGTACCATGAGTTGGCTATCGAAAACTTACGTACGTTAAAAACCTATCGAGTTGTTTTTTACATACGACCGATTTTAGTTCTTAGCGTTACCACCAGCGGCGCTGTACAAGTTTTTCATACACATATTTACGTAGGCGATATCGAGTCCGTAAGTTTTAAACTCATGGTAGCGCTACAGAATAATCCTTTTAATCTATGTACTGTCAACAACCACCTGAAACTAACTTATTCAGACACTAACTAAACAACTCTAATTTATTTGCACATGAATCCAAGGCACGGACGAAAGGACAAAACCCAGTCGAGTTTATTTATATTGAGTTTTTTTTTATTATCACACATAAACTGCTAAGCTATTGTAAATTATAAATAACTAAATTGTATGTAACTATTTCCCCTATGTACGGTCATTTCTAAACAGAATAACGCGTCTATTACATAGTATTAATTCTTCAGTACCTGCGTCAAGATTTCATATATTGAACTGTTTTAATGTAGCTTAGATAAAGTGCTTTTATTCGATACACTGTTGAATATCATTTAGGTATGCTTCTTGGAATATTAACGATTTACTCACATGACAGGGTACAAACGTCATATGTTTGCGAGCTTAATCTGTAAAATTCGTTTTAAATTCAAATGTGTAGTGTAGAGAATACTATGTATACTATAATATTAATACACAGTTTAAGGTGCGTTTCATTCGCCACCATCATTGAGGTAATTTAGGCTACAAATGTCTTTCTCTATATTACAGTGTATTTTAGTTTTTCAGTTTGGATCACAAAGACTATAAAAAGCCGGCCATGTGGGGGCATCACATCTAAATAAAGTTATTTCAAGTTCATTTACAAACGTGGAAACCGTAAAATAACCAAGAAGCGTAACTTTAAAGGTTGATTCCCACTTGTTCTACTATGAAGTTCTACTGCCATAAATTTAGAACGGCATAGTCGAACTATTGGGAATGAACCACATTAAAAACTCCCACAATTTTGTCAATCCTCTAATTATATCATTAGCAGGTACTAATATAATTTCTAATCGCGTCGGAATCCCGTATGCCGCCTATAAAATATCTCGCGAACGCAGACAGTAAATGCTAGCTAGCTTTCTATACGCCTACACAACATACGGGCAAATATAACACTTCTATGTACAAATATACACCAGAAGCTATTTTTTACTTCATATAAAATATATAAGGCTATCAGTTTTTTTTTTATGTCAATTCGGAGCGCATTTTTAAAAAAGTATTTCTGACTTAATTGTTTACTTACGGCCTAGGAGCACTGAAGAAAATGGAACAAGTGTGATATTATTATTTTCTTTTTTTTCATACGATCGAAGCCATCTAGCGAGCATATGTAGTTACACATTTTTTTTATTTACTACATTACAGTACGTTCAATCTCAGAAATCTTGTTTGATTCTCTTCTGTGCTTTGAACTATCGATAAACTAATTGTATGAGATAAATACAGATGGTACGTTTCTGTAACCAATATTGTCTAACCAAAATATTATGTTTCATTTTTCTAACTGCAAGATTACTAGCCTTAGACTTCTCGTGCCAAATATTAGAGCCTAGTAAATCGTGGGACAGTATTTTGCCCAAATTATAGAAGTAATTCATGCTTTTCAAAAACACAATGCCCGTAAAAACTTTCAGCTCTAGTCAAACAAAATAGAAGACATTTTGAATTAAGGAAGGAAAATAAGGAAGACTGATTTCAAATAAGAGCCATCATGGTTAAAATATTGGTTACAGATCATACACGAGCTGTATAAAAAAATAAAATCCGCATTAACTTACAAGTGTAGAAGGCATTGTCATTGTTGTTTGTAGTTATTATTATTAACTATTGAGAGTTTTCGCTTATGAGAAATCCGCTAGATGGCAATACGTAGATAAGAGGTCTAACTGCTACGTGATTGGTGAATATTGACATGTCTGTCAATGTCACATAAATAAATAAATATAAATATAACACATCACATACATTGATCTGATCCCGTGGTAAGTAGCTTAAGCACTTGTGTTACAGATATCAGAATCAACAGTGGATACACAAATATACTTAATTATACTTAATACACACCCAGACACGGAACAAACACCGATGATCGTCACACAAATATTTGTCCCGAGTGGGAATCGAACCCACGACTCTTGGAACCGTAGGTAGTGAACCTGGGTCACTAACCACTGTTCCACCGAGCCAGTTAAAAACAACCAATCATGCTGCAGTTGGACCTCACGCCTACGTTTTGCCATCTAGTGAATTTCTCATAAGCGAATTCCCTCTTTGTAAAACTATATTATCGAGTTGATTCACCGTAGTACACACTAATCATTTTATTGCTTTTCGTTTCACGTCCACTATTTTCGGCTATATTTGTTTGTAAAACGTAGACTTTTAACATTCGTTTGCGAGTTTTAGGTTTTTTTTTTTGTACGTTTTCTTTTTTGTTAACAACGCCCACATTCCGTTCCTAATAAGACATAAACACTAGCAGTTTAAGCGCGTAATTATTACTTTTTTTATACAAATGCAACTTTATTTGTAACGTCAAAACGCGTATCGTCAAATTAATAACAACAGTAACAACTTGGGGTTGTATATTTGAGTATTTCGTCATTTCGCCCGGTCAGGCGAGTTAGCAATTTTTCCTAATCACCCGGACGAGTTTTATTCGAAGAATATGACGAATAAGCCCTTTATTTCATTTACTTTTCTCAACGCCCTGATTTGAATAGCTCTTTATGGTAACCATATAACACATGGGTACAAATAACTTCGTGAGATGTGTTTTTTTTATATTTTTTTTGTATTTATGTACCCATCACGCTATATGTAGAATAAATACGTTCGAGATGTCCGGAAAGAACCGAAACTTAACATGTCAATTAATAATTACACAGTTTATACTTCGTGTTAAACATTGGCTATTTCAACAAAACTAATTGTTGATAGGGAAGCGAGTCACAATCAAATAAAAGCTATTTTCATTTTCCCTCCTACATAATAGATGGTATTTACAATATTCAACACAGCCTTTAAATCGGCTATGTATATTGAAGGAATTTATTGGATTTTTGTACTTATAAAACCCGCGAAGATTGCAACATCTCATATCTATAAGTAATGTTGTGTTCAGTAGCCAATAGGTCTTCATATAATACCATTTCATTTGAAGGAGTTACATTGAGTCAACATTTCAGCATATTGTTTAGAAATAATCAGTATACATTTTACTTTTTATTATAGTTTGCAATGCGTACTTTTTTCTTGTTTAATTTGATATTAAAATTATTCAAACTCTTTACATAGTTAAGAATTCATAACATATATATGAATGATTGTCACATGCAGTATTATAATATGCTAATCTCGATAGTAACTCCCTAAATGACGTTTTTAGTCATGAACCTATATACCTGCGTAGTTAAAATATAACCGGTGGCCGTGGATCGGCATCAGTCCCTCTATCATCCACTATCAACGATTTCTACTTTGCCCCACCAATCTGGCCCCGGAAGGGGAAGAAATTTCCTTTTGCCCCTCTGGGGTTATTCCAAATTGCCTCACAAGCCATTGCGTTGAAAGGAAAAGATTGCCTTTCAGTGGGGTTTTTGGTGGGGCAAAGTTGAAGAGCCCCACATCCTCGTCTCAGCTAGGTTTTCCCTCTTCGTCAGACATCACTCAAAGCCTATACATGATATATTTCTTGGTTTACTTTATTATCTATGGTATTGTGAGAATTAAGTTTTTTTTTATTCTACGGATGTGTCTTATCCGACAAAGGAAATCATGAGATTGTAACTGTTAATGTAAAGTGACAAACAATACCACAGATTTCAAAACAAAATAAAGTACCTATCCACTATTCGATGAATGGACCATATGATCTAAAGACAGTGTGATCGGACAATTCTTACAGTCAATTGTAACATGGATTTCTAATAGGAGTATTCGTTATCCTTCTTAGATGATGATGTCATCAAGTGCAACTAAACTATCATTAGGAGATTTGTGTCTAAACATTTTCACCAGTTCATTAGGTACTTTCCTATCAATTTTAACTAACACTTAACTTTAACAACTAAATGAGTAATCATGTCTGACAAAGAAGTTCGGCCAACGTACCCAAGGATGTAATGTAATTTAATTTCATTATATATTTTGCCCCCTGCCCTGCCTGCTATTTCAGTAGATGTAATAGGTAACCAATTTACAATTTGCTTTTAGTAACTCTTTTAATAGTAAGATAACGTAGTAACGCTTTTTGACAGCCTAGTTGTTATAGAGTTGCCCTAAGATATGCATAGGCAGTATATAGTTACTGATTTATCTATATTGTTATTATAAATATATATCTAGGACATTTCCACACACGGTCACCTGACCCCTAACTAAGCAGAGCTTGTACTATGAACGTCAGAGACTGATATACATAAATAGATAATCACACACAGACACGGAACACACACCGATGTTCATCACAACTATTTGTCCCGAGTGGGAATCGAACCCACGACTCTTGGAACCGTCAGCTAGGGTCACTAACCGCAGTTCCACCGAGCTAGTATAATAGTCCGTTATAGATAGCTACACAGCCATAATAAAAATTTATTAGCAAGATGTAGTAACCAGTTTCAAATGAGGGTTTTCGCTTATAAGAAATCCACAAGATGGCAAGACATAGATATGAGGTCTAACTGCTATATGATTGGGGAATATTGACATTTATGTCAATGTCACGTCAAAAATAACCAATCAAGCTGCAGTTGGACCTCACTCCTAAGTATTGCCATCTATACTCGGATTTGTAATTCAAGATCAAAAAAACTACGACAGATACGTCACTGTCAAAAGTGGTAACGTCACTTATGTCACTGTCAAGTGATGATCTCAGGTTTCGACAACCTTTTTACGAAAAGGTTGTCGAATTTGTACTTGTGTTGTTGTATTGTACTATGTTACGACATAGGTACTTCTTTATTTTTTTATACCAACATCACGGAAAAGGCGTTATTTTATGTATGTATGTTATTACATACATAAATACTACTAAATAAAACTAAATATCACTTACTGATAATTAAGGTGTTTGTCTAAAACAATAAAATAATAGTTTCGTAAAGTGAAAGTGTTCATTTATATTGAGTAATTAAATGCAACACATATTTAGAAATAAACTATACGTTCTCAAAATTGTATTGAGCCTAGCAGATTGTAGTGTCATGGCCGATAAAAATAGCGGCGATATAACAACCATAAAGCCAGGTATGCACTATTTTCCCGATAAGTTATGATGTATGTAATATTTTTATTGCGTCCGAGTTTGTTCTTAACTTGGTGTAATATTGCACTAAATGTTATGAACCCCTGAAGTGTTACAAGTACAATACCAGATTTGTTACCAAAAATTACCGATGTTAATGTTTTTATTAAGTAGTCTTGCATTTATAGGAATATAAATAACTCAAATTACTGTTGAAAATCATAGGATTAATATTACCAATAAATTTGTTATATACGGTTGACTTTTTAAAAAAACAGAATTTACTATTGTAAACATATTTTATTGCAGTGGCAACCTTGTAGTAGATTTTTTGATCTTGAATTACAAATCCGAGTATAGTGGATTTCTCATACGCGAAAACCCTCATTGGGGACCTTTTGTCTTTGAGAGTTGGAAATGACCACACCATAAATGTTTATAGAATACTGGCAAGTTCAATTCAAAGCTTAAATTAGCATGGTGGGTAAATTTAGCAAAGGTACTTCAACTACAAAAAAAATAGAGACGATGGAAATAGTCATGACTCTAAGACCATAGGTTTACCAAGACTTTACTCATAGCATGACACCAAATATTGCATGCTATTAGTCTATATCTCAGTTTACATAGAAGTTATAATTACAAGACACAGCCTAGCTTATGAACGACACAAATAAATCGCAGGCAGTGATATACTCACAGACATATAACACGTTTTAACAATATATCATATTGAAGTATATATTTATAGATAACACTGGTTAGCCCTTGCAGGGATTGGGGCATCACTTTGACCTTCTAATGGAGAGTGTTTTTTATTTTTATATGACCATTAACTGTGTAAGGCTGTTAAGTTTATGTTAAGTTACGATTTTGAGTAATTTTTATTAGGTTATCGTTGTAGTTATATTTATTATATGTGTTATAAAGTTGGATCACTAGGTAGATAACAAAAGGGATTCCAGATGGAGGGAGTTGAGGTCATATAAATTTCACTAGCCTGGTCAAAAAGATCTTCTAGATTAGAGGGGGAGCTACTTTCAGAGTTACTTTTAAATAGTGTCTACTAGGCAGGTCACGAAGTTGAAGTGTTGTAGACTATAACTATCACGGACCTACGGTACTTTTACAAACAACTAGGTTTACTACAAAACGGGCTTAAAATTAGTGGGGGTTAAGTTCAGAGTTCTCTTTTTAATGGTGTCACTAGGAAGGTCACAAAGTATTTTTGTTGTGGAATACAACTATCTCGGATCTACGGTACCTTTACACAACTAGGTTTTCTACAAACGGACTTAAAATTAGTGTGGGGGAGTGATGTTCCGATTTATCTTTTACCAGGTCACAAAATTAAAGTGTTGTCCGACTATACCTCGCTACCTCGGATCACCGTAGATTACAAATTTAGGTTTGTTACAAACAGTCTTAAACTTAGCGGGAGTTAGGTTCTTAGTTGTCCTTACTACAAGTGTCACTGGAGCGGTCAAAACGAAAACGAGGGCATGTTACGTAATCGGTTACCTTTCACTAGGCAGGTCACAATCGGGTACCAATTGTTTTCCTTACTATCCATCCACTAGCAGCGGCGTCCCATCAGCCGGGGGGTTCCCCGGTCGCGCCCCCGGGTGTTAGACCCAGTGTCATCGCTGGGGGTGCGGGTAGTGGCGTCGCTTCTTGGTGGCGGCGTGGGGGGCGTGGGGCGGGTGGTGTGTGTGCGGGGCGCGGCGGGGCGAGGGCGCGCGGCGGGGTCGGGCGCGGCCGCGGCCCTTGCCCTCGCCGGTGTTGCCACCGTTACCGCCGTTGTTACCGCCGGCGTTGCCGCCGCCGCCGCCGTAGCGTTGGATTACGCCTGTGGAACGAAACAAGATATAAAATACAAATTTAACCCCAGGATCACCAAGATTTACTTGAAAATTGATTCACATGCAACAGTGGCAGGAATTTAGGTAGGCCTATATCCAGCGGTGGAAAGAAATGGGCTAATGTTGATGATGATGATAAAGATTCATCATTCAAAATCAGTACTAATATCTACTTCAAATGAAAGAATAAAGGCAATAAACATATGTATTTTTTAAAAAACGAACGTAACTGCACATTTATATAGGTGATTTCAATTATAGCCCCGACGGGTCAATTATGTACTAGTCATTTTATAACCACGCCATCAACATGTAAGAAACATACCTTCATTGTACACACACTTACACGCAATTTAATTCGTAAAATTCGTTATATTTCAAATCATATACTTTTCATGCACACGACACACGTGTATTTCTTTTTTTCCTATTCTTTTTTAACTTAAACTCAAAACATACGCGTCCACGACCTGCACATGCTGCACACTGTATCGTACCCGAGGGTATGTTGTTGAAGTCCGAGTTGCTGGTGATGTGGTGTATGATGAGGCTCTGGTGCGCGGAGACGCGGCGCGGCGTGGGCGAGGAGCACTGCACATGCTACACACTGTATCGTACCCGAGGGTATGTTGTTGAAGTCCGAGTTGCTGGTGATGTGGTGTATGATGAGGCTCTGGTGCGCGGAGACGCGGCGCGGCGTGGGCGAGGAGCACTGCACATGCTACACACTGTATCGTACCCGAGGGTATGTTGTTGAAGTCCGAGTTGCTGGTGATGTGGTGTATGATGAGGCTCTGGTGCGCGGAGACGCGGCGCGGCGTGGGCGAGGAGCACTGCACATGCTACACACTGTATCGTACCCGAGGGTATGTTGTTGAAGTCCGAGTTGCTGGTGATGTGGTGTATGATGAGGCTCTGGTGCGCGGAGACGCGGCGCGGCGTGGGCGAGGAGCACTGCACATGCTACACACTGTATCGTACCCGAGGGTATGTTGTTGAAGTCCGAGTTGCTGGTGATGTGGTGTATGATGAGGCTCTGGTGCGCGGAGACGCGGCGCGGCGTGGGCGAGGAGCACTGCACATGCTACACACTGTATCGTACCCGAGGGTATGTTGTTGAAGTCCGAGTTGCTGGTGATGTGGTGTATGATGAGGCTCTGGTGCGCGGAGACGCGGCGCGGCGTGGGCGAGGAGCACTGCACATGCTACACACTGTATCGTACCCGAGGGTATGTTGTTGAAGTCCGAGTTGCTGGTGATGTGGTGTATGATGAGGCTCTGGTGCGCGGAGACGCGGCGCGGCGTGGGCGAGGAGCACTGCACATGCTACACACTGTATCGTACCCGAGGGTATGTTGTTGAAGTCCGAGTTGCTGGTGATGTGGTGTATGATGAGGCTCTGGTGCGCGGAGACGCGGCGCGGCGTGGGCGAGGAGCACTGCACATGCTACACACTGTATCGTACCCGAGGGTATGTTGTTGAAGTCCGAGTTGCTGGTGATGTGGTGTATGATGAGGCTCTGGTGCGCGGAGACGCGGCGCGGCGTGGGCGAGGAGCACTGCACATGCTACACACTGTATCGTACCCGAGGGTATGTTGTTGAAGTCCGAGTTGCTGGTGATGTGGTGTATGATGAGGCTCTGGTGCGCGGAGACGCGGCGCGGCGTGGGCGAGGAGCACTGCACATGCTACACACTGTATCGTACCCGAGGGTATGTTGTTGAAGTCCGAGTTGCTGGTGATGTGGTGTATGATGAGGCTCTGGTGCGCGGAGACGCGGCGCGGCGTGGGCGAGGAGCACTGCACATGCTACACACTGTATCGTACCCGAGGGTATGTTGTTGAAGTCCGAGTTGCTGGTGATGTGGTGTATGATGAGGCTCTGGTGCGCGGAGACGCGGCGCGGCGTGGGCGAGGAGCACTGCACATGCTACACACTGTATCGTACCCGAGGGTATGTTGTTGAAGTCGGAGTTGCTGGTGATGTGGTGTATGATGAGGCTCTGGTGCGCGGAGACGCGGCGCGGCGTGGGCGAGGAGCACTGCACATGCTACACACTGTATCGTACCCGAGGGTATGTTGTTGAAGTCCGAGTTGCTGGTGATGTGGTGTATGATGAGGCTCTGGTGCGCGGAGACGCGGCGCGGCGTGGGCGAGGAGCACTGCACATGCTACACACTGTATCGTACCCGAGGGTATGTTGTTGAAGTCCGAGTTGCTGGTGATGTGGTGTATGATGAGGCTCTGGTGCGCGGAGACGCGGCGCGGCGTGGGCGAGGAGCACTGCACATGCTACACACTGTATCGTACCCGAGGGTATGTTGTTGAAGTCCGAGTTGCTGGTGATGTGGTGTATGATGAGGCTCTGGTGCGCGGAGACGCGGCGCGGCGTGGGCGAGGAGCACTGCACATGCTACACACTGTATCGTACCCGAGGGTATGTTGTTGAAGTCCGAGTTGCTGGTGATGTGGTGTATGATGAGGCTCTGGTGCGCGGAGACGCGGCGCGGCGTGGGCGAGGAGCACTGCACATGCTACACACTGTATCGTACCCGAGGGTATGTTGTTGAAGTCCGAGTTGCTGGTGATGTGGTGTATGATGAGGCTCTGGTGCGCGGAGACGCGGCGCGGCGTGGGCGAGGAGCACTGCACATGCTACACACTGTATCGTACCCGAGGGTATGTTGTTGAAGTCCGAGTTGCTGGTGATGTGGTGTATGATGAGGCTCTGGTGCGCGGAGACGCGGCGCGGCGTGGGCGAGGAGCACTGCACATGCTACACACTGTATCGTACCCGAGGGTATGTTGTTGAAGTCCGAGTTGCTGGTGATGTGGTGTATGATGAGGCTCTGGTGCGCGGAGACGCGGCGCGGCGTGGGCGAGGAGCACTGCACATGCTACACACTGTATCGTACCCGAGGGTATGTTGTTGAAGTCCGAGTTGCTGGTGATGTGGTGTATGATGAGGCTCTGGTGCGCGGAGACGCGGCGCGGCGTGGGCGAGGAGCACTGCACATGCTACACACTGTATCGTACCCGAGGGTATGTTGTTGAAGTCCGAGTTGCTGGTGATGTGGTGTATGATGAGGCTCTGGTGCGCGGAGACGCGGCGCGGCGTGGGCGAGGAGCACTGCACATGCTACACACTGTATCGTACCCGAGGGTATGTTGTTGAAGTCCGAGTTGCTGGTGATGTGGTGTATGATGAGGCTCTGGTGCGCGGAGACGCGGCGCGGCGTGGGCGAGGAGCACTGCACATGCTACACACTGTATCGTACCCGAGGGTATGTTGTTGAAGTCCGAGTTGCTGGTGATGTGGTGTATGATGAGGCTCTGGTGCGCGGAGAGCGCGGCGCGGCGTGGGCGAGGAGCACTGCACATGCTACACACTGTATCGTACCCGAGGGTATGTTGTTGAAGTCCGAGTTGCTGGTGATGTGGTGTATGATGAGGCTCTGGTGCGCGGAGACGCGGCGCGGCGTGGGCGAGGAGCACTGCACATGCTACACACTGTATCGTACCCGAGGGTATGTTGTTGAAGTCCGAGTTGCTGGTGATGTGGTGTATGATGAGGCTCTGGTGCGCGGAGACGCGGCGCGGCGTGGGCGAGGAGCACTGCACATGCTACACACTGTATCGTACCCGAGGGTATGTTGTTGAAGTCCGAGTTGCTGGTGATGTGGTGTATGATGAGGCTCTGGTGCGCGGAGACGCGGCGCGGCGTGGGCGAGGAGCACTGCACATGCTACACACTGTATCGTACCCGAGGGTATGTTGTTGAAGTCCGAGTTGCTGGTGATGTGGTGTATGATGAGGCTCTGGTGCGCGGAGACGCGGCGCGGCGTGGGCGAGGAGCACTGCACATGCTACACACTGTATCGTACCCGAGGGTATGTTGTTGAAGTCCGAGTTGCTGGTGATGTGGTGTATGATGAGGCTCTGGTGCGCGGAGACGCGGCGCGGCGTGGGCGAGGAGCACTGCACATGCTACACACTGTATCGTACCCGAGGGTATGTTGTTGAAGTCCGAGTTGCTGGTGATGTGGTGTATGATGAGGCTCTGGTGCGCGGAGACGCGGCGCGGCGTGGGCGAGGAGCACTGCAGCGCGGACAGCGGCGGCGGCGACGCGCGCGGCGGGCTCGCGTCCGACCACTCCTCCTCGCTCTCGCTGCCTGCAACCATAAACAACATTATTATCATGAGTCCATCAATGTTTAAATTGTCAAGGCCGAAGAAGTCTTACAGCGTGTTCACATCAGCGATTTTTTGGGCGATTTCATGGCGAGGCTCGCAGCTTGCACGTGCGCGCTGGCTGACCTGAACCTGCGCTGTAGAATGCGGCGCATGCGCTAAGCGGGTAGGTTGGATGAGGCTTAACCGCCGCGATATCGCAGCGCGCTCGTAGCGAGCTCAAGGCGATTATTTTATCGCAGAGATCGCGCACATGAACGCCACGAACTCGCTGCGATATCGCCCACAAAATCGCTAGTATAAACAGGTATATAGGTGGATTGCGTGAGAGAGGAAAACATCGTGAGGGAACCCGCACACCTACGAAGAAATCCTGAGGTTGTGTTGTCGACCAACCCACGCATGACCAGCGTGGTTGACTAAGGCTTTATCGCCCTAGTTTAGTGTCGGCCCGTATATGGGCTGATGAAGTTGATGATTATTATCAACATATCAAACATCGATAGGCATATTATCGTCAATATAGCCATTTATACGCCAGTGGTGGTAAAGCATTTGAACCGTGACCACACAACACGACGTGTCGGTCATGTGACAAGTACTGCAGCACGTGCCTCGTTGGTCTATTGGTAGCAAGTGCTGCGTTAGTACCAAGAGGTCCCCGGTTCGAGTCCGGGGTCGGGCCAAATTTGTGTGAGTTTTTCTGTAATGAAAATACTCAGCCCGGAGTTAGGAAGTTGGCGGTTGAACGCCCGTGCCTCGGAAAGCACGTTAAGCCGGTGGTCCTGCGCCCGATCTCTCATCGGTCATGTCGGATTGCCGTCTCACCGAATTATGAGAGTGAGGGAATAGAGAGTGCACTTGTGTTTGCGCGTACACTTGTGCATTATAATATGTCCTGCGCACTGGGCTGATCTCAATTGAGATCGGCCGCCATGGCTGAAATCGGTCGGACGCCTTATTAGGGTCGGTCCGTATATGGGCTGATGATCATAATGATGATGATCAGCATATCAAACATCGATAGGCATATTATCATCAACATATCGATTTATACGCCAGTGGTGAAAGAGCATTTGAACCGTGACCACACAACATGACGTGTCGGTCATGTGACAAGTACTTCAGCACGTGGTCCGTCACCGACCTGTCTGCGACGTGTTGGGCGAGGCGCGCCGCAGCGGGAAGAAGTACGGCGCGAACGTGTCGCGCACCCAGCGCCGGTACTGAAGCACGTGGTCCGTCACGCGCACCACGCGCCCCAGCACGCTGTGCGCGCCCAGCCCCGCCGGCCCGACCGCCTGCTGCAGGATTATGTAGCCGTAGTCGAACGCCTGGAAGGTAAGACACTTTTGTAGGAAGATCTAGCTATGGAACAATTTAGATAAGGCTACGGTAGACTGTGACTCTTAATCAAAGAATTAATAAAGTTAATTAACCACAAAAGTATAGAAAAAAAAACGTAAAACAAGACGTGGTTCATTAATTTGCAATCAATTAGGTCTGACGTCATCACTTTTTCACCCCGATTGATATTTTTTAAATAAATATTTTAATATTCACTGTATCGAAAGCTTAATTAAAATGAGTGTATTTGATGTCAGCCGAGACTTAACGAAACCATGCTGTTGACGTTGAATATTAAGGTGTCAAATGTGACGACATAACTCCACAGATGTTAGAATTTGACTGACTCGGTGGAACAGTGGCTAGTGACCCAGACTCACTGCCCTCGATTTCAAGAGTCGTGGGTTTGATTCACACTCGGAACAAATATTTGTGTGACGAACTCAGGTGTTTATTCCGTGTCTGGGTTATTTATTAAAGTACATTTGTGTATCCATTGTTGATTCTGATATCTGCAACACAAGTTACTAGCTACTTACCACGGGATCAAATCAATGTATGTAATGTGTAATATACATTTATTTATTTATTTATTTATTTATTTATATATGACACACCAACAATACATGCATAACATTACATCCATAAATCACTCATTATAACTAGGTTCTGATACATGCATCAGTTACAGGTGAGTACAACTTAATTACCGTAAGTTGATACTATCGTGTATAATTGAACTCGGACTGACCTGCTTGACCTGTATTGCGCCGTAGCTGGAGCGGCCGATGTCATTGCCTGGCGTGAGTGGGTCCTCTATGCATAGTAACGACGGCCTGTGACCATCGTTCATCTCCTGAGAACAAACAAAATTATCTATTAGGTTTTTTTTATAATGTACTAACAAGATAACCTCACTCCACCTGATGCTAAGCGGTAGTGAGATCCATATATGAGGTGGACAGGATTATTTAGAGACTCGACGTTTTTAGCTCTTTACATGGCTAGTTCGACTCCAAGAACAGTTCTTGGTTAAATTTTGAAGATTTAAGTCTACTATTTTATATGACTTTGTAACCATGACAGTTTTAAATGGCATTGAAATATATGGAAATATATAGCTAAATAAAGCATCCGTGTACCGTACAAAAACAAATCACCAATGCGTATTAATAAGTATAATGGTATCGACTAATCGCGCAAGAGACAAAATAGTTCTACTACCACTATTTATAACCTTCTTGTCTATACAAACTATTCATCATGTCCGACTCTGCTTTTAATAAATAAACCGATAACTAACTTCATAACAACAGTAAGTACACTATTTGTATGAATGGTCGAATCGTGTTACGATTGAGTACATCTCCTAAAGGCAAGATTGTTTCAATCTCTCGTACTGATAAGTTATCATTTAAGGTCACATCCGAGCCGCGTTTAAAAGGTCGCAATGGCAATTTAACACGACGCTTAATACTTTGTACAACAATAATACACATGTAAACACGAATATCTTGTCAATTAAACTTAAAACGAAATAAATGGCATTGTCCTCCGTATCAACACTGTCAGTCAGTGTAAAGATCAAGCCATTTACGTTTTTTTAAACTGGAGTCGTAACACTTTAATTTAAGGTTTCGCCATGCTCCTTTATTCTTTGAGATATGCTTGTTTGAGGCGTGTCGTCGTCTATATTAAACTGATATGTGCAAGTTGTCAACATGACCAGTTTCTTGGTCACTCTACTAATGAGGACAGTTTTATCTAGAGGTTGGTGGATGACTTACCTTCTGTATCACAAGACTTCGACACATAGTCGCTTCAAATACCCTAATAGACTGTCAACAACTCACTATGTATATAATGGAAGGTGGATTCACTTTCTGTGCCTCTTCCTTGGATACTTATGGAATCTTTCAAGTAAGTGAGTCTTGCAACAGATAACAAGTCATTCTCTACCAAATGAAAAGAGACACATAAAAGACATTAGGAAACTGACCATCTGTATATCATCCTTGGAGACATATGGATCCATTCAAATTATCTTTTCAGTCTCGTAACAGATAGCAAGTCACTCTCTACCAAATAGGAAAATACACATAAAAGACATTAGGAAACTGACCATCTGTATATCATCCTTGGAGACATATGGATCCAATCAAATTACCTTTTAAGTCTCGTAACAGATAGCAAGTCACTCTCTACCAAATAGGAAAATACACATAAAAGACATTAGGAAACTGACCATCTGTATATCATCCTTGGAGACATATGGATCCATTCAAATTACCTTTTAAGTCTCGTAACAGATAGCAAGTCACTCTCTACCAGTAAAATACACATAAAAGACATTGGGAAACTGACCTTCTGAATATCAACCTTGGAGACATATGGATCCATTCAAATTATCTTTTCAGATAACAAGACACTCTGTACCAAATAGGAAGAGACACATTGCAGACATAAGAAAACTGACCTTCTGTATATCATCCTTGGAGACATAGGCACCACCATTCTTGACCCGAATCGCCGTCTTGACATAATTAAACTTCCGGCCGTAGAGCTCGAAGAACTCAATCAGCAGCACTCCCAAGTTGTGAGGAGTGCGCAGCCGTTCAGGCCGAGGGTGCAGCTGCAGGAAGCTTATGCACATCAGGATCAGCGAGTAGGAGGAGATGCCGCCGGTGAACACCTCGTTCAGGTCGCGCTGCAGAAGGAACTGCTTCAGGACCATCACTAAGCGGGAGAGCACTGGGTACTTGTCCTGGAAGTGGTAAGTGGAACTTGACGAGGGCGTTACTTGAATATAAATTGGGAAAGATGATAGAAGGATGTTGTAGTTGATTTTACTATAATAAAGACGTACTATAGTAAAGTTGAAATTGATAAAATAATGGATGGATTGCGTGAGAGATGATATGGGAGTAAAAGGAGTAGACACAGAGATGACGAATGATAGACCCGAGTGGAAGAAATACACATGTTGCGCCGACCCCACTTAGCGTGGGACAAGGGCAGGAGAATGATGATGATTATAGTAGCTTGTTTTTCTAATATAACAACAGCATCCTACTATCATAATAAATTTGTCGATCCTTATACTTTGGGAGAAAATGCCCTATAAAGACCGAGAGATCCTTAGTAGGAACATTGTTTTGAAGTAATTTGTCCAGAAATTATTTATCAGCGAATACAATGTCTAAGATTCACAAATCTACTTTTGCGGGATATGGGCGCATTTTACTATCAGGCTACGTTAAGAGGTCGCTGGGTCATACAAAATATTGTATGTGAACCCCACTACGCATCCAGGTACGTTATCCCGCGTAACGTTTGCCCTAAAACTATTTTGCATTACTGATAAGAGGTAGATCAAGGTAGTAAACATTTCAACATCAACCATAGCACAAACTCTTTGATTCCATCTATCTGTCTAACCGAATACTGACCTTAAACTGCTTGATAAGCTCGGCACTCTTGACCCCACTGCTCATATTGAACGATATGTCCACCTGGGAAAAAGACCTCGTTAGTACATCGCCCTTACATAACACTTATCACCAAGTCGGTATCGCGGGAGCTGTAAAAAGTTCATCAATATTTATTGCGCATTTGCAGCGGTTTTTGCGTATCAACATTATTAGTATGGATAATGGTGTCGATTTCAATTTGACTTTTAATTTGAAAATTTGCATTTGTTTTACGAAAATAATTGCTGTTTTTTTTTTTCATCAAATTAGAAACAAAAGCTACTTGAAGAAAATATTGACGCAAATGCCAGATAACACCGTATGTTATTTAATTTCTCTAAATTTCGAAGTAAATCTAAAGAAGTCACCTTCACCGACGGACCAAAGGGTAAATGGGAATTTTCCACCTTTCCCACTGGGAAAAGCTATTTCCCATAAAAAAAATGCATTTCTAGCACGATACAAATGTGCGTACATCGTTTAATGCGCTCTAAATTTTCTACGATATTAGCTATCCGCAAAGTCTCATTTGGTCCTTCGAGCCGGATACAGACTTTTTCTTTTTTCTATGTATGTGACGCCATCTCACCTTGACGTCCGAGTATTTGTCGGTCATCTTGACGATGGGCACGGTGGCCTTCTCAAGCACCTTGATGCTCTCCTTCTCAGCGATGTCTTGCACCACCAGCTCCCGCTCCAGAGTCCATAGCGGCAGCTTCTCCCATTGACCTGGAACAGGATACATGATCCTTAGCACTCCTGTTGTTAATTCATTTCGTTCTCTTACTGAGTATGCCGGCTATTGAAAACATCGTATCAATCCGAAACTACGTGTGAACGGGTAAACGAAACCACGATCTCTGGTCAATCGCAACCCTAATACCGTAACCCGCGCAGTTAATCCTTAAACAGATATCCCTTTTACCCTTCAAGTCACAGATGGTGTCTTCAAAGACATTGTTAATTTTGACATTAAAAGTGAGTAACAGATACGTAATACATCGAGAAGAAACAGGGAAAACTGATAAGGCGAGATCGATATGACCAGGATCAGAAAAACTGACAGCTGTCCATCACACATGCATCGCATTGATGCACGCAATCATTGAATGAGTCAGATGATTGTCCACAAACAGGTCATTGATATCAATAGACGTGAACTAACGAGCCGCCCGATTGGGTGTACGAGTGTGCATGATGAATGAATGAGTGAATGAATTTATCATCTATTAGCATACTAAAAATAAAACTGTTTAGTGTTTGCTTATTGGTGCATGTTACAATGATATTGACTATAATACATCAGGGTAACGTTTCTTATGAAAACAATCAAATGAGTGTCAAAAGATCTTTTTGCATGTAATTCACCCCGAGTTAGGCCTTTATTTGCTCCTTTGGGTTAAAAAAAAAACAAAATCTTAGTTCATGCTCATGGTTTAATCTATTATTACACAAAATATTATCATAATCGGTCCAGCACTTCCAGAGTTCTCTACCCTATTCATTAACATTTCGCGCGATCAACACAAGCCACCACTCCAGCCTTACGCGACAATGCAGAAAATGCAATAGACAACGTATTATAGTGTCCGGTTTTAGCCTGCCGTTTATAAATAGCTGCAGCGTGCGAGGTGCAGGCGGCCTCGGCGCGGGCGCATGTCACTACTGCAGTGATACGCGATTAGGCTGGACGGCGATAGTTGCTGTGGGGTGATAGCCGACTGATCAAGCATAGGTCCTTTTTACAATGGCGACTGTTAGTGTGCACGGTTAATAAGAAGAATGCGTGACTGTCCGAGTGATTGCACAACGCGATAGCGCTACCAAATCGAAAGACGAAAGATCGCCCAAAACTATCGCTGGTGTACTATCGCTTGTTAGCAAGCATTACTTGTGATCCATAGTAATACATACATAAAATCACGCCTTTTTCCCAGAGGGGTAGGCAGAGATCACTTCCTGCCATGTGCTACGGTCCTGGCACACCAATTTCGCTTCATTCCCATTCATCAACCTCTTCATGCACGCTCGTCGATTACGGGTACTTTTGATTTGACCTTTCTTTAGGATTTGACCTATTTGGTCATGAAAGCTTGCTACTAACCAAGTGCTAAGCTACGTCAGTTTAGCTTAGCTCGCATTGCTGTCGCAGTTTTAAATACTTGTGTGTCTTTACCACCCCGTATTAAACTGAAAGAGGTTTATAAGCCCGCGAAGTTAAGTATGTTTTAAGCTATTGCATAGCTTTTATCGCGGGCTTTGAGCGCGGCGACCGAACCAAGAAATTCCGTAACGAAAAAAACCTCGTCTCGTCATTGTCTAACGTCGTTTCAGTTCGGTTTGTGTGCGTGCGGTTAGACGTATTGTACGACTCTACGAAACTCGCACGAATCGAGACTAGCTGCTCCGAAATCGGACGATGCTATGCAATAGCTATACCGCGGCAGTCCCCGAGTGCCACACGTCTTTTTTTTTCATAAATTGTCTCGAATCTACGATACATTAGTTTATTACAGTATCCATGAGAGTTTCAACACCTATCAACGGTCTTTTTATAACTCGCCGTAATATCTAACATAGTATAGCATCGAATGTTAGCTCATTCATGACCGGGTCACGCGGCGCTATGACGCGGTTATCCTGTGCAGAACTTCCCGAGCCATTGCGGATATCCTACATCTATTACAATGTACAGCGATCGCCGTACAACACTTTGGAATGTATACCGTCCTTATGTCGGGGGGGTAAGAGTTATTATTGAACTGTCTCTGTTGACTGTAAGATTCGTTAGGATCTGCCTACGAATGCGTGAAGTATTTCATAAAAAAGCTTTTAAACAAGTCTAGTATTAAATGTTTATTTGTTTGTTAATTACGATTATGCTATTTTATAAAGAGTATGTACGTATATTTATATCAAACTAACAATTTACCGGATAAAAGTGAAGAAACAGAGTTAACGTTCTTGTGCGACAGATTATTTTTTTCTGATTTGGTTAATAACTACATAATATTATAGAGGTGAAAAGTTTGTTTGTTTGACCGCGCTAATCTCAGGAACTACTGGTTCGAAATGAAATATTATTTTTTTTCTGGATAGACCATTTATCGAGGAAGGCTTTAGGCTATAATAAGACCACGCAGCGACCAATAGGAGTAAAGAAAAAATGGAAAATGTGTAAAAAACGGTGTCAAAAATCCAAAACTAGTGATTTTAAATTATTTTGGTACACAGATAACCTAGAGACTACTACTAGAGATATTTATAGGTACGGACAGAAACAACTGTAGTTCAAAAAAGATCTTAATTTAGATTAGTATCTGGGAACAGTCAAAAACCATATCTGCAATCGACCTATCTGGAGATAGCATTCATTCCCCAGCTTCAACTCGGTCGCATACGATCCGAGCGATATGAATTACTAAAAATATTTGTTACCACCGGGAACAGAGGTCATTGAACTGTCTCCACAAGTCGTCATTGCGAAAAAAGCAACGACCCAAGTCTGCTGCCTAATCAGAGCCGTGCCTAGGCATTGGTGCCAAAATGGATCGTGATAATATGACGACAAGCGTCGATGGCCGAGTGGTTAAGGTCGTTGCTTGCCATGCGAGAGATCGCCAGTTCAAACCCCGCCAAGTACCAATGTGTTTTTCAAATTTGAAATTCTTATGTGCCATCATTCGACGCTTTAAAGGTGAAGGAAAACATCGGAGGGAACCTGCACGCCTACGAAGAAATTCTAAGGTTGTGTAGTCGACCAACCCGCACTTGGCCAGGGTGGTCGACTAAGGCCTTATCGCCCTAGTTTAGGGTAGACCCGTACCCCAGCAGTGGGGACGTATATGGGCTGATGATGAATATGACGACACTTTACAGATAATCGAAACACAGGATGGATTATTAGGTACCGGCCAAGTGCGAGTCGCCCGAAGGGTTTCGTACCAATTATGTAAAAAAAAAAACACGTTTATTGTATGAGGATAATAGAACCCCCTTAATATTTTATCTTTTCTAAATTGTTAGTGTATGTTGTTATAGCGTCAACGGAAAAACATGATTTGTGAAAGCTCTCTAGCTATCACGGTTTATGAGATACAGCTTGGAGACAGACAGACGGACAGACAGACGGACGGAGGCTTAGTACTAGGGTCCCGTTTAAACCCCCCTTTGGGTTTAGCGTAGCCCCAAACAGCAAACAGGAAAAGTATGTACACCATATTTACTTTTCCTGTTTGCTGTGTGTTTGTATATTGTCGTCACCCATATCCAATTAATCAAGTTCGATTTACTTTAAAGATCTTGCGTTACATTCCAGTCTGGTTTTTCAAAGTGAATCATTTAAAGGGAAAACCCGCGCCTAAGGTACTTTACATCATTAATTTATTAGAACCTAATCTAATCTATGTCAGTAGACAATAACAATTTATTTATTTACAACATGTCGATCTCATTACTGGCAGACAATTATACTTATTTTGAGAGTCCATATAATCTTTACGAATATTATTATGCGAAGCGCTTTCACGCCGAAACTACCGAACCGATTTAAATAAAATTTGATACACAGATGGTTTCAAGCCTGAGAATGAACATATAGTATTTTTAACCGACTCCGCTATAAGAGAGCAATGTTTTACGCGATTAACTTCACACAAGCGGAAAGCTAGTCCCAAATGAACAGAATAAAAATCAAAAGTAAGTACAAGAGATACCATCACGGATTGCAAAGTCCAAAAAAATGGACAACGGTGTATTCGGCAAAAGCGAGCATTGAACCCGGCGGCGAACGCTAGAGCCCACTGAACCAAATCTAGATATTATCACCGACACGTCACGGCCTTGGCGATACGGTGTCGGTAAACAACCACGTTGCCGGGGACGTTAGGCGACATACACACTCTACAGTCTACACTTACACACTCTACAATCTACATGACTACATGACATGTTTTTTTTTTTTATATAAAAGAACTAGTGACCCGCCCTCGCTTCGCTTAGGGTATATTATACATAAAAACCTTCCACTTAAATCCCTTTCTATTAAACTGCAACAAAATCCGATGTGTAGTTTTAAAGATTTAAGCATACATATCGACAGACAGACGCGAAGCAAAGTTGCTACTGATAGCAGTCCGATCTCACTCCACCTGATGATAAGCGGTATTGAGATCCAGATACGAGGACATTCTTAATTTTCAGATTCCGTATAGTATGGGAAAAGTGAAGTTTTGTACCTACATCGGCACGTGCCGGGCCGAATTGATTCTCGTATGAGTAAGTGCCAGGTCGATTTTAGAATTTCCTGTTACCGGTATTCCAAGACTGTTACAGTCTGTCTGATATCAAAAATCTCTTCTGTTTTGTCATGTAGAAGGTCTGTTTTCGTCCTTTTTAATACAGCCACGTGCAATTTTGATTGACTCAATACTCAATAATTTATTGCTTCTATAAGTGTTTACAAGGTGTTGGGGTAGTAATTATAGATACATTATAGACCCTGCTAGGGCACTGCAAATGAAATTGAATTGTCCCACAAAGTATGGGACAATTGAAATGTCAAATCAAAATATATCCTCTTAGACCTTTCTTTAAAAAAGAGACAGAGTGAGTTACTCTGAGAATAAGGACCCGATGAGAAGCAACCATATTTTTTTTATCTAAATGAATAACAACCGTTAATGTATTGTAAAGGATAGAAGATGCTTTGAAAGGCTTGTGGCACGTGCTTCTCCAAGGTCAAAGGCGGTAAATTAGCATAGGTTACTAATTTCGTCAATAAGACAAGGAAAGGTTAAATAAAATTTTTACAAAAATAAATGTGAAAGATTACCACGTAATACCATCACAGGATTAGATAAGATACCGACATGAATTAAGTGCTCAGACAGCAATAAATATTTGAATCAGTACAGTTACCAAATGTGTCCCGGGCTTTATACAGCCCCGCTCCTAAACATAGCGAAAGTGTAGGACATTCAAATTGGTCCGTGTCCTTTCAATCTAGATTTTTGTCGGATCGTGGCGCAATAATAAAGAATGTAGGTGACATTCAGCCGGCGAGAAAACTTCGGTGGGTTTGGTCAATTTATGTATTTTAAAAATGTCTGACTATCTTGAATGTTACCACATTCATAAAGGTCATTAAACATTTTGTATGACGTTATTTGAATATTGTGGTTCACTTTCGTTTATATTGATGTTGTAGAAACTAAACAAGTTTTTGGCCATGGCGGCCGATCTCAATTGGAACAGCTAAGTGCGTAGGACATATTATATAGTGCACAATGCGCAAACACATGTGCACTTACACGTGAACAGAGGTTCACGTGCAATCCGACATAACCGATAAGAGATCGGGCGCAGGATCACCAGCTTAGGCGTCGTGCAACTGCCATCTTCCTTACTCCGGGCTGAATTTTTATTTATTTTCTTTACAGAAAAATCTCACACAAATTTTGTCACAACCCGGACTCGAACCGGGGACCTCTCACTTAGATACATGTCTCAGATGATATAAAATATACATACATGTCTTGTATATACTATACCAAGACTAAAGAGTAATTGAGCCAAATATAGAGATACCGTATCGCAAGGATGTTCAATCTATTAGATCAGAAATAGCAACCACGCCCCCAAATTGTATGACGCATCATTTGATACTTGAAATAGGCATTCATCATTACTAACCATATGTGTAGTTTTATTGAAATTTATAGTCACAGCTCCCGAATTATTAAATAACCATTAAAATTACAGCTTTCACTGTCAGATAGACGTAAAGCTTCAGCATTCAAGTCGAAATTCTTGACTCAATGTGGCCTAGAATAAATAGTACCCAGGCACAAGGAATTGGGGCGCCACGACCGATATTCCGTATTTAGGGCGGCCAGCGAGAATGAATAAGTAATACGATAGATGCGGATAACAGCTGTTTCTGGGTAAAACTTACCATAATCTTCACTTACACTACGACCCGAAAATGAGGATAGTTCGTTGCAAAATATTATGGGAAAGTTTTAGTTTCAGTTTTGGCACCAGTTGGCAGCACTTTGGTAGTGCATTTTTTTGCACAGATGCATCATATTGCCTCCTCTTCGATTGTTATTGGTAATTAAGATAACATATAACCTATCCAGTGTATCATCATCAGTTAACATAGCCAGGCCCTATGGTCAGAAAACTTTAGCTCGGGAACGCTCATTTTCAGCTGATGAGATGTCATATTAGGTACTTCCCCGGGCCAGACTCACACACACTCCAAGTACCAAACCTGGACAAGTGGTAGGATTTCAAATCAGTCGAGCCACTAACCCTTTATAGGGCACTGTCACTATGGCACTATATTTCGAACCTTATTGTACTAAAATAAGGTCCAAAAGACAAGTGCTTAAGCTACTTACCACGGGATCAGATCAATGTATGTGATGTTGTGTAATATTTATTAAAAAATGCCAACATTTTGTGCTCGGTTGAGTGTTAATCCGTTAAGCACGTTAAGCCGGTGGTTCTGCGCCCAAACCATCATCGATCATGTCGGATTGCCGTCTCACAAAACTATGAGTGTAAAGGAACAGAGAGTCCACTTCCTGCACACTTCGAGATCATCCGCCATGGCCAAAATCGATCGAACCGTATATAATTTTTTTTTTGTTAACCCGCCAGTCCACTCACCGATGACAACGAGGTCGATGTCGCTGGTAGGCAAGTAGAGGCCGGTGCGAAACGAGCCAAACACCTCGACGCGCGCCTGCGGCCACAGGGCTAAGATGGCTCCCCTGATGCGGTTCACCACAGTGGACCGTACCAGGTGCTCCGTCTCCGTTGGCGACATGTACATGTAGAAGTGCTCGATCTCCTCGTGTAAGCTGTGGACAATACAAAAGTCACTGTCAAAACATGATGACACTTTGAGGACACAGGATCTCACCATCATTAATCAGTTAAAAACAAGAAACAGTGATGTGGTGTCATTTTATAATGGCTCTACAAGTTAGAAACAAGAGGAAGCGGTTATGTGGTGTCAATTTGTAATTGCGGTCTTTGCGGAAGTCATCTGCCAGGACACGATTTGCCATGGGCCGGAAGTCCTTGAACAGACTTCGTACTCAAGTTACTCGAAGCAAGAAAGTTCGGGTCAGGGTTAGATTTGGATTCACCGATGCAATAAATCTGGACTGCGAAGCGAAGGCGCATATCCAGCAAGATGCTGACTGAGTGACTTAATGGGTGCTTGTAGGGGTGAAAGCCATTCTGGCGGGCGACTCATGCCAACTTAAGTATTTCTACCGTGTCGCGCGATCCGTTTGTTCTAACGTAGGCATCGCCACCGCTTGCGTCTAGTTTGCTGCCTTATATGGCTCTAGCCACCATATATGGCCATCATAATTGGTTTACTTTAGGTCCAAAATTAACGCACTATTACAACATTGCATGAATATTTAAATCATGAAAGCCAGACAGTATGAAAGAAGGAAACACGAAATCTTCAAACGGAAATCTCGGAGTATTGGCTCATGTATGTGCTATAAATCATGCACAAGTTTTACATCCATCATTCCATTTGTTATTGTACAGTGTCCTTGAACATTAAAGGTTTCCTGGTACTATTTCAAGCAGTGTCGGGATAATATTAGAAACCTATGAATCATAGCAGATGGACATTTATCGATCAGACTGTGTCCTTGCAGGAGAGTCGTTAGCACTTTTACGTGCAATAAACTATAAATACGAGCATAAATCTACTGACACAATGTGGCACAACTTACTAAGAATCCTCAGTAGAATAACCTAACAATATGTATTAATTATTATCATAAACGCGAGAGTAACTTCCACATTGTAACTTTTGAAAGTAGGCCTTCAGGGTGAAAGCGACAGGCTTAATCGGTTCTATTGTGTCTATCGACCTCATACGTGGACCTTACGGCTGGTTATCATCAGGTGGATTGAGATCATCCTGAATGTAATATACGAAAAAATAACTCGACAAAAAAAGTATTTTTATAGGCATTTCAGATGCAATCACAAATCGTGGAAACAGGAATAGCAGCGGTTCGGAATGTCAATTCTACCGAGAAGACTCCAGCAAGAAATTCTGTGGGTCTCCTTCTCTTTGTCTGTCTGTTTGTTGAGCTTTCACTCCAAAACTATCGACATGAAAAAGGAAAGGCATTATAAGGATACCTTTAACCCATACACCATAATTTGATCCACATTCACTTGGCATCAGGTCCAAAACCAATGAAAAATTCCAACATGCTGTCGGGTACAGCTTGAGTACAGTTTGAGGGTTAACTATCCTATAAGAGATTAATCGCCAACTTCACCGGAAAGCTTGTTTCGTTATATTCTTTTAAATTTTGCACCTAAACGTATAAAAATTCCAATGTACACAAAAACACTTAATGTCAAATGGAATTCCACGCGAGCGGAAGCCAAGCATTATTATGCCTACAGCCAGTTACATTACGCATATCCAAGGTCAAGTCAGAGTCGCCTCACTGTCTTAGCAACGTGGTAACTCGACGATACGACGATGCGTCACACAGTAAGTCAGTACGTATGTTTACGCGGCGACTGCGTACCGTCAACAACTATTATGCAATATTTAGGCCCTGTACCGTTGCACAAACTTATAGATTGGACTGAATGTGAATCGAAGGTGAATATGTAACATTTAGGCTTCCTTATTTCTGTAGATTCCTCACTAATATGATATATCCAAAGTAACTCCGTCTGTTTGCCTGTTGAGCTTTTACACCAAAAATACTAAACCGATTTGAATGAAATTGGGTACTAATTGGATGGAATTTGGTACAGATAATTTACTAGAGAAAGCGCATAGACTACTTTGAATTGAGCTTAACTACTCAATAAACGATTCCACGCGGATGAAAAGCCATCAAAAATAGGACTAACTTAATCAAAATGCGTCAATACTTAAAATACATTCACATTCACTTGAAATGCTCACAAACTCCAAAAAAGTACTAGAAATATATAAGAACGAGCATGTCGCCGTCCTCAAAGGGACCATTGTAAACCACTTTGACAATCCCAGCTAGACGCTAGCCCAGCCAGACGACCTCGATTTGAAAGCGGCGTACGCGCACCGAGAAAACTAGGCTCCGAAACGGCTACCGAGTCTAATACGAAAAAAATCTTAATTATGTCCGTTTGTTGAGTTATTATCACGCCCGCGGTTATAATTCAATTTGATACACTTAGTTCATATTAATTTAATGAGGAAAAACAGTCGTAACGCCTCTGCCTGCCGCCCCAACCAATCATATTTTAATTACTTTTTGTAGGATAATAGGATAATATTGGCTTTATGTACTCAATAAATCTTCTTGATATTTCGCCGTTTAAGAGTATGGAAGACATAGGATACCTTGCGTCCCAAAATAAAAATGTATTCGTAAAAAACCGGAGTTTTACAAAATACAGATCCAGATAATTATCTAAAAACGAGTACACACATCGTTGTCAATCAACAGCGCGTAAACTTAAATGAAAATTAAACACAGATGAAAAAGGAAAGATATTGTGAGAAAATTAAGGATAACTAAGTTGACGATACTTTTCACTCTATGCCTAAACATAATATGATTGTATTTATTAACAAAAATGTGCAACTCATCTTGTAACATCTCATTGTATTTGGGACACATCCGAACTATGGGGATATAGCAAAAAGTATTGTTCTTGTAAGTTTGTAGTGTAAAAAGCTTCTGACTATTTCGCAAAAATGAAACGTGTGTTAAAATTAACCAAACCAAAGGTTTTGCTTACAGTTGGCGCTATTACGTACAAGACACTAGATGGCGCTGAGTGAATTTTAAATCGCGCGAAAAATAAGCTATTGCCGTGAGAATTTATCTCGGACAAAATCGTAGGCGATTGCTAGTCGAAATAAAAAGCGTCGATGGCCGAGTGGTTAAGGTCGTTGCTTGCCATGCGAGAGGTCGCCAGTTCAAACCCCGCCAGGTACCAATGTGTTTTTCAAATTTGAAATTCATATGTACCATCATTCGACGCTTTAACGGTGAAGGAAAACATCGAGAGGAAACCAGCACACCTGAGAAATTTTTCAACGGTGTGTGAAGCCATGTCAGAGGCCTACGGACGGTTTAAGAACTCTTGACGGGTTATTCCGTATTCATCCTATGTGATCTCATCCGACGTGAAACTTTTTCCTTACTCATCCTAATTTCGTTCCTTAATCATCCCAAAGCAAATATTTCAATTTTTAGTTCCTTATTCATCCCAAAATGATTCCTAGCTCATCCTATAACAAAACATTTTAAAAATAAGAATATTTTGTACGGTCGGAATAAAAGTTTAAAATTTAATTTAGTCGTTTTGTCAAATAAAACTGCAAAAAGTCTGATAAAATAATATATTTATATATAAATGTTGTATAAAACAGTTAGGTATGTTTATTTTTTAAAATTAAGAATAATATATAACATATTTTTTATATGATTAACAAAGCAATATTTTTAAATTTTGACAAACAAGACTCAATCAACTTTGATTTAAAAAACATCGTCTTCCATATGTAAACTGTATGATTTTTAAATACAACTTGAAAAAAATACAACTTCATTCAACAATTCAACTTCAATTCAACTTCAACAACAAACTCATTATTAGATGTAAATGAAACCGTTACTATTATTTTCTTTAATAGCACGTGCAAGTTTGGCTTTCGGTTTTAAGTATATTTTATTGAATATTATGTTATTTTCTTGTTTTAACATACAGATTTCTTTTTATTTATAATAATAGTACATATTTATATCCAAAACCTATAAATAGTTCATTTCTGAAAATGTTTTGACTTTTGATTTTGCTAACCATACTTTTTATTGGAATATTCACCTAGTGATGAGAAAAGACTGCATTAGTGTTGTGTCAAGACAAAATCTAATGGGATGAGCTAGGAATACTATTTTAGGATGAGTAAGGAAATCGGATGAGTTCACATAGGATGAATACGGAATAACCCCTCTTGACACCAGGTTGTTCATCAACCATACGATAAGAAGAAGAGTCGAAATATACAATGAACATTTGAATACAAAACACCGATCGCTATTTCAGACATTTTGACTACTGAATGACGACACCAAACACAAGACGGCACCTATCGTCAAATATGTGTACTAACTTTTGTCTAGACCGAGCCGCCTACGTCATTCCCAGAATTTAGGCGCGTTGATTTATGTAGTACCTACTATGAATAATTCGTATGTTGACTTTACATTATGTACCTACTAGCTTTTGAACGTGACGTCATTCACGTGAATCGTATATCGTGTAAAACATTGTCCTCTTTTAGCGCTGATTGGCTAAAACTTGTTGTCCCATCCCGACATTCAAACTGTATGTTGTATAACAATTTGCCTTTCTTCATCTTGCTAGGTTTAGAAGTTAAGCCTTAGGGGTGAGAGCCGTCCGCTCCCCCGCAATTCCGGTGGTGATGACGAGCTCTTCTAGCCATCATCGTATGTCAGTTAGAAAAAAAAAAGAAGTTACGCCGTCAAAAGGTTACTGACACACCGGCTAACTTTTACGTTGATAATATTAATACGTATTATCATAAAAGCTCATGTGGATAAAATTAACTAGGTTAGAATTTATTTTTCAGACAGTTGCGTGTTATGTACCTGTGACGGGGGTAGTCGTCAACATGTATCCTGGGACTCTGTTTCAATTAACCGATTTCGAAAAAAGAGAGAGGACAATTTTCTTGTCATGTTTTTAACCATTGAGGAATTTCTCATGATGACCAAGTGTATTTTTATGTTTCTTATTCGAGTTCTTTTATTGTGTGTGAGAAAGGGCTGCAACAGCCCTTTAGCATATAAGTAAATATTCTAAATATCTATACAACAAAATAAAATTAAAGTCCGTTTGTTTAATATTAAAATAACGACTTACTAAATGGGTATGAATCTATATCGAGTACCAATAACAAAACACAGCTAAAAAATGTCTGTCTTATCTGTTTGTTCCCGATATTCTCCTAAACGGCTGGACCAATTTCGACGGGCCTTTCACTAATACATAGCCAATTTTACAAAACATTTTGATTTCCACATTTCCACGCGAACGAAGTCATGGGCAGCCGCTAGTTCTAAATAAGTAAGTCAGTTCAATAACAAAAATTCATATAACTAGCCCTGCCTCCGATCTCTATTCGCTCATTACTAGTTCTCAAGGCTAATCACAACTGAGACAGCCGTTACGGAAGTCGATTAAGAGAAAATTATACAGACATTTAAAGACAACTAAGTTCCTTGTTAATAATAAGTGGTATGGTAACTCCATCGCTGGTTTACCAATCCCTGTGATAACAGTAGCGCTACCATGAGTTTAAAACTTACGCACTCGATATCGCCTACGTAAATATGTCTATGAAAAACTTGTACAGAGCCGCTGGTGGTTACGCGAAGAACTAAAATGGGCCGTATGAAAAAAACAACTCGATAGGTTTTTAACGTACGTAAGTTTTCGATAGCCAACTCATGGTAGGCCCCTCAGTAGTTGCCGCAAGACTACTCCAATTGGCCAGATCAATTTATTGGCTTAAGAAAGATAACTGCGCAGATTTTGTCACGATTTTTAGTTTTAACAGTAAACTGGTAAAAATTTTTTTATATCAAATCTTTTTACAGTTAATAAGAACCGTCGTAAAGATAGAGTAAAGCGTTCGCCCAGGGCAATCCATACACGAGAGGATGCAAAAGTAATCTTTATTATTGAGCATTATATGAGTTATTTCGACTAAGACTTGGAACCTAAATACGACACTAGAGGAAATTAACTATTACAATTACATTCAAAATGAGTGAATAAAACAACTTTAGCTAATTAATCTTCCGCAGACTCTAAGGGGATTAGATGAGTGATAGTATGTATGGATGAGTAGATTAACCGTTGATTCGCAGTTGTGGCACAACGCGAATTGGGCACAAGCCAACTTGACCTTGGGAGGGTCAATGAACTCCGTTAACTCCTCGTTATGTCACTGCGAAAGTAAATCTAACACCATCGGTTTTGTCGCCATAAACTCGATTAGTATCAAAAGAGAGGTAAAAGATGGGTTGCCATACTTGTCTTGCTTATCAGAAGTATTTTATCTAGCGGACTTGGTTGAGTATGCGAAACTGCGGTCACTAGATCAATATTAGCCCGTTCATTGTCTGAGAAGTAGACACTATAGATTGTTAATTTTTTTCCTAACTGACTTCGATAATGACTTGGAGTAATCTTGACATTAACACTGTACTTGCGGCAGAGCGAACGAATTTCCGCCCTAAAGACACTATTTAATTTTTTACAGTCTAAGAGTGATTCCTAAGTATAGTCCCAAATGAAAATCTCGACATCACTTCTCAATGAGTATGAACTGAGAATAAGGATACTCATTCGTACTCTCATATGAGTAAGAGTTTTGAAACGCGACAACAAATTGGAGGTGTGGCTGCCACATACATAAATATAGTATCATTCAAAATCACATAATACAGAGCTGATGTGGAGATAAGAAAAATATCAAAAATATCTTAGAATATCACAGATTAGTTCAAATTTCTGTGATAAATAAAATGATATGCTATCCTGCATTTGTATCTAGGTAGGTAATAAGGCAGTGAAGCATGGCCAGTACTTGAGCGGCACAAGCAGGAACTGCGGGTCACGGAGATGAAGATGCTGCGCTGGATGTCGGGAGTTACGCGAGCAGATCGCGTAAAGAACTCCCGTATTCGCGGCAGCCTTCATGTCCGAGACATCGCTGATAAACTACAAGAGTGCCTACGTTGGCACGGTCATGTTTTACGGAAACCGGCAAACTACGTAGGGAACAAGTGTCTAGCTATGTCGCTACCGCCAGGTCCCGGCAGAAGGGGAAGGCCCAAGAAGGCCTGGCTTGACGTCGTAGTGGATGACATGCGTGCCAACAAACTCTCCGTGAAGGATGCCGAAGACCGTGCGAAGTGGAGAGATAGAAGTAGGAAAGCGGACCCCGGGTTCCGCAAGGATGCAACCGGGAAAACGCGGAGATGATGATGATGATGATGTATCTAGGTAGGTAAAAAAGCGTCGAAAGTAGAGTGGTTAAGGTCGTTGCTTGCCATGCGAGAGGTCGCCAGTTCAAATCCCGCCAGGTACCAATGTGTTTTTCAAATTTGAAATTCATATGTACCATCATTCGACGCTTTAACGGTGAAGGAAAAAATCGTGAGGAAACCAGCACACCTGAGAAATTTTTCAACGGTGTGTGAAGCCATGGGGTCTCATCCCATACATTGAAAATCATATTCCCAAAAACTACAACAGATGGCGACACGAGTATTCATTTGTTGATGATGATTATGCAAATCCCAGAAAACGATAAATCCAACCATTAAAAATATATAAGCTAGTATTTAAAAATATGATAATACATAACCAAATAAATTAAAACCCTTTTAGATGAATATTTTCATAAATTTAAATTTGCAATAATATTTGTAGTTTTCGTGAGTGCTAATCTGGTAGAACGCCATCTAGTTCAAAAAATGACTACAGTCCGTCATCAACTAGATGGCGTTGTTCGCGTATATTTTATATTGGATAAATTATAATTCTAGATTATTTAATTTCTTTTGTTAAAACAAGAAAATAATATGACACGAATATAAGAGTTACTTAACTATCAACTACAAGAATGATTAATCTATTCCTTAGATTAATATTTGGTAACATTTCTCCGAATTGTAGTAATAAATATTCCCTAACGCAACAAAAACGATTCAACTATCTAGTTTAAAAATTGGAAAAAAATCGCATTCTTGACCCCGCCTGAACAGGGTCCCCGTTTAAATAGAAATTAGATGTTTAAATTTACATAGAGCTTTGAATAGCACTAAAACAACAAATAAAAATATTCAACTATAAATAATTGGTCATAAATTTTTTAAAAATATTTTTCGAGTTTTTGCTTCAAAAATATATTTCAAATAAAATAAATATCAAATAACATCACTTTCATTGTGTTCATTCAGTGGTAAGTAGTCGTATCACAAATCACAAATAAACTTAAAAATACGTATATAAATAGCACACCAAACACGACGCAAACAACGATGTTCCATTAAACAAATATTTGACCCGAGTGGGAATCGAACCCACGAGTCCCACGACTCTTGACGCATGAGACAGGGGCACTATCCAATACGCCATCGAGGCAACAGCCATCCAGAGAAGAAATACTATATTATAATTTTTATATGAAATAGATATTATTAACACAATAACTCGAATTTCTGCTATCGTGAACTTTTAAGTATATTCTCATTTTAAGTACATTCTATATATTGCTGCATTGTCATAAATCACCATTATAATTTGATTTAAGTCAATGGTTCACTACGCATAATAAAATAACAACTTTATTTTTAATACATTTTAACAAAGCCTAAGGTTTCGTCCGCCTCCCGCGCGGCACGATGTACTTGCGCGCGATGATAGCCTACCGACCAACGCGACCGGAACTCGCTTGCTCTAAAACTCAGAGAGCTGCCGCGCGCAGACGGCGCTGCTATCAAAAAAATAATGATGCAGATATTCTGTGCCTTATCTCGAGTAATTGTTCCCGAAATTTTAAATTTGTGCCTCCAAGGGTTCGGAGTTATTTAAGATAAACTGATTCTGCTGCACGAACGTTCGTCCAGCAAAATATTTTTTATTTTTTTAGTCTATCTGGATATAAAATATGCAAAAAGATAGCTTACATACGGCTGTAATTGTGCCGTAAAAATTAAATTTGAGCCTCTTAAGATTTAAGAGATATTAAATTTTTTGCTGGGCGAACGTTTTGGCAAATGCTATAGCATTTGCCAACACGTCGTTGGACGTGTGGGTCCAACCGTTTCCGATATATATATCGGAAACGGTTGGACCCACAGTGATGATTTTTTTTTTATACAGATACAATATATTTGTGCGTATAATTTTCATAAACATGACTAGCATGGTTCAGGAGTTTAATTTTTTTTCCTAGAAAATTAAAAAAGGCTCTAGCCCTCGAATGAACATAACCAGGGACTTCGCGTTGGTGCCGACAGTTACCTATTATATATTCTCACGATCCTATAAAGTTTTGATTATTGGCGAGTTATTAACGAAATTGTATTTTTGAGGTTATTTTGATCCAAATTACTTAGAATAGGAAAACGCTAGTTTTCTGTGAGCTGGCTTATTACATTCTTAAACAATAATTTGTGCCATATTTTAAGAATACGTATACAAAAAATCAGGTCAATATACCCATAAGATTAGACAAAAACGCTGAAAAACCTTTCGAAATATTTTATTAACCGACCAAATTCGCTATCATATAATATAAAAAAAGCTATCCTTCCGTACTTGATGGTGTTAATGAAATTAAAATACTACAGATAGTTGCATAATTGTTAAGTTAGAACATATTTTATTAAAATGTGATATTTTTTCATTATAGATATATTAATTGTTCTTAGACAACCGCAAAAAAATCTGTTTGTGTGTATACCCGTTAATTAAAACAATAATGATGAAGAACCATTCGAAATGTTTTTTATAGATTACCCGAAAAATTTGAGTAGACATAAAAAGGCGACCTCTTTGTTCAATTTGCTAACTAGTTTATTGCGTTGACTGACGCTTTTTCAATAAAATTAAATGTTCGGTCTAATTAATCAATGAATGTCGTAATTTAATGAACGCGCTAGGCATACAATCAAATAGCTGATTACGGACAATTAATTTGTAATATATAATAATACACAACAAATTATAGTGTAGGTATTATTATTAACAAAAAAAGCACATGTTATTTAATGTCTCTTATATTATAGAATATGTTCCAACTTAACAATTCATCACGCATCTGTTCTGTTTAAATATCTTTACAACGCCATCAAATAAGGAACATAAGCTTGAAGTATCGCGAGGCCGCTTTTTAATGTTCACTCGAATTTGGTCGTTTAATCTACCAAAAATATTTCGGATGGTTTTTTATCGTTTTTGTCTAATCTAATGGGTATAATGAACTGATTTTTTGTATACGTATTCTTAAAATAAGGCAAAATTATTGTTTAAGAATGTAATAAGCCAGCTCACAGAAAATGTGTTGCGTGGGTCAGAATGTAAAAATAGTTATCTAACTCATTCTGTTTTAATAATAAATAAATAAAAAATATAAATAAAATAAAAAATAGCGTTTTCCTGTTCTGAGTAATTTGGATCAAAATAACCTCAAAAAATACAATTTTGTTAATAACTCGCCAATGATATGTAGCAGGCCGGCAAAACTTTATAGGATCGTGAGAATACGTCATAATAGGTACCTGTCGGCACTAACGCGAAGTCCTTGGTCATGTTCGTCTTTTTCATTTCCTAGGAAAAAAAATCATACCTCCTAAACCATGCTAGTCATGATTATTAAAATTTGAGCACAAATATACTGTATCTGTATAAAAAAATCATCACTGTGGGACGTGGGTCCAACCGTTTCCGATATATAGCATTCGCCAAAACGTTCGCCCAAACTTAATATCTCTTAAATCTTAAGAGGCACAAATTTCATTTTTACGGCACATTTACAGCCGTATGTAAGTTATCTTTTTGCATATTTTATATCCAGCTAGACTAAAAATATATAAAAAATATTTTGATGGACGAACGTTCCTGCAGCAGAATCAGTTAATCTTAAATAACTCCGAACCCTTTAGAGGCACAAATTTAAAATTTCAGGCAGAATTATTCGAGATAAGGCACAGAACATCTGCATCACAATTTTTTTGAAAGGAGATACTTTTTTGCTGGGCGAACGCACACAATGGCACGCTCTGCTAATTTATAATTGACGTTTTTATATTAAGTATTTTGAGCAAGTACGTATCTTATTTATTATTCGGAATTACTTTAACTTCAAATGAAACTACAATAATAATGACTCATCAATATTGAATTAATAAAATATTGTTATGTAAATTAAATTACCTTGGCTGTTTCAATACAATACTTAAAAATAATAATAAAACCACGTTCCGCAACGGGGTTTTAGTAAAAAGTTACATAGACCTTTGAATAGCACTAAAACAACAAATAAAAATATTCAACTATCAATATTCGGGCATAAAAATCTTTATATTAAATACTTTTCTCTTAACTACTTACGAGTTTTGGTTCAAAAAATATATAAATTCAAATAAAATCACACAACATCACTTTTAATGTTCCGATCCGTAGTAAGTGGTTGTATCACAAATAAACTTAAATATACGACATTTCCGACCTCGCTCCCTTGTATTGAAGAAAGGTAATCGCCGATAGAGGTGTGTCGACAACAAATATTTGTGTACGTATATAAATAGCACACACTAACACGTCGCAAACACCGATGTTCGATTATACAAATTTTTGTTCCGAGTGGGAATCGAACCTACGCGCACGAGTCCCACGACTCTTGACGCATGAGACAGGGGCACTATCCAATACGCCATCGAGCCAATCAGCCATACAGAGAAGAAAGGATATAATTTTTAATTACATGATATAGATAAATTATTTAACTCATACATTATCGTGAACTTTTAAGTAGGTATCTTCTCGTTTTCGTTTCGTAAGTAAATTCTAGATATTGCTGTATTGTCATAAATCACCATTACATTTTGAAATAAATCTATTGGTTCACTACGCATAATGAAATGACAACTTTATTTTAAATACATTTTAACAACGCCTAAAGTTTTGTCGGACTCTCGCGCGGCACGATGTACCTACTTGCGCGCGATGATAGCCTACAGACAACCGGGCCGCGCCAAAGAGAATATAATCACTAGCGCTTGCTCTAAAGCTTAGAGGGCTGCCGCGCGCACACGGCGCTGTTACATATTAACGGCACGCTCTCTGCTATTTTATTATTGACGTTTTTATTAAATTAAAACGACAATAATAATGACTCATCAATATTGAATTAATAAATAATGTGATGTAAATTATTATTGTTATGTAATAATTTACATAACAATATTTATTAATTCAATATCTAATAATTACCTTAGCTGTTTCAATACAATAACTAAAAATAATAATAATTGATTAAAATGTTCTAATAAATAATTTACCTAACAATCATTGTTCTATCGAAAAAGGCCTTCACAACTCCTTTTGTGCAAGTGACACGCAGCTTCAAAGCAATATCAACTTCACGAACATATTGTTTTGGTACACTTTCGCACTGTCGCAGTAAACAGCCCTTTGCATTTTGCGCGCGAGACGTTTTCCTTAAAAGGAGGCAACCCTGCTCTTGTGTGAGGTTCGGTTACTCGCGCGTGCGTATTGTCATTCCGCGACCCTGTGACGTCAGAGCTGTTTGGGAGCCTTTACAGCGACATCTTTTGATGTGCTTTTTCGACATGCGTTTACACTGGATGGGAATGGCTCGCTCGCTCTAGCGACATCTGGTGTGCAAGACGGAAAACAGACATGGCGCGTGAGATGCCCGAGTTATGATGTCTACGTTTCAATGTATGGGATGGGGTATCTGTATAGTTATGTTATCTGTGGTGAAGCCATGTCAGAGGCCTATGGACGGCTTAATAACTCTGACACCAGGTTGTTCATCAACCATACGATAAGAAGAATAAGATCTAGGTAGGTGCATATGAATTGATTCACTTAGGTTCTTATTGTTATTAAAACGCGTAATTACAGTTTCTTTCAATTGACACAAAAGGAATAAAGCTTGTAATGCACAAAAGATACAGACCTAATCCAACTAACATGTATTTATGAACTAAACAATGATGTCACACAACATGTTTTATGTGTAACATGGAAACATTATAATTTTATTAAATCGCGCGATGCGACACACCTGTTCAAACAGGCGAACGAATAAATTAGTATTAATTAGACTTTTATTTTTTGTAGGAAAAGGCTTTAGCAAATAAAATAGGTTCAGAAAATATTTATCTGTTTGTACTATTCAATACTTTCGCGATATGACAGATTTCAATAATATAAGTACACAATAAACACAGTAAGAAATAGGTATGTAGCCACTGTCCTTATCCATTCTTCTTATCGTATGGTTGATGAACAACCTGGTGTCAGAGTTTAAACCGCCCGTAGGCCTCTGACATGGCTTCACACACCATTGAAAAATCTCTCAGGTGTGCTGGTTTCCTCACGATGTTTTCCTTCACCATTAAAGCTTCGAATGATGGTACATATGAATTTCAAATTTGAAAATCACATTGGCGGGGTTTGAACTGGCGACCTCTCGCATGGCAAGCAACGACCTTAACCACTCGGCCATAGTCGCTTTTATCCATTGATGGGATATTAAACTCGAACTAAAATTTATGTGTTTGGTTATTAATATTTTTATATGCAAATTATTACCATTAACATGAAGATGTATGATAAGTTGATTTCCTGCAAGATATGCTAAATTTTGTATTTGGATATCTGTGCGTCGGAAATTCACAAGATTGGTACTTCTTATCAATTTCGAAGGACCTGTGATAAGAAGCCACATTTTTTGCATGGTATAGATGTCTAGCATGGAAAAATATTATAAACCATATACCTATATCATCATCATCCCATATACGTCCCCACTGCTGGGGCACGGGCCTACCCTAGGTAGATAAAGCCTTAGTCGACCATGCTGGCCAAGTGTGGGTTGGTCAACTACACAACCTTAGAATTTCTTCTTAGGTGTGCAGGTTTCCTCAATATGTTTTCCTTCACCGTTAAAGTGTTGAATGATGGTACATATGAATTTCAAATTTGAAAAACACATTGGTACCTGGCGGGGATTGAACTAGCGACCTATAGCTAGTCAATAATATGGTGCCAAGTCACAAAACTTTTATCATGAAGTAATTATTATTATTTATACTTTAATTAACCTTTTACCAGGCAATAATTAAGTCTGAAGATAAATTAGAAAAGGAAAACATGTTAGCATGTGTCCTTGTACTTTTCATTTCATTTACATAATTCATTATGCTTTTCAGTATCTACATATAAAAAAAACCTATGGATTTTCTGTTTATTTTCACTATAGAGATATCTCACTGTCACTGGGAGACCACTTTTAAAATTATTTATGCATCTTGTTAAATGAATAATTGTTTAATCATGTTCAATAGTTAACATTATTTGTTCACTACATACTATGATACTATGTATCACTATCACATAGTATCATTGTAAAAAACAAAGTCGCATTCTCGGTCCCTACATCACTTAAATTTTTAAAACTATGCAATGGATCTTGATGCAATTTTTTAGTAGATAAAATTCGCCAGGTTTTTTGACTTGGCACTATATTAATAACCAGCAATGACCAGCAATGATTGCAATAGTATAGTCTGAATATTTTTGTCATAGTTAAATTCCCCCGAAGCGAAGAGAGGCAGGACACTAGTTACAAATAAATATTGATTCCCACACAAATATTACTTTCTCCATTCTACTTCTTATCATGTGGTTGATGAACAACCTGGTGTCAGAGTTTAAGCCGCCCGTAGGCCTCTGACATGGCTTATCCATTCATAATTAATGTATTGCAACATGATCTATTATTTATTATTTGTTCTTTCTTCTTGAATAATATTACAAATGTGAGAGTAAATCTGTCTGTGTGTTGCACATTCATGCAATCACTATAGGACTTATTTATATAAAATTTGGTACACTGATAGTCTAAGAGTCTAAAAAAGACATCCATTCAAAAGTATCATATGCAGTTACTATTCAAGAGTAATTCACTAAAATTAAGGTAAAAAAATCTTTAAAAACAAGCTTTTATTTAAATGCGCTAAAAAGAAAAAAATAAACTTTTACACTATAACTTTACTGTCAACTTATAACATTTCAAATTCAACATATTTGACACAATTTATATGTTTTAAAAGCTTGTCGCGAGATTTAAGTACTCGTATTTACTTTCTTAGTTTAAAATTTTTAATAGGCAGGTATTTTAAAACTTGCTTTTAAAATTACGAGTAGGTACTTAAATCTCGCGACAAGCTTTTAAAACATATAAATTGTGTCAAATATGTTGAATTTGAAATGTTATAAGTTGACAGTAAAGTTATAGTGTAAAAGTTTATTTTTTCTTTTTAGCGCATTTAAATAAAAGCTTGTTTTTAAAGATTTTTACCTTAATTTATTTTATACTTTTTAGTTTTCACCTTGTAAGTTCATAAGTCTGTTCATCTCATTCAACGCATCATTATTGCAAGGTCGTTTGCCAGTTAATTTTGAACAATCCAACTCTTCAATTAGACCCTGGTTACCATCTAGCATCTAAGTACTCATCTAGGCGAATCAAACGAGCCCAAACTCGATTTGGTTGTGTCGTTTAAGTACTGAGTTCCTTTGGCTGTCTTCCGGCTCCATCATCAGACCTTGGTTACTATCTAGCACCAAAGTACTCATCTAGTCGAATGAAATGAGCCCAAACTCGATGTGGTTATGTTATTTAATTACTGAGTTACTATGGCTATCTTCCGACTTCATCATCAGATCAGCTCCATGTCATAATAATATTGCATTGTCATCGGATATACACGTGCATGCAAAATTTCAGCTCAATCGGTTGAGGGCAAGTGCCTTAAAATTGAGTTATAAAATTCCACCCGAACACACAAACATACATACATACATACATACATACATTGCAAGTTAAATAAAAGCTTGTAATAAGGAAGTATTCTTATATGAGGTGAACAACCTTATGCCTGCGGAAAGCAAGAAATTTACAAATGAAACACCATTTAATCTAAACATCCATTACTGTACATTTAATTTAGCCTGTTTTAAAATATGGTAAGATAGTATTAAACAGTCCAGATATGAATTTTAAAAACTTATGCAAGTAGACACATACTGAGTTAGTCAAATAAATCACTAAGAAAACTTCAAAACATTGAACTATCAGATATTTTGAAGGGAGTGGGCGGGTTGGCGCGCGGCCAGACCACAGTGTAGTGTGAATGGTATCGACAACCGTCTGTTTGTCCAATGATTTGTGTGAGTGAGTTATGGTGTGGTGTGTAATTATGTCACAGGCACTGATCATCATCTGTTATAGTATGTATTAATAATTAAAAAACATCTTTCATTGATTAGATTAAATATTAAGTAATACTTATTTGTTTTTTGTAGATCAAAACACATTTTTAATAAAGGCAATCATACTAAATCAGTGTTGAGAATACATGCCATAATGTTGAATGTCAGGAAATTAATTCGCTACACATGTGTTTCTTGAAGGAATTATGGTATGTCATTCTCCCAATAGGATTTTATGCAAAATTCATGTAAAATTACATACTTTAAAATCCCATTAGCATATAAAGAAAGAAAACACCCATTTTTTATATTGTTGTTCCAATACATAATCCAATAAAAAATGTAATTGGCAATGTGTAGATGAAAAGGTAACAAAAATGTGAGGATGTAAGTTACTTAAATAGGTAGTTTTTATGAAAAACACCTCTATCTGTATTTACTGCAAAGCAACACACTACAAATAAAATGACATCCTAAATTGAAGTTGAATTTAAAAAATTACAAGCCATAGGTAAATTGAGTAATTTTGTTACATTGTATCAGGCATGTAAACAATAATTATGATGTAAGCGACAAGAGATTGACAATCACAGTGATCACACACAGAACTGATAATGTGACCTTTTTATGAATCTGGGTCACCAGCAGCATGCTTCATAATCAATCATTTCCTACTATCACTTGGAATGTGAGTTATCTCTGATGATGAACGAGCTAATGAGGTGGTGAGGTGGTGGCTCCCAAAGAGGTTGGGTGAAAGAGGTTAGGTGAGAAGTGGACCGGAGCACGAGCACTCATCGAATGGCGCGCGAGGGCGACCGCGGACGAGCCAGCCGCGCCGCCGGCCTGCCCGCGGAGCCCGCGGCTATGCCCGCTCGCCCGACCACACAGCCAACACGTTGACACTTCGCAACCATAACCAATACACTTATCAAACTGTACTCACCCCAGAATCCCAGGCTTGTAATTGTAATTTGGTATCCTCCACGGACAACCTCCGTATTCACCTATGAGAGCATCGTGGTTTTTATTCAGGTTAAAAGTTGATGCGCGGTTATCATTCATTTTCCTCCGCGCGGGGTTGAAATAATTATTATTCCTACTTTCACCGTTCACATCGTTTATTGGTATAAAGTCTTGAGCTTTATTCACATTAGGATTAGCGTTTTCTAAGTTTTTTAAGTTCATTTTGTCTATTTCACTTTGAGTTTCCCAGATACGAAGCCACAGGCGCTTCGCGGGTCCTTCCTGCTCGGGCTGATACCACGCGACGGCGGGATCCATTCAGCCGGAGCAAGGTTCCACTATATTGGATAACACATACTGTTACATTTCACATTTATAATATTGCATTGAAAATTAACACAAAACAAAAATAAGTCACACCACATTCGGAACATGGACGACACGCGTATAGTTGACAGTTCAACTACTAGAGGGAGCCATGTTTGCAAAATAAGTTCTAGATTATAATCGCTTGCACTACTTCTAAAATGAAAATTCAATAAGAGCACTAAAATTGTAATGAATATATAATATTAATATCTAAAATGTAATTTAGTGGGTTATAACTAGGTCTTCCTATTAGATTATAGTCAATCTACAAAAAAAGACATGACGTTTTGTAGGAAACAGGAAAAATTATTCGGATACGCAACCTATTGAGTACTGAAATATAAAAAAGCAATTGTTTTTACTTAACACTTCTCAAAAGTAAATAATTATGTGTGGTGTCGAATGTTGTCTTCCATTGTTTCAGTTATAATAAAACTTCATTGAAATATTCAAATCATCATCCTCATAAACAGGCGTACCTTTTTCACTTTTGAAAGAAAGAAAGAAAGAAAGAAATGTATTGTTACGACCACGAGAGACCGTGCAAGCGGAATTAGTCTTATCGTCGTATGGATAAGGTCTATATTCGCTTGCACGATACTACGCTACACACTCTGGTAGGTTGTAGCGAGCTCTAGAGTGTTCTAAAGTAATAATAATATTATGACCTTGAGAGACCGTGCAAGCGAAATTAGTCTTATCGTCGTATGGATAAGGTCTATATTCGCTTGCACGATACTACGTCACACACTCTGGTCGGTCGGAGCGAGCTCCAGTGAGTTCTAGAAATTTCGATCCCCGCGAGAAGATTCTCGACGCCACGCGAAGAGCTGCGTCCTCACTGGGTATAAAAGCGGGATGTACGACGCGACGGGACAGTTCGGATTTGGAAAGCGAAGCGAATCAGTCTCCTGCGAACTAGAAGTGATCGAGTGCGTTACCTGCGAATAGTCAGTGAAATTCAGTGTTTTAGTGTGATTCAGTGCTTTAGTGTAATTTAGTGTTCCGTGTTTAGTGTTGTAATTAAGTGTTTTTAATTGTGTTTTTAAGTGTTTAATTGTGTAATTGTTAGTCGATAAATAAATTAATTGTCTTTTGGTGACTTTTGGCGTATCTTGAATTTAACGTACCCCGTTCCCGCAACAATTGGTGTCAGAAGTGGGATTCAAGATGCCTCTTACACCACGAGAAGACAGTGAGGGTCGAGTAACAAGGAGTCAAACCGCGGCCCTGCAAGAGGGCGAAGGTACTTCAACGGAGGGATCAATTCAAACACCGATTGGGCCTGTTGAGCTTGCAGATTTATTTAAAATGCTGAAGACACAAGCCAGCCGCCAGGAGGAGCAAGCCCGCGAGCAAGCACGCCGCCAGGAGGAGCTAGCCCGACTTCAGGAAGCACAATTTGCCAAGCTGAGGGAAGAACAAGCCCTTCGCCAGGAAAAGCAAGACCTTCGCCAGGAGGAACAAGCCCGCCGCCAGGAGGAGCAACTGGTCGAACTCAAGGAAGAGCTAAGCAAGAGTTTGTTGGGGGCTATTGAAAAGAAGCACGAAGTATTAGAAAAGCAGATTGATGCTCTCAAGGATGATGTGCTAAGCGTCAAGACCCAACACGAAGATCGACTGACCCAACACGAAGATCGACTCACCCAACACGAGGATCGATTGAGCCAGGTGGATGCTGAGATGCGGCAGCTGCATACCAAAATGGCAAGAGTGGGGACCCGGGGTGCTACGGTAGTGTCGGATTCTCCGAAAATCGAAGTACCCCACTTCGATGGAACGACGTCTTGGGCAGCATTTTGGTACCAGTTCGAAACGGTGGCTAAAGGAAAGGGGTGGAACGAGGAAGAGTCCTTGATAGCTCTGACTCTGGCTCTTCGTGGAGATGCCCTGCTCACGTTGGAAAACCTGCCTTCGGATAACCGAACTTTAGGTGCTCTCCAAAGAGCACTAGAGGGCAGGTACAGCGACAAACACCTGGAACACGCGTATAGAGCACAACTCCGCGACCGACAGCAGAAGCCTGGTGAAAGCCTGCAGCAATGGGCAACGGAAATTGAAAGGCTAGTCAGACGTGCGTACGTGTCATGCCCGACAATGGTGGAATCAATGATCCCGCAAGCCTTTTGTGATGGAATTAGAGACGCAGACGTCAGACACACCGTGAAATTGAGCCATCATCAGACCTTACAGGAAGCTCTAGCCCATGCTTTGGAGGTGGAAGCCGTGCGTCAAGACGCTAGAACTCTACGACTTCGGGAGGTTGTGGTGAAGGAAAAACCTTCTTTGGGTCCGATGTGCTATGGCTGCGGCGAGAGGGGCCATATTCGGAGTAGTTGCCCCAAGCGAAGATGGCCACGTAGAACGACAGTAGCGTCCTCTACACAGGTGGACGCAGAAGAGCTGTCGTTAAACTAGAAGAAGCCAGGGCCGTGGGGCGGGCGCTGGCTGGTCAACATCGAGCCCCTACCGTCACTGTTTCACAGATTGGTAATGGGAACAACCTTACAGTGGTTGGACAGGTGAACAGCGTAAAGTGTCATTTTACTATTGACACCGGTGCTTCAAGAACAATAGTGCGTCCGGAGCTATTGAAAAGGACTATTGTGTGGAATCAAAGACCATCCGTTCAGCTTCAAACAGCAACAGGCCAGCCAGTTACCGTCTTCGGTGAGACGACGGCGAAGATAATCATTGGAGAACAGACCTTTGAATACGGCGTTCTCATAGCCGACATCACGGACGATTGCATCATCGGATTGGACTTTTTAAGAGACCAGAAGTGTGTGGTAGACGTCGCTAAAGGAGTACTTAGTTTCCCCGAACAAGAAGTATTCCTAGAGGGAGCGAGATCATGCGCAGTTTACTGCCTGAAAAACACGACCCTACCGCCGAGATCTGAAACTCTGGTCAAAGTTAGATTCCCTTACACTGCGTGTCAAGGGCGAAGCGTCATCATAGAAAACTGCGGCGACCATCCGAGTTGGATCACAGCAAGAACTCTGGCAATGACCGGAAAAGGAGCGCTAGTGCGAGTCATCAATCTAAGCGGAGATGAAGTGCAGCTACGAAGAAACTGTGTCATCGGACGGTGCGATGCAGGCCAATCCATCAGAAGGATGAAAAGGGCCCGGGAACCGGAATCCTGTCAACGAGATGACGTCACGCCGCTCCTAGCAAATTGTAAGGACAAGCTATCTGAGCGGGAACTTGAGCAAGCTAAAAGGTTATTGCTAGATTTCAACGACATATTTTCGAAGGGTGACCATGATTCGGGAAGGACAGGTCTCGTTAAACACAGAATAGACACGGGAGACGCGCCACCAATAAAGCAGCGGCCTAGACGCCTTCCATTTGCCAAAGAGAAGGAGGTAGCAGACATGGTTGCTGAGATGCAGAAGAACCGCATCATAGAACCTTCAACAAGCCCGTGGTCTTCGCCAGTAGTCCTGGTAAAGAAGAAGGACGGCAGCACCAGGTTTTGTGTGGACTACCGTTTGTTGAATAATGCAACGAAGAAGGACAGCTACCCTCTGCCCCGTATAGACGACACACTGGACATGTTGAGCGGCATGAAGTGGTTCTCAACAGTGGACCTTAAGAGTGGGTACTGGCAAGTTGACATCCATCCAGAAGACAAGGAGAAGACGGCATTTACGACCGGAACTAGGAATGGATTGTGGCAGTTCAACGTGATGCCCTTTGGTCTTTGCAACGCTCCGGCGACATTCGAGCGGTTGATGGAAAGGGTACTGGTTGGACTTCTGGGTGATGCATGCCTGGTCTATCTGGATGACATCATTGTCATGGGTCGAAATTTCACAGAGCATGTTAGTAACCTGAGGAAGGTTTTCACCAGAATACGAGAAGCAAACTTGAGACTCAGCCCAAAGAAATGCACGTTTTTCAAGGAGGAAGTCGCCTACTTAGGCCACATTATTTCATCGAAAGGTGTAAAGACAGACCCAGAGAAGATAAAAGCTGTTCAAGAATGGCCTATACCAGTTAACAAGACCGACGTAAGATCATTTTTGGGTTTATGCGCATACTACCGGCGCTTTGTAAAGAACTTCTCTGATATAGCGAAACCTCTTCATCGGCTCACGGAAGATAAACGAGTATTCGCCTGGGACTTGGAATGTGATCAAGCCTTCGTCAGATTAAAAGAATACCTCTGCACCAGTCCTATACTTGGCTACCCGAACAGAGAAGGAAGGTTTATCGTGGACACCGATGCTAGCAATACTGGCATAGGCGGAGTTCTGTCGCAAGAGCAAGGTGAACGGGAAGTGGTGATCGCCTATTTCAGTAAGTCACTTTCAAAACCTGAAAGGAACTACTGTGTGACTCGTAAGGAACTGTTGGCAGTAGTAAAGACTCTACAGCATTTCAACAAGTACCTCGTTGGAAGACAGTTTACCCTGCGGACAGATCATGCTGCGTTAAAATGGCTCTTGCAGTTTAAGAACCCTGAAGGACAAGTGGCGCGGTGGCTAGAGCAACTACAGGAGTACAACTTCACAACAGAACATCGGAGTGGTAGAACGCATTTGAATGCCGATGCCCTATCAAGGAGACCTTGTCCTGTGGCCTGCAGTCATTGTTCTAAGACGGAGACTAAAGAAGAAGTCCGGATGATTACCACCCAGGGACTTGATAATGAATGGAGCGAAGACGCTATCAAAAAGGCTCAAAAAAGAGGATAGTGACCTGAGGAAAATATTTGAATGGAAAGAAGTAGGTCAAAACCTTCTTGGAGCCATGTAGCATCATCAAGCCCCATCACGAAAAGTTACTGGGCACAATGGGACAGTTTGGAGATTAAGGATGGAGTACTCTTCAGGAAATGGGAAACACCAAAAGGGGATCAAACGACACTACAGCTGATTGTACCCCGTAAACAGGTTGCTTCTCTACTGAGGTACATACACGATGGGGTATCCGGGGCACATTTAGGCGTGAAGAAGACCCTAGAGAAGCTGAGACAGAGGTTCTACTGGATACACTGTCGGGAGGACGTCGAAGACTGGTGCAAGAAATGTACGACTTGCGCATCAGTAAAGGGCCCACAAACCAGAAGTAAAGGCAAACTCAAGCTGTACAACGTCGGCGCTCCATGGGAAAGAATCGCAGTAGATGTAGCTGGCCCCTTTCCAGAATCCGATGAGGGAAACAAGTACATCATTGTGGTCCAAGATTACTTCACAAAGTGGCCTGAAGTCTTCGCTACGCCTAATCAAGAAGCAAAGACGGTCGCCAAGAAGTTAGTCCACGAGGTAATTTGCCGATTTGGTGTGCCTCTTGAGATACATTCTGACCAAGGAAGAAACTTTGAGTCAGCACTGTTCCAGGAGGTCTGTCAACTGTTGGGTATGCATAAGACCCGTACTACACCAGCACACCCGCAATCCGATGGCATGGTCGAGAGATTCAACCAAACGTTGGAAAACCACTTGGCCAAAGTTGTGGACGAGCATCAACGAGACTGGGACCAGTACATACCGCTTTTCTTGCTGTCCTACCGATCTGCGATCCACGATAGCACCAGCGCAACCCCAGCAATGGTAAACTTCGGTAGAGAAATGCGGCTTCCGGTAGACGCGTTGACTGGGACACCGCCAGAAGCTCCGAAACCAGTAACCGAATATGCGGCTGACCTACAGAAGCGCCTGGATGAAGTACATGCTCTCGTTAGAGACTGCAGTCTAAAATCCAGCGAAAGAATGAAAACCCGTTACGACCGCAAAGCCAACACCGACGGTTTCGATGAAGGGAGTCTGGTTTGGTTACACAACCCACTCAGGAAGAAGGGAAAATCACCGAAGTTCCAGCCAAGGTGGGAAGGACCATACAAGATCATCACTAGGCTGAACGACTTAACCTATCGGATCAAACAAGGGGCAAGAGGCAAGCCGAAAATTGTTCACATTGATCGATTGGCTCGTTACCATGGGTCAAATGATGCTCGGGACGAGCATGACTAAGAGGGGGATAATGTTACGACCACGAGAGACCGTGCAAGCGGAATTAGTCTTATCGTCGTATGGATAAGGTCTATATTCGCTTGCACGATACTACGCTACACACTCTGGTAGGTTGTAGCGAGCTCTAGAGTGTTCTAAAGTAATAATAATATTATGACCTTGAGAGACCGTGCAAGCGAAATTAGTCTTATCGTCGTATGGATAAGGTCTATATTCGCTTGCACGATACTACGTCACACACTCTGGTCGGTCGGAGCGAGCTCCAGTGAGTTCTAGAAATTTCGATCCCCGCGAGAAGATTCTCGACGCCACGCGAAGAGCTGCGTCCTCACTGGGTATAAAAGCGGGATGTACGACGCGACGGGACAGTTCGGATTTGGAAAGCGAAGCGAATCAGTCTCCTGCGAACTAGAAGTGATCGAGTGCGTTACCTGCGAATAGTCAGTGAAATTCAGTGTTTTAGTGTGATTCAGTGCTTTAGTGTAATTTAGTGTTCCGTGTTTAGTGTTGTAATTAAGTGTTTTTAATTGTGTTTTTAAGTGTTTAATTGTGTAATTGTTAGTCGATAAATAAATTAATTGTCTTTTGGTGACTTTTGGCGTATCTTGAATTTAACGTACCCCGTTCCCGCAACAGTATTTATTCAGTTACACTTAAAAACACACATACATTTGCAGAAAATATAATTAAAAAAACAAAGTAGGTAACTGAAAAGGGATCTGCTCAGCGTGTGTCGAGGAGTCGGGGACACCGCGACGCTGGTCTTCCGCAGATACCTTATCAGGGAGAGCACACAGTGCACAGCAGTACAATAATATATTATGCATTACTTAAAGTAGAAACTAACAGTGGTGAGACATGAAAGGATGAATATAAGTAAAAATGAATAAGTTAAATAAATAAATAAGTTATATTGCGATTTTTGGTCGAAGGTGAAAGACGGTACGGGCTAGTGGGCTTTGCTGGCTAGGTTCTAGGTAAATTTTTGCGACTTTTGCAAACGCCCGGGGTGGCGGTGTCGCTACACACACACACCGATTTGTTTTAACGCCGGGTTTGAGCAGAATATTCACCGTAGGCGCTAATAAGGCCGCGGTACAAGCAAGATAATTTTTCCTATTGTTTATATTTTATTAACTAGCTGCTAGCGACTTCGTTCGCGTTTCCCTCCTTTTTTTAAGACACATTTTGTATCGTTTCATTTGTTTCTTTGCTCCTATTTAATTGGTTGCAGCGAGATGTAATGTAGCCTAAAGCCTTCTTCGCTAAATAGTCTATCCAAAAAAATATTTTTTTCAATAGAACCAGTAGTTCCTGAGATAACAATAGTGCATTCAAACTAACAAACTCGGCAAGTATTATAATATTATGTTTAAATCATACCAATATTATAATATACTTAAAACTGTCAAAGCTTCAGGTATGAAAAAGGTTATATCTGTAGGTACTATCCTTCAGCAGACGCATGTTACTTTCATATTTCAGATAAGTTACAACTATAAATAGGGTATTTGACTATTTTTTCATTTTGATATAGTTGGATGGACCACTCGAACACAAAGACACTGTTGAATGTATCACTTTGATATCTCAATAAGTCGACGAGATTTACAAATTTAATTGCACATTATTTGAGCGAGCTGATAGGCCCGGGTGGAAGAGGTACTCATGTTGCGCCGACCCCACTTAGCATGGGACAAGGGCAGGAGAATTTTTGTACGCTGCGCCTAGGAAATTTGTTCGGCAGGTTCATCAAAAGTTACGTTTACGGATATGTTTTCATAATGAAAGGTGTGACAACGAAATTTTGAAATGGACTTGCCCACCTAACTTTAAATGTCGTGCCCACGTAACACCGACCTCCTTTTTTCAAGTCGGTTAATAAATGGTTTGTATTTTCAACATTTTAAATTTTAGTGCATTAATAGTAACTTCTAGACTCCGAGAGAGACTCCTATCATCATGTACCTATGCAACATTAGATAAAATTAATCACATTTATTTATGAAAAATAAATTGTATTGAAAACTTTTTATTACAATATTTTTTCGAAATAACTTATCTCTTTCTTTGGAATATCCGAATGATCCGTTCAGAAATTACGCGCCAAAATTTCTGATTTTGAGTTTGACAAGTAAATAACCCAACAATATGCTTAATTTATGATATATTTTGTTTAATTTTGGTGTGTTTTCATTAGTTTCGTGTGTTCAAAACAATAATGGAAACATAGATACGAATGTTTAGCATCACCAGGTTGTTCATTAATAGTAGATTATTATTTCAGTGTGCAAATTTGGCGGTAAAACATAAAACCTATGCAACGGCATTCAAATCAGTTTTCCCTTTAACTTGTAGTAGAAACATGGCTCAGAAGAGTATTACGTCGTTCTTTACTATAACCCCTAAAAAATCTGTGACGGTGAAAAAAGAAACAGAGGATGTAAGTACCTAACCTATCTATCAATAATAGTTTGAAGAGTTCATGATCTTATTCACAAGAAATGCGTTGAATATCCTGGATTTCTAGGTGGAGTCTGAATCGAAGAAAGAAGAAGCATGCCCAGAAATAAATGGAAAGGAAAAGGTATGTATTGGCCTAGTAAATTCATCCTTTATCAAGGACTAAAGCAGTTACATCAAGTCAGTACATAAGTTGGATTTTGATTCATAAATCTTAATATGTTACTTGGCAGAGATCTTCGAAGAGGCAGAGGTTGGACAGCAGTGGCAGCGAGTCCAATACAGTAATAGAGAAGCCCCCTGAAAGTTCTGAAAAGGTAATTTCTTTTTAGTAGTAGTGTAATGTACAATTTAATATTACTGAAGAAATAATCATGAATTGTAGTCCTTATTATTGCTAATAATCAAAACTTCTTTATCATTTTACTAGTTTAATATATTATTTACAGAAAAAGAAAGTAAAAAGGCAAAGGATAGAGAGCTCAGGGAGTGAGGCAGAGGCTGAACCGTCAAGTCCAGTAATTAAAAAAGAAACCGAGAAGCCTAAACCTAAAACTTCACCCAAGGCTAAAAAGTCTCCAAAAGCCAAAAAGACCAATGGCAAAGTGGCAAAGTCACCACTGAAGAAGAAAAATGTGGAAGAAAATGTAGCGAAAACTCCATCGCCTAAATCAAAAGTAAAGGTGAAAGAGGAAGTGGTCTCTCCTAAGGCTGTCAAAGTTGAGAAAGATACAAAGGAAGAAAAAAGCAAGAGTCCTGGTGATGGGGACAAGAAAAAGGATGACGGCAAAGAGAATGAAGATACACCACAAGTGCCAGGTAAATAAAAAAAAAAAAAAAAAAAAGTAGCAGGCCCAATCTCAAATTGTTTAGATTTTGTAACTTGAACAAAATGTTATTTCCCTATGAAGTATTTATATACTTTATACATATTTATACGATATAACTCGAAATTGGAAAAGAAGACTTCATAAGTCTCTATAGAAAAATATAATGATGTCTGTACTTGGAATTCCTCCCAATAATAACAAAATCCGAGATTAGTGTGTTCAAACAAACAAACTCTTGAAGTTTATAAAATTAGTATAGATTTCACGTATCGTTTCTTTCTTCCACAGAGACAGAGTACGACCCAACCAAGCCAAAATACCATCCGATCCGCGACGCGTGCTGGGCGCCCGGGGCTCCGGTCCCATACCTAGCGCTGGCTCGGACACTACAAGCTATCGAGGAGACCTCCGCCAGGCTCAAGATGGTGGACGCGCTTGCTAACTACCTGCGTTCTGTGATCGTGCTCACGCCGGAGGATCTGTTGCCTAGTATCTATATGTGCTTGAATCAGCTGGCGCCGGCGTACCACAGTTTAGAGCTAGGTATGACATTTATTTGCATAGGTATATTTTAATTAAAGTGTCGATGGCCGAGCGATAGTTCGCCAGTTCAAACCCCGCCACATACCACTGTATTTTTGCCCTAAGCTGTTGGTTATCTGGAAGAGATTAGGCCTTGAAGTTTGCTTGTCCACTGAAGAGAACTGAGGCTTAGAGTAATATTAAATAATAATAAATAATCTTTATTGCACGAAAGAGATCATTACAACTTGTACTTAACTTAAAATAGTTCTAGTGCTAGACAGATTTGAGTTTTACATGTTTAACTTTGAGCAGAGCTCAAACTACTCCTGGCCTGTATCTTAGGAAACCAATGGTAAGAGTAGCAGACTGACAGCTCAAGGAAACAACAATAGTTTGAGAAATGAAAAAGACATAAAAATAAAAACAATCTAACAAATCCAATTAATAATTCATTCTCATACAATAAACATGTTTTGTTTACATGATTAGTATGGAACCCTACATGCATGTAGGGTTGCCATCTGTCCAAGTTTCCCCGGATTTGTCCTAGTTAGACATCCATTAGAAAACGGACTTCGGAATTCAGGGGAAAAATTGTAGACTGTTTTTTTAAACAACGGATTTCGGCATTCAGGGGAATATACCGGTATGTCCCGGGTTTTTGCCGTGTCCGGCGACACCAGTTAGGAGAGTTCCAGTCCTAGTCTCAGTTTAGGAGATGGCAACCCTACGTGTTCGAGCCCGGCTCGCACTTACCGGCCAAGTGCAAGTCAGAGTCGTGCAGTCGGAGTCGTTTCGGTCGTGATCGTTTGTCACTATTATAAGTAACATCATCAACTCCCCACAGGCATAGCAGAAACCTACCTAATGAAAGCAGTAGGGCAGTGCACGGGCCAGACCCTCGCCCAGATCCGCGCCGCCGCGCAGCGCAGCGGGGACTTGGGGACCGCAGCTCAGCGCGCGCGAGCCACCCAGCGCTGCATGTTCGCGCCGCCGCCCCTTACTGCTAGAGGAGTATTCAAGGCGCTGAAGGATATCGCGCATATGACTGGTGAGTATTGTCCGACCGATTTCAGCCATGGCTGCATGGGGAATGCTTAATGCACCGTCACCTTGGGCAGGGGTTCACCCAAGCTGGTGTGTGGGACTCCCGGCCGCCGGTACTGAGATGGAAGGGACCGACAGCTGCTCCTGGGCTAAGGTGCAATGCCCAGGGGTGGTACCCACTAAACTCCGCAGCATACCTCATCGCTTATTGGTGGTGTCGTGGTACCTGGCATAGCCTCCACACAGCCGTCCGGCGGACAGCCTCCACGGGCTCCCTCAAGCCTCCCCGAGGAGGGGCGACGGGGCGACCTGGTACGCAAGGTCGCTCCCGTCCCTCAACGACGGCCGTTGGTGCAATGCCGACGGGAGAGTCCCCACACCCACCGCCGGATGGCGGCCGATCTCAATTGAGATCAGCCAAGTGCGCATGACATATTATAGTGCACGAGTGTGCGCGCAAACACAAGTGCACTCTCTATTCCCTTACTCTCATAGTTCGGTGAGACGGCAATCCGAGCGATGAGAGATCGGGCGCGGGACCACCGGCTTAACGTGCTTTCCGAGGCACGGGCGTTGGACCGCCGACTTCCTAACTCCGGGCTGAGTAATTTCATCACAGAAAAACTCACACAAATTTTGCCCGACCCCGGATACGAACCGGGGACCTCTCGGTCCTTACGCAGCGTTTGCTACAAATAGACCAACGAGGCAGTTAGTTATTGACACTAGATGAGTACTAGATAAGATACTTGGGAGGAACGACGACATTATCCAGGGGAAGGCAGCAGTCTCTCCCCTGCCTCCTTCGGTACGCCCATGGATGATACTATCGGCCATAGACACTGAGCCAATTGTCTGATGCAAGACCATTATGATATGGTGTCAAGAACACAATCTTAATTTTAGTATTTCATAGCTATCCATGGAATTTGAGCTTGGTACTCAACAAAATTCTTCTATTTACGTTTTGTATTTGTCCAGTTTTCTTTAGTACTATTTTTATTTCAGGTCAAGCGTCTGTTAATAAGAAAATAGCGAAAATACAGTCACTGTTTACTGCGTGCAGGCATTGCGAAGCGAAATACTTAATCAGGTAAGAATCTTAGGTCTTCTTTGTTATTTTAAGGGGAAGGAAAAGGGGAGGTAGGATACTATCGCCTCGGATGATTTCGACTGAGTCGATAGTAGCTCGAAGAGCCGGGGTCGCTTACCCGTATACCGTTCACCGACCACCGGACAGATAGTTGTGACTGGTATCCCCTGACTGGTGAAAAAAAGGTGCTAGTGAAATAAAATAAATTCCAGGTCTTTGGAAGGCAAGCTGCGTATCGGTCTGGCGGAGCAGTCGCTGCTGCAAGCGCTGGCGCTTGCCACTGCGCTCACGCCTCCCGCGCTAGACGCACCCGTGCTGGATGCCTCTAAGGGCCTATCGCCGGCTGAGTTCAAGGTATTGTGGAAACGTGCACGTTTCTGGGCCTTTATATTGCCACTTAGAATTGTTTTTGGATCCTCCTATTATTTTCAGCCTGATTCGGAAACGACATTATTTCAGACCTATTGCGCCAAATACTATCATCATTCATCATTCTCCTGCCCTTGTCCCACACTAAGTGTGGTCGGCGCAACATGTATATTTCTTCCACTCGGGCCTGTCATTCGTCATCTCTGCGTGTACTCCTTTCACTCCCATATCATCTCTCACGCAATCCATCCATGTCTTCGTCGGCCTTCCTCTACTATTGCGCCAAATACTATATTAAATTATCATTTTTTACACTGGTTTAGGATTTTTAATGAGTCTGATAACATAAAATCAACGTCAAAATCTAAATTACTTTATTTATAAAGGCATTTACAAGCACTTATAAATCGTCGGTACTGTAAATAAATAAGAAATAGATTCTGCCACCTGTAGAATCCTATAGTTAACATAACCCACAATTGGCTTTTGTCTCATACCCAGGCGATAGTCGACGAGCACGCGCTAATCATCAAGACGACCTACTGCGAGTGCCCCAACTACGACGAGCTGGTCTCCGCGCTGCTGAAGCACGGCGTCCGCGCGCTGCCCCAGCACTGCCGCCTCACGCCCGGAGTGCCCCTCAAGCCCATGCTGGCGCACCCCACGCGCGGCGTGCGGGACGTGTTCGACAGGTCAGTGATACCTCCCCCCCCCCGAGGAGCTGGTCTCCCTGCTGCAGCCCGGAGTGCCCCTCAAGCCCATGCTGGCGCACCCCACGCGCGGCGTGCGGGACGTGTTCGACAGGTCAGTGACACCTCCCCCCCCCCGAGGAGCTGGTCTCCCTGCTGCAGCCCGGAGTGCCCCTCAAGCCCATGCTGGCGCACCCCACGCGCGGCGTGCGGGACGTGTTCGACAGGTCAGTGATGATTTTTAGACCAACTTACTAGAAATACTACTGCTACAATAACTAGCAGTCTAAATGTGCAGTATTGAAGGAATTATCCTTTTACTCTAACTATTATGATGATCAATCATCATCATGTCAACCTCATAAAATTATAATGAACAGATGTGATCGTTAATGAAGCTTTTGAAAATATTAAAAAACTTTATATGTAGCTGTAAAATATAAGGGTTGACCTCGATTTCTCCTCTTGGATCCCATTATCAGACCCTGACTTCCTTATTACGGGACTACCATGGCACCATCCTCTTTCCAACAAAAAAGAATTATGAAAATCCGTTCACACAGGCGAAAGTTTTGAGGTAACGAACATAAAAAAAGATGAAATGAAAACGTCCTCTTTTTTTTAAATTCGGTTAAAAATGCATGTTGCCATATTGGGAAGTTTTTTCAAATTTCGAATTGTAGCTCAATATAGTCCTAAAATGGTAACACACGTAGAAATGGGAGTGCCTTCCGTCCGGCGGACTGGCCAACTCCGACCCGCACAGCTCAATACCAATGCGAGACTCCACGCCTTGTCTCGTTGTTGCCGCAGCAGTGGTCTCCTCTTTCACGTCCCCCTTTCCCTCTAATATCGATGTACCGGGGGGAGGGGTGAAACGGCTTTCAGGGTGAGTGCGACAGGCTCAATATGGTATATTGTGCCTGTTGACCTCATATTTGGATCTCACTACCGCTTACCATCAGGTGGAGTGAGGTCATCTTGTTAGCTCATTATATATAAAAAAAACACCTTCCGTGCAGGTTTGAGAACGAGGAGTTCACGTGCGAATGGAAGTACGACGGCGAGCGCGCGCAGATCCACGTGCCGGCCGCGCCCGGCGGCGGGCCCGACCTGCCCCGCGCCGCCGTCTTCAGCCGCAACCAGGAGAACAACACCAGGTCACTACCGGCTACTTACCTGCAGATATAGTAACACACTGATAGAAACATACATGCTCATACATACAAATACACACACGGACGCTCTCTACAATTAACAGAGGCAGATAGTCGAAGAAAGAAAGATAACTACACAAATGAACACTCAGAACTCGTATGTGTGTAAAACTCACTCAAAACGCTTAAATACACATACACACAAAAAATGCTTAAGGAGAGAAAGAGAGAGACACACATTTGAACGCATAAAAAACGATTTAATATACTTTTATTCGACATTTTACCTAATTGGTCATGGAAGGCCTTTCTTGGCCTTCCCCTTTCGAGATTTCCATTTATCCTTCCTTATATCGGCAAGGTTATTCTTATAAACTTATCGTAAACATGGTTTTTCGTAGCAAATACCCGGACATCCTACGACGGCTGCCGTCGCTGCTTGCCGACACCGTGTCCAGCTGCGTGCTGGACTGCGAGGCCGTCGCCTACGACACCGTTGAGAAGAAGATCTTGCCCTTCCAGGTACATAATACTACTACGAATAATTAATTTACCTCGTTGGTCTATTGGTAGCAAGCGCTGCGCAAGGACCGAGGGGTCCCCGGTTCCTCGGGTAAAATTTGTGTAAATTTTTCTGTAACGAAATTACTCAGCCCGGAGTTCAGAAGATGGCGGTTGAATGCCCGTGCCTCGGAAAGCACGTTAAGCCGGTGGTCCTGCGCCCGATCTCTCATCGGTCACGACGGATGGTCGTCCACCGAATTATGAGAGTAAGAGAATAGAGAGTGCACTCGTGTTTGCGCGCACACTTGTGCACTAAAATATGTCCTGCGCACTCAGTCAATCTCAATTCAGATCGGCCGCCATGGCTGAAATCGGTCGGACGCCTTATGTATGTAGTTGTGGGAAGATCGGCAGAGGTATTTCTCTAATTATTTACAGCACAACCGTCTTGGCGTCGTTCGTCTTATTTTTCTATCTCCGCCATAATAATTTCTTCCCTCTCACATACACTACTCATTCTCTTCACTCTTCTTCGCACATCATTCTTACATTCGTTCCTTTCATACTTCACTCATCACCACCATACAAGTTTGCAAGTTAGTCCGCGTGATTGTCCAATAGGAACTCACTTCTCAAACTCTTCAGTGTGTAATGGTATGTGAATCTTGTCAATCAAGACCTTACGTGATCGATAAAGATAACTCAGCACGATGAGTATTGCTACCCTGAACACGTATATAAGATAACATTAGTATATAAGGTGATTAGTTTAAGTCAATATATGAATTCCACGATGGACAGTCTTTAATTCAAGTCCCACCATTTTATAATATTACAAGTGTCAAGCCAACGGTTTCCATTCGCAGGTGCTGTCGACCCGCAAGCGCAAGGAGGCGGTGGAGTCGCAGATCACGGTGCAGGTGTGCGTGTTCGTGTTCGACCTGCTCTACCTCAACGGGGAGGCGCTCGTGCGCGCTCCCCTCGCCCGCCGCCGCGCCCTGCTGCGCGACCACTGCCGGGAGGTGCCAGGTACAGGGATCACCACGGGGAGGCGCTGCTGCGCGACCACTGCCGCGAGGTGCCAGGTACAGGGATCACCACGGGGAGGCGCTGCTGCGCGACCACTGCCGCGAGGTGCCAGGTACAGGGATCACCACGGGGAGGCGCTGCTGCGCGACCACTGCCGCGAGGTGCCAGGTACAGGGATCACCACGGGGAGGCGCTGCTGCGCGACCACTGCCGCGAGGTGCCAGGTACAGGGATCACCACGGGGAGGCGCTGCTGCGCGACCACTGCCGCGAGGTGCCAGGTACAGGGATCACCACGGGGAGGCGCTGCTGCGCGACCACTGCCGCGAGGTGCCAGGTACAGGGATCACCACGGGAGGCGCTGCTGCGCGACCACTGCCGCGAGGTGCCAGGTACAGGGATCACCACGGGGAGGCGCTGCTGCGCGACCACTGCCGCGAGGTGCCAGGTACAGGGATCACCACGGGGAGGCGCTGCTGCGCGACCACTGCCGCGAGGTGCCAGGTACAGGGATCACCACGGGGAGGCGCTGCTGCGCGACCACTGCCGGGAGGTGCCAGGTACAGGGATCACCACGGGGAGGCGCTGCTGCGCGACCACTGCCGGGAGGTGCCAGGTACAGGGATCACCACGGGGAGGCGCTGCTGCGCGACCACTGCCGGGAGGTGCCAGGTACAGGGATCACCACGGGGAGGCGCTGCTGCGCGACCACTGCCGGGAGGTGCCAGGTACAGGGATCACCACGGGGAGGCGCTGCTGCGCGACCACTGCCGCGAGGTGCCAGGTACAGGGATCACCACGGGGAGGCGCTGCTGCGCGACCACTGCCGGGAGGTGCCAGGTACAGGGATCACCACGGGGAGGCGCTGCTGCGCGACCACTGCCGGGAGGTGCCAGGTACAGGGATCACCACGGGGAGGCGCTGCTGCGCGACCACTGCCGGGAGGTGCCAGGTACAGGGATCACCACGGGGAGGCGCTGCTGCGCGACCACTGCCGCGAGGTGCCAGGTACAGGGATCACCACGGGGAGGCGCTGCTGCGCGACCACTGCCGGGAGGTGCCAGGTACAGGGATCACCACGGGGAGGCGCTGCTGCGCGACCACTGCCGGGAGGTGCCAGGTACAGGGATCACCACGGGGAGGCCCTGCTGCGCGACCACTGCCGGGAGGTGCCAGGTATAGGGATCACCACGGGGAGGCGCTGCTGCGCGACCACTGCCGGGAGGTGCCAGGTACAGGGATCACCACGGGGAGGCCCTGCTGCGCGACCACTGCCGGGAGGTGCCAGGTACAGGGATCACCACGGGGAGGACACACAATCTTGGCAGCACAGAAAGAAAAATGGCGATTGCTAAGTAGCATAGGCTGACGCGGCTGAGGAATGCTAAGTGGCGATATTCAGATTGATTGATTGATTCGTCATATGGCGGAATATTCAAACGTTAACAGCTAACTTCACTTCTCTCATTTCCACTCAGCATGGCTCTGGCCGATACTGTAGTCAGAATTGTCGAATGCTGTTCAGCACTCTCAGATTCTGACCAGTCTGTCTGTCGGCTAAACGCACCCATTGTGTCAGTGACTATTGTCAACCTTAGCGATCGTTACATCTCGCAGAAACTTTTGTCAAAAGTGGTGGACCGCTTTCTTGGCTGACTGTGCACGTATGTATATAGTTAGGTATTATTGTTGTGTCGAGTGAGTGTCTTCTCAGCATTGTATTGTGTACAATTTATCATTGGAAACTTTAATTGCTAATGCACAACCTAATTTACCGTAGTTTATAATGTACAATAAATAAAGCTGTATGTTTCCTTAAATAAATAAACAACTGCTATACATCACCATGCGAAATTCCGCGCCTTGTCTCGTTGTTGCCGCAGCAATGGTCTCCTCTTTCACGTCCCCCAATCCCTCTTATATTGATGATCCTCTAATATTGAATAATATATAGGCGGGACGTGGAACGGCATTTAAGCAAGCCTTCAGGGTGAGTGCGACAGGCTCAATATGGTCTATTGTGTATTATAAAATAAATCTTGAAATTATAGTGTTTCATTACCCGCAGTAAAATGAGAAAAATAGCGTCGATGGCCGAGTGGTTAGGGTCGTTGCTAGCCATGAAAGAAGTTCATATGTACGATTATTCGACGCTTCAACAGTGAATGAAAATATCGTGAGGAAATCTGCATACCTAAGAAGAAATTCTGAGGTTGTGTAGTCCAACCCGCACTTGGCCAGCGTAGTTGACTAAGGCCTTATCGCCATAGGGTTCTGTAGGTACCCTTTTGGGTATAGACTGCGCATAACAATCGCATTGAATCTGTTCAGAAAAAAATGCTGAGAACTCTCTCTTTCAGGCAAGGCAACCACCGAGAGCCGAACACCTACAGTAATCGGCTAAAAAAATACAATTTACCTACTTTAGAGGCAAGACGTATGCAGACCGACTTCATATATCTCCATAAAATTGTTAATTCATTAATTGATTCCCCAACACTCCTATCTGCTTTAAATTTCAACACTCTTTTTAGAACTCGTAATCCCAAAATATTTTCCCTTCGTGTATACCACAACAACACATCGTTCTTCAACCCGATAGTCCGTATGTGTCGCCAATACAACGAACTCGCTCGGAACAATCACGATATTGATATATTTTCTGTTAGTCCAAAAATCTTCGAGAGGGCCGTCAGAACCCTCCTATGAAGATCAAAAATAAGAATTGAATAGCATTTTTTTTTAATTTTTTTTTTCTTTTTACCTGCAGCCCTTTAGGCACCTTTCTCGTCTTGTTATACCGGCCTCTGTCGCTAAATACCATATTCTCAAAAGATCACACTCGCAAAATACCACATTCGCAAAAGACGACATTCGCAAAACATCACATTCTCATAATATCATATTCTGAAAATATCATATTCTTAAAATACCCCATTCGCAAAATACAACATTCTTGTGATACCACATCCAAAGTACAGTCTCAAATATATTTTTTTTTATAAAACCGAAATTATATTATAAAATTATAAGTTTTTAAACAAGATAAATCTTGACCAGTAGCGCTACCATGAGTTTAAAAGTTACGGAATTGATATCGCCTACGTAAATAATATGTATATGAAAAACTTGTACAGCGCCACTGGTGGTTACGCTAGGAACTAAAATCGGTCGTATGAAAAAAACAACTTGATAGGTTTTTAACGTAGTTTTGATAGCCAACTCATGGTATTGCTACTGATAAATAAATCATTAATATTATAAATCTAATATTTCTAATTCTGCCTGTCGACCTCATAATATGTGGGTCTCACAACCGCTTACCATCAGGTGGAGTGAGGTAAATAATTGTTAGCCTTTTTTTAAAAAACCTAGGGATTAAAACAAATTAATAATTCAGTACAAACACGAATACCTATTTAATAAAATCTACTTTTTATTTAGTGCATAGAACCTAATTTTGTTTTGGAGCATTTTTGTTTGAAGGAGAGATTATTTTTTATTAACAGGGAATCTGATAAGTATACAATCATCTAAATCCGTTTACCGAATCGATATTTATATGAGGTAACAATCACAAAAGAAATAATGGACTTGAGAACTTGCTCCTTTTTTTTTAATTCGGTCAAAATAATTTTATTTTACCTTAATTAATATTTATATTTCATACTAATTACATTTTCAAATTCGGTCGCATATTAGCATTTAAATAATAGTTCTGACCATTATTAGAAAAATTGGCAGAAACAAGGGCAACTTAATTGCAAGAAAAAAATACAATATGAGCATAAAGCGGCAAAGTTTTTGAAGCCCGGTGTACTTTTCTGCCATTTTTGAAAATATGGTGTTTAGAGAATGTTGTGTTATGCGAATGGGGTATTTTAAGAATATGATATTTTCAGAATATGATATTATGAGAATGTGATGTTTTGCGAATGTCGTCTTTTGCGAATGTGGTATTTTGCGAGTGTGATCTTTTGAGAATATGGTATTTAGCGACAGAGGGGTGTGCATTGTACAACATTTTTCGACTGTTATCTGTTTTGTCTCCTAAATAAAATAAATAAATAAATATAGAACCCTAATGGGTAAAGTGTTAACAGGACTTCGAATTGAACTTTTTCTGTTCTCCCCAGGCGAGTGGCAGTTCGCAGTGTCAAAGGACTGCAGCAGCATGGAGGAGGTGCAGGTGTTCCTGGAGGAGGCGGTGAAGGGCTCGTGCGAGGGCCTCATGGTGAAGACCCTCACCGGGCCCCACGCGCACTATGACATCGCGCGACGATCGCATAACTGGCTTAAGGTAACAACTTCCCTTCCCCTTCTTTTGCGGGAAGCGACTCTAGCTAGCTAGCCAATGCCGTGACAAGCTGGGCAGGATCCCTCTGGGTGGAAGTCCTCCTGCCCCTTCTTCGCAGATGATGGCCTATCCTTACTAATATTATAAATCCGAAAGTAATTCTGTCTAAATATTTGTCTTTATGGGTCTACACGCGTTAATAGGAGTAGCAAATTACATAGCTACTTACTGCCCGACGTTTCGACTGTAATTCTGTCTGTCTGTCTGTCTGTCTGTTACGCTTTCACGCATAGAGTACTGGACCGATTTAAATGAAATTTGGTACAGATATAGTCCAGAGCCTAGGAAAGGTTATAGGCTACTTTTTAACCGACTGCGTTATAAGGAAGTAATGTATTACCCGTTAAACGTCTCTACGCGGACGAAGTCGTGGGCGGAAAGCTAGTACTATATAAAGACGTAGTTAAAACCGGGTAGTAGGATTGTCCAGCCGCTAAAGAGCTAAAGAGCACTAAAGAGCATAGATAAACTATACCGTCTCAAAGACTTTGAAAGTCGTTGAGAAACGAAATCCGACCCGATCAAACTTGTGTGACTCACGCACGTAAGGCGTATTGCATAATTTAGTAGAGATTTGAGATCAAGTGCGGCCCTCTTTTAGTTTATTTGCCGACCCCTGATCTAATCGATTTGTAAGGATGGGACCGGGAGATGATAATAAAAGATGTTATGCGCGGGTGATCGTATATTGTTACTAACTCATTATTCACTTAGACTCTACTTATACACCGTGAAATTTTAGTGGTTGTTTTCCCGTGGCAGAACGACTTGCCTTTAGTAATACTATCGAATCATGCAAATTATTCACCGAAAAAAAAAATTTTTTTTTTCGATTTTTCAGAATAATAATTTTCCAACTCGAAAACGAGAGAAGCTATCGTTGTTTTTGAAGATGTGACGTATTCAGGTACTGCTTGCCGCCTGAAATCGATGCTTAAAGCTGAAGAAGCTCTACACCCTAAGTCATAAAGCGGTTCGAACGTGTTTTCGAGTTACGGTTAAACCTTTCGTAAAACCGGCATTTATTGATTTTACCAAAAAAGAACTGCACACATCTTTTGTACTAGTAAGATAGAATCATTTTACTGCGGGAAAACAACCACTAAAATTTCACGGTGTATAGTACTTAACCTACCTATGTATGGGGAGGTGTGTCACACCACTACAGATTGTTTCTTTTGACTTCTCCAGCTGAAGAAGGACTACATAGACGGCGCGGGCGACTCGATAGACGCAGTAGTGATCGGCGCGTACCACGGGCGGGGGAAACGCGCCGGAGCCTTCGGGGGCTTCCTGCTCGCCTGCCACGACCCCGACGCCGAGTCCTACCAGGCGCTGTGCAAGCTCGGCACCGGCTTCAGCGACGAGGCCCTGCAGACCCTCAGCCAGGAGCTGCGCCAGCACGTCATCCCCTCGCCCAGGACCTACTACAGGTACAGACCCCGACGCTACCAGGCGCTGTGCAAGCTCGGCACCGGCTTCAGCGACGAGGCCCTGCAGACCCTCAGCCAGGAGCTGCGCCAGCACGTCATCCCCTCGCCCAGGACCTACTACAGGTACAAGGAATGACCCCGTTCGAAATGACCCAAACTCAAAAGTACCTAACCACAACTGAATTTTCTTGCACTGGGAAGAACTAATGTCGAATTTTAGGAAGTAGAAAGTCGAAATAGAAAATTTAAAGGAGAACACCCGATTCCATACAAACTTGGGCCCAACGTTACAAAGCTGAAAGTTGGCCATCAGACAAAGCATATAAAAGGTTTCCATGAGACGAATTTTCATGTTGATCCGCAATGGCCAAATCACTAAAAATACAGTGAATATTTTTGAGGTTATCTGTTTTTCTATTATGAAAGAAAGCTTGTAGGGTGTTTCTTTTTTAAGTTTTGCATTACAGATTGTATACAAGCTATCCAACAGTACAGATAAAGTTGTAAAATGGTATCAAGACATAGGCTATATGTCATCTATATTGGTCAGGGAACCTTGCATGTGTCCGTGAAATATGATTTTGTGATTTGTTAAGTTGTTGGGTAATTCTGAATATTAATAACAGAATATTAAAAACATATTATATTCCCAAGCGTCGTTGACGGCGCAATGCCCGGTCAACCCTGCGCCCCACTGCACCGCGCACACACGCAAGCACGCTACATAGTAGATAATGAGAATAAATCTATGGATATTGCAATCATTCGACTTATGAAGTCAAAGTCTTATATCTTAGACATTCTCCTGGGTGTCAGTCTCCTTCTCATTTATCCTGGGTGGGATTCGAACCCATGACCCTTGGTTTAGAAGCCAGAATTCACTAGCAACTGCTCCATCGAGCCAGTCAACTATAAAACCAATTTATTAGATATTTCATTAAAGTGAATAATGAACTAGTTAACTCTAAATGCATATTTGCTTATGGCTGGACAGAGCAGTTCAGTATAAAAAATTAAATGTAACAAAAGCAGGTCATTACAAAATAATAATAAATTATTTTATTCATCCTTATCATCATAATACATCTAAAAAAAAAATAGCATCTAAAAACTGTGCGTCTTCTTCTTCTTCTTCAGCCCTGTATCACCCATTGTTGGGTATAGGCCTCTTCATGTGCTTTCCATTTGACCCGGTCTTTTGCTGCTCGCATCCAGGTCTTGCCCAATATTTTTGTGATATCGTCGGCCCAGCGCATTGGTGGTTTCCCAACGTTTCTCCGTCCGAGTCTAGGTCTCCATTGGGCAATTCTGCGTGCCTATCTGCCATCCTCTCTTCTGCACATATGTCCGGCCGGTCTCCACTTCAACTTCGTCACAATCGATGTAATGTCCGTGACTCCGGTACGTCTCCGAATGATAGTATTTCGGATACGATCTAAATAAATATGATAAATAATAAAACATTTTGATTATTAATCGACATCAATCAAATCGATCAATGTCATAAGTAGATTCTGTTTACTATACTCTATGGATAGATTTCTGTATCACGTTTGCGAAGATAGCTACGTTATTAATAAATAATATAAATGAACGTTTACAAAACCAGTAACATAAGGAAAATAAAAAAAAATCTGCTTTTTTCCCTGTTGGCCATTGCTGTTTTGGCTAAGATTTCTATAAGTTAACTTACAAAAATAGACCGATTTTTTGATATATAATTTAATCCTGTAACGTTGGGCCCAAAATGGTGGTTCTCCTTTCCAACTTGATTTTTTTCATCTTGAAAACTTCTATGTCCAGCTACAACGAACCGAAAATTAATATTTTAATGCTACTTTGAGCTCTAATTGGTGTCAAGTTCTCGCGTTTGTAGCTCATGAGGATAGCGTTTACCTAGACAAGGCTTTTGATAGCATATTTTTTTACTGTATCATAAACTGTCTTATTATAGAACACACAGCTGTCTGCTTAGATGAACAACTTCCTACCTAAACAATAAAACTACCGTGAAGGTATACTGTTTTTTTTACTAATTCCTATCTCCTCAGGGGGTTCCTCAGGGACCACACTTCGGTGCATTTTTGTTTTTCGTATTCATGAATGACTTAGTTGATCTTTCACATAAATAATAAAAACTTTTTTTCTAATTCCTATCTCTTAAGGGTTCCACAGGGATTATATCTTGGGCCTTTATTGTTCTTCGTATTCATAAATGACTTAGTTGATTGTTTTACATAAATAACTAAGTATCACTAGATAATAACTAGATATTAATTCTAAATAGGTACTTTACCTTTATATGACCTACAACTACATGTTTTTGTTCCAGCTACGACCGTTCGCACGAGCCGGACGCGTGGCTGTCCCCGGCGTGCGTGTGGGAGCTGCGCTGCGCCGACCTGAGCCTGTCGCCCGCGCACCGCGCCGCTGTAGGCCTCGTCGACGCGCATAAAGGCATCTCGCTGCGGTTCCCTAGGTGAGCTAATGGAGAATGTTCATGATCTTAGCTTCCACACACGGTCATCTGACCCCAAACTAAGCAGAGCTTGTACTATGGGCGTCAGAGACTGATATACATACATATATATTTTTAAATACATACTTAAATATGTCGGCAGGAGTCATCGCTCGCCTTCATTATAGAATGAGTAACAAGCTGCACGTGCACGGGTCACGTCACCGACCAGCTGCGTCGTTAGTCACTCCCCCTCGCCGCTCGACTCGACTATAAAAGGCCCTCACTTTGAACAGTGCAGGCAGTCTTGGCTCTGGCGTGGCACGGAACACTCGTTGTACCGTTGCAATAGCTTATCCTAGACACCTTTGGATAATTAATTCGATTGTCGAATTAATTATTATCGTTAATTATAAAACTGCTGCTGTGCAATTTGTAATTAATAAATCAAACTCTAATTGTAGTTTATGTCTTAGGCATTTGCTACAATTGCTATGGTTATACTTTGATAAAAGTGATAAGTGATGGATATGGTTCTCATTAAAGAAAGTAATAAAGTATTAGATCGGTTTCTATATAACTGACGTATTATTTAGTATGTTGTAATATTGTATCCCCGCTTCCTACATCAGAAGTGGGATGAGATCCACACCCACTACTTGGTCAATAAAAAAATGTGTCACAGGAAATGTCTTTTAAGGGTTTATTATATGGTCTTAAGGTTTAAAAAAAAAAGAGTAAAGTAAAAAAAAAAAAAGAGCAGAGTTTTGAAGGGCACGTGGCCGGACCAAAACTGGCTAGTGTTGAAGGGTTCTTTTAAAAAAAAGGGAGAGGGAACCGGACCAATACTAGTGCCTGAAGGGTCTAATTAGAGACCGGACCAGAGCAAAGTGTGAGATATACGAAGGGTCGATGTGGACCAGACCAGAACTATTGTAATATATCTGAAGGGTTAATTGTAATATATCTGAAGGGTTAATTGTAATAATATTTCTGAAGGGTTAATTGTAATACATCTGAAGGGTTCATGTAGACCAGACCTAATTGATTTGCAGGGTCATTATAGACCGGACTAATTAATTTTGTCAGGATGATCGAACGATGCTTTTGTTACAGAAATCTAGACATGCTTTAGTTGAAGCGTTCGAGGACGACCGCTAGTCAGGTTGGCCGTGTCGGCAGGAGTCATCGCTCGCCTTCATTATAGAATGAGTAACAAGCTGCACGTGCACGGGTCACGTCACCGACCAGCTGCGTCGTTAGTCACTCCCCCTCGCCGCTCGACTCGACTATAAAAGGCCCTCACTTTGAACAGTGCAGGCAGTCTTGGCTCTGGCGTGGCACGGAACACTCGTTGTACCGTTGCAATAGCTTATCCTAGACACCTTTGGATAATTAATTCGATTGTCGAATTAATTATTATCGTTAATTATAAAACTGCTGCTGTGCAATTTGTAATTAATAAATCAAACTCTAATTGTAGTTTATGTCTTAGGCATTTGCTACAATTGCTATGGTTATACTTTGATAAAAGTGATAAGTGATGGATATGGTTCTCATTAAAGAAAGTAATAAAGTATTAGATCGGTTTCTATATAACTGACGTATTATTTAGTATGTTGTAATATTGTATCCCCGCTTCCTACAAATACATAATTACACCCAGACACGGAACAAACACCGATGTTCATCACACAAATATTTATGCCGAGTGGGAATCGAACCCACGACTCTTGGAATCGCCAGCCAGGGTCACTAACCACTGTTCCACCGAGCCAGTCAAGTATGATTAGGTAACTTTGAAGTATTTGATAATCTGAATCGACATGTGCAATTCGTTTCGACACACAACCAAAATTGAAAAAGATATACGTGTTTAAAGTTCTCACCGTTTGCACTTCTTATACAAAATTAACATAGTGATATGACTTCACACCACAACATGCAATACATTGTAAAAAAAATTTTTTCGTTATACAAATATATTCATCATGCCAATACATAATATTTCATCATGAAATTGAGAAGTAACATTCTCCATTGTGCAGCTTCTTTTCATAACTATGATGGCTTGGAGTAAACTCGTCATCATCACCGGACGCCCTACCGACCGGATGGCTCTAACCCCTTAATGGCTCTCACCCCTATCTACTTGTGCAGCTTTACAGATGTTTACATACTAAGTAGGCATGGTGCAGAGACTACCGACTAGTTAGTTTATAAATAAATAAATAAATATCAATCAATCAGGGGATACCAGTCACAACTATCTGTCCGGTGGTTGGTGAACGGTATACGGGTAAGCGACCCCGGCTCCTCGAGCTACTATCGACTCAGTCCAAATCATCCGAGGCGATAGTATCCTTCCTCCCCTTTTCCTTCCCCCGTCATATATCCTTGCTACTTGTGGGAACGCAATGACCTCGTTAAAACAATGCACTAGGCAGAATGGCGGCGACGTGGTCCACAACCCGTCACGTCACGTTTCCCACGGAGGTGAAAAGTGGATCGCTGGAAGTGATCTCTGCCTACCCCTCTGGGAAAGAGGCGTGATTTTATGTATGTATGTATGTATGTATGTAAATAAATATCGCGACCAACAGATGCTATACAGCCTACGTATATGCCAGACAAAAAACAGAAACACAGATCAATACGTCTAAAAACAAATTTTGATATTTTGAATGTAAATTATGCGAGTGTGATCACATACTAATTTGGTTATCAGTGTATAAGCTTTGTGAAAGCGCCATATGTTGTATTTATTATTTTGTGGACGAAAAATGTCGAATTCACTCTTAATTTGGATATTTTAATCAACTGGCTTTGAAGCACCTTTGAAATCAATGAACACAACATGCAAATGAATATAAATTTAACACATAAAAGAATATTTAATTCCACTTTGACTCGTTTATGTTTAATATTATCTGTGTGTAGGTTCGTCCGTACACGACCGGATAAGAGTCCGGAGCAGGCGACGACCGCCCAGCAGATAGCGAACATGTACCTGGCGCAGGACCAGGTCAAGAACACCACCAAGAAGCAGGCCTCCTTCGACGACTTCTACTAACGGCGGTGAGTTCATCATCATCATCATCATCAGCCCATATACGTCCCCACTGCTGGCGCCCGGGCCTACCCTGAACGGTTCTGTCGCATTTGGTCCAATTCGCGATTGGTCCAATGTAAAAGATAGTTGTTTATCTGCGTTTATTAGATAGAATACTAATCTGGGGGCTTAGATAAAGTAACAATATCGAAACGAAAACGAAGTTCGAAAAGAATAAAATGTATGGGGTTGGCATAGGACGCGTCAAATCACGTGGTTGACCTTGTGATTTGATTTATTACTTTGGATATTGTTACTTTGTATACGGCACCTGATATTAAATGTAGTGTATGCTACTATACCACTGACTAAGCACGCCTAATATTGGCTCGACAACGCACCATCACTCCGTCCTAGCGGGCGGTCGAACACAGACTGACTCGTCCCTTTCCGCCGCGCACGGGACAAGTTTGTACTTGTCAATCCACTACATTAAATATAACTTATATAAAAATTTTGTGCCGGCTTCGTATAAAAATTGGACGTAATTTCTGACATTGGACCAAACGCGATAACCCCCTAAACTAGGGAGATCAGGCCTTAGTCAACCACCCTGGCCAACTACGGGTTAATCGACTACACAACCTTATAATTTCTTTGTCGGTGTGTAGGTTTCGTCGCGATGTTTTCCTTAACCGTTAAAGCGTCGAATAATCGTACATAGAATGTAAATTTAAGCTTGCACTAGCTGTTATTTAGAAAAACGGAAAAATTTCAACTGCCTCACCGCGGCCCGGGGACTCGAACACCCGTCCTTCCGGGAATCGCGCCCAGACGTGCATTACTATGACACCAGACCAGAAGCTATTAATTGAAGCCGTCGAATTTTTCCGTATATGACCTGTTAGCCACAGGTGGCGCCATCTACTATCAGTGGTACACACTGACAGCCGTAGACAGACATCTCATTTCAGAAATGTAAACTACCTACTGAAAATGATGTCACACTGGCAATTAACGTAAATTTAAAATTTTTATATTAATAATCCCCGGGCCGCGGTGAGGCAGTTGAACTTTTTCCGGCACAGATAGTAGATGGCGCCACCTGTGGCTAACAGGTCATATACGGAAAAATTCGACGGCTTCAATTAATCCGTTTCCGTGGGAATTTCGGGGATTACTTTCTTAGTGCACCTCTACGGTGCCTAAGCTACGTCCCTTCCAAATTTAAAATGCCTACGTTTAGCCGTTTAGACTGCGTTGATATGTCAGCCAGTTTACTTTTGTATGGTTAGATTTAGATAGATTGCTTCAATATCCCCAGCTTTTAAAAAAATCATCGGACATTTGAGTTTCTTTAACTCTAAGGCACAGATGCAGGCAGTGTAGTACATTAACTTACCACTGACGTTGTTCATCGAGCCCTCTAATGTTATTTTACTTTTGATTTCAGAATGGATTCGCCCCATTGGAGATGAAGGATTGAGATCTATTTTGAGGCAGAAATGAAGTTTAAATTTTATTATGGACTGATAAAAAATATAACGCAAGTCGTTATAATTTAGGATACATAATAGTTTATTATAAATACAATATTGATTTTGTAAATAGCCATTACTTCTCAGAATGGTATACTTGTAAATATAACATGCAGGTAATTTGCAATCTTTTAATTAAACAAATATATATATTACTTTGCGTAGGATTATCATGTATTTCTATTAATTTTAGGATTGGAATAAAATGCTTTTTAATTCATCATCCATTTGTTTATTATTTCGATAGAACTTATCCTACTTATCATTATACATCGTAGTCTCCTTAATACGAATTGTGGAATCGCAACATATCGCCTATTAGTTTATCATACATCACATTCACTACTCAATATTTCCCTAAATAATGTCTTCGTAAACTACACAAATATTTTATTCAGTGAGGATCCAAAAATCTAAACTTGTAAAATATTTAAGCTCTGCGCAAAAGCTTTCAATAATACAAAAGAAAATATTAAAGCTTACGCAAATATCTCACAACTTTGTGCATAATCTACATTTATCGACATTTATAAGAAATTAGATACGTAAATAGTATGGGACGAATATACACAACACAACCAATTTTAATTTTCAGGATGAACGAACGGGTAAACGCTATACATTCCGAAATAAACCGACTAATACAGTTATTTTGTTTTTCATATGTAAATCACATGATTAGTGTTGTTTCATTGTATTGACAAGTGACTAAGGTTCAATTAACAATAGTAAACAATATTGATTCAAGTGATACTGATTCCATTATATAGTATAGTAAATTGCAATGTTACCCGCGGATACAACACAAATACTTTGATCTATAACATAGTCAGTGTCTAATACACGTCAAACAATTAGGCCTTAAACTTAAATGTACTAAATTATTGTACTTAAAAGATTATGCCGAGTGTATTTGTAATCTAATACTACTGCGTTTACTTTACAAAGGAACAAAACAATTTCGATGACTTGTTAAATTATAACGCTACTATGGCACAACATTTGACACATCACATTGAGCGTTTAAGGAGAAATTTATTAAATGAGATTCTAAGTTTTGATAATTTTTCGCAAGTAAAGAAATTTATATTTGGCGTTTTTGAGCATCAGTTATTACAAGGGGGTACACCCGCTCTGCCGAGATCTGTCAATAACTGACAAGTAATAACAAGCAGACGATGCTTACAAAATCTAAAAGAGTATATCACGGTTATTTACATATAAATTCATTGTTCTTACAAATAATATTACACCTACATTTATTACATCACTAACCAGAATAAATAGTAATGCATCGAATCAATTAGTTGCACAAATTACTGGACTAAAATATAAATATAAAAAACAAAAATATATAAAAAATGATGTGTTAAGTCGTATTGCGAGAGTCATCGTAATCCTAAGAGGCCAAGCCGCGTCCGGACGGACAGACGGACCTCTCTATCCTTACACATAATAATATAATATCAAGCTACCCTCATATTTGGTCTTTGAGATATGATAGATTCGAATAGATTAAAAATTCAATTTATAAATATTCAAAAGTCAATTTACAGTACAAAAATAATGTGTAAAAATAATAAATATCTATATTAAGAAGGCAAGTATGGCCGCTTTGGATATGTAAGTAATAGTGAAGTAAGGAAATAAACGTTTAGTCAAAGTGAGTCAAAGTTTTGTGTAGAGAAGACTTAGCTGAATGGCGGCGTCGAGTCGGCCTGAGTTAGATTTGATAGTTATTACAGGTAAATCTCTAACTCATTTGATAGTCTGGAGAGGGGATGATAGCTGCCTTAAAGGTTTCCATTTGGCTAGATTGCACTATTATTACTTTAATATAATATCATAGTTCCCCCTGGCTGGCGTGTCTCCAGGCTGAGCGCTGTGTATTCGCTGTGTGTCCGCTGTGAGTCGCAGTGAGCTCACAGCAGCGCAGCGCGCTCGGGCGGTGGCGGCGAGCCGTCAGCGCCTTCCGTCAGCAAGTTCGCTTGTTCCTGGAATTAATAACAATATTTATTACTATGACTCCCCCTGAAGCGGTCATGTGGTCCAGATATGAGGTCGACAGGTACAATAGATCCTATGGAGCCTGTCGCCCTTACCCTGATGACCTTTTTTACCCGTGTGAAATCTTACATGGATACCTATTAGTTCAGAGGACTAAAGAGGCATGTCAAACTGCTACTGACTAAAACACTTGGGGTGTTCCTTTTCTTCGCTAGTGAAAGTTGAGTTTCAGTGAATTTGGCGTCAAAACGCGACAGATAGACTACCAGAGTTAATGCGTATTGTAACAAACATTTTATGCAAAGAAGAATTTCAATAAATGTTAATAAGACATTGGCGTTTCACTTGCACCATTATAGTATTTATAATAGGATTATAAGGATCTAACACAAAACTCATTGGGTGCGTTTAGCCGACAGACAGACTGGTCAGAATCTGAGAGTGCTGAACAGCATTTGACAATTCTGACTACAGTATCGGCCAGAACCATGCTGAGTGGAAATGAGAGAAGTGAAGTTAGCTGTTATTCCGCCATATGACGAATCAATCAATCAATCTGAATATCGCCACTTAACATTCCTCAGCCGCGTCAGCCTATGCTACTCAGCAATCGCCATTTTTCTTTCTGTGCTGACAAGATTTTGTGTCGGCTAAACGCACCCATTGTAGTTACTCTCCGAGACGTCATAGCGACGTCGCTTGCTACGTATCAAAATAATTCGTTCTGGATTGACGACGCCGATGATAAACGGTCATAAAATATAATATTAACTACATGTTATTATTTATTTGCTACTGTAGAAGTTAAAGCGTAAAGTAAATAAGTATTAATATGAACTGATTGCACGAGTAGTCAGGGGCTGTTGCCATGGCGACACGTTAGAAAGCTCAGTAATAGTGGTTGTAAATCTAAATGGCCCACTGCCAGACCTAGTTATAGACGTTTAATATAATCTATGTCTGTATATTTACCAATTATTATTATAATTTATAAACGACATCTTATCGTCCGGTGAATGATATCATAAATACCTTGACTGTTGAAAATCTTAAATCTCACACATCAGTCAGTGAACACAGATCAGTAAAATATTATGAGTTAAGAAAAAAACCTTTTAAGTTATAAGCTGTAAACGTATGAAAATATAAATGCTTTTTTATAATAATGAAAGTGTTCTGTCTAGCGCAATATCATATTTCAAAATAAAGACTACAAAAAAAAACTATTTCTCAATACTGGATTCATAAAATCATTTGTTGACCTTGACATTTACCGACCCGCGAATTAGCCAATTAGAGAACCGGTGTAATGCATCATTTGAGGCTATTATTGATCGTTCTAATAATGTCCGAATGTGTTATTAATAAAATGCTATTTTGTAAACGATAGTGGAAGACAGATCTTTTCGGACGACCGTATCGCCTTGTATAGTTGCGTGCAGCTGTCGCTTTGATAACTTAACTTTTTGCCAGGCTCAGCATGCTATAAATTGTCATTGGTTTTGCACCTTATTTGAGGTGGTTAATATCCAAAATAATGTGGTCTCTATTGTGTCAAAGCCTGGCTTAGGGTTAAACTGTCGGACCGCGGTGCAGTGAGATAATCGCCTTAAGATGTCTAAAGATCTTAGATTCAATACCTAATCAGCTTCACTGACTGGTTCGCCATAAAATAACATGTCATCAAAGACCTTTTCGAATGTAACGTTTCAATCTAATTAAGGGAACTACTCATTTGAAAGAAAATTACTTTTAAGGACTTTGTTTTTAGATTGTTAATGAGTTGAAAACAACACACCTACGAAGAAATTCTTAGGTTGTGTAGTCAACCAACCTGCACGGGCTGCGATGCGGGGACCAAGTACGGGTTGGTTGACTACACAACCTAAGAATTTCTTCGTAGGTGTGCAGGTTTCCTTACGATGTTTTCCTTCACCGTTAAACATACATACATACATAAAATCACGCCTTTTTCCCAGAGGGGTAGGCAGAGATCACTTCCAGCGATCCACTTTTCACTTGTGTGGGAAACGTGACGTGACGGGTTGTGGACCACGTCGCCGCCATTCTGCCTTGTGCATTGTTTTAACAAGGTCATTGCGTTCCCACGAATAGCAAGGATATATGACGGGGGAAGGAAAAGGGGAGGAAGGATACTATCGCCTCGGATGATTGTATGATCGTATCAAAATCAGTTCACCGTTAAAGCGTTGAATAATCGTACATATGAATTACAAATTTGAAAAACGCAACGATACGTGGCGGATTTGAACTGGCGACCTCGCATGGCAAGCAACGACCTTAACTACTCGGCCATCGACGCTTTTATTTTAACCAGACTAGTATTTAGTTATATTTTTCAAGGGCGCAGTTGTGAAGGCCAGTTAGACACCAGCTAGAGCGCAGGGTCCCGGGTTCGTACCTCGGGCGGGTGCGCGTACATGGTGTCGTAGACGGGGTTGGCGAAGTGCTGCGGTTGCGCGCGCTCGTCGTCCTCGCCGGCGAGGTACATCGGGTTGCTGATCTCCACGTTGTCCGCCAGACGAGCGTGCACGAACGCGCCGCTAAACAAATAAATAAATGTATCAAAATCAGTTCACCTGTTAAAGAGCAACGGTGATGCCTACTACTCGCTATTAAAGTTATTCTGGCCACTAACTATATAGACCAAAAACCAAGATGATAATTGGCCATGGTCCCCGAGCACGAAATCTTCCGCCGAGCTACGGCGGAAGATTTCTTTTGAAAAATTTAAAAAAGCGATTTTTTTTATGAAATTACTGCCCCTGATTCGATAGTACTAGGTACTAAAGGCAAATCGTTCTGTTACGGAAAACCAACCAATTAAAATTTCTCGGTGTATAAGTACTTAAAAACTGGTGAGAATAATTTTGAAGTGTGATGCAGTCTTTCATTCTAACGTGACATTCAGATAGAAATGTTATGTGAGCGCCATCTATTGGTTGTTATTCGAATTTTTTACAAGTCGAATGTCGCAAGTATGAAACAATGAAATTTAAAAGTGTACTCACTGCCTCCTCCTGTGTATAAGGTACAGTGCAGCTAGCACGGCCGCTAGCAGAGCCGCCAGCGCCACCACCGCGCCGCCCCACGCGCCCCCCGCCCCCGCCCCCGCCGCCCCCGCGCCCGCCCCCGCCGCCCCCGGGGGCGAGCAGCTGGCGCCCTCCAGGCACGCGCAGTACGGGGTGCCGGGCTCCGTTGGGTTCACTAGAATAGAATAGAATAGAATAGAATATAATTTATTGGTCACATATTACAAGAAAAAATAAATGTAACATAAAATAATACAAATTAACAGAACATAATATATAAAACGAATATTTAGCATCAGTGACCAACAAGGTACGAATGTAACAATGACAGTTCAAGATCACGCTGTAACTGATCACCATTAATGCTTTATGACGCAAATAAAAATTTTGAACCTTATTTAGTTACCTACCGACGAAATGTTAAATTACTAAGATCAAAAGTTTTGTACTCTCATAATTCAGTGAGACGGCAATCCGACATGTCCTATGTCAGATCGGGCGCAGAACCAACGGCTTAACGTGCTTTCCGAGGCACGGGCGTTCAACCGCCAACTTCCTAACACCGGGCTGAGTAATTTCATTACAGAAAAACTTATTCAAATTTCGACCGACCCCGGACTCGAACCGGGGCCCTCTCGGTCCTAACGCAGCGCTTGGACGTTGGGAATAGACCAACATGGCAGTTATTCCTGGTTAAGTTCTCTCTCTTCTTAAATGGGCACAGCATGTTGGAATATTTCATTGATTTTGGATATTAAATCAACACTGTAAGATTCAAATTATGGTGGCAATATAGTTGCCAGAGTTTTCATCCCATATGTCAACATTGCTGGGGCACGGGCCTATCTTAAACTAGGGCGATAAGGCTTTAGTCGACCACGCTGGCCAAGTGCGGGTTGGTCTACAAAGGTTTAATACGTGTAGTGGAGCATTATACTCACAGCTAGGCCTCCAGGCGCATAGCGCGGGCGGCGCGCACTGCAGCGCCTGGCAGGCGTGGTCGCGGCCCACGTAGTGCGCGCACCGCGGGCCGCCGTACGCCGCCGCGCACGCGCACACCCCGCGCGCCGGCCCCTCCCCCGTGCGCGCGCGCACGCAGCGCCCGCCGTGCTGGCAGCCTCCTGCTACGCACGGCTCCGCTCCCACCGCTGCAAAGAAAAGAAAATTAATATTTGGGACAACTCCACCAGGCCCGACAGAGATACAGGCAGACAGCACGATACGTGCTGAACAGAGCTGCCATCCACATACATTGCAAGCGCTGGTGGCTCGGATTAAGACGTTTAGTTCCTCTTTTCTGCCACGTGTCATTAATGCTCTAGAAGTCTAGGTCAGAGTCCCATGACGCCGCCATACCATAACCATGCAGGTTAAAATTTTCTTACGTACGTCGATTTTTGTAAACCTACTCTTCAAAGTACAAACTTACGTACGACTTAATGTATTTCAGACGACAACTTGAAGGTTTTTTAAAACCAGGATGTCCCCTATTGCCGGTGGGTTTTTGCTAATAAGTGTTCTCATAAATTACTGCGAAACACAAAACAGCACTAAATGACATTTTAATCTTCCTTTGTGAACAAAAAGGTGAGTCACAGTTAAAGTTAAATCTTTCAAATGTCTGTTTGTTTAGGAACGTATTAGAAATAAGTATAGTGCATAAGTTTCATTGAAGTCGCTAATCTACGTGTACTAAGTAATAAAATAAAACCTAATCATACCCAAGATTTGTCAAGTCTATCTATGGGCAATAAGTTTCCTGTACTTACTACACATTTATAGCAAAATTAGATTTAATGTTAACATCATGTAAGTGATAAAAGTGCTTAGTGCGTTGTGCATCGCTTTTGCAATCCAAAATGACCTTTATATACTGACTTGTTTTTAAGAATGACAAAGTAACTTAGCAGCTTACTAACTAAGTTGCAAATTTGAATATTTACAAATTGATAAGACGAGCCCACACAAACACCGTAATACTTTAACCGAAACCTCCCGATTAGCATAATCATGAGTCAATCAATGAACGTCATAATTTATCGGCGAATTATACGGCAATCTCCGCAATATTAAGTAAGTTGCTTAAGACTTGTTCGTCTCTCGAAGGAAAAATAATACGTAAAGCTATGTTACGTGGCATTTTAGTAACACTGCATAAGTGCAATCGAAACAGATTGGCATTTTATCCAGAACTTTAAAATTTTAATCCGGTATTGGATAGATGACTTGTGGACTAGCACTTGTTGAGGTTTGACTAGGTAGACAAGCTATACGTATGGTCTGGCAAACTAGAATAAGAATTTGTTTATTGTTCATTTGAACATTTTACATAATATAGCACAAATACGAAAAGAAAAAAAACACAAATGAGCAAATGGAAGTGGCTCAGCTTGTGATGACATGGGACCGAGATCCTTGCCAGCGCTTCAGCCACTCCAATGTCAACAAAGTTGGTAGGTGTGACTGATAGGAAATGAGGGCTACTCATACAATTGAAAACAAAAAAAGATCAATGAAAATATAAAATAAAAAAGATCTATTTACACACATTGACAATCATTTAAGGAAGAACTTAAAATATAATATATAGCTGTTTCACGCGGTTTCACCCGCGTCCCGAGGGAACTACTTCCCGTACCGGGATGAAATATAGCCTATGTTACTTCTGAATAATGCAGCTTTCTAATGGTGTAAAAATTATTGCAATCGGTCCAGTAGTTTTTGAGTTTATTCATTACAAACATACAAAAATACAAATATTTCCTCTTTATAATATTAGTGTAGATTAGACTTAAAATATAATGTCCCATGTCATCACAAGCTGAGCCACTTCCTCATCATCATTAGCTCATTTGTAATTCTTTATCTTCACCACCTTTTTATTCTTAATTTTTTTTTATTATTCTGTACTTAAAAATCTGTGTAACTGGATCATATTGTGAGTGTGTAACTAGATCAGACCAGAGGGCCTACCATGAGTTGGCTATCGAAAACTTACTTACGTTAAAAACCTATCGAGTTGTTTTTTTCATACGGCCGATTTTAGTTCTTCGCGTAACCACCAGGGACGCTGTACAAGTTTTTCATAGACATATTTACGTAGGCGATATCGAGTGCGTAAGTTTTAAACTCATGGTAGCACCGCTGATAGGCCAGATTCTTAGATAGTAGCTAGAAATACATAACTAAATCAGAGAAAGACTCGTGTTATGTAATTTTCTTGTGCACGTAGTCGAAAAGTAAGTTTACAAATGAGGTTTTTATCTAAATCCATTCGTTTTGGTTTAAAATGAATTCGTACATGGTTGTTAATTTCATTAAATACACATGCACGCTAATTTCTGTCTAATGGGGCGTGCTATCGTGTTGATAACAGTTGTTACTTATTGGTCTGTGAGCGCCGTTCACCAATAGAAGTGCTTACTTGTGAAATGTTCTCTGTTAAGAATCTGCCGTAGTTACAATAGACTGTGTGCTAAATCGGACCATCTGGATAACTAAAAAAAAATATAAGAAATATTTTGTTAATTGTCTGAAATTTGTCTGTTGTTAAACGGTTTTATTTATTGTTCACTCTTCAACTATATAACTTTATGAGAATTATATTTGTAAGTTTTAAATATTTTGTTAGTGCTGTAAACACCTATAATACCTGATTTTTTTTGTCACTCTATTTTTAATTTATGGTTAAGTTTTTAGTATGTAGACTGTTGGTGTTTCTTTTAAATAAATAAATAAATGTGTATGCAGATGGATGTTTTTATCAGAGCGACGTGCAACTGCTGCTCAATTAAAATAAACCGACATTACTATTATTGGCAATGATCCTATCGACAAACAAGAATAACTTACTCCTTTATTACTAACAAATTAACCTACAATAGGTAAAAACCGAATTTAAAAGACTTGCCAACTAATTCATCCGATTGTCATACTCATACATATTAAATCAGGTTATATGTAACATAAGTTCTGCAGGTGACGTGACCACTTAACATGTTATGTGACACTTAACATTGAGTGTGGACACTTACAAGACCTACTCTTGACCAGCCTTAGCGCGTATTTGCGAAGGGCACACAGTATCTCTACATATATAACATACGTATATAATCGTTGCGTTCAATACCTTGTTGGTACTTGAAATAGTAAACTGGTACTTTGAAACGTGGAGGAGATAAAGCCTACAACAAAGTTCTATGATGCAATTTATGCAAAAGAGCCATTTAATATAAAAATCAGAAAAAAAAACAAAACAAAAACTTAATTTGAGCCTTAACTCTAAAAATTGAATTGGCTTGAAATGTGTCCTATTTCGAAATCTTCGTCGAAAAGTCGTCCTGATAGAAAGTTAAGATACAAAAGTTCAAGTTTTTGAATCCGTACACACTGAACACTTAATCAGCCGTTCACGTACCTACTCTAGTCGCATTCAAAAAAGGCTGTAAAAGACACCATTGCTTTTCTTTATTGTCAATCGGATAATTAGCGGAGTGGCGGATGCACAATGGTCTTTGACGCATGACAGACAGACGGACATCTCACGCAACTCAAGTAAATCCTGCATGTGTCTCAGGGCCGATGTTAGTGACCCAGTGCGACCGGGCGGCCTTGCGCACGCGCAGGGACGAGGAATAGCGACGAATTCACTGTAAATACTATACCATTATCAACGGTAAAGGAAAACATCGTGAGGAAACCTGCACCCGAAGAAATTCTAAGGTTGTGTAGTCGACCAACCTGCACTTGGGCAGCGTGGTCGACTAAGGCCTTATCCTAGATTAGGGATGGCCCGTGTCCCAACAGTGGGGACGAATATGGGCTGATGATGATGATGATGACTATACTATTGTATGCTAATGTAAACTATATTATAGTACCTAATTATTTTCATGAATTGGTACCATCACTACAGTATAAAACAAAGCGCTTTCCCCCGACTCTCAATATGTACGCTCTAGCTAGATTTTTTAAAGTATAAAACCGATTTAGATACGGTTTCTTATAAATAGATAGTGTGATTTTAGAGGAAAGTTTATATGTATATGTAATTAATAAAATTAAAGCATTTATTAATAGAAGAGGACAATCGCTGATAATTTTATGAAATTGCATACTATTAGCCAGTTCATGTGGTAAACCCAAATGCAATCAATCAATAGAACCGGCTTTAGATATTATTGTTTTTCAATACAAGCCGTTTGCCAATTTTGTTGCAAAAACGAGTTTTAAAGTGCCAAATATCATACAAAATTAAGAGTCAGTGAAATTAGCGTTGTAGAGAAAAAGACGATAATATTGACTAGATAATAATATGATAGTTCATCGTAACAGTGTCTGAACGCGATATTATATATGATTTTGAACACGAAGGAGAATGGCGGGAATGGAGGGTATTTGGGGAGGCCTATATCCAGCAGTGGACTAAACTATAGTCTGACAATGGCATATACTTAAATATTGGCGATTTTTTTTGTCTGAGGTATAACTTCCAAAGTCAAAGTCAAAGTCAAACGTGTTTATTGCAATTGTGTTCCATCAGCAATTATAAAGGTAATATAATTATCTAAGAAATAATAACAATAGCAGCCTCACCTATCATAGCATTATTACTGCGTCTTCGTCGTCGGGCACCCATCTTATAAATTATGAATATTTACACTCACACTAGAACACACTGTCTTGTTCAAAGGCACAGTAATCGCGAATGTACCATTATTTATTTTCCCAACCAAACAAAATGTTTCCAGTAAAGTCACTGTGCTTTAAAACGCTTATCAAACACACTAGGTAATTGTTTTAAGTTCATGAATAAAATCCTTTAAAAATTTTCCTTATTTTTTTGTTTGCTTTGTTTTTATTGAATTGCAAAAATAGTATAGGTATTTACTTATTTAATTAGTATTTAAAACTTAATTAGTATTAAAACACACGAAACATTAGGAGAAACATAAACAACGTTAAACCGTAATTATGCTCGAATTTGACACTAAACCAATTAATTTAATTTAGGTAACTATACACATTAATTGCACTGCTTCTGCGATATTTTACAAAGACATTTAAAATTTTGGTAGTTTATTTTGAGCCACATAAATTATCTTAACAAATCTTCTTCACAAAGCTCCTGTTTTGCTAACTCCTCGAAACTTTCTTAGTACGTGTATAAATGTCCGCACGATCCTTCTGTCTGTATGTAGCACGCGCGTCGTGCACTGCGCGCGCCGCGGGACTGCGCCCACCCGTGCTCTACGATGCACTCGTTGGGCGGTTACTATGTGAGAATCTAAATTTCTTTTTCCTTAAAGGTTTTTCTTTTTAAGAATTTGTCATTAGTCTATATTTACAACAGAATAGTGAAATGTTTGACTTTTAATTCGACGATGAAGATTAAATTCAAAATAGATCCGTACTTTTAATATCCATTTTAGCATTGAGATATTATCTTAGGCCTGCGATGCGATCCGCCTGTTGCTCGACCGAAATCCATACCACGAAGGGTTCGATCTCGTATCGTTAAAGATGCATTACAAAAGTCAATTAACCTAATAATTACAATAATAAAGATCTAATCAGTTACATCTACGTGGACCTCGTTCAGATGTTCCCACAGTATCCACACTACTTGCCCACCCCTGGCTAAGACTATTGGTAAATAAGACTGAATAAAATTGTTCAATAAAGTTCTGCATAAACCAAAGTAGCTAGACAATTTACATTTTGATTTAATATGTTGTATTCGTATGTAACATTAATAAACAAAAAACTGCAGCAGACACAAATAAAAAGGAAATAATTAGACAAAATACAAAACGCGAGGCTGCGCTCAATGTCATTTTGTGGCCGGTATATCGTTTTTGGGGTACGTGGGAAGCCAAAAAGAGCTTTTTTTTGGATTGCATAGGTCTAATAAATAATAATAATAAACGTTTATTGCTTCATAAATAGTTCACAATGTTGCTTAAAATACTAAAAGAAAAGTGAGCAAAAGGAAACATCTAGTAGTCTGTAGGTACAGATCTACTTATGTCTAAGGTTTATCTAGTCAGGAATGTGTTAAGGATAATATTAAAATCAAACAGATTATCCCTGTGTATTCTGGCTCGCAATTGCTTGAAGGTGTCACAATTTCGCATCAGCCTTTACATTATTATGATACATATTTTCCTTCAAATGAAGGCTTTTTTTAGACTGCTCGATGGAACAGTGGTTAGTGACCCAGGTTTACTACCTACGGTTCCAAGAGTTGTGGTTTCGATTCCCAATCGGGACAAATATTTGTGTGACAGACATCGGTGTGTGTTCCGTGTCTGGGTGTGATATTAAATATATTTAAGTATATTTGCGTATCCACTGTTGATACTGATATCAGTAAGACAAGTGCTTAAGCTACTTACCACAGGATCAGATCAATGTATGTGAAGTTGTGTAATATTTATTTATTTATTTTTAACATGTGTGTTTGTCATTGTAAAGATGTAAGTGGTAAACAATATTATACAGAACCCACAGTACATTAACGCATCTCCGCTTCGGCAGGTTTTTTCTTCGTAGCAACCGAAACTCTTTACGATTTATTTGCGGTTCACTCATTCGAATGTTGAGTGCTATGTTCGTATAGAGCTGTATGCTTTTGCGCAAGTTAAGTTAAGCAATATTAAAATATGATCAAAGACTTTCATACAAAGTACAATAATAGGAGTTATACTGGCTCGGTAGAACAGTGGTTAGTGTCCCAGGCTCACTACCTACGGTTCCAAAAGTCGTGGGTTCGATTCCTACGCTGTACAAATATTGGTGTAACTAACATCGGTGTTTGTTCCGTGTCTGGGTATATGAATAATGAGGTAAGTAACCTTATCTTCTTACACATCGATCTTTTTCACACAGTGCAAAAGGTCAAAGGGAAAAAATTATACTTATCAAATACTTATTTTTTAAATCTTTCCAAAAGACAATTAGCGGGGTTTCCCACGGCTAAAAAACCTACGACAAAAAACGCGTCAATTTATCTCGCAAATATACAGCAGTGATGTAGATGTTTCAACAAGCAAGAGGAAAAGTGCTCACATATAAAATGTCAAACATCTCGATACCGCGAACTCTGAGTTTCGCAAGGAGGCCGGGTTTCCCCGCGACACAGGTAAACCCCGGCGGCGTTAGTAGTTTCATTATCATTGGCATCGTAAATTTTAGAAGTAAAACAATTTACCAGGAAAGACTTGGGCTTGTTAAGATGTAATAATGCTTTATAGCTTATGTGGAAAGGCCAATACTAAAATTAATATTATTAACATCACATGCATTGATTGGATTGCGTACTATGTTCCTCAGGCACTTGTGTTACGGATATCGTCCCTAATGAACACTGGTATATACAAATTATATTTAAATATATAAGCCTAGAAACGGAAAAATAATCTATTTTAATAACACAAATATTTGTCTAGCGTATTTATTGTATCTATCAGTCTTTTAATGTTTCTATAGCCATGTCAGAGGCCTACGGGCGGCTTAAACTCTGACACCAGGTTGTTCATCAACCATACGATAAGAAGAAGAAGAATGTTTCTATCACTACACTATTTTCGATTACAGTATATAAAGGTATCCTCTGTAATGATACACCACATTTTAAATGTATAAAATAGTACTTTAGGGACAATTATGTCAAAATATAAGTAAACATACGTTAGTTACTGCTAAAATTATCTCAGCGGTGTCAATATTTGCATTGATCAAGATGTGTTTGATCACCATATTTGCGCTGTTTGTTTGATAGGTAAGTAAATATTAGCCAGGTTATTTTCCTTGATATTATTTTAAATAAAGAATAAGTTTAATCATCAAACTATTTCTTATATTTTTCTTTATACTATAGTTATCGTGGTTTAAAATTTAATGAAACTACAGTAACTATTAAAATTGTACGTGTAAATGGTCTATCAACTCTACGTAGCCAAATAACTGTCTTATTTCTTAATACCATTGACATATCAATGCCATGGCGGAGCAATTCGATTAATTTTGTGTATGGCCACTACAGATGTAATTGTATTAGGTATAGCCTGTAAGGATTATGTAATAAATCTACACTTACACTTGTTTACTACTGTTTGTTTGTTTAAACGCGCTAATCTGAGGAACTGCTATTTAGAAGTGAAACAATATTTTTGTGTTCAGTTCAGTGACTCAGGTTCAAAACCTACGGTTCCAAGGGTCGTGGGTTCGATTCCCACTCGGGACAAATATTTGTGTGACGAACATCGGTGTTTATTCCGTGTCTGGGTGTATTATAAAATACATTTAAGTTTATTTGTGTATCCACTGTTGATCCTGATTTCCGTAACACAAGTGCTTAAGCTACTTACCACGGGATCAGATCAATGTATAACCACAGATAACATAACTATACAGATACCCCATCCCATACATTAAAACGTAGACATCATAACTCGGGCATCTCGCGCGCCATGTCTCTTTTCCGGATTGCACACCAGATGTCGCTAGCGAGAGCGAGCCATTCCCATCCAGTGTAAAAGCATGTCGAAAAAGCACATCAAAAGATGTCGCTGTAAAGGCTCCCAAACAGCTTTACTATAAGGTTAGATACATATATATAAATAGGGTCATATGTTATAGGGTCGCGGAACGACTGTAGTGTGCGTAGCACCTCTCCATGTCACCTAGTGTATAAGCAAATGTATTGGCTTATTAATCAGTCACAATATAGAACATTCAGCAAGTAACATCTTTTACTGACGTCTCCCGGTCCCATCCTTACATGGCGACCCTGCCAGTGCTGCCTTTGGGCAGTGCTGCGCGGACAGGAACAGTGATAAGTAATAGTATGTAAAATATTTTTGGACAATTTGACAAACAGTGCGAGTAAAGAATTGGACAATAAGTGAAATCGGAAAGTAAATGGAGCTGGCTGCCGGATGCTGATGGCGCCAGGTGGAGGTATTTTTATTGCTGGGCGCCGGGAGGTTGATGGCGTCAAATGTGGAAAATCCTGGGCGCCGGGCGTAGATGGTGTCCGATGGAGGATGCCGTCCCTGGGCGCCGGGTGATGTTCGGGTCAATGGTGCCATTGACGAAAGAAGAACTACCCAAGTGGCCTGAACATTTTTTTTTTATTTTTGTAGTATGCTAAGTATATTTTTTTTTTCTATTTTTTCAATATGTAATCCAATTATTTTTAAAGAAAATGCACGGAGACGGGTCATATCACACAATTTCGTAAGTCTTTTTATTTTATTTTTTTTCTAAAATTATACCATTTTTTTTTGCGAATTGTTTAACAAATGTAATTTTTTAAATATTTTATTTACGCGTTTTTATACACATTTCATGCAACAAAAATTAGTTTTTATAAAATTACGTACAAACAATGATGAAAGTTCTGAAGCAAAATTACATTATTGATTGTGAAAAACTTAATTTTCAATGTTACAGTTTCGAAAATTGTATTAATAACATTATATTGTCTTTAACATTGTAACTAAATTTTAATCGTGTTCAAAAAGTTTGTTTGTTTTTTTTTCAAATTAAAATAATAATTGTATTGCATCATTCGATTTGAGAATGCACTTGAAACTTCGTGTGTGGCATTTAGGTATCATACAGACTAGCGCAAGCGAATGTCCATGCGTCAGCGTAATGTGTTCTAGCTTCGAGTGTCTACTTACACTATTGTTATTGAAATTATGTTCCAGAAAGAAATGTAATTTTATCTTGTTGTTGATAAAAGATGGTTTGGTACAAAGTTCAGAGATTGTTTATAGTAACGAATCATAATGTGTTGTCAAGTGAGGATTAGATATTTTTGTTCTGAGTAGATATTTGAAACGGGTTAATATAAAGAGTTTATAAAGGAAGAATTATAGTGAATAATAATGAATGAATTTGAATGGTTTTGCAGATTTTATAGTTGGGAATTATTTCGATAGAGATATGTTGCATTACGATTGGACTGATCACCTGAGAGTAACGTAATTTATTTTTACTGAATAATTTATTTTGAAAGTATGTATTGGTATTAAGAGTTGGTTTAAAAATGATTAACTGAGTGAATGGTAGGGCACACTCTGAAAGGTATACACGGTGTCAGATCCTTCAGTTTGAACATGGTGTAAACGAGATTTCTCTGTGTAAGCGGTTGGAGATGAATGAGATCTTAAAACTTGCGCCGTAGTATGAAAGAATTAAATATGATAAGTAAGTAAATGGTACAAGGTACAGACTAGGGCATGGATCCTTTGTTTGATCATGACGTGGACGAGTTTCCCTTCGTGAAAATATTAGGAGATCGATGATCTGAAAACATGACCCTAAGTTTTATTTTGCTGAGAGGAGCAATAGAAATGAAATGATAAATGTGATGATAAATATAAAATGAGCAGTCGACTCATAATTGTCTGTACCTATATAAAGAAAAGTATTTTTAAATGGGATAGGCCAACCCATTAGATAAGTAGGAAGGACCTACTGTGATAAAATGTACCAAGTGTGTTAAGCTATAATGAGAGTTGTGTGCCCACTATCACCATCACCTAAGGATAATGAAATTGTTTGTTAATGTTATAGAAGAGAAGTAAATAAATACTGAGAAAGTAGGATACGTGAAAAATTGGTAACGAAATGGTATTTGTGTAATGTATAGGAAAAAGTAATTTAAATTTGGATGTATAGCTAACCTAAATAAATATACTTGATAAAAATGGAAACGTAATTATGTACTTATATTTTTTTTTTCTCTCTAAATCTAATCTAAATTATTTTATTGAAATGTTTTAAATTTTTAAAGGACCCGTCTGCCGATCATTGCATTAAGTATTATATTAAAAAATAAATGTTTATTCTAGCTTAAGAATCATAATATGTAACTTTGTATACTTCTTAAATTTTTTTTTTCAGTCGTTGATATTTTACTTCAAAAAAGAAAAACATTTTGTTAAATTATTTAAAATTGTTGCTTAATTGTTTTAAATCTTTTTTTTTTATCTCTTTATGTCAAAAAATATTATAAAATATATTAAGAACTTCATTGTAATTTGCCACAAATGTTATGTAACAACGAAAAAAAAATATTGTACTGTAAAAAAAAAATAAACCGTTTTTATTTTTTTTTATTTTTAAATACGGGGGAGGTGTAGTGTGCGTAGCACCTCTCCATGTCACCTAGTGTATAAGCAAATGTATTGGCTTATTAATCAGTCACAATATAGAACATTCAGCAAGTAACATCTTTTACTGACGTCTCCCGGTCCCATCCTTACACGACAATACGCGCGCGCGAGTAACCGAACCTCACACAAGAGCAGGGTTGCCTCCTTTAAGGAAAACGTCTCGCGCGCAAAATTCAAAGGACTGTCTACTGCGACATAGTGCGAAAGTGTACCAAAACAATATGATCGTGAAGTTGATATTGCTTCGAAGCTGCGTGTCACTTGTACAAAAGGAGTTGTGAGGGCCTTTTTCGATAGAACAATGATTGTTAGGTGCATTATTTATTAGAAAATTTCAATCAAATTTTATTATTTTTAATTATTGTATTGAGACAGCTAAGTTAATTATTAAATATTGAATAAATAAATATTGATATGTAAATTATTACATAACAATAATAATTTACTAATTTACATAACAATATTTATTAATTCAATATTGATGAGTCATTATTATTGTCGTTTTAATTTAATAAAAACGGTCGATAATAAAATAGCAGAGAGCGTGCCCTTAATATTTTAATCTGTGTAGCGGCGCCGTACGCGCGCGGCAGCCCTCTTGAGTTTTAAAGCAAGCGCGGCCCGGTCGTCGATAGGCTATCATCGCGCGCAAGTACATCGTGCCGCGCGAGAGGCGGACGAATCTTTTAGGCTTTGTTAAAATGTATTTAATATAAAGTTGTTATTTTATGATGCGTAGTGAACCATTGGTTTAAATCAAAATGTAATGGTGATTTATGACAATGCAGCAATAGGGTATTTGACAGTGGTTGTTATGATTGCCATTTTTATGATAATCAGTAAGATTTAAGCAAATCAATATTATTAATGAAATCAAATTTAAATTTTTGGCGAAATGAGACAGCAAAAGACATTTAAAGTTGGGTGGGCAAGTCCATTTCAAAATTGCGAAAATCATTTAAAATTTCCTTGTCATCTTATAAATAACAGAATTAGTAACATCTTTCATTATGTAAACATATCCATAAACGCAACTTTTGATGAACCTTCCGAACAAACTTCCTAGGCGCTGCATACAAAGAACATGCGTGTGACGTTACACGCCAGGGGCGGTTTGTATGGAGCGTTTTTGAGCTCGCCCAAATAATGTGCAATTAAAATTGTAATATCTCGTCGAGCTATTGAGATATCAAAGTGATACTTTTAACAGTGTCTTTGTGTTCGAGTGGTCCATCCAACTATATCAAAATAAAAAAATAGTCAAATACCCTTTTCTAGAATGTACTTAAAACGAGAAGATACTTAAAAGTTCAATATAGAAAAAAATTGAGTTATTGTGTTAAATAATATCTATATCATGTAAAAATTATAATATAATATTTCTTCTCTGGATCGCTGATTGGCTCGATGGCGTATTGGATAGTGCCCCTGTCTCATGCGTCAAGAGTCGTGGGACTCGTGGGTTCGATTCCCACGCGGGTCAAATATTTGTTTAATCGAACATCGTTGTTTGCGCCGTGTTTGGTGTGCTATTTATATACGTATTTTTAAGTTTATTTGTGATACGACTACTTACCACGGAATGAACACAATGAAATTGATGTTGTATTATATTTATTTTATTTGAAATATATATTTTTTGAGCAAAATCTCGAAAAATATTTAAAAAGATTTTTATGCCCAATTTATTAATAGTCGAATATTTTTATTTGTTGTTTTAGTGCTATTCAAAGCTCTAATGTAAATTTAAACATCTAATTTCTATTTATTTATCTATTTAAACGAAGACCCTGTTCAGGCGGGGTCAAGAATGCGAATTTTTTCCAATTTTTAAACTAGATAGATGAATAGTTTTTGTTGCGTTAGGGAATATTCATTCCTACATTCGGAGAAATGTTACAAAATATTAATCTAAGGAAGAGGTTAATCATTCTTGTAGTTGATAGTCAAGTAACTCTTATATTCATGTCATATATTTTCTTGTTTTAACAAAAGAAATTAAATAATCTAGAATTATAATTTATGTGATATAAAATATACGCGAACAACGCCATCTAGTTGATGACTGACTGTTGTAATTTTTTGAACTAGATGGCGTTCTACCAAATTAGCACTCACGAAAACTACAATTTTTATTGCAAATTTAAATTTATGAAAATATTTATCTAAAAGGGTTTAAATTTATTTGATTATGTATTATTATATTTTTAAATACTAGTTTATATATTTTTAATGGTTGGATTTATCGTTTTCTGGGATTTGCATAATCATCATCAACGAATGGATACTCGTGTCGCCATCTGTTGTAGTTTTTGGGAATATCATTTTAAATGTATGGGATGAGACCCCATGGTATAACCAACGGTCGGTTAGGAAAACGCGAACGAAGTCGCTGGCACAGCTAGTAAATAAATAATTGCGAACCATCATGACATATCTACCTTAATTCGTTATATAACAGAGTGTATGTATGAATCCGGAACATACGTATGTTTCCTCGATAAAAACCCCCGATACGATCACTGAGGCCGACGCAAGTTTTTGCCGAGTGCGTGAACCGCGGCGCGACCTCGACCGCGCGGTCAGCAACAAAACTAGCTGAGAGCCTTTACATTGAACATTTACAATGTAAATAAATGAAATTTCAATGTAAAGGTAGCCAGTACTTTGAATTGAAATTTTCTCTTTTTTCCTTACTGACTTACGATGGCTTTGAGTAGCCTCGACATCATCACCGGACTGGTGAGCGAGCAGATGGCTCTCAACCCTAAAAATTAAAATGATTCCCTTATTTGACTATTACATTTCGATGGAGCAATGAAGAGTAACTTAGTCTCATGCGCCAAGTTGTGGTTTTAATTCCTAATCGGTGGAATATTATGTTTTAGTTGAACCAAGCTTTTACTGTTTTGCGATATTTACAGATACTCTTTAGATTTTTTATTTGCTGTCCGTACTTTTCAAAATAGCGGCGGTTTCTACAAATAATTTAATAATTTGTACAGTTTCAGTTTAAAGGCATGCAATGCCCTTCCAGCTTATGTTTTCTCTCCCTCCCATGACACCGGGCTCTTCAGGCGGGGCGTGAAACGGTATTTAAGCCTTCAGGGTGAGTGCGACAGGATCAATATGGTCTGTTGTGTCTACATATATAAAGACAGTTTCTAAAAATCAGGTAATAAAATTAGAAAGGTTGACTTTGGAATCAACGCAATTTTTGTATTTAATTAGCCTTGTCATTTTAATGAGAATGTCCGTTAACCTTTAACGACCTTAGTTTTGTACAACAACACAATGAATTACTATTATTATTTTATACTTAGATGTATTATCAAGTATATTCTGTAATTATCAGTAACGATGTAACTCATAGTTTTCCTCGTACCGCGTAATTACCGTTAAGCAGAGTCGTATCCGTTCCGGTCCAGCCGGTCCGACCCGACGCTGATTCATTGAGTCACATTTTGATGTGTTAATTGCGGTCCCTGTACTAATTGTCAATGTGCATAATTACGCATTAATAAGGTTATTTGTAATTTATACGCCTTTAGTAATTTAAATTATTTATTAAACGAATGAATTACTCTTAACCACTATATAGAGTTGTCATAACAAATACTTAGCAAGTACAAGTTTCTGATCAGAAAGTTTACTATTCAAATAATATAAATCGTAGTAAGTATCGGTAAAAATTATTGAAAAAAAATTACTGTTTCTAGGTGCGTGTAATTATTTGTGTGTTATCTGGTAAATATACTAACGCAGCCGCTGATGATCCCCTCTTAAGCTGTTTCTCCTGTTATCGGGGTCCCTGTGATGACTTCAAGAAGTGGGTTCGAGTTCCCTAGCCGTGGTAAAACAGTTGATAACCTCTTTTATGTTGCCGTGCCAAATAGGGTCCATATTAATCGAGTTTTAGATGCTAGTTTTAAGACCTTTTGTATGGAGTGCAATAAATAAATATTTTTCTGTCTATCTATAACATCACGCGGCTGCTGATGGCCCCTCCTTAACTAGTGCTCCTGTTATCGGAGTCCCTGTGATGACTTCAAGAAATAGGCTCGAAAATGTTCTGTTTGAATTTTAAATAATAAACCATTTAAAGCATATACTCACGCAGCTGCTGATGGTCCCCTCCCAGACTAGTGCTCCTGTTGTCGGGGTCCCTGTGGGCGGGGCCGGGGGGTGCAGGGGGTGCGGGGGGCGCAGGGAGCGAGGCGCAGGCCTGGTCGACGCAGGCGCGGCGCTGGCAGCGCTCCCCGCCCCAGCCCGCCGCGCACGCGCACCACGCGCCGCCCTCCGCGCGCACCGAACACGTGCCCTGCAACCGAACGAACGTTAATATCTGGGACATATCCACATACGGTCATCAGACCTCGAACTAAGCAGGAATTGTACTATGGGCGTCAGAGACTAAAAATACATAATCAAATACTTCACACCCAGACACGGAACAAACACCGATGTTCATCACACAAATATTTGTGCGCAAACACAAGTGCACTCTCTATTCCCTTACTCTCATAGTTCGGTGAGACGGCAATCCGACATGACCGATGAGAGATCGGGCGCAGGACCACCGGCTTAACGTGCTTTCCGAGGCACGGGCGTTCAACCGCCAACTTCCTAACTCCGGGCTAAGTAATTTCATTACAAAAAAACGCACACAAATTTTGCCCGACCCCGGATTCGAACCGGGGACCTCTCGGTCCAAACGCAGCGCTTGCTACCAATAGACCAACGAGGCAGTTAACGAGGATGCTATACCCACAATAGGACCCTATTACTAAGACTTCGCTGTCCGATCGTCTGTATGTCACCAAGATCTATCTCGAGAATCGTTACAGTAAGACAGGTGAAATTTTCACAAATAAAAATAATATTTCTGTTGCCGCTATACCAACACGTACTAAAAACAAAATAAAAACAGATATTTAAGCGGCTCCCATTCTAAATGACAGGGTATTCGTACAATATGGATACCCTTCATGCGCGAGTCCGTCTCACAACTGGCCGTTTATCTATTTTATATTATTATTTTCCCGCCTATCTATATCCCGAGCTCTTCATGCCACACGTGGCATACGGGTAAACAGACGGAAACATTAATATTGATGACGTAACATCTGGATAGTTTAATTGGTAGAACGTGAAGCACGTAACCTTGCCTAATGAATGTGAATTTTTCCAATTTTGAATTGAAAGCCATGTTAAATTAGCATTCAAATATTGATTTGGAACATTGATTTCATCCAGTAAACATCGGTAACAAATCCATTAGATATACTTTTCAATTCCAATTTTTTATATAACATCAAAAAATCTCGTTAGCAATTTACATTATACTACAAAACTGAATTCAGTTTCGGTGACGGCAAAAATAAGAAATTCTAAGGTTGTGTGAAATCGACCAGCCAGCAATTGGCTAGAGGCCTGATCGTTCTAGTTTAGGGTAGACTCGTGCCCATCGGTGGGGACGTATATGAGCTGATAACAAATGAAATATGTTACTATGTTATTTAGGCAATGAAATTGTCTTGTAAAAAATATGTCAGTTTTTTTAAAAGACAATTTCAGTTTTATTGAATTCAGCGTGATATTATAAAGCCTAAGGTCTTCCTCGATAATTTCAATTCTAACCAGTAGCTCCTTATTAGAGCGTTCAAACAAACAAACTCTTCAGCTTCATAATATTAGTATAGATTTTCATAAAACTTCTATTCCTACATTAAGTCAGCTACCGTATAGTGTATAGTCAGTGCCGGTCCTATTAATATTTTTAACTGGTGCGAGAACTAAAAATGGCGCCCCTCTAAATAAAATATAATGTTTTAGTAGTTGCTTTATTATCCACCAGAAAAAGCAGATTATTCTGCCGTCAAAAATGATCGTAGAAAAGTTCATTTAACCAGTTTATGCGAATACCTATATAAATGTGATGTGGGGGACTGAAAAATAATTATAATAATTGTCAACTTTTATTTATTCTGTTCTAACATTAATCAAATCTAATGAGAATTTAGCAAAAATATAAAAACATCCTATATAGCCACTTTTCTAGCTTTAGAACTTGCAAATTTTTTTATCAACTCGGAGTAATTTAACTTTTCGGCAATGACATTTTCTATGGACAAAATTCCGAGATCGGACAGTCTTTCCTGACACATAGTAGACCGTAGGTAAGTCTTAATAAGTTTCAATTTACTGAAACTTCGTTCGCCTTTGGCAACAGTTACAGGTATAGTTAGTAAGATGCGAAGTGATGTCCATACATTCGGGAAAATATCTTGCCAATCATTTCTTTTTATAATTTGAAGAACCTTTATTGGTTCTCCTGATTGAAGATCATTTAATAATGGCTTTAGGCTCACAAGTTCTTCAACCAATTCTTGTCCAGATATGTCACATTTTTCTCCATGGGTTAAAGTGATTTGTAAATCAGCACAAGCTTTTTCCAACATCGATTTTTCTGGAATATTTTTATGTTGTATAAAAAAGACCATGTATCATTGAATTTTGACAGTTGTTGAAAACGTGTAACTAATGTATTCTCAATAGTATCTATCATCGGATAAAAAACGTTCATTTTATATAATTCCTCCGGATCAGTTGGTGTTTCATCTACAGCTTCGTATTCAAATGACCGTTTTTTTCTTCGAGATCGGACTGCCGTAAAAACTGGATTTATTTCGGCTAGAGATGCTATTTCCTTAGCTGTGATTATAGTTGACGAAAAGCTATGACGGTACTGTTTCACGAATTCCGAACAGTTTTCAGTAATTGTGATGCGTTTGGTAAATCCATCGTTTCAGATTGCATAGCTTTACTTACAATGTTTACTTGAAACAATATATCATACCAAGCCACGATCGTAACTATGAACTCAAATTGCTCCATATTCTGAATTAGCGACAATGCCTCTGATGCTGCAACTGAGTCGTTACTTTCTTCGTGAAGATTTTGAAGGGCATCGCGGACTGAAGTGTAGTTAAAGCGAACAGCGGCAAGACTAGAAACTCTACTCTCCCAGCGAGTTTCACAAACTTTTTTTAACGACAATCCTTCTATGTGCTTGGATATCACTTCCCATCGCTTAGTTGATCCAGAAAATAAAACAAACAGTCTTTGGAGAATTCCAAATAAAGAAACAGATTTGACGGAACTTTTAGCTGCATCTGCTATCACCAAATTCAAGCTGTGGCAGCCACATGGATTAAAAAATGCCCGAGGATATAGGTTTAAAATTCTAGATTGCACACCTTTGTTCACGCCTACCATATTCGCTCCGTTATCGTATCCTTGACCTCTACAATCGTTCATGTCTAAATCAAATTCTTGTACAATTGTCTCACGTTTTGGGTCATTTTGGCGCCCCCCTCTTGATGGCGCCCGGTGCGGTCGCACCGCTCGCACCGCCCTAGGACCGGCCCTGTGTATAGTTAGTATACTCTGTACCTGGTTGAGGCAGTAGTCTACGCAGAGCGCGGGCACGCAGTGCACGGCGTCCTTGTGCGCGGGCGCGTGCGCGTGCGCGTGCGCGAGCTCGTTGGCGCGCACACTCGTGCACTATACCGCCGTAGTTAGTATACTCGGTACCTGGTTGAGGCAGTAGTCTACGCAGAGCGCGGGCACGCAGTGCACGGCGTCCTTGTGCGCGGGCGCGTGCGCGTGCGCGTGCGCGAGCTCGTTGGCGCGCACACTCGTGCACTATACCGCCGTAGTTAGTATACTCGGTACCTGGTTGAGGCAGTAGTCTACGCAGAGCGCGGGCACGCAGTGCACGGCGTCCTTGTGCGCGGGCGCGTGCGCGTGCGCGTGCGCGAGCTCGTTGGCGCGCACACTCGTGCACTATACCGCCGTAGTTAGTATACTCGGTACCTGGTTGAGGCAGTAGTCGACGCAGAGCGCGGGCACGCAGTGCACGGCGTCCTTGTGCGCGGGCGCGTGCGCGTGCGCGTGCGCGAGCTCGTTGGCGCGCACACTCGTGCACTATACCGCCGTAGTTAGTATACTCGGTACCTGGTTGAGGCAGTAGTCTACGCAGAGCGCGGGCACGCAGTGCACGGCGTCCTTGTGCGCGGGCGCGTGCGCGTGCGCGTGCGCGAGCTCGTTGGCGCGCACACTCGTGCACTATACCGCCGTAGTTAGTATACTCGGTACCTGGTTGAGGCAGTAGTCTACGCAGAGCGCGGGCACGCAGTGCACGGCGTCCTTGTGCGCGGGCGCGTGCGCGTGCGCGTGCGCGAGCTCGTTGGCGCGCACACTCGTGCACTATACCGCCGTAGTTAGTATACTCGGTACCTGGTTGAGGCAGTAGTCTACGCAGAGCGCGGGCACGCAGTGCACGGCGTCCTTGTGCGCGGGCGCGTGCGCGTGCGCGTGCGCGAGCTCGTTGGCGCGCGACGCGTTGCGCACGCACACCGCGCCCGCCGCGCACGCCGCCCGGCCCGCGCACTGCTCGCAGCGGGACCCTGCACACACGAGACGAGAGGAGGTGATGTAGGTTATCTATACATATATGAAGTTATAACAACCTCATGCCTGCCCTATTGAAGCCAAAAATAAAATTAAAAAAAAATTGTCTGACTGTTTGCATGTTAATTTAAAATTTGAAAAAAATCGCACCCCCTACCCCGACCTCCCGATTTCGCGTCGGTTGCTCTAACCTCTGAGCTATCCAGGTAATTACGTCACCAATGCTTGTCAATGTTTTTCAAATTTTAAATTTACATTTAGCTTTAATAGCATTAAAAACAACAAATAAAAATATTTGTATGTTGTTTGATTGTAATTTATGGGTAGCAATAAGTATTTTTGGAAATTCTGCCTTAAAGTCGTAAGACCCAGAAAACCAAACACAATAGAAAACACATTGTGTCTCATGATGGTCCCGGGCTCTAATATATAGGCGGGACGTGAAATAATGGCCGTTTCACGTGCAGGCCTTCACGTGGAGGCAGCAGGCCTCCATGGTGAGTGCGGCAGGCTCAATATGGTCCGATACCGAGATAATGATAATGATTCGTAGTGATAATGTAGTGGACAGTGGTAGCGGTGTCGTGCGTAGTAAAAGACTAAGAAAGCGGGTAAACCGATATGTCTGCCCTTAGACCTACCGTCATTCTCGCAGTCCTACAGTTCACCCGTGACCATGGCGCTTGCAACAGTGCCGAAATATCGGGAGCTCATTAAAACAAAACAACATGGTAAATATTCCGGACAGTTACAGTTTTGCAATAGTCGAAGGTGGTCTCTCACCGGTGTACCCGGGCGCGCACAGGCAGTAGGCGGCGCCGCGGTGCGCGCGGCACGCGCCCCCGTTGTGGCAGCGCGCGGGGCACTCCCCCCCGCCCCCCGGCCCCGCGCCCCCCGCGCCCCCCGGCCCGCCCGCCGAGCAGCGGCGCCCGCTGTAGCCGCCGAAGCACGTGCACTGGGGGACAATAGGACATTGTCACCAGACGTTTTGATTACACAATCCTTTGTTTGATTTCGATATGATTGATGAAGTTAGAAATTTCGAAATTTTAAGACAAAACCATTGCAGACATCACTTTATGCACAAAATTAAATAAAGTGATCAGATCAAACTTAATAAGTACTTTGGGATATTAGCACTGAAAAATTACTAAATAACTTTTCATTATGGATGGAAGAATGTTGCAAGATTCAATTCATGAAGGTTTTCGCATATCAGAAAATCACTAAATAGCTATATGTAGGCGTGGGGTCCAATTACAGCATGATTGGTTATTTTTGACGTGACTGTATATGGCATGTTAATATTCACCAATGACGTAACATTTTCTTGCCATCTAGTAGATTTCCCATACGCGAAGCCCTCATTATTAAAATACGTACTTATTACTAAACAGAAGAAGGTGTAATTTTGTTGTAAGATTGTGTAATGTTTACCTTAAGCGGCTGCAATCCGTTGGCATCAGGCGCTGCATCAGTATCGAGCTCGCATCGTCCGCGGTGCAGGCAGTGGTGCGCGCAGCGGTAGTGCTCGCACGCCGCGCCCGCGTACAGCGGGGGGCACACGCAGCGCGGGGCCCCCGCGGCCCCTGCGTCCGCCCCTGGGGCCCCTGGGTCCGCCCCTGCCGCCCCCGGCACGCACGAGCCCGGCCCGCAGGTGAGAGGGCACGCGGCGGTCGCGTTGGGCGCCGCCGCCGGCTTCCCGCTCAGGATGCGCTCCACGGATGATGAGATGCATTTGCGTTGGTCCTCCTAGCGAATAACAGTTGTTTTACTATTCAACATCGGTACAGAGCTAGATCTAGACACGTGGTTGCGTGACAAAGTCAAGTTTAAGCAAAGGAACTGGCTGGCCAGCGCCACATTATCATTACACGAATCACTTGATACCGCTTTCGACCCTTCTATGATTTAAAAACTGTTTAGCGTATTTTTATGTTTTAATGCTATTTATAGCTTCACGAAAATTTGAAAAAATCGCATTCATGACCCCGTTTAAAAAAAGACATAAACCACCGGTTTTCCGATATCGCGTCGGCTGCTCTAACCAACTGAGCTATCCAGTTTTGGACTCAACACTTGGATTCGCATTCGCATTCGTTAGCCACATAGGTGGCGCCACCGCCCCCCGTTCGGGGGATCATGAATGCGATACATAACTACTTACTGCCTGACGTTTCGACTGAGTTACACCCAATCATGGTCGTGAGCGAACACACTCACTACTCCACATATATATAAAACTAAATAAAGGCGTCCGACCGGTTTCAGCCATGGCGGCCGATCTCAGTTGAGATCAGCCAAGTGCGCAGGACATATTATAGTGCACAAGTGTGCGCGCAAACACAAGTGCACTCTCTATTCCCTTACTCTCATAATTCGGTGAGACGGCAATCCGACATGACCGATGAGAGATCGGGCGCAGGACCACCGGCTTAACGTGCTTTCCGAGGCACGGGCGTTCACCCGCCAATTTCCTAACTCCGGGCTGAGTAATTTCATTACAGAAAAACTCAACACAAATTTTGCCCGACCCCGGATTCGAACCGGGGACCTCTCGGTCCTAACGCAGCACTTGCTACCAATAGACCAACGAGGCAGTTAAATACTATACTATATATATAATATGTTATATGGTCTTGGAGTAATAACACACAATTTTGATTTATCTAAAATAGAAATTTTAATATTATTTTAAAATTAGTTTACATAGGTGGGTATGAACTTACTCATATTACAATGTTAAATTATTATCTACTCACCTAAAATAGAAAAATCGACAATTAAAGGTTTTTTACTTCCAATCCTTTGGTAGATCGACACTATATCAAATCAATTTAACGTTAGTTTTATAACATTTAATTATTACAATTATGAAATGCTAAATTATTCACAATTGACAAGCCGGCCATAGATTATTCTTACCCCGGCTGTTATTTTACCGTCTCTGTTATTTTAACGTCACGATTGCAACGCCATCCTTTAAAGAGGCTAAATAAATAAACAACAAACAAAGCTTACATGTCCCCCCCAAGGAAAAATTAACTGGAGTTAATTTTAGCAAACAAGGAACAAGCTTTGTTATATGGTAAAGCCCCAATGACTTTTTATTCTTTCCAGTGTTGATTCTGCACAGCGAATCTGATATCATGTTTTCAATCTCAAAAGGGCCGATTCTAATTTCATCCATTTTAGATCTGTTCAACTTATTACAGTCCATTACATAAACCATATCGCCTTTTGAAACTTGTAATCTACCCTGTTTTTGTCAAAATTGGCTTTGTTCAATTCATGAGATTTTCTTGATCGGAGAAATGCAATATGTCGGTCTTTTTCCAGATCTTTAAATTCCATTTTTTCTTTTCTCAAGTTTTCTGGTAGTAAATCAGTGGATTCTCCACTTAACAGATATTGAGGTGAATAACCCGTCACTGTGTGATTTGTTGAGTTGTAGGCTTTCACACAATCCATTGCCACAGTCGTCCAAGCTATCTTATGATCCTTACTATTCAAAGCACATCTAATCCTGTTCACTAGAGTCTGATTCAACCTTTCATTATGACCATTTGAAAAAGGAGAATCAACTGCTGTGTAAATTAAATCAACTGAGTGTTCTTTTGATGAGTTAGGCAGGAGTTATTTGGAAGGCTTGAGAGAGAGAGTGAGAACATCGGACTCTCAGTGAACAGGGCCAAAACGAAGATCATGGTCGTTGACCGAGCGGGGATTTTATCAGATACGGAAAACGTCATCCTCGGTATTCAGACCGTTGACCACTACATCTACCTTGGGTCTCAAATTAACAATGATGGCAGTTGCGTTCCCGAAATAAGAAGGAGGATCGGTATGGCCAAAGACGCTATGGCTCGACTCAAAAACATATGGGGGAAGAGGAGTATCACCACCACTACCAAAATGCGACTCATCAGAGCATTAGTATTCCCGATCTTTCTGTATGGAGTCGAAACGTGGACAATTTTAGCTCGAGAGAGGGAGAGGATCGATGCGTTCGAAATGTGGTGCTGGAGGCGTATGCTGCGGATACCGTGGACCGCCATGCGCACAAACGAGTCGATCCTCTCACAGCTGAATGTGAAGACACGTTTATCCACCACATGTCGCCAGCGTATCCTTGCGTATTTCGGACACGTTGTAAGAAAAAACGACGAAAATCTGGAGAGACTCATCATAGTCGGCAATACAGAAGGCAAACGTTCACGAGGCCGATCGCCGACACGATGGACAGACCAGATCAAAGAATCGTCAACCAGCAAGTTCCACCAACTCGTTCATGATGCGATGGACAGAAACCGATGGAGGCAAATAATTCGCTCCAAATGCACATCCAATGATGACCACGATCCTCAGTCATGAGGGGCCGACTACAGAGAGAGAGAGTTCTTTTAAATAGTTTTTGAATTCTCTAGAGTTCAGTGCTGGATATTGATCTGAAAGTAGTACCTCTATTTTGTTCTCCTTTACCACTTTATCTATTAGGTTTATGAAGTCCTTGGCCAGCTGTGTCTTTGAACATGAAATATAAGCATAGCGTGTGAAGTGATCTATCAACAAGTGAAGATATTTTTTTGAAGACCTGTTTCCACCAAATCCTCCTATGGTGTCTATAGACATTATTTGGAAAGGTTTCATTGCTGGTCCCAATTGTGACAAAAATCCATATTTCCTGTTTAATCTTGTTTTATTTTTTATACAAACTTCACATTGACGACAGATTAATTTTATGTTATCCAATAGGTTTGGTGCTGTATAAAAAGGTCTTATTTTTGACTCAATCTGATTTATTCCTATATGGCAGAAGTGTTCATGTACCTTTTTAATAAGTATCTTACTGTAATCTTCAGACAAAATAATTTTTCTTTTCTTTTTGTTCTGCTTGTAATATATACCATTTTCTACGATAAAATTATTCCTATCCTTAATATTTGGGTTCTTGTTCTGGTCATCTAATATTTCATCTATCTGTATTATATTAACTGTTTTCAAATTATCTTCTTGGTTTTCATGGCTCTCATACACAGGATTTCTGCTTAAACAGTCTGCTTCTGTATTATTTCGACCTGGGTTGTACTTTATAACAAAATCATATTGCGATAAGTAATGAGTCATGTCTCCTAGTTCATCATCCGTTCTGTTCTTTATGTTCAAATTTTCCAGAGGTTTGTGGTCCGTATAAATTGTGAATGAGTTTCCTATAAGCCAGTGTTGCCAAAATTTTAAACTTTCTTTTACAGCTAAACATTCTAAAAATATGGCTTTCTTCTTTTTTTGGTATTCATTTAATTTTTTAGAAAAGTATGCTACTGGTTTGATTTCTCCACACTTCTGTGTTTGTTTCAATATTGCACCAATTCCTTTTATACTTGCATCTGTATAAATAAAGGTCGGCGCTTCTCTATCAAAAATAGCCAGGATAGGTGCCGAGCATAAATGTTTTTTTATTGTTTGGAAAGCTCTTTCGCATTCTTCTGACCAATCATAATTAATATTTTTTCTTAGTAAATTGTGTATCGGATCAAGCGTTATTGCGGCATTAGGGATATATTTATTATAAAAATTAATTTTTCCTAGAAATTGTCTTACTTGCTTTTTGTTTTGTGGTGCTGAAAATTCTGATATAGATCTGAGGTTATCTTTCAGGGGAGTAACTGTATTACCTTTGATTACATGGCCCAAGAACTTAACTGATTGTGCTGCAAATTTGCATTTTGTTAATTTCAAACGGAATCCTTCTTCAGCAATTGCATCTAGAAGTTTCGATAGATGGTCTATATGTTCATCAAAACTCCCGGAAAAAACCATGATATCATCTATGTAGTTCATTACAAATTTTGACAGGTTATGTTTTCTTATTATATTTGTGAGGATTCTTTGGAAAATTGCTGGAGATGTTTTCAGTCCAAATGGAAGGCAATTCCAATGATAATGACCTTCTTGTGTAACAAAACCTGTCTTTTTCCTGTCGCTGATCCTCAATGGTATTGACCAAAAAGCAGAGTTTATGTCAAGGGTAGTGAAAAACTTACAGTTAACAGTTTTAACCATTAGATCCTCTATAAGAGGAAAAGGTTGAGGTTGTGGAATAATAATCTTGTTAAGATCCCTGAAGTCAATGCATAATCTTGATTTTTTTCCTTCATCCCGTTTAAACGCTAATGTCACTGGTGCTGCAAATGGGCTAAAAGATTCTTCAATCATTTCATTCTTAAGTAATTGACTAATTTGTCTCTCTATTTCTTCTTTATCATCCAAGGAGCATCTGTATGGTCTTTTTGCACAATATTTATCCACTTGTAAGTCTATGAATGCTTCATAATTTTTTACTCGGCCAACATCATATTTATCCTTGGCAAATATGTGTTTATAATCATTTAATAATTCTCTTATTATTAACCTTTGATCATCCTCTAAATGAGTACAGTCTATATCGAAATTATTAACATAAATGCCTTCATTGAAATTTATTTCATAATCCGACATTTTTGTTTCACATTCTTCGCTTCGAATTTTATGGATTTCATTTTTTACTTTTATTTCTTTAGTGGGCCTGTAAATATTTTGAGTACATGAGCAGTCATTTTTCTGAAGTTGAATGTTTAAATTACTATCATGGGTTAACCCGAATTTCTTAATTGTGTCTAGACCTAGCAGCAATTCATGAGTGAAATTTTTATCATTGCAAATAAATGCATTTATTTCCTCTTCAACGTCGAGTATCTTTCCATTCAATTTTATCAAACCTGTTGTTATTCCCCCACCACCAATTGTGTTGAATTTATTTTCAAAGTAATTTAGCTTTGAATTTTTTACTTTTATTAATTCTGAATTTATTAAGGTTATATTAGAACCAGGATCATAAATACCTGTGCATTCCAGTGTATTATTCAGTATAACCTTAACTTCTATGAGTGCGGCAATGTTCAGTTTTTTGTATTCTGAAGTTGATCAATCTCCAACGTCAGCTTCTTGCAGTGTTTCACACTTTCATTCTTGTCTTCTTTGAACCAGCATAAATCTTCAGAGTGAAATCTATTCTTCTTTCCGATCTTGTAACATACTTGACATGGTGTTTTCTTTTTATGTCTATTTCTGATCTCGTGATGTTTTTCTTTTTCAATGATCTTCTTTTGCACAGTTTTATTTTGATCTTCATGCATCCGTAACATGCTATATAGAAAAGTTGGGTTAGTCACTTCTTGTCTATCTAGTTTACTTCTTATAAAAGTTGGCAATCCTGCGACAATCAAGTCAGTGAGTGTTCTGTTATCAATATCCTTGTTATACTCTAGTAATAATCTCTCTTTTTTCAGTGCATATTCCAATAACGAGCCATTAATATGTTTATAAGTCAATGCATAGATCACAGAGGCCCAACTTTTATCTGCAAATGTATCTAGAAAACTTGCTTTCCATATTTTCCACTGTGAGTCCAAACTATGTTTAATTAACATAGACTCATACCAGTCATTTTCTGGGTCATTCAAAAATAATTTCAATGCATTAATTTTTTCTGTATCACCATCCAAATTGAATCTAGCACATTCACTTTCAAAATTTTGCAACCATTGATTGGCGTTAGTGAGCTTGTTATCGAACTTCTTCAAAACAAATTTTTCAGTTAATTTACTTACATTAAGTTATGTTTTTCCTTGTTATGATTGGCTGCCTCACTTAACTTTTCTAAAATTTCTAACAATTTTCCATCTGTAGATATGCTTGTGACTTGAGTAATTTCTTGTAATAAATAATCATTAAACACCATATTTCCAGTGTCATCACTGTACAGTGTTATAATATCACCTGGCACAGACACCCACACATTTCTATTATTTCCTCTTCGCTGTAATGTTTTTTTGATTTTAATAAATTCTGGTAGCTTTGACAGTTGAAGGTGGTGTTTTGCTGCTTGGAAACATGGCGGTATGAGATATCTTTTTCCATCCTCTTTTGTTATCGATTTTATTATAATAATATTATTCTTTGGATCTTCATCAGCTGCCAACTCAACCTCAAATTGCAATCTCGCCATGGTCTACAAATTGGTAGTGATTGTCTAATCAAACTCTGACAATTGTCGATTTATAATATGTTATATGGTCTTGGAGTAATAACACACAATTTTGATTTATCTAAAATAGAAATTTTAATATTATTTTAAAATTAGTTTACATAGGTGGGTATGAACTTACTCATATTACAATGTTAAATTATTATCTACTCACCTAAAATAGAAAAATCGACAATTAAAGGTTTTTTACTTCCAATCCTTTGGTAGATCGACACTATATCAAATCAATTTAACGTTAGTTTTATAACATTTAATTATTACAATTATGAAATGCTAAATTATTCACAATTGACAAGCCGGCCATAGATTATTCTTACCCCGGCTGTTATTTTACCGTCTCTGTTATTTTAACGTCACGATTGCAACGCCATCCTTTAAAGAGGCTAAATAAATAAACAACAAACAAAGCTTACATATATATAAAACTACTACTAATTTGAGTAATATTTAGTCATATTATAACAAATAATGAGTGTAAGTGTCACCTGTTCGTTGTCGTCGGGCTCCAGGCCGTCGGGGCAGAGGCAGGCGTAGCGCGGCGGCGCGGCGCGGCGCACGCACAGCGCGCTCGCGTGGCAGCGCGACAAGCACGGGTCCGCCGGGGACTCTGCACATACGTACGATCGTATCACTCACTTGTGTGTACTTACTACTTATACAATCATAAAGATCTACGATACATTTTGTATCAAGTTAAAACAAGTATAATAGTGCATGTCATAGAACTCTATTGTGCGTGAATAAATACTCAAATTCGCGTTTAGATGGCAGGAGAGTGAGTTAGCGTAGAGTGAGTTAGAGTTCTTTATGAAATTCCGTATCCAAAAGGTAAAAACGGGATCCTATTTACGACAGTTAATATTTTCATGGTTAATGTATTAATCTTGTTGCTACTAAAGCAAATATTACAAATATTCAACATACATACACGAAACGTGATACAACATACATACAAAATAAGTACGAAACACTTCCCTCGCGAGTCCGATTCGCATCTGGTAGGTTTAGTAACTTGGGCCTGTAACTCTGGGTAGATGTCGCAGCCAGCTGTGCAGTCGTAGTCAGCGCCCCCTTGGACACTCCCCGCGGCGGGACAGGCGGGACAGGCGGGACAGGCCGTACTCCTCAGACACTCGTACGTACCAGTGGGCGCGTGCAGCAGCAGCGCGAGCGCGTGCGCGGGCGCGCGGGCGGCGCGGGCGGGGGAGCGCGCCCCCCCGCGGCGGGACAGGCGGGACAGGCGGGACAGGCGGGACAGGCCGTACTCCTCAGACACTCGTACGTACCAGTGGGCGCGTGCAGCAGCAGCGCGAGCGCGTGCGCGGGCGCGCGGGCGGCGCGGGCGGGGGAGCGCGCCCCCCCGCGGCGGGACAGGCGGGACAGGCGGGACAGGCTCCTCAGACACTCGTACGTACCAGTGGGCGCGTGCAGCAGCAGCGCGAGCGCGTGCGCGGGCGCGCGGGCGGCGCGGGCGGGGGAGCGCGCCCCCCCGCGGCGGGACAGGCGGGACAGGCGGGACAGGCCGTACTCCTCAGACACTCGTACGTACCAGTGGGCGCGTGCAGCAGCAGCGCGAGCGCGTGCGCGGGCGCGCGGGCGGCGCGGGCGGGGGGGCGCGCCCCCCCGCGGCGGGGCAGGCGGGAGAGGCGGGACAGGCTCCTCAGACACTCGTACGTACCAGTGGGCGCGTGCAGCAGCAGCGCGAGCGCGTGCGCGGGCGCGCGGGCGGCGCGGGCGGGGGAGCGCGCCCCCCCGCGGCGGGACAGGCGGGACAGGCGGGACAGGCCGTACTCCTCAGACACTCGTACGTACCAGTGGGCGCGTGCAGCAGCAGCGCGAGCGCGTGCGCGGGCGCGCGGGCGGCGCGGGCGGGGGAGCGCGCCCCCCCGCGGCGGGACAGGCGGGACAGGCGGGACAGGCCGCGCGCGCCGCCGCACCAGAGCGACTCCTCCCACACCGCCAGCCGCGAGCACGCGCGCGACCACACCTCCACGGAGGACAGCTCTGGAATATGAATAGCGTTCAGAACTCAGATCTACTATATCCCTCCCCCCCTCATTCACAGATTGAGCCACTTCATTTCATTTCAATATATTATTACACACTTATTTGATGATTGCAGTGATTAACCTATAGAACATGTCATATTTAAAAAATGATAATACACAAAATGGTCCTTCAAGCCGGATGAAGTCTCAAAAGATTATATGTATCACTTTAATATACATACTTTCAGCCCACCTAGATTGATACTCCTTTGAATGTACGTAAGTATCGTTTAAGACTTATTTACACACACATACATCGATATTTAAATCCTGCATTGCGTTATCAACATTTTTCCCGAGGGCCTTATATACCCTCGGGCTCAACCGGCCACTTTAGGCTTACTTTGTACCATTGCTGAGACCTGAATAAACTTGAACATTGCACCATTGCTTCGTTTCATTTCTCGCTTTGCTAGACTCAAACAATAACAATTGAATGTATATAGAACAATAAGCTACGAGGCAACCCTCGTAGCAGCCCCCGCTACGAACCCACCTTCCTCGGTGTAGTGCGGCGGGCGCGGCGCGTCGGCGCGGAACGCGAACGAGGCCACGAGCGCGCGCCCGCCGCCGTCCAGCCGCACCGTCTCCAGCGTGTCGTAGTACCTGTGTAAAGATTGTGTCCTTTACTGATAGCTGTAGTAATATGTAAGTAGTTGTAAGTTAGTGTAGTAAGTTTTGGCGAGAGCGGAATCTATACTAATATTATAAAGCTGAAGAGTTTGTTTGTTTGAACGCGCTAATCTCAGGAACTACTGGTTCGATTTAAAAAAATCTTTTTGCGTTGTATAGACCATTTATCGAGGAAGGCTTTAGGCTATATAACATCACGCTGCGACCAATAGCAGCAAAGATACAATGGAAAATGTGTCAAAAACGGGGGGAAACGCGAACGAAGTCGCTGGCACAGCTAGTGTTTAATAAAAGTGTCCGTCACCGTATAGAGTGTTTTTTGCACTAAAAATAAAATGATACAAAATAAATGTAAACAATTGATCCGCGGCCGTTAGCAAAAATAATGTAGACCGTGCTCGTACAATCGTATCGGTACATTACTCGTATTATCGAGGATATCATTCAAAGTTCACGAGACAGCAAACAACACATAGAAATTGTACCTACATCGCTCAACGAATCTTTTAAAATCTACTTATTGTAACAGACTTAGAACCTACTTTAAAAAGAAACATAATTACAAATGTTTCAATATTCAAAATATTCATAATTTCCAGGGATATCCAAACTAACTTAGTTTGGGCGCAAGCGTGTATCTTCGGAATCTACATATATTAACTTTTTCATAACACCTATTATTCAGAAGTCAAGTAATGCCATCTGATAATATGCTGAATTATTTTAGCTTTAGATAATACTAGTGATTCGCTCTCGCTTGGCTTAGGAATATTATAAATAAAAACCCTCCTTTTAAATTATGAAATAAAGTATATCAAAATCCGCGTTGTAGTTTTAAAGATTTAAGCATACATAGAGACAGACAGACGCGGGAAGTGACTTTGTTTGCTGTAGTGATCTTTGACAATTTTCGAGGTGCCACGATATTCTATGTAAACTTGACTAGTGCATGCAGCCGTCAGGCACGTTAAGGCAGGGGGAGTGGGAGGGAGGGGGGGGGTTTGGCTTGTCTATGTCTCACCGGTCCACAAAGTACAGCCGCTCGTTGGCGTGGTCAAGCGCGAGCGCGCCCACGCGGCGCACGCGGCGCCGCAGCAGCCAGCGCGCGCCCGCGCCCGACAGCTCCGCCGACATGATCCCGGCGCGCGCGCCACGCTCCGACCAGAACATGCGGCTGCGATGGGGAACAAGGGTGTAAGGATGGCACATTGACAAATATTAACACTTAAAAATGAGGCCATCTGAACTAAAGTGACTGTAATAGCGTGGCCCGAATTAATCTTCTTATAAATAAAAATGAATTGCTGTTCGTTAGTCTGGCTAAAACTCGAGAACGCCCGGACCAATTTAGGTAATTTTGGTTTTAAAATGTTCGTCGTAGTCCAGGGAAGGTTTCAATGAGAAAATATAGAAAAAGAATCAGTATTGGCGGTATGAAATTCGCCGGGACCACTAGTATTGAATAAAAATCATAACGTCACATCTTTTTTTTAACGTCACTTGCGATTGTTTACTTAAATTTTAAACTATGAAGTTTTAAAGGGGACATTTCCATAGTCAATAAAACAAATGCAACTTGTGGTATGGGCCACTCAGGCTGCATAGGATTGTCACCCCTTGGGACCCGTGCCTCTGAGAGTCGACCAGGACCCTTTCTCCGCTTGCTTTAATTAGCTAGTGGGAGTGGGCCCCACAGGGGCCGCAGGACTCTCACCTCTGTCTAGCCTTAGCCGGCCAGATAGATTGGGGCGTCAGCTAAAGTTACATATATTCTATGTCATAATTCTATGCAAGAATTAAAAAATATTTATTTAGTCGATAAAGTGCTAATTTTGTTACAAACATACTGTCGCAATTAAAATATAAGTAAGAATTATAATAAAACAAAATATGTCATTAAAATCAACAAATAAGAAAAGATAGAATAATGAAAATAGAGGTGTGGGGGAATTAACCACATTTTTGGTATGCTGATGATGAGAGGGTTTCGGGGATGATAAATCAAACCGCTCTGGTTGAGTGCTGCTAATACACTGATTTAATGATTAAACTTATGATACTGTATAAAAAACTGATGCGTTGACAAAATCAACTCGCGGCGATGCCGACACATAAAGGCGCCGCTACACATACATGATTGATGCGCTTAAAGCGATACTACGCTATAATATTTTAGATAAAATAAAAATAATGTACGATGGCTCGTACATCTTGGCCATCAAAAAGAGAAAACAAAAAACATACAAAAAAAATTACATGATTAAAATAGTGTAAAATAAAATAAATCGAAAAAATTGTCTTGTTCATTAATTTGATATTTTATTTTAACGCTCACTCTTGATCTATTACTACGGTTTCACTGGGCACAATAAACCGAACTGGTCGGGCCACCATCGGAGAGGTACCCTGATTGACACTTAGCACGCTGCGAGTGCGTGTTACATTTGCCATTTCACTATCACTGACACTTGCTCTGCGGGGGCGGAGAGCCTCCGCCGCCGGCTCTCCCGGCTGCTGCTGCTGGGCGCGGACCTCACGGGTCCGCCGTGCTGCACGCTTACTCTTTATCTTTGTGTACACAAAGATGCTGACGACGACCAGGATGATGAAGATCATGACGTAAGAAATAGTGTAGTGATGCACGTCATGTATGGTAAACTGACCTGACTGTGATTTCTTCAGTGTTTCAAGTTCATCCTTGATCTAATCATAATGATGATCATTGCTTTCAAATGTCGGATAGTCGTGCTGGATACTCGGCATAGATGTGTTCAAGAGTTTGTTCAATGCTGATATTGTTGGGACTCTTATCTCCTCTTCGATGCTGATTTTGTTATAAAACTTGTGAGCGTATAACGAAAAAGAATCACCCTTTAAGGTGCAACCTTGGCCAATAGTTATTATTAAGTTTCCGATGACTGAAACGACGACAGGTCACACACCGCCTTAGCTGTTTTTTAACCGTGCGCATGCCGCTAAGTACCCAATAATGATCCCTGATATAAGACAGGGTCAGTCTAGGACCTCCGTGTAGGGTGGCAGCGTGCGCTTGATTAATGATTAACTCTGTGAGTCGGCCATGATTTGATAATATGATGGGATTTTACCCCGAAACATTTGAGTTTGATAATCGCCCACCGACTCGTAGTAAGCCATCCTTATCCAAAAACGGATTTAACGTAGATAATCTGCTATTAGTTTGTACTGTGCCTTTAGATTTTAAGTTGTTTACGTCGTCTTTAAAAGCAGTTGCTTGAATTTCTTTAATGATAAAGTAAAGTGCATTCTTTACTTCTGTTGACGACAGTGCATTTGTCGACTCAGCATTCTGCTGACGCCGAGCGCGCGCAATGAAACGCGATACCCAAGCGATTGTCTTCGCCGCTCGAGTGATTGAGTTGTTATTGTGTAACAATTCTGATATGATAGATGATTCATTTTGATGTAAGGCCGTGCACACACTAGCCTTTTTTGCTTTTAAGTTGGACTGTTGATATTTGACATTACGCATATGGCCTAATTGCTCGTGTTCGGCCATAAAGTTGCGATATGGTTTAGCTAAGTTTTCATTTTTAATTAACTTTTGTTCTAGCTGCCGAAATTGTGCTACCGATTTTGATTTTGACAACCCTAGCTTCTCTTCAAGGTCGGGTTTCATAGGGATGGCAACTTCGTATTTTCCACACTCCAATCGCCTTGTGGTTTTCACATAAAGTTCCTCGCAATATTGATCTTCCCTACTAAGAGAAGTATCAGATGTTGAGACGTCCTCCATCTCCCAGTACTTAGAGATGTCACTTAAATTATTAATGATCACGTGACAATTGAATGCTTTCTTCACGTTTCCCGACAAGATCCACCCTAGCTTGGTTTGTTGAGCTATGGGGGTCTCTTGTGTTCCTTTGATAAGACCGCTCATGATAATGTTAGAGTAGACATTAGCGTCCAAGAGTAGGTCAACGGGGCGTGAGATGTTATAGTCTGGATCTGCCAGATTGATGTTCTGAATGTGTGGCCATGCTTGCTGATTAAATGAAGTATACGGCAGATTATTTATGACTTTCGAAACTACCAATGCTTGCGTAGAAAAGTCGTAATCTTTGTAGATCGATTGACATTCTATGGTTACAATGCCTTTGCTCTGCTTACAGCCATTGCCAATACCTGATATAGATGCTGAGTATTGATGACGTTTAAGACCTAGCATCTGCGCGGCACTCTCTGATATCAGGGAAATTGGGGAACCCTGATCTAAAAGCGCGCGCAACGTGATATAATATCCCTCTGTTGTTTTAATGTTAAGCAACAGCGTAGTAAGCAAAATTTCTTCGTCATTGCTTGCGACATAATTCACGTTGTGTGGCTTATGATCGGTGTGTGATTTCGCTGAATTATAAAACACAGGCGGCGTTGACTGAAGAGGCGGCGTTGACTGAAGAGGCGGCATGCTTAAGTTGGTTGAATTAGACACCGGTACATATGCGTCATGTAGCAATGTATTGTGTTCGCCGTTACAGTCTTTGCACCGCTTCGCCGAAAAAACATTTATTGTTAGAATGATTGTACAGACAGTTTTTACACAATCGCAATCTCGATATTGTTTTTAGCTTTAAGTCCGACGTCATGCCTAAAAACTTTTTGCATCTGTACAAGTGATGATCCTGGAAGCATAAAGGACATTTTACATGCGTAGTAGCGATTGCTTGATAGGGTGTCCTTTGTTGATATTTGCCTGGATAATTATAAGGCTGAGGTTTGATAAATGTTGGCCTTGCTGGGTTATGGGTAGGCCTTGCTTGATGAGAAGTTGATGATTCACGCTTATGAATTGGCTCCAGGGCTATGAATTTATTTTCTAAGAACAGCATAAATTCGTCTAAAGCTGGTAGATCGCGCGGATTCTTGCGTGACTCTTTATAATCACAATACGTTTCGTGATCTAATTTTTTTGATAAAATATGAACAAGCATCGGGTCCCAGGTGTTCGTGTCAACACCCAGGTTACGGATAGCATGTAGCGTTTCCATGCTGGTGTCGTAAAGCCTTTTGATTTCAAATGATGATTGTTTTTGAATATTCGGTTGATTAAGAAAAGTCTCTATTTGCTTAGTAAAGAGGACCTGAGGGTTATTATAACGGTGTGATAAAATATCCCAGGCTGTATCGTAATTCTCGGCTGATATATTCAAATGCTGTATAAGGCGCTCAGCATCTCCCTTGATTTTTCCTTTTAGATGTTGCATTTTTTTGGGCCTTGCTGAGTGCATTATTATTATGTATTGTCTCAGTGAAAAGGTCGAAAAAGGTAGGCCAGGAAGTGTATTTGCCAGTAAATACCGGAATCTCTATTTGAGGCGTCACCTGATGAACGTGAACTGATGAAACAATTTTTTGATTAATAGCTCTTTTTATGCGCTTGAAGGAAGATTCGTAAGTGATAAACTCATCTTCGTAATTTAGGTCTCCACCTTGCAAAATATTATCTATTTTCAAATGTAAACGATCTATGGCATTCCAACGATTTTGTACGTTTCGTAACTCGTCTTCTAACTCCCATCTCTCTGTCAAGTCTTCAACGTGTATGCTACTGATAAGTCGCCGTAATGCTCTGAAGTTCGTTCTTTGCTCTATCAGAAACTCGTCTATCTGCCTGCTGGGAGTAGTGCCCTTATCAGATTTTTCTTTCTGATCATGTTCACCTTGCTTTGATGTACTTGTACCTGCTTTCATATCTTCTTTTGGCTGCTCTAATTCCTCTAAGTATGGTTTAATCATGGCCAAAGTGACTTGATAAATGCTAAATGCTGATTGAAAAATATCTTTTGCATAGTAAGGTTCCGTACTCGCGACGGTTTTATATTCGTCTAGTGCGGAATGATTACGCTCAAATTCAGACCAAAGGTTGTGAAGTCTGCTTATACGCTCTTGAAGATACTCTAGTGTTTTTCGACTATCCGAATCCTTTTTAAAGTTGGTTTGTATCTGCTTAAGATTTTCGTAAAGCTGTGCTTGCCGTGCAATAAGTTCCTTCATGATAAATATGATGTGTTGTTATAAAATAAGGAACAGTCTTACTTGCTCTCTGATGATAGTTGTAGGTAGACACAGTCAGGATCAGTTACCCTTCGCTGCGACGCTGCGAGCTTGCCCGCCCACAGAGTGATGAAGATGATGATGACGACACGTAGCGTGTGATTGTAACGATGATACACAGCGTGGCGGTGTAAGCCACTATCGCACAAATAGTCAGTTTGTCACTACAAACTGAGTTGATACACCTCAGTTGATAAAAAAAGTCAAATGATTGATATATATATGTTACCGGCCAAACCCGATTTCAGGACAAACTAGTTTAGCCTAGGCCAAACTAGTTTGTCCTAAGCCCGTCAGGATAAACCGGTATAGCCTAGTCCAAACTAGTTTGTCCTAAGCACGTCAGGATAAACCAGTTTAGACTAGGCCAAAGTAGTTGATCTTGATATAGATACGCATTACCTAGGATATACTGGTATGGCCTTTTCCAGACATTGTAATATGTCAAGAAAGTCAAAATAAATAGATTATCCAAATAATATCCTCCGCAATAGGAAAAATAATCATTTTTATTATACTATTATCTTGTTTCTTATAAAGATAGGATAAACCGTTATGGCCTTCTGTTTACAAAAATTGTAATAGCATGAAAATTTAAGAGAATATTACTTACTACTATAATTTCTTTGTATTTTTTAATTAAGGGGTTGTTTGCAAGGGTTGTAAGATTTTCAAGGGTTGAAATGTTTTAATATGAGGTCATTGTGTTAGAAAACACTTCACGACTTCATCACTTACTATTAGACATGTTTGAAAACGATTAAAGTTTTTCGATTAAGGTTTTGTTTACACCCTTTAAAAAGAATAGGCGCAGTTCAGATCATTTTCACTTTTGAAGTTATGGGGTACATAATACTCGTATGATTATTTGTTTTTATTATTATTTGTTAAGGTATGATTGTTTGTATTACCATTTATTATCCATAATTTTTAACGGCATAATAATTGTAATAATTAAGACATTATTACTTATATAAAAAAAAAAAAACATTTATTTCTTGGCAAATACATATAGTATGATTGTACGAATGAAAACTTAACGACAAATCATTATGACTATGACTGGCTCGGTGGAACAGTGGTTAGTGACCCAGGTTCACTACCTACGGTTCCAAGAGTCGTGGGTTCGATTCCCACTCGGGACAAATATTTGTGTGACGAACATCGGTGTTTGTTCCGTGTCTGGGTGTGTTATTAAATATATTTAAGTATATTTGTGTATCCACTGTCGTTTCTGATTTCCGTAACACAAGTGCTTAAGCTACTTACCACGGGATCAGATCGACGTATGTGATGTTGTGAAATATTTATTTATTTATTTTTATTATAAGAAGTAAGAAATAAGATTATAGTAGAATAAAAATTATAATTTTTTCAATTACGGAGGATTTTATTTGGATAATCTATTTATTTTGACTTTCTTGACATATTACAATGTCTGGAAAAGGCCATACCAGTTAATCCTAGATAATGCGTATCTATATCAAGATCAACTAGTTTGGCCTAGTCTAAACTGGTTTATCCTAACGTGCTTAGGACAAACTAGTTTGGACTAGGCTATACCGGTTTATCCTAACGAGCTTAGGACAAACTAGTTTGGCCTAGGCTAAACTAGTTTGTCCTGAAATCGGGTTTGGCCGGTAACATATATATGATAGCAAAACTTCGCGCCGCGAATAATTTCGCAAAATATGATACGCGAGGTCCTGCAATGAACCAAAACCGCACGCTAGGTTCAATGCTCGAAGGACCAAAAAAAATGTGGGGGAAATTAACCACATTTTTGGTATGCTGATGATGAGAGGGTTTCGGGGATGATAAATCAAACCGCTCTGGTTGAGTGCTGCTAATACACTGATTTAATGATTAAACTTATGATACTGTATAAAAAACTGATGCGTTGACAAAATCAACTCGCGGCGATGCCGACACATAAAGGCGCCGCTACACATACATGATTGATGCGCTTAAAGCGATACTACGCTATAATATTTTAGATAAAATAAAAATAATGTACGATGGCTCGTACAAGAGGTAAGTGCCGAGCTTGTCTTCACTTCCATTTAAAGTGAGGACACCCTCGAAAAGTAAGAGCAACCGACGCGATATTGGAAGACCGGTGGTTGAGTTACCCGTTAAGGCGGGGACAAGAATGCGATTTTTTTCAATTTTTAAATTTACTAGCCAAGAACTGTTAACCAGTTCAATCACTACCGCAGTAACCTACCCGGACTCGCTATGTATCACGATGTCGTCGGGCTCGGCGTCGGGTCGCGCGTGCAGCGTGACGCGGCGCGCGGCGCGGAGGGTCCCGGTGAGGACGGCTCCGCCGCGCGCGTCCACCTGGGTCCAGTACAGCCGCTGCGACACCGGGTCCACCGCCACGCCGCGGATCATAGGACCGCTGGAGATCTGGAGGGTGAATATGATTATAAACTTTTAGAGCGTTTATACACTAGACTAGACAAATAAGCAAGTTCTGACGCGGCCGTATTCAAATTGCACGTTTGACGGCTGAATACTGAAACTATATTTTGATCTTAGAATGATGTTTTGTCATACTTATACGAGATTAACTTTTTTTGAGGTATGTAAGTCAAGTAAGACATATTTAGTTTTTTTTTTGTATTTTTAATGCTATTTAAATTAAAAATTTGATATTGAGTCTGATGTTCTATATTTAGTAATTGGGAGTCCGTCACAATCACATTATTTCCCGGCACTGAAATATCCATATCAAAATTTCCGTAGTGAAATAGGCACAGCATAGTGTGATTTTATTGGTTTCGGACCTTATGTGAGGTGACTAAAATCCAGAATACCTTAACCTCTTATCCTAAAACCAGGTAAAGGGTTAAAGAAGCTAGAACCAGCCCTCACCAGTATCTCGGTGTCCAGTATCCGTGGCGGGTCGTCGGGCGAGAGCGCGGCGCGCCGCAGCCGCCCGTCTTCGGCGCCCCACCACGCCATCGCCACGCCCCCAGACCACGCGCTCGTCACGCTCGTCACGCGGGACAGGCTGGGGACGATAAACCATGTGTAAGTTGGTTATCCATAACGATAGAAAAAAAATTGGTTAGAAACTTTTAAGTTAAACGGTTTTATTTTATTTGAACTTACTAGAATAAGTTACTTACATATCAACCGACTGATTAACCCTCGTATTCTACTAGTGTAGCCCTTTCATTTGATACCTATATTGAGGGGGTTGGGGAATATGTAAGCCGCCATTTTGTACCGGAAGCCATCTTAGAATTACAATATTATTTTTAAAAACAGTCTGAAATAAATTATTTTTATTTATTTTTAATATGACAAAGACTGGCATAAACTCCTCAGTGGAAACCTCTTTCCAATACAAAAAACACAAATTGTAAAACTAGCTTAATCTAAATCGCCCCTGAAACTCTAAGTCTACACATAAAGATGAACAAACATACTTGTGATCTTGTGCAGATGGGTATGTCGTGTTAGCGGGCGGCGCCGGGCGCTCGGGCTTGTGCAGCGGGACCACGCGCAGCGCCTCCGCGCTCTCCGCCACCAACAGCCAAGGACGGGGACCTGGAGGGAACAAACAAAAGAAAAAGGTAGAAAACTTTTTTTTTTTAGTGAACTCAAAAAAAAAAAACTTATACACTAATAATAAAATATATGAAAAAAATTATCGAAATCGGAATTCACACACACGAATTCGAATCGAAATTGGAATACCAGACTCTATGACGCTGTACTGTACTATCAGCAACGCTGGCGGTCGACCACCTATAAGGTGAAAATCGCTTGGCGCTTACGCGTCTGTCAGAGCAAGCCCCGCCCAAATTGTGGTCCGAGAGCCTGCAAGAATTTTTCGGTAGGTATATGAGGCAAGCTGAAAACTTGTCCTATACCTTTAATATTATAACCCAACACAAAACCGCAGACCTGGCTGAGTAGCGGGGCCAAACCAAGCCCCAAATTTAGTTTATTTAAAAATATATTTTATAATCCAAAAAAATATAATTTGTCAGCTCACCTGACATGTAGAAGTTCCATCGAAATGATTTGTCTTAGTGAGTCTTATTTTTTAGTTATAAATAAAAAGATGAAAAATATTTTTAGGGGTTTGCTTTAGCCCCGCTACTCACCAGCCAGGTCTGCAGTTTCGTACTGGGATATAATAGGAGAGGTACAGGATAAGTTTTCAGCTTGCCTCAAATACCTACCAAAAAATTCTTCCTGGCTCTCCTACTATTGGAACGTTTTTGCTTGGATTTTGACAGATTTTCTTCAAGTGCTCTTCCATTGGCCAGTGGGCGGGGCTAATGGCGTTTAAAGAAATCTGTTTGAAAAGTGTACTACCGCCAAAATTTCCGGTTGTACATAGTATTATAATATAAATTCCCTCCCTCCCCTTTCCACTCCCGAACGACACGTGCTGGACTGCGCTGCCACCCACATACAATGCAGGCGCTGGTGGCGAGGACCGAGAGGTTTAGTTCCTCTTTCCTGCCACGTGTCATTAAGGCACAGAATGCCCTTCCAGCTAAAATTTTCCCTTCCTCCTATGATCTCGGGCTCTTCAGGCGGGGCGTGAAACGGCATACAAGCAGGCCTTCAGGGTGAGTGTGACAGGCTCAATATGGTCTATCGTACCTGTCACATAATATGTCATATCAGTTGGAGAGAGGTCATCTTGTTAGCCTTTTATATATAAAAAAAAAATACTTTTCCTGTACCCTTCTTGACAACGTGTCGAAAACAGTTTCGGTTTCGGAAACCATACGTTTCTTCCTTCATCAACACAATCGGCACTGATAAAAGTCCTTCCGAATTCAAAAGTTACAATTATTTACAAATCTTTACATATATTACTAGCTTTCCACCCGCGACTTCGTCCGCGTAGAGACGTTTAACGGGTAAAACATTATTTCTTTATAGCGCAGTCGGTTAAAAAGTAGCCTATTTCCTTTCTCAGGCTCTGGACTATATCTGTACCAAATTTAATTTAATTCGGTTCAGTACTCTAAGCGTGAAAGCGTAAAAAACAGACAGACAGAGTTACTTTCGGATTTATAATATTAGTAAGGAAGTAAGGATAATTACAGCGCTATTTAATTTTAACGCTGCCAGTATGGTCGGGTCGATTATCCATGCATATATATATAGGCCTTATCGCCCCAGGTTTGGGTAAGTCCGTGCCCCTGCAGTGGGGACGTATATGGACTGATGATGATGAAGTAGAATGTCAAAATTATAAATAAGTAGCGACCCGCCCTCGCTTCGCGTCGGTATACCTCTATCTCTATATAAATATTACATTAAAATATAATATTTATTATCAGGTACTTATTTACCTACGAAACGAATTTGAAGCGAATTCAAAATTCCTTCAAGTTAAAATCAAAGTGGCAACCACGCGACTTTTTTCTAATACTTGCATTTTTAAATTCGTGATATCTTCCGAAAGAAATGTCCGAATTGAATAATTCAAAAAGTTATTTAAAGGTACTGAAGCCGTCTTGAATATAAAGAAATTTATTTTGATAAGGATTAATACCAAGGTACAAATAAAGAGCCTTTTCAAGCGGCGACATATAAATTAAATTTTTAGAATAAAAAACCGCTTACTGTGACATAACTATAATATTTAGACATATGCTGTCGCGACATTTTTTGTAGATAATGGAGAGTTCTGCAAAGTCGTAGTAAATGATTTTATTCTATCATCAATAGTTTTCGCAGCGCACGCGACGTAAGTAATTTTTCAGGTCATTTTTTTACACCTTGGGTTACATTATTGGAGTTTTGGTAAGGATCCCTAATTTTTAAAAAAATATAATATAGCCTATGTAATTTCTGAATAATGCAGCTTTCTAATAGTGAAAAAATTATTGCAATCGGTCTAGTAGTTTTTGAGTTTATTCATAACAAACATACAAAAATACAAAAATACAAATCTTTCCTCTTTATAATATTAGTATAGACAAATAACTAAGTCGAATTAAACTAACTAAATAAATTACATTGCTATAAATAAAAAATATGCCCCAGATCGCTGTCCATAGGCATAGTGCCCAAGAGGCTGGTCGAGTTTCCTCTTTGGATGGCGAGGCTTATCCGCTGACCCAGAAACAAGCCCGCCCTCCGGTCACCTGAAATCTCGATCAGCCGCTTGGCGAGGTCTCGGTAAACACGATGCGCTGCAGGTCCCCACGGGCCCATTGTCTCTACCCCAAACGGCTCAAACATGTAGGAGCTGCTAAGGCTGATATATTTGCGCCGTTTGAGTGACTCCGAGGCACACGCAGCGGCTCCGGCTTCTAACGATGTTCCTGGAAGATGCGAAGGGGCCAGAGTGTCGACACAAGTAGCATCCCACACTAAGGGCCTTCCCGTCTTTCAGGGTACCAAAGTCAGACCGTCGGGTCTCTTGCCATCGCTTCGAGTCAGACCATTCGGTTCGAGCACAGCTGGAACCGAAGCGCTAGCAAGGGCCCGACGGATGATGTCGTTGAGTCCGGAGTGCCGGGGTAGTCTCCCGGCGCTTCTGCTGCATGAAAGCCCGTGGTGACCAAGCGCGTCGACCATTTCACCACAGGGGCAGCGATGAGGGACCATACTTCAATTGTCTTATAATGTTATACTTACCGAGATACTCGCAAGTTAAACTTCCATCAGGGAGCTGCCGTTGTTTGTAACCCACCACACACCTGTAAAGCGATACAAAATATGTTACAGTTTACCAGTTACACAAAATTAGTTTCGCAAGAAACAAGAGCCCGGAAACCAATGTAAATACAGTCGCAAGATTTTTTTTCATTAGTGGGCACGTGTTTCATTTTGTATTTCTAATTAGATATTTGAATAATTTATTTATTCATTCAATAAGCCATATGTTGTTGATAGTGTAGTATACTCACTTGCAGGTGGTGTGGTTGGAGCGCTTGGGCAGGCACAGCTGCGGGCACGTGCGCCACGTGCAGCCGCCTGAGTCTGAGAGAACAAACAACATTTATAATAAACATCCTTTTTAGTAAGGAAATAAAACCACATTTATACACGAAAATACCCCAAGTTAATACAAGGAAGCGTTGAAGCAGATTGACAGAACGACTGTTAAAACACCATTCCTAAATCAGAATCAAGATTATCGCTGAGTAGAAATTTTACCATACCGGACAACGCCATCTGTTGGATGGCCTATAAACTACATCGTACATCCACATGAAGATTCACAATCAAATTCCAGCGCCATCTACCGGCCGGCTAACGAACAAAGTTGTAAACTGCATTTAGCATCGGTGCCCACCTTCCTCGCAGGAGGCGCCGGGCGGCAGGCAGCGGCCGTCGCTGCAGCTCGTCTCCTGGGGCAAGCACGCATCCTCCTGACCTTCGAGCCACGCGCGACCTGTGTAAGTAGCGAACATAGAATAGAATAGAATTAGTTATTTAAGTACATTATTAATATAAACAAGTACACAACAAGTTCCAAAATTACTTAAAAATCACAAAACTCAAACTAAAACACACACATGTGACAGTAGGTGGCACACACACACACAGATTAAAACTAAAACAAGTACAGAAAGTCCAGTCACAACCTATTTTCTATAACGATAGGATCATACTTGTATACGCAAACACTTAGATTATAACATTGCTACTTACACAAGTCCGGTCTCTCATCGCTGTCTTCAATGGTGGCGCCACAGTCGCGGTACCCGTCGCACACCAGACTCGCTGGTACGCAGGTGTTATCGCCACATCTACGCAAATATAAAAGGGTTAAGTAATGTTGAGAAGGAGACGGAAATTGTAAGATAGACAGTGATATATCACTGTTTCTACTAGTACTTTATAGAAAGAGAGAGGAAGAGGGAGAAAAAAAGAGGGACAAAGATACCTCGTAAAGGGTAGTGAGTGAGCGTATTACAAAGAGAGAGCGTAAAGATAGAGAACGAAAGTGTTAAAGTGAGAGCGTGAGGGAGAAAGACAAAAAGATTGTGTGGAAGTGAGGGGGAATTAATTACGTGTGATTCACAAACAAGCAGATAGTATGGGACACTCATCACACTGACTTGTACTTGTCTTGTGCGGGGGCGCAGGCCGGGGGCAGGTGTCTCGCACTCACCGGTCCATGTCCCGGGGGCAGGTGCCTCACTCACCGGTCCATGTCCCGGGGGCAGGTGCCTCACTCACCGGTACATGTCCTGCGGGCAGGCGGCGGCGGCGCAGAGCGCGGGCGCCTCGTCCCCCCGGTCCCCGCAGTCCGCGCGCGCGTCGCAGCGCCAGGCGGCGGGGGCGCAGCGCGCGCAGGGCAGGCGCGGGGGGGCGCAGGGGGACGGGGGCTCCGCGCGGGGACACGACGCCTCGTCCGACCCGTCGCCGCAGTCCAGTTCGCCGTCGCACCACCATTCCCTGCGCGATGTAAGATAACAAAGAATACAGCTCCATCTAGCGGTGGCGCGATGGAATTAATAACCTCAGTTTTACTAAAGTCTCTTCGGGATCTCTTCGGGAAGGATTGAAAGCGTCTGTGGTCGAATTGTTAAGCTTTCCATGAGAAGCATTTATTAGGAATTTCGTTACATACCAACGTATTCTCCAATTTTACGTATATTTGTAAGGAAAAATTTATAAGGAAATTTGCAGACATGTCACAAATACCTGCGCATTGGACCTTATTACCCCAAATTAACGTACTCCAAAGTCCACGGTAAATATGTCAATGGAATGTCCTTATTGTGATGATTGATGAATGTGAATGAAGCGAAAGTGGTGCAGGAGGTGATCTCTGCCCACCCCTCTGGGAAAAAGGCGTGATTTTATGTATGTATGTAAGTCCTTATAAGATGTTCATGTGTGTGCACTCACTCGGGGATGCACTGCGGCTTGCGCGCGCACAGGCGCGCGCGGGGCCCGCAGCGCGGCGCGCACTGCGCCTCGTCGGAGCCGTCCGCGCACTCCGCGCCGCCCGAGCAGCGCAGCGCGCCGCGGATGCACTCGCCGCTGCCGCATCTGCGTTCACACACATATATATGTCGGAGAACAACCAATATTACGTTTACGAAGACTTCTGTTTTGAATCCTAAACGTCAAAGTGACAGTTCAACTTTGTTTCTTTTTAATTTTGTTTCTTAATCGATTGTAAAGATGGCGTGCATGTCGATACTTTTAATTTTCTTAGAATGGCAACACTGGTTTGTCTCTGGCCGGAAGTCAGTTTAGGTTCTTTTTAAATTGTCAGTTCGTTCATTTAAAAACCGGGTGACCGCCATTCGATTCATTCTGTTACTGATCGCCGTCGAGTAAAGTGACATCCGAAGACATCACGTGCATCTCGACATATTTTTGTGTAATTCGAATTGAAACGGAATAAATCCACGTTGGTCTACACGCCTGCATTATTATTTTGAAGAAATTCCTCGTAATGGCCGAGCAATCGAGCTTCATAAACGCCCCTTGTGAAGGACCCGCCGTCATATATGTAAACTAGCTGTGCCAGCGACTTCGTTCGCGTTTCCCCCCGTTTTTTACACATTTTCCATTGTATCTTTGCTCCTATTGGTCGCAGCGTGAAGTTATATAGCCTAAAGCCTTCCTCGATAAATGGTCTATACAACGCAAAAAGATTTTTTCAAATCGAACCAGTAGTTCCTGAGATTAGCGCGTTCAAACAAACAAACAAACAAACAAACAAACAAACAAACAAACAAACAAACTCTTCAGCTTTATAATATTAGTATAGATACATAGATAGTTAACACAGATAGTACAGCGTCCGACCGATTTGGCCCATGGCGGCCGATCTCAATGGAGATCAACCATCAATGGGAATCACTCCATCGCTTTATCAGTAGGCCACCGATTATTTTTAATTTAAATTAACTTAAATCCAAAATAAATAGCACCCAAATGAACAAAAATTAACATGGCAAAAAACCACTGACTAAGATAAGATGCTTGATTTGGCATAATAAAGGACTAAGTGAACGAATGCGATACGATACGTAAGCTGTTTAAACATTTTGAATTTTAATTAATTTAGGGGTGTGAATAAAGCTGGTAAATCTGCTGAAGCCATCTAAGGCTACTAGCAAAGTCCAAAAAAGCCTTCATTAAATATTACACAACATGACATACATGTATCTAACCCCGTGATAATTAGCTTAAGCACACTGTGTAACGGATATCAGAATCATCAGTGGATACACGGAACAAACATGTTCGTCACACAAATATTTGTCCCAGGTGGGAATCGACCACGACTCTTGGAACGGTAGGTAGTGAACGTTGGGTCACTAACCACTGTTCCACTGAAGTGAAGTGAAGTGAATGAAGTGACCGACCCTAGTTCTCGTGTACCTGAACTCGGACTCGGAGCAGTTCCTTGGTGCGCAGTTGAGCTCGTCCGCCGCGTCGCCGCAGTCGTCCTCCATGTCGCAGCGCCAGCGGCCCGGCACGCAGCGCCCGTCCGGACAGCGGAAGTACGTGGGTTCGCACGCCGGCGGGGCGCGGCCTTCGCACCCGGCCTGGGGGGGAGGATAAGGGTATTAACTTAAGTTACTTAGGCGGGAAGGCATACATGTACTAGATGTTTAAGTATGCACATTAAAAATAGGTAGGTCTTATCTTGAAAAAAAAAAAAATTAATATGCGTTTCAAGTAGATCTACTGTGCTTTTTGCGTATGCAATCAATATTTTGAATCAGTCAGGGGATACCAGTCACATACAGTAAGCGACCCCGGCTCCTCGAGCTACTATCGACTTAATCCAAATCATCCGAGGCGATAGTATCCTTTCTCCCCTTTTCCTTCCCCCGTCATATATCCTTGCTACTCGTGGGAACGCAATGACCTTGTACAAGGCAGAATGGCGGCGACGTGGTCCACAACCCGTCACGTCACGTTTCCCACAGAGGTGATAAGTGGATCGCTGGAAGTGATGTCTAGCGTGTGCCCACCTCGTCCTCCCGGTCGGGGCAGTCCGCCTCGGCGTCGCAGAGCCACTCGGCGGGCACGCAGCGGCCGGAGCCGCAGCGGAAGTGCCCCGGGGGGCAGGCGCGCGCGGCGCACAGCGCGCCCTCGTCCGAGCCGTCCGCGCAGTCCGCGTCCGCGTCGCACACCCACACCAGCGGCACGCAGCCGCCGCCCAAGCACGTGAACTGGGGACGGGACACGCGTACACGTTAGCTCGACAATGTCTTTGAGAAAACAGGAGATTTTCGGATGAGGACGAAAACTATGCGTAAAATGAGGTAAAAAACAACATGACTTGTATTTTTTGTGATTCTAAAACCTTAAACTTACTAAATGTTTGTCGACGATGATAAAATCTTTCGGGTGACCTGGAATTCTCGTAAATCGCGAGCTCAAAATAGAAGTAGTATTGTTTCCCAAGTGTGCCAGCAGTAGTGGCGTAGCGTAGTCTGTGGGAGAAGGGGGGCGAGAAGCAAGTTTACGGAGAGGCAATAAAGGAGGCGACAAGTCGGACCGCTGTCCATATGGGTCGAAAGTATTGTGTATTTTAACAAATTAATAATGAATTAAAAACAGAAATTTGTTTAATTTCTGTTTCCGTTACGATAATTATTAGACTGATTAACGGTAGAGAAATAATCAATGCAATCATTAAACAATTGTTAGGTTTTGTATTAAATTGCACAATAGCAATTGTCATTAAAACGTTACATTTAATATTCTAGTTTCACCTAATAGTTGGGTTATAAAATGTTGATTCTGATGTTCTTAATTAACTTAAGAAGAGAGTAAAATATTCTGATTCTGTGACTGCAATAATTAAGCCAAAATGTGATATTCATTTGTAAATAAGTAATTCTTTAGAAGGTTATTTACGACTACGTAATACTTTCATTTTATTTTTGTAATAAAAAAAAGAAAACCATTTGAAATAATATTTAAAATTATTTCACTTGACCTCCTTTGTTCATTAATGATTGTCATTAAGGTGTACCCCCCCGGGTACTAAGGACTGTATTATTCGGCCCCAGACAGCAGATACCCACGCGACGCCACAGCTGCAGGTAGTGTGACTCACGTGGTGCGGGGGGCAGGTCCTGGGCGGGCAGGCGCGCTCGTCGCTCGCGTCGGCGCAGTCCCGGCGCCCGTCGCAGCGCGCCGCCGCCGGCACGCAGCGCGCGCGCACGCCCAGCGACGCGTTGCCGGCGCACTTGTGCTGAGACGACAGGCACGTGAACTGCAAAAGACAGAACATTGTTAACATTCGCGACATTCGACAATTCGACCATAGAAATTGATATGATTCAGATATGACATGACGTGATCATGGCGTTTGCAACAGTGCCAAGATATTGTCAGCTCGTTGATATAAAATAACATGGTGATTAACCCGGACATTTTCAGTTATCTGACATTCATAAAACTTTATTTCTATTTTTTTCGAACCAATAATCAAAGGCTTTTTGATAATGGTTACAGATCTGCCCTGGAATACATTCATAACAAAAGATAAGACACGTATGTCGTCCAAATCTAAAGATCCATGTACTTAGACTACACCACGCTATGATAAATGTATGTGAAATTGTGTAATATATTTTAATTCATCCACATACCTTATCGCAATCCAATTCATCGCTAGCATCGGGGCAGTGCGCGACACCGTCACATATATGCGCCGGGTGGAGACAGCGCGGTTCCTCCCCGGTGGACGGGGTGGACGCGGGGGTGGACGGGGTGGACGCGTTGCGCCCGGAGGCGGAGTGCGCGGCGCCGCACTGGAACTGTCCGGGCGCGCAGCGGAACGCCGGGCAGGAGGCCGGCTCGTCCGACCCGTCGCCGCAGTCGTCCTGTCAACATGGTAAGAATTAGTTACTATGGGAATATAGTGCGCTGCGTCCGCGCGGCATTTACGGTTAATTTGTATACGCCCTTGATTTGTGAGTCAAATTGTAGTCGAAAACTTCCTTTTCCTTTTTAACCTTGCTATGTTTGAACGGACCTAGGCGTCGTAGTTCTAATGTAACATGCCTACAAGAGATGCTTATAGAAACCAGGATCTGAGTCACAAACGGTATATCGTCTACTTCTAATTGTGAAGTCATTTTTGGTATTCAATAAATAAATAAGTTACAAGTGACGCTACTAAAAATGCGTTTAAAAGATATAGTAAGTAGTTTCCAAAGTCTGATTTTACATAAATTTTCACAATTAACAGTAACATAAGGGTAAATCAATAACAAAAATGAAATCGAAATTAAAATTTCTAACGAAATGAGGCAATAATAGGCATGAAGTTAGCTGAGAAAGTCCATTTTTAAAGTGCAAAAGTCAATTAAAATACTATGCCATCTAATGAATTAAAGAATTAGTAGTAACTTTAACTATGGCATGGCTTTGGCAGTAGAGACGCATACATCCGTTCACCAACCTGAGTGTCGCAGCGCCACCAAAAAGGTATGCACTTGAGCGCAGTCTCGCACACGAAGTGCGCCGCGGTGCAGTTGGGCGCGCACGAGCGTCGGGGATCATCAGAAGGGTATACATTTGAGCGCAGTCTCGTAATACGCCCCGTGTCTTGGCAAGTAGAGATGCAACCATAGTGCACTAACCTGAATGTCGCACCGCCACCAGAAGGGAATGCACTTGAGCGTAGCTCGCACACTCGTAATACGTCCCATGGCTTGAGCATAACAGACGCAAGCGTTGTTGACTGACCTGAGTGTCGCAGCGCCACCAGAACGGAATGCATTTAAGCGCAGTCTCGCACACGAAGTGCGCCGCGGTGCAGTTGGGCGTGCAAGAGCGTCCGTCGTCGCCCAGCGCGAAGTGTTCGGGGCACGCGCAGCGCGCGCCCGGGGACACAGAGCCCTCCGCCGGCGGCGTCAGCAGGCACAGGCCCGAGCAGTTAAGGCGCGCGCAGAGGGCTGATAGCTCTGCGGGGTACAAGAACACCTTATTGTACACCGTGCTTAGTTACAGCCCGTTTACACTTGTCGTGAGTCGCATATGACTAAAAGTCGAATGCTCTGGTCACCATACACTTTATATAGAGCTGTTCACATTGTATGAGATGGGATTTGTATGGTGACCGGAGCATTTGACTTTTAGTCATATGCGACTTACGACTGGTGTGAACGGGTTGTTAGTCCACGTAGCATTTTATGCTCGCAAACGTGGATATATTTTTAGTAGTGCTGGATGCCGGTTTGTTTAATATGTACACATTAAAATTGTTCAGAAAAAAATTATTGTACGGGCAACATTTGTACATACGGTTTTGCTTACGCTGCGACCTAAAATTAAGAGCGCGCTGACATCTTATATGTGTTTACATTATAACTAAAATTACACTCATAACGAGTACGTCAAAAATTGTCCGACCAGATATAATATTTCCGTATTATCCGGCAAATACACCGGACTTACCTTACTTAGTTAAGTGCACTGCGAAATATGAGTTCATATCCCCAGGATACGGCTGTCTAATTCGCTATACCCCTTTCCTATTATAAGCCATTTTGAAACCATCACAGCTACGCGCCGCCCAGCGACACCTCCTCCCTCTCTAACTGTTTGCAGCTGCAGCTGTGAGTCACCTGGCAGCGGCGGCTGGCGCGCCGGGTGCAGCACGCGCAGGTCCATGGGCTTGTGCACGGTCTGCACCACCGTGCCGCCCAGCGACACCTCCTCCCTCTCTAACTGTGCAGCAGCTGCAGCTGTGAGTCACCTGGCAGCGGCGGCTGGCGCGCCGGGTGCAGCACGCGCAGGTCCATGGGCTTGTGCACGGTCTGCACCACCGTGCCGCCCAGCGACACCTCCTCCCTCTCTAACTGTGCAGCAGCTGCAGCTGTGAGTCACCTGGCAGCGGCGGCTGGCGCGCCGGGTGCAGCACGCGCAGGTCCATGGGCTTGTGCACGGTCTGCACCACCGTGCCGCCCAGCGACACCTCCTCCCTCTCTAACTGTGCAGCAGCTGCAGCTGTGAGTCACCTGGCAGCGGCGGCTGGCGCGCCGGGTGCAGCACGCGCAGGTCCATGGGCTTGTGCACGGTCTGCACCACCGTGCCGCCCAGCGACACCTCCTCCCTCTCTAACTGTGCAGCAGCTGCAGCTGTGAGTCACCTGGCAGCGGCGGCTGGCGCGCCGGGTGCAGCACGCGCAGGTCCATGGGCTTGTGCACGGTCTGCACCACCGTGCCGCCCAGCGACACCTCCTCCCTCTCTAACTGTGCAGCAGCTGCAGCTGTGAGTCACCTGGCAGCGGCGGCTGGCGCGCCGGGTGCAGCACGCGCAGGTCCATGGGCTTGTGCACGGTCTGCACCACCGTGCGGCACGAGTACGCGCCGCCCAGCGACACCTCCTGGCTCTCGTTCGTCGTCTGCGAGTCATAAACAAGTGTGATTGGTCGTAAAATAATATACCCAGTAACAGAACTAACGCCGAAATACATTTGTCCTAGGTAAGGATGACCCTGGTCAAATTGATAGGCACTATACCTAATGCACCATCAAGCCAGTCATCCAGGCATATGTAATCAACACAATTTTAGGATATCAACTATTTGCAGTCACGTGGTATTATTTTTTGGTTAATCTAAGCGAAATTTAACCCTATAGACACTAATAAAATAAATATTTCCAACATCACATTCATCGATATGATCCCGTGGTAAGGTGGTAACTTAAGCTTTTGTGTTACGGATATCAGAAACGCCAGTGGATGGATACACAAATTTACTCAAATATTTTAAATAACACACCCAGGCACGGAACAAACACCGATGTTCGTCACACAAATATTTGTCCCGAGTGGGAATCGAACCTACGACTCTTGGAACCAGCCAGTCTTACTAGAGAGCACTATACCTTATAGAGATGCGCCGGCAGCGGGCGCCGGCGGCAGGACTCGATGGAGCGCGTCTCCCAGTCCGTCCAGTACACGCGCCCCGCCCACACCTGCAGCGCGAACACGTGGTGCAGCCGCAGCCACGGCATGCGCTCTGCAACCGAATGTCAGCCTTAATACACGCGCCGTACGGGGCATACTACTTGATACCAATTAAGATAAATAAACTTTTTTTTTGAGACATTTCCACTCACGGTCATCTGTCCCCAAACTAAGCAGAGCTTGTACTATGGGCGTCAGAGACTGATATAAATACATAGATATTTACAAATACATATTCACACCCAGACACAGAACTAACACCGATGTTCGCCACACAGATATTTGTCCCAAGTAGGAATCGAACCCACGACTCTTGGAACTGCCAGCCAGGGTCACTGACCACTGTTCGCGTTCCATTATACTAAATATTGGCTATTTATTTGCTACTCTTATTATCACATGTAGAACCATTGAGACGAATATTTAGATTAGACCTTTGTTTTTTATATCAGGCATCATGGATTTGGGATACGGTTTTTTTAAGATTTCCTATTCGTTTCACATGTCGTCAATCAGTTGGATAGGTTGACAAATTACAAGAGGGCGCTGTAAATATTATGATTTTACATGATACCAATTTTTTCAAGTTACTTTTTACTATCGAAATTAATTTTACGTATTAAAATCGCGTATAATATTATTCTCAAAATCATCATCATCTCAGCTTATTGCTGCCCACTGCTGAGCATGAAATGAGGAGATCCGTAGAAGAACCAAAATTGCTGACATAGCCCATCGGATTAGCAAACTAAAGTGGCCACGTAGCACGAAGATTCTCTTAATTGTGATATTTATTTAGAGAACCGACATTTCCAGCTCTCTTAAGGGTGAAAGACTGGAATTTAATCTGTACTATTAGTATGTTTATTTGTTTTTTTTTAATGCTATTTGAAAAAAATCGCGTTCATTACCCCGCCTGCACGGGGCCTTTTTTTATGTTTAATCTCTAGCGTCCCCACCAACCTCTAGAGAACAGTATCCTCAGATTGTTCCCGTCCAGATCCGCCACGGCTATGTAGTCCTCCCTGGCATCGGCGAAGTACAGCTCCTTGGAGGCGTGGGAGACGGCCAGCGCGTTGGGCCAGCCCAGGCCCTCGCTGAGGAGCACCCGGCGCCGCGAGCCGTCCATGCCCGCGCGCCCGATGTGCGCCGCCGAGCCCCAGTCCGACCAGTACAGCATGCTGGGGGAAACAGGAGATTAAGTGGAAAAAGATTTAAAACGAATACTTTAGCACTTGAGTGAGTGGTGCAGAGACCTGCCGATGACAGAAAATGCACTTAGGGTATTTGACTGTAGTTCTTGTTCTTGCCGTTTTTATGATAACCCATAAGATTCATGATTAATATCGCTTTACTTAGAAGTAAATCGATATTAATAATAAAATCAAAACTAAATTTTTTGTCGAAATGAGACAAAACATTTTGAGTTGGGTGGGCAGGTCCATTGTAAAAGTGCGATAATGACTTAAAATGCCGTAATCTTATAAATATCAGAATGAGTAAGATCATTGTGAAAACATATCCATAAATGCAAGTTTCGATGAACCTGCTGAACAGCTGAGCATTAAAACGTTTGTATGGAGCATTTTTGAGCTCGCCCAAATAATGCAATTAAAACTGTAATATCTCGTCGAGTTATCGGTATATTAAAGTGATACTTTTAACAGTGTCTTTGTGTACGAGTGATCCATCCAATTATATAATTAAAAAAAATAGTCAAGTACCCTATTGCGGTTAACGCGTATGAGACACTAGATGGCAATACGTAGGGGTGAGGTCCAACTGCAGCATGATTGGTAATTTTTGACGTGACACTTTGATTAAAATGGAGGAGAGGGTTTTGTCTTCTTTAACCCTTAACAACCCACAAGTGTCTCGCGGACACATTTTTGCGTTTAAGTTTTGATAAAAACTAAAGTATTTATTTTTATGAATTAGCCTTTTACCTATTTGATCTCCAATGTTTTAAGATTCTAAAAGTGCTTTTAAAATATTTTCAACATGTAAGATTTATTAGTTATTTTAAATATACAAAAATAGTACTTCATCAACCCACAAGTGTCCAATAGACACAAAAACATTTTGTTTGAGAATGTGAACAAAGATTATTTTTATTTATATTAACGTATAATCTTATGATGTCGGGTGGGTCATAACGATTAATATTTTATACCCATAATAATCTGACACCACTTTTTTGTGTTATAATTGTCGTCTTTGTTTTCGTCTCGCATATTAGTGATTAGACACACAAGACACCACATAATAGTCCTCTTATTCAGTATTATTCAGATAAATAGATAAAGGGAAACCTAGAAGACGTAAACTTCAACTTGAACATGTTTACAGTAACGATGAAAATACTTTTGTGCATACTAATTCGATATTGAAAAAATGTGACAGAACCAGCAACTGTAAACAAATTATAGTTATAATTCTTGGAGTGAGGGTGATGATTATGACTCATGAGTGTAGGTAGTAGAGTTCAGTATGAAACGAATAGATACCTAGCAAATTCAAAATATATTTATATTAGATGTTATTATGTAACGTAGTGTAGGACGCCCGCAGGCCAGGTGGTGTGACGATCTGCGCAGGACGGCTGGTAGGAGCTGGATGCGAGTGGCCGAGGAGAGAGAGAAGTGGCGTGCATTTGGGGAGGCCTATGTCCAGCAGTGGACAGAAATGGGCTGATGATGTTTATGATGATGATGAGATGTTATTATATGACTGGAACACATGCAAAATAAAAAATACAAAAAAAACTATTTTTGCGTGAAATTGCAACAGTATTGGTAACACCTCATACACGGAGACAAAGTAAGGAAAGTCCATCAAGTAAGCAATTAGCTGCTATGAACCATGTAGAAGCTGACCTACTCAATTATCTGAATCTGCTGAAAAAGGATAAAGCGTTGTTAGTTTACTCTTCGATATTAACAGCGTCTCTATCAAGTGCTGTGATAAGTGCAATCATATAATGACTATTACAAATTTTGAAAAAATATACATCTTTAACTATACAAGTGCAAAAATACATTACTGAAGTTCATTCTAATATCTTTTTAATTTAAATAACTTGTTTTTCACTCATCACACCTTATATTTATCAAATGTGTCTGTTGGACACTACTGGTCAGTTACGTTACAAAAGCTTACTGGGTAGTTAAGGGTTAAGAGTACTATCGGTGCTCGCGATTTCTTTCGCGTGGACTACAGGATTTTACATACAAAAGTTTTTTCCCATTAACTCCCGTTCTCGTGGGAATTTTGCAATATCACGACGCCTCCAGCGTGTCCGTGCCCTTGTGCACCGGTACAGGTACAGGTACAGGTTATAGATAGAGTATGTGTGCCTCACCCTCCGTGCGGGTAGAGCGCGAGCGCGCGCGGCTCCTGCAGGCGGCCGCGCAGCAGCACGCGCCGGTGCCGCCCGTCCAGCCGCGACGCCTCCAGCGTGTCCGTGCCCTTGTGCACCGGTACAGGTACAGGTACAGGTTATAGATAGAGTATGTGTGCCTCACCCTCCGTGCGGGTAGAGCGCGAGCGCGCGCGGCTCCTGCAGGCGGCCGCGCAGCAGCACGCGCCGGTGCCGCCCGTCCAGCCGCGACGCCTCCAGCGTGTCCGTGCCCTTGTGCACCGGTACAGGTACAGGTACAGGTTATAGATAGAGTATGTGTGCCTCACCCTCCGTGCGGGTAGAGCGCGAGCGCGCGCGGCTCCTGCAGGCGGCCGCGCAGCAGCACGCGCCGGTGCCGCCCGTCCAGCCGCGACGCCTCCAGCGTGTCCGTGCCCTTGTGCACCGGTACAGGTACAGGTACAGGTTATAGATAGAGTATGTGTGCCTCACCCTCCGTGCGGGTAGAGCGCGAGCGCGCGCGGCTCCTGCAGGCGGCCGCGCAGCAGCACGCGCCGGTGCCGCCCGTCCAGCCGCGACGCCTCCAGCGTGTCCGTGCCCTTGTCGCACCAGTACAGGTTCCCGCCCACCCAGTCCACCGCCAGCCCGTCCGGGTTCTGCAGCGTGGCGCCGTGCAGCAGCTGGAGATGACATACAACATTACAGTTATAATATGTACAAATAATAAATAAATAAATATTAAACAACATCACATTGTGTTGAGTCCAGTTCCTATTAAAAGCAAACGTAAGGTAGCATGGTTGACTCCTGACCTGGTACGCAGGGCGCTCTGCAGCGGCAAGGCCGGCGCCAGTGCCGGCGGCAGGTCCAGCAGGTCCAGCCGCCCCGCCAGGTCCTGGCGCAGGGCAGTCCCTCCGCACAGCAGAGCCGAGCCGCGTGACGTCGCTCCAGTAGAGGCAGCGGCGCTCGCCCCACGCGTCCAGCGCGACGGCGTTGCTGAGGTTGTGCGCGAGCAGCGCCGTGGGGCCGCCCTCCAGCGACACGCGCCGGATGTAGTAGCGGTTCGTGAAGATCAGGGACGGGACCACCGCTGGTGACGAACGAACAGAATTTTATCACGCTCGAAAAAAAAAACAGTAGAACTAACATTATAGAAGCAAATAATATAATTCTTATCGTGTCTATGGCAAAAGACTTAAAATAATTTCGGCCCGGAATTTCGCAAAGTAAGAGCTACCCGAGTGACGTGGCGATTTATCCGTTACGTCCAGCGCACACTGGGCAATCAGCGAGTCTCCCCTTCGCTAGAGCAGCGATTCGCCTACTGCGATATCGAATGTGATATCTTTGCCTCTGGCTAGTATATTTAACGCATCTTTAAGAAACGGTGTTTTCCCAACAATGTGGAAGGAAACTAGGATTGTTCCTATTTTCAAAAGTGGTGATCCCGCCAATGTAGCTAACTACAGACCCATCGCGATACTGTCTGTACTTCCTAAATTGTTTGAAGCTCTAATTTGTCCAATAATGTCATGGCACCTATCGCAGTTGTTGATTAGTAGTCAACATGGTTTTATTAAAGGAAAGTCAACAGCAACTAATCTGGTAACTTATGCAGAACATTTGGTAGATGCTGTAGACAAACGGATTCAAGTTGACGCAGTCTACACCGACTTCAGCAAGGCATTCGATACTGTTAATCATAACTTACTTATAAATAAATTGAAATTGCACGGAGTGGTGGACCCCCTGCTGAGTTGGTTTAGATCGTATCTTTATAACCGGACACTCAAAGTTGTGGTGAACGGTTGCAGCTCCGATGCCTACACGGCTACATCGGGAATCCCACAAGGATCTCACTTGGGACCACTGCTTTTTATTTTATTTATTAATGATATCCATAACTGCTTTGAGAACTCAGATATATTTTTATTCGCTGATGATATAATGTGGGTACGTGGTGTGTAGTCGAGATTAAGGAGCTCCTCAAAAAAATACTAAAAGTACTCAGTAAAAGTGATTATCTCAAAGTGAAAGTTTAATATAATTGAAGTCGAAGTTGAAACTGACATTATTGTGAAACTATTATTGTGTTGCAACGAATATCTTCAGTTTTATTTGTGTCTAAAAAACTGTAGGCACTGGACTCACCGGTAATATTTCAAAAATCAGCTGTGTTCATTTGACATTAGACGGACGCTAGATGCGGTGCATGACACGTGCGAAGCGAGTAGAAAGAGACGCAATTACTATTGGGCGTCCGCGTCGCATTAAAGGACTGAGAACCATTACTTTATTTTCGACCGTTCACACTAAGCAGCGCTGGCCGATTTGCACAGCGGTTGAATCAAGAGCACACTCATTGCGAGAATCGTGGGTTCAAATCTAAGTTGGAAATTCATCTTTTTGTAATTTATCTGTAGTCTGTTTATAGTTTCTGTTCTAAGTCAAACATCAAAAAATGCAGAGAACTCCGAATAAAAATGCATCTTCGAGTCCCAAGAGCCCGAAACAAAGCAAACTGACTACGGGTAAATGGTCCAAGATCCCAGAGCTGCCAGACATCACTTATTTTCTAATGGACAAAATATATACGATTGAGTAGTGTTGGGGTGTACTATCATCATATGACTAGTTGCTACCTTGACCAGACGGCCATTTTTCAGATATCATCCAATCAAGGTACATAGAAACACTGCTCACCTCACTTAAATTCTGATGGCTGATTTTAACATATATTTCACACAATATCATTAAAAATCAGGATTCATTACTCCCAGACACATGCGGTCGGCGGTTTTACCTTACAGACGCTTTAAAGCTATGAAAAAAAATTTACTTTTACTTATTTTCTGATGCTTGATTTTTATATATGTTATTCAAACAACTAAAAAGTGCTCATCTGACCGCAATAATTATAGAATTGTACCTTACAAACTATTTTATTAGAAAAACTTAACTAAATTCAATTTAAAAAAAAAATCTAAAACAGTTGGGTCTGGTGAATGTTTGGCCCCTTGGATCGGTCTGTCCCTTTGCAAAACGTTTTAAAATAGTTGTTTGAATAACATATATAAAAATCAAGCATCAGAAAATAGGTAAAATTAAGTAAAAGTAAAATTTTTTTCATAGCTTTAAAGCGCCTGTAAGGTAAAACCGCCGACCGCATGTGTCTGGGAGTAATGAATCCAGATTTTTAATGATATTGTGTGAAATATATGTTAAAATCAGCCATCAGAACTTAAGTGAGGTGAGCAGTGTTTCTATGTACCTTGATTGGTTGATATCTGAAAAATGGCCGTCTGGTCAAGGTAGCAACTAGTCATATGATGATAGTACACCCCACCACTACTCAATCGTATATATTTTGTCCATTAGAAAATAAGTGATGTCTGGCGGCTCTGGGATCTTCCTCTAAAAGGGGGTATGAATAGCGACGAAAACATTAGCTGCGATACGAATGTTACTCAACGACCAACTAAAAGGTATGCCCCATCGTCCTCTCCAGAGTCCAATCAAGCTCCACGGGACTTGGCATCGAAAAACGATATCAAAGAAATTATATCAAATGTTGTTCAAAGCCAAATGATGTCCATTATCAGCGAAATCAATAGTTCCGTGTCAAACGCCATAAGGAGAGAACTATCAACGATTAAGAAGGATTTAGAGGACGTTAAGGAATCTATGTCATACATGGAGGCAAAATATGAAGAAACTACGAAAGAACACCAAAAAATTCTACAAAATGTTAACACCCTAAATGCAGAAAAGCAAGAACTTCAAAGTACCGTAGAACAGCTAAAAACGAGATTGAATATTCTTGAGCAAAACGCAAGAACTAATAATTTAGAAATACAATGTGTTCCAGAGAAAAAAAATGAAGATCTTAAAGCGATAGTTATGAATATATCTAAGGCGGTTGGCTGTCACATACAGGATGAGAAAATCCACCATTGTAGTCGTGTCCAGAAACTAGATAAAACCAACAATCGACCCCGAACTATCATAGTACAACTTTCGTCTCCACAACTTCGTGATCACATTCTGGCCGGAGTCATAAAATTCAATAAATCCAACCCGTCCAACAAGCTTAATACACATCATTTAGGCATCTCGGGAGATAAGAAACCAGTATATGTCGTAGAACATCTGTCGACAGGAAATAAAGCGCTACACGCAGCAGCCAGGATCAAGGCGAAAGAGAAGAATTATAAATACGTCTGGGTGAGAAATGGAAGAGTCTTTATGCGCAAAACTGACGAATCTACTTACATCCTGGTAAAAGACTTGGACACTTTGAATAAACTGAATTAGTTTTAAGTAATAAAATGCATGTGTAATATAAACAAATACAGTTATAAAATTTTATTTCCTAAATATATATTATCAGAATGTTCGTGGTCTGCGAACAAAAACTACTGATTTCTATAATAATATATGTACAAGTAATTATGATATTGTAGTACTAACTGAGACTTGGTTGAATGATAGTATCTTGGATGCCGAGCTGTTTGATGACAGGTACGTAGTATACCGCAGGGATAGATTTACCAGTAATAATACAAAAGTAGAAGGAGGGGAGTGTTAATGGCAGTCACAAAAAAATTAGCTCTTGTAGGAAATCGGAATGGGAAAGCGGATTGGAAGACCTCTGGGTAACGATAAACGTTCCTGTCAACAAACAAGCACATGATATAACCTTCTGCGTCACATACTTGCCACCTCCTGTAACCAAAATAGTGCTAGATAGCTTTCTAAGTAATTGCAATAAAGTTCTAGAATATTGTAAATCGGGTATCTGCATTCTGGGAGATTTTAACTTGGGTCAAATACGATGGACACAATGCAGGGACAAGAATCGAACTCCATCTACCATGGAGACGATCCTGCGAGATTTTATGGCTTTAAACGATCTAAAGCAACTAAATAATATGGTTAATAATGGTGGTAACATTTTGGATCTCTTTCTGACAACCATTGATAATTGTGAGATGTCATCTGCTACCGACATCCTTTCCAAAATAGACGCCCCGCATCCTCCTCTTGAAATAAACATACGCTTGTCATCCCTAAAACACTTAATCTATAACCATACTAAGCCAAACTACAATTTCTATAAAGCCGACTATGAGGCTATCAATAAATTCTTAAAAAATGTACCCTGGATTACTGAGCTAGCCAAATTAACGCACGTTAACGACATGGTAAAATATTTTTACCAGATTCTTTCGGAATCCATAGAGTTGTATGTGCCTATTAAAAACCGAAAGACATCTAAGAACCCCCCCTGGTTTAACAGCCACCTCATCAATTTGTTGCGCGAAAAGAACTGTTTACGGCAGAAATTCAAAAAACACAAAAACCCTCTTGACGAAATATCATTTCAAATTCTTAGATCACGTTGCAAAAAACTGGCATCAAAATGTTACAGGGCATACCTAGATAGGATCGAAGAATCTGTCTCTAATAACCCAAAGCACTTCTGGTCGGCAATCAAAGGAAAACGTAGAGGACAAAGTTCATATCCTGCAACCATGAAGTACGGCTCACAAATAGCATCCGAGGGTAAAGATATCTGTGAATTATTTGCTAGGTTTTTTTCATCCGTATATGTAGACGATAATTCTACGGACCTTTTCGAAGGATTACCAGGCCACAGCGTCAGTTTTTATTCAATGAGTATATCACACCAAGATATATTCTGTAAGCTTAAGGAATTGAACCCCGACAAAAGTCATGGCGCCGATGAAATTCCTGTGATCTATATTAGGATGTGCGCGGAATCTTTAGTTGCTCCGTTACACATCATATATAACGCTTCTTTACGCACTGGTGTATTCCCTAACGAATGGAAAGTGGCAATGGTTGTGCCAATCCACAAAGGCGGTGATACTTCCAGTGTTAGCGAATATCGGCCCATCTCTCTCCTGGGAGTATTTGCTAAGACCTTTGAAGCTCTTATATGTCCTAAGATACAAAGTCATTGCAAACAGCTATTCGCTGATAGCCAGCACGGTTTTCTGGAAGCTAGATCAACCAGTACCAATTTGGTGTGTTTCGAAAACTTTTTATCAAATGCTATAGATACTCAAAAACAAGTTGACGTAATATATACTGACTTCAGTAAAGCATTCGATAGAGTTAGTCACAGGTTGCTTATTTGTAAACTAAAGTGCTTTGGTTTCGATGGACCATTGTTGAACTTGTTGGACTCATACTTATCCAACAGAACATTTTATGTAGTAATAAATGGGTACAATTCTACCAAGTACGATATAACATCGGGGGTGCCTCAGGGGTCCCACTTGGGTCCAATCCTTTTTAATTTATTTATAAATGACCTACCCAACTGTTTCAAGCATTCAAGCTGTTTCTTATATGCCGATGATTTGAAACTGGGGCGAGTTATAGAGTCTAAGAACGACACGTGTAAGTTGCAAGAAGACTTAGATACGCTAGCTGACTGGTGTAAACGTAATCATATGAGTCTGAATATATCTAAGTGTCAGCAGGTTCATTTTACACGCAAAATAAATATACTTCAGACGCAATACTATCTCCAAAACATCCCACTGAAAAACAGTGATACAGTCAAGGATCTCGGTATATATTTTGATCAAAAGCTAACGTTTGTTCCCCATTTCGAGACAATTGTCAATAAAGCATCCAAGACGTTGGGATTTGTCATACGTAACGGTAAAATGTTTAAAAAAAGTAAAACCAAAATTATGTTATTTAATTCTTTTGTTCGAAGTATTCTTGAATACGGCAGTGTTGTGTGGCGTCCTCACTATGCCACTAATACGTTGAGGCTAGAGCGTGTACAAAAGAGGTTTTTGTGGCACTTAGCTTTTTCTGAGGGGATACATAAGAAAATAAGGTCATACGAGGATAGACTCAAATATTTCAAGATGATGTCACTAGAAAAAAGACGGGATCTCTTAGATATATTGTTCCTATCTAAATTGCTTTCAAATAAAATCAACTGTCCTCCATTGCTTTCCCTATTTAACCTAAAGGTACCCCGCACTATCCCCCGAAAGCCGATAACTCCGCTCTGCCCTCCTCTTCGCCGCTCAGTCCTGGGTGCTAACTCCGCTGTTCCTCGCCTCTCACGACTCCTTAACCGTCACAGTAGCCAGATTGACATCTTTCACGACTCAGTGGTTAAGATACGCCAAATCATTTGTCGGTCTTAATAATAGTTACCTCCGATGCGTCACTATTCCTACCTACTATTTTAGACTATAAGATACTTGTTGTTAATTAAGTTTATTATTATTATCAATTGTATGTGGTGTTTACTTGTAATAAATTTATGTATTTAGCTTTAAGTCATAATTCCTGTTTAGTGTAAGAATTGATACATAAGTTGTAAGTGAACCTAAATAAATAAAATAAAATAAAATAAAATGATCTCAAAGCAATAAGGAGGATTAAGAGTCAGTCAGACGTCGACAGTCGACTATTTCAAAATGATTTAGACCGTTTAACCAGTTGGTGCGATCAAAATAAACTATATTTAAATGTAAAGAAGTGCAAACATATTAAATTTAGTAGAAATAAAAAAATTATACAGTCAAAATACCACTTAAATAACGAAATTATTCAGGAAGTAGACAGTATCCGCGATCTGGGTATTCAATTCGATTGTAAATTAAATTTTATTCAGCAGATTGACGAAATGATATCGAGGGCCACAAAAATGTTAGGGTTCATTATAAGGCAATGCAAATTGTTCAAAAAGCCTACTACAAAAAATACAGTGTATAATGCATTGGTAAGAAGCCACTTAGAATACTGTAGTGTAGTCTGGTCTCCTGGGTATCATGTCCACGTCGCACGGATAGAAAGATTACAAAAAAGATTTCTATGGCATCTGACCTACAGTAGTCATTTAGGCCGAAAACTCGAGTCATATGATGAGCGACTGGTGCATTTTGGAATGGCTTCCCTAGAAAAGCGTAGAGAGATGTTGGATTTGGTCTTTCTTAAGAAACTTGTGACAGGTACCATCAATTGCCCAGAATTGATTGGAAGGGTAGCATTCAACATCCCATATAATCTGCCGAGGCGCTCCAGAGGACGACTCTTTCACACACCAGTATGCCGCACTAATTTAAAGAAGCATTGCCCGCTATCCAGAATGTATGCATTGTACATGAACCATGAATCAGATATTGACTTATGCTTCACGTCAATACCTCTGATGAAAAAGGTTATTCTGAATGGAACTTGTTAGTTTTGAATTAAGTTGTTTTTTTTTAAAGTGCTTTTAAGTGTTTTTTTAAGTGTTTTTATGTTTTAACTATAGTTTTGTACGGATGGTGTTGAAACTTTATGTACCTAGTATTAATTCATGGAGTGCTTTTCTGTAAGTGGTGAGGCACTATGATTTATAAACCTTTTTATGTAACAGTAAATGTAATTTCATTGTTGAGAAGCCAAATAAATAAATAAATACTGTCGCGTTGGCAAAAATAATAGGTCATTTTAAATAGTAATGGAAGCCATTCACGTTTCATACAATGTTGAGCCCAAAAGTCTAAGTGCCGGAGAAAAAAAAAATGTCACGTTGTAGGGGAAGTCATCCCGAGTATTAAACATTACTTACTTGAGATAGGGCTGCAGCTGACTCCGTCCGACATAAGTTTGTATCCTTCAGCGCAGGAGCACACGAAGCTACCCACAGTATTTCTGTCAAACCACAAAGATAATAATAAAAAAAAATTAAGAGCTAAAATTACACGAGTTATTTAAATATTTGAGTTATTAAAACACTAAATAATGGAAAAAGTAGATAAATTGCTCCACTGCGACTCGGGGATTCATGTACGCAGCTGCTGGCATAGTGCGTTGGAATGCACGCCTGGGAGCTATTCTCGGAAAGGCGTGGGTCCATCCTCCGGCTGCGGTGGGATAGTAAACCACAAAGATCCTTACTAATATTATAAAGGTGAAAGTTTGTATGTATGTATGGATGTTTGTTACTCTTTCACGCTCAACCTTCTGAACCGATTTTCAAGAAATTTGGTATGATGGTAGCTGGCACTCTGGAATAACATATAGGTTACTTTTTTTTTAAACTCCGGAGACACCAGCGCATTTTTTTTAAAATTCAGCCCCGTTAGTATGGGAGAACTTTTACGTGTTTATAGATTTTTATAAAACGTGGTATGGAGGTAGCTGACACTCCGGAGAGACACCAGTGCATTTTTTTTTAATTCAACCTCATTGGGCGAGGGTGAAAATTAGTTATGGGAGAACTTTTACGTGTGTATAGTTTTTTATTAAAACTTGGTATGGAGGTAGCTGGCACACTAGAAAGACACCCGCGCTACTTTTTTTTTCTAAATTCCACCCCCATGGAAGTTATTTGACGTAATATGGGAGAACGTTGACGGAACTTTCACTAATAATTAACAAATTTAACATGGCATGTAGGCTATTTTAATACATCCTTGCTACTAAAACCCATTAATACGCGGACAAAGTCGCGGACGGCCGCTAGTATATTAATATTCTATCTTAGAAGGCTCTTACCTGCAGTGGTGGTCGCAGCGGTCGTCCTCCTGGCACTCGTCGACGTCGTAGCAGGCGCCGCGCGCGTGCAGCCGCCAGCCGCGCCGGCACCAGCACGCGCGCCCCACGCGGAGGGTTGTGCACTCGTGCGCGCACGAACCGTTCGCCACCGCGCACTCGTCCACGTCTGCGAGGAGTAAGGCGTTAGCTTGGAGTTAAACAGACAGATGAAGAGGCGAGGCCAAAGCCTAAAAGCGGTATTTATTGCATTGAATAAAAAAACTGCACTAAGTTATTAATACTAAAATTCCTACTTTATTCAGTTTACTGAGGAAAAACAACCAGTAAAATTTCACAGTGTATGTGTGTCAATTCGAGTAAAAGTTGAGTTAAACTGAAGTGAAAGTTTCTGTCCGTCTTTTGTGTCTGTTGTCAAAGTCGACATGAAGTCAAGTCACAGGTACACACGCGCTGTTCCCGCAGCGCCACAGGTATGACACAGGTACGTACTGCAGCGCCACTCGTCGGTGTAGTCCCCGCAGTCGTCCTCCCCGTCGCAGAGGCGCTCGCGGCGCACGCACGCGCCGTTCCCGCAGCGCCACAGGTATGACACAGGTACGTACTGCAGCGCCACTCGTCGGTGTAGTCCCCGCAGTCGTCCTCCCGTCGCAGAGGCGCTCGCGGCGCACGCACGCGCCGTTCCCGCAGCGCCACAGGTATGACACAGGTACGTACTGCAGCGCCACTCGTCGGTGTAGTCCCCGCAGTCGTCCTCCCCGTCGCAGAGGCGCTCGCGGCGCACGCACGCGCCGTTCCCGCAGCGCCACAGGTATGACACAGGTACGTACTGCAGCGCCACTCGTCGGTGTAGTCCCCGCAGTCGTCCTCCCCGTCGCAGAGGCGCTCGCGGCGCACGCACGCGCCGTTCCCGCAGCGCCACAGGTATGACACAGGTACGTACTGCAGCGCCACTCGTCGGTGTAGTCCCCGCAGTCGTCCTCCCCGTCGCAGAGGCGCTCGCGGCGCACGCACGCGCCGTTCCCGCAGCGCCACAGGTATGACACAGGTACGTACTGCAGCGCCACTCGTCGGTGTAGTCCCCGCAGTCGTCCTCCCCGTCGCAGAGGCGCTCGCGGCGCACGCACGCGCCGTTCCCGCAGCGCCACAGGTATGACACAGGTACGTACTGCAGCGCCACTCGTCGGTGTAGTCCCCGCAGTCGTCCTCCCCGTCGCAGAGGCGCTCGCGGCGCACGCACGCGCCGTTCCCGCAGCGCCACAGGTATGACACAGGTACGTACTGCAGCGCCACTCGTCGGTGTAGTCCCCGCAGTCGTCCTCCCCGTCGCAGAGGCGCTCGCGGCGCACGCACGCGCCGTTCCCGCAGCGCCACAGGTATGACACAGGTACGTACTGCAGCGCCACTCGTCGGTGTAGTCCCCGCAGTCGTCCTCCCCGTCGCAGAGGCGCTCGCGGCGCACGCACGCGCCGTTCCCGCAGCGCCACAGGTATGACACAGGTACGTACTGCAGCGCCACTCGTCGGTGTAGTCCCCGCAGTCGTCCTCCCCGTCGCAGAGGCGCTCGCGGCGCACGCACGCGCCGTTCCCGCAGCGCCACAGGTATGACACAGGTACGTACTGCAGCGCCACTCGTCGGTGTAGTCCCCGCAGTCGTCCTCCCCGTCGCAGAGGCGCTCGCGGCGCACGCACGCGCCGTTCCCGCAGCGCCACAGGTATGACACAGGTACGTACTGCAGCGCCACTCGTCGGTGTAGTCCCCGCAGTCGTCCTCCCCGTCGCAGAGGCGCTCGCGGCGCACGCACGCGCCGTTCCCGCAGCGCCACAGGTATGACACAGGTACGTACTGCAGCGCCACTCGTCGGTGTAGTCCCCGCAGTCGTCCTCCCCGTCGCAGAGGCGCTCGCGGCGCACGCACGCGCCGTTCCCGCAGCGCCACAGGTATGACACAGGTACGTACTGCAGCGCCACTCGTCGGTGTAGTCCCCGCAGTCGTCCTCCCCGTCGCAGAGGCGCTCGCGGCGCACGCACGCGCCGTTCCCGCAGCGCCACAGGTATGACACAGGTACGTACTGCAGCGCCACTCGTCGGTGTAGTCCCCGCAGTCGTCCTCCCGTCGCAGAGGCGCTCGCGGCGCACGCACGCGCCGTTCCCGCAGCGCCACAGGTATGACACAGGTACGTACTGCAGCGCCACTCGTCGGTGTAGTCCCCGCAGTCGTCCTCCCCGTCGCAGAGGCGCTCGCGGCGCACGCACGCGCCGTTCCCGCAGCGCCACAGGTATGACACAGGTACGTACTGCAGCGCCACTCGTCGGTGTAGTCCCCGCAGTCGTCCTCCCCGTCGCAGAGGCGCTCGCGGCGCACGCACGCGCCGTTCCCGCAGCGCCACAGGTATGACACAGGTACGTACTGCAGCGCCACTCGTCGGTGTAGTCCCCGCAGTCGTCCTCCCCGTCGCAGAGGCGCTCGCGGCGCACGCACGCGCCGTTCCCGCAGCGCCACAGGTATGACACAGGTACGTACTGCAGCGCCACTCGTCGGTGTAGTCCCCGCAGTCGTCCTCCCGTCGCAGAGGCGCTCGCGGCGCACGCACGCGCCGTTCCCGCAGCGCCACAGGTATGACACAGGTACGTACTGCAGCGCCACTCGTCGGTGTAGTCCCCGCAGTCGTCCTCCCCGTCGCAGAGGCGCTCGCGGCGCACGCACGCGCCGTTCCCGCAGCGCCACAGGTATGACACAGGTACGTACTGCAGCGCCACTCGTCGGTGTAGTCCCCGCAGTCGTCCTCCCCGTCGCAGAGGCGCTCGCGGCGCACGCACGCGCCGTTCCCGCAGCGCCACAGGTATGACACAGGTACGTACTGCAGCGCCACTCGTCGGTGTAGTCCCCGCAGTCGTCCTCCCCGTCGCAGAGGCGCTCGCGGCGCACGCACGCGCCGTTCCCGCAGCGCCACAGGTATGACACAGGTACGTACTGCAGCGCCACTCGTCGGTGTAGTCCCCGCAGTCGTCCTCCCCGTCGCAGAGGCGCTCGCGGCGCACGCACGCGCCGTTCCCGCAGCGCCACAGGTATGACACAGGTACGTACTGCAGCGCCACTCGTCGGTGTAGTCCCCGCAGTCGTCCTCCCCGTCGCAGAGGCGCTCGCGGCGCACGCACGCGCCGTTCCCGCAGCGCCACAGGTATGACACAGGTACGTACTGCAGCGCCACTCGTCGGTGTAGTCCCCGCAGTCGTCCTCCCCGTCGCAGAGGCGCTCGCGGCGCACGCACGCGCCGTTCCCGCAGCGCCACAGGCCGCGCGCGCACGAGCCCGTCGCCGCCGCGACGCCGCCCTCAGTGCCGAACGACGATGCGAATGAGCCTGAGGATAGACGTTTTTACGGTCACAACCTGATAGTAAACTTTAGTTGTCGGAATAGGCTAGACAACTGGAAAAATCAAATTAGTCCGTTTTTAAGATTATTTAAAAATATTTTTATTCATATTTTTTTATTTGTTTCAAAAACAGTAAATTTATGAAGACATAATGCTTAGAAGTTTCGAATTTTCATAATAAGCTACAATTTTTGCCTAACCGAGACGTCGCAAGCCCCCACTCCAGAAATTTGTTAAGCTATAATTTCGTCTTCTTTCAATGATTTGAAATTCAAAAAAATAAGTGTCCCTTTAGGGAAAATCAGCCAAGTATTTACGAAAAATATAGGTAAACGGTGGAGTTAAGATAATTATGTTAATAAATTAAGATAATTAGAGCGCGAAATTTTTCAAATCACGACAAAACGAATAATAACTATCAGGCTACACGAAAAAGTGCGACTCATTCTTACTGCACATCTCGGGATCCTCGTCGGAGCCGGCGCCGCCGCCGCCGCCGTCCTCGCAGTGGTCGCGCCCGTCGCACACCAGCTCCGGCGGCACGCAGCGCCCCGCGCAGCGCAGCGCGCCCGCGCCCGCGCCCGCGCACAGCGGCGCCACCGGGGCCGGGGGCGGCGCCTCCGCGTCCGGCGCCTGCGACGCGGGCCGCGAGCAGCCCGGGGGCTCGTCCGACCCGTCCGCGCAGTCGTCGTCGCCGTCGCAGAATAGTTCCTGCACACGAACACATATTAGTATTAGAGCGCGGCGGGCACGCGCAGCCCGCCTCGTCGGCTATGCCTGCTGCAGCACGCGTGTGCACTCACCTGAGGCACGCAGGCGTGCGGCTCGGCGCGCGCGCAGCGGTAGGAGCGCGGCGGGCACGCGCAGCCCGCCTCGTCGGCTATGCCTGCTGCAGCACGCGTGTGCACTCACCTGAGGCACGCAGGCGTGCGGCTCGGCGCGCGCGCAGCGGTAGGAGCGCGGCGGGCACGCGCAGCCCGCCTCGTCGGCTATGCCTGCTGCAGCACGCGTGTGCACTCACCTGAGGCACGCAGGCGTGCGGCTCGGCGCGCGCGCAGCGGTAGGAGCGCGGCGGGCACGCGCAGCCCGCCTCGTCGGCTATGCCTGCTGCAGCACGCGTGTGCACTCACCTGAGGCACGCAGGCGTGCGGCTCGGCGCGCGCAGCGGTAGGAGCGCGGCGGGCACGCGCAGCCCGCCTCGTCGGCTATGCCTGCTGCAGCACGCGTGTGCACTCACCTGAGGCACGCAGGCGTGCGGCTCGGCGCGCGCGCAGCGGTAGGAGCGCGGCGGGCACGCGCAGCCCGCCTCGTCGGCTATGCCTGCTGCAGCACGCGTGTGCACTCACCTGAGGCACGCAGGCGTGCGGCTCGGCGCGCGCGCAGCGGTAGGAGCGCGGCGGGCACGCGCAGCCCGCCTCGTCGGCTATGCCTGCTGCAGCACGCGTGTGCACTCACCTGAGGCACGCAGGCGTGCGGCTCGGCGCGCGCGCAGCGGTAGGAGCGCGGCGGGCACGCGCAGCCCGCCTCGTCGGCTATGCCTGCTGCAGCACGCGTGTGCACTCACCTGAGGCACGCAGGCGTGCGGCTCGGCGCGCGCGCAGCGGTAGGAGCGCGGCGGGCACGCGCAGCCCGCCTCGTCGGCTATGCCTGCTGCAGCACGCGTGTGCACTCACCTGAGGCACGCAGGCGTGCGGCTCGGCGCGCGCGCAGCGGTAGGAGCGCGGCGGGCACGCGCAGCCCGCCTCGTCGGCTATGCCTGCTGCAGCACGCGTGTGCACTCACCTGAGGCACGCAGGCGTGCGGCTCGGCGCGCGCGCAGCGGTAGGAGCGCGGCGGGCACGCGCAGCCCGCCTCGTCGGCTATGCCTGCTGCAGCACGCGTGTGCACTCACCTGAGGCACGCAGGCGTGCGGCTCGGCGCGCGCGCAGCGGTAGGAGCGCGGCGGGCCCGCGCAGCCCGCCTCGTCGGCGCCGCCCGCGCAGTCCGCGACGCCGTCGCAGCGCGCCGCGCGCGGGACGCACGCGCCGCCGCCCGACGCGTCGCACGGGAACTGGTCCGCCGTGCAGCCGATCGTCGTGTTGCGACCTGGGACCAAACCACCATTAAATACACTATAGGTAGGTGTCGACAGTTTCCTTCCTCTAAATCACTCACTTATTCACAATGGGTGCACTCGCACCTTAGGAAAAAATAGTAAGGTAGACATGCTGATATTAACGCAACAGGCATTTTCTGTGATCTGTCAAAATCCTTTGATTGTATAGATCACGAGATATTACTAATGAAATTGCATCATTATGGTATCTCAGAAAAAGCGATTGATTTATTGAAATCATATCTCAAAGATGGGGTGCAAACAGTGAATGTCAATGGAGTTGATTCGTGTGGTGCTCCTTTTCTCATGGGAGTGCCCCAGGGCTCAATTCTGGGACCTTTGCTGTTTTTGATTTATATAAATGACCTTCCTTACTTCACTGCAGACCTATGTGAGACGGTACAGCTTGCTGATGATACATCTTTGATTTTTATTTGACACTAGCGACCCGCCCTCGCTTCGCTTCGGATACATCTCTATCTCTTAATAAATATATTTCACCCCCGTATAGATAAATGGACTATCCAACACTGAAATATTTTTTTAAATCGGACCAGCGGTTCCTGAGATTAGCGCATTCAAACAAACAAACTCTTCAGCTTTATAATATTAGTATAAATTACATTGACTCCCCCCCGTACCCCAGTGACGCTTACATGGAGCCTACATCGCATGCTGGCTAACTAAGCGGCAACAGCGCGACTTTTTTCTAATACTTGCATTTCTAAACTCGTGATATCTTCCGAATTAAATGGCCGAATTGAATAATTCAAAAAGTTATAAAAAGGTGTTGAAGCGGTCTTGAATATAAAATAATTTATTTTGATGAGGATTAATACCAAAGTGTGTGTGTGGGGAGTAAGGGGAGAACGGAGATAACATCGTATCCGGCCCAATTGTCAACCTCACCTGCTCGCGTCGATGGTTCGTTATGAATGAATAGTCGGCGGCGGTGTTCATGTGGCATCGCGGTGCTCCCTGCTAGATAACAGACGAGGCAATGGCGACCGAGCATTGGCGGTATAACCAGAACACCAGTCGGGCAACCGTCTGAAGAGGCAGCAGCGGCCTGAAGTCTAAATAACTTCTGAAATGTCTGGGGCAGAAGGCAACGGGAAACCACTGCTTCTATTTCCCAAGAGAGTCAGCATAATGGAAGAGCAAGATATGGAATGCAGTATGTCTGGCGATCCGGCTGACGCCCGGCGCCGCCTTTCCGGGAAAGGTGGTGTGAAATGTGCTGCCGGCCATGCGCTCGCGACTCATCAGGCACCGCATGGAAACTATGCTACTGATGAACCTAACACTGGCGAATCGCTCCGCCACCCCCACCGCTTTGGGACATGGAATGTGCGCGGCCTCAATCAACCTGGCAAACTACAGATTGTGGAAAACGAGATGCAACGAAAGAACGTTCATCTGCTAGGGCTAAGCGAAACGCACTGGAAAGGTCGGGGTCACTTTACAGCTGACTCAGGAAGTACAGTGTGTTTTGCGGGCCCAGAAGACGAAAGTAGCAGAGGAGTGGCCTTCATAGTATCGCGCTCTATAAGCAGATGCGTTTTGGGCTATAATCCTGTCAGCGACCGCATAATCTCGCTCAAATTGAACACCGTACCGTGCAAACTCAACATCGTGCAGGTATACGCTCCTACAACAAAGTCTACTGAGGAAGAAGTGGAAAGCTTTTATGACACGCTGACTGCAACACTCCAAGGAATATCAAAGCGAGAAGTAACAATCGTCTTAGGAGACTTTAATGCCAAAGTTGGAGAAACCGAAGACGACGACCATCTTCGTCGTGTTGTAGGCAAATTTGGAATCGGGGAGCGTAATGACAGGGGAGAGCGACTGCTGCAGTTCTGCTGTGAAGAAAACTTCACCATATCTAACACTTTCTTCAAACATCATATCCGTAGATTATACACTTGGATATCCCCTGGCGATCGATGTAGAAATCAAATCGACTACATACTAATAGGGTCACGATGGAGAAGCTCTGTGACAAACGCCACAACTTTTCCCGGTGCTGATTGTGGCTCTGATCACCAACTTCTTGCAGCAACAATTCAATTGCGGCTGAAGAAAAATACAAAAACCTAAAGCAGCTCTGAACATGCAAAGTATAGATATCAACGGCTTCAGAGAAGGGTTAGAACAGAGAATGATAGACTTGTCGAACACCACCGATAGCGACAGTAAGTGGAAACAATTTCGGAAGATTGTGGAAGAAACAGCTGCTGACAACAAACTATCCAAACCCATCATGAAGGAGTTTATCACACCAGAGACTGCAAAAATTATCCTTGAGAGACGAGATCTGAAGCAGACTGGTATACGTTCCTCACAAGATAAAGAGCGATATTCGGAACTAAGCCGCCAAGTGCAACTATGCTGTCGGAAAGATTACGATTGTCACATTAACAGAATCTGTTTGGAACTTGAACAACATTCGCTGAAAAATGAATCCAGGTATCTTTTCAAAAGGTAAAAGAACTTACTGGAATGCGCAAACCGAAAACCTGTGTCATTGAAGATAAAGACGGGCGTCTACTGACAGATGTGGCTCACGTGTTAGAGCGCTGGAAGAACTACTGCACTGAGCTTTTTAATGCGGAAAGCTCTACAAACGCTAGAATTACATGGTCGGAAGAAGAACCCTATATTTTACCATCGGAAATTGAACATGCCATCAAAGCTCTAAAATCCAAAAAAGCACCTGGTAATGACGGCATTACTGCTGAAATACTTAAAAACCTTGGTCAGCGGGGTTTTAAAGCTATTACTGAAGTATGTAACAGCATTTGGAAAACCGGAAGATGGCCAAAGGACTGGTTAGAATCAGTATATATACCGTTACACAAGAAGGGCTCTTTCAAGGACTGTGAAATTACAGGACGATAGCGTTAATATCCCATGCGAGTAAGATCCTTCTCCATGTAATCAATCGACGCCTCAACCACTTCTTAAGCCGACAAATACCCGAAGAGCAGGCGGGTTTTGTGAAGGGCAAAGGAACACGGGAACAAATACTCAACATCCGACAAATTATTGAGAAGAGCAGGGAATTCAATAACCCCGTGATACTCTGCTTTATAGACTATACAAAAGCCTTTGACTGCGTGAAATGGGACGAACTTTGGAGCGTGTTGCTGAAAATGGGTGTGCCTGAGCACCTTTGTCGCTCTGGTTCAGAGTCTGTACACGCAAAACCGTTCATTTATCAGGATTGGTACTGACTGTTCCAATATGTTCCAAACAAAAAAGGTGTGAGGCAGGGTTGCATACTATCGCCTGCACTTTTCAACATATATGGAGAGTATATCATTCGGAACACCATCGACAACTGGGAGAAAGGTTTTCCTATAGGTGGAAAAAGGCTATCTAACCTACGATATGCTGACGACACCGTTCTTCTTGCAACATCCATGGAAGACATGAGCGAGTTGTTTCGGAGACTTGAAACTGAGAGCGTCAAGATTGGTCTTGCAGTAAACCGAGCGAAAACTAAGGTAATGATAGTGGATCGAGCTGGAAAACTAACAGATGTCACCTGCAACATTCCTGGCATCAACATCGTTGATCACTATATCTACCTTGGCTCACAAATCTGTAATGACGGCAGCTGGGTCCCCGAGATCAAAAGACGTATTGGGATGGCCAAGGATGCCATGACCCGTTTGAAACTCATCTGGAAGAAGAGAGGAATCGGTATCAAAACCAAAATCAGACTGATCCGGGCCCTGGTATTCCCTATCTTCCTGTATGGTGTAGAAACGTGGACAATTTTGGCCCGAGAAAGGCAAAGGATCGATGCTTTCGAGATGTGGTGCTGGAGGCGCATGATGAGAATACCTTGGACCGCAAAGCGCACCAATGCATCGATCTTAGCCCAGCTCAAAATTAAAACCCGCTCGTCCACCATATGTCAACAACGAATCCTTTCGTATTTCGGACACACAGTGCGCAGAGGCGATGAAAGTCTGGAAAAACTGATCGTTGTTGGGAACACCGAAGGCAAACGATCAAGCGGTCGCTCACCAACAAGATGGACTGACCAAGTGAAAGACTCATCGTCCTCAAAACTTTCCACGGTGGTGAAGGACGCGCTGGATAGGAACCGGTGGAGGCAGATTATCCGCTCCAGGCTTGGATCCTATGCTGACCACGATCCTCAGACATGAGGGAACGACTAGAGAGAGAATACCAAAGTACAAATAAAGAGCATTTTCAAGCGGCGGCATATAAATTAAGTTTATAAATTAAAAAACCCCTTACAGTGACATACCTATAATATTTAGACATATGCTGTCGCGACATTTTTTAGAGATAATGATGAGTTCTGCAAAGTCGTAGTAAATGATTTTGTTCTATCATCAATAGTTTTCGCAGCGCACGCTTCGTAAGAAATTTCACAGGTCATTTTTTTACACCTTGGGTTACATTTTTGGAGTTTTAGTAAGGATCCCTAATTTTATTAAAAATATAATATAGCCTATGTTACTCGGGGATAATGTAGCTTTCCAAAAGTGAAAGAATTTTTGAAATCGGTCCAGTAGTTTCGGAGCCTATTCATTCCTCTTTATAATATTAGTATAGATTGACGGTGGTGCTGTCTGTGTCCGGCACATGTGACTCACGGCAGTGGATCGTCTCGTCGGAGCCGTCGTCGCAGTCGACGCGCCCGTCGCAGCGCCAGGCGCGCGGGATGCAGGCGGGCCCCCAGCGGCGCTGGTGCGGCGCCCCGGTGCTGGTCGCGCCGGGCTCCGCCACGCCGCACAGGAAGTGCTCAGGGCCGCAGATGCTGTCCTCAGTTGTGGACATGTCCGTTGTCACGCTCGGTTCTGAAATGATACAGGGCAAACTTAAGTGTGTCCGACAAAAGGTCCCCTCTGTTCCCTTAGTCTCATAGTTAGGAAAGATGGTCATTCGACACGATCATGATAAGAACGACTCTGTCCTAACCTGCTTGCGGAGGCACGGGCGTGCATTCCCCAACTTCCTTCCTTCCAATAGACGAACGAAGTACTAGAAACAGCGAGGAAGTGCAAACTATGATGATGATAGTTTCTGAATTCATCACTCATAAAGAGGCTGTCTGGCTCGAAGGACCATTGTGAAAAAATGTATTTTTTTCTTGCAACGAAATTTAACAACTCAGCAACATACCAGTAGGGCAGTCGGCCTCATCAGCCCCGTTGGGGCAGTCGCTGTACCCGTCGCAGCGCCAGGCCGGCAGGTAGCAGGCCTGGTCGAGCGCGCAGGGCAGCGCGTCGGGCCCCAGGGCGGCGCAGGGCGCGCGGGGGCACGCGCGCTCGTCCGACGCGTCGGGGCACTGCGCCGCGCCGTCACAGCGTGCCGATAGAGGCACGCACGTGCCGGAGTCGCATCTGGGTAATAGGAATTGCCGGTTATCATTAGATAGTATAGAGCAAAGTCGCTACCCAGTACCCACGTCTATCTGTCCGTATGTTTGCTTAAATCTTTAAAACTACACAACGGATTTTGATGCGGTTTGTTATGGTTAGCACCGGTGGTAGAATGTTATTATTATCTGTTGTAGTGGTGTGACACCCCTCCCCATACATAGGTAGGTTAAGCACTATATAAGTAGAACGTAAGCCAATATAAGTTCATCTTTTATTTGTCATCTCTCGGTCCCATCCTTACACTGTTATGGTTAACTATTATCATGTGATGATTTATAAGTGCATGTAAATTGATTTGACGTGTAGTCACCTGTAGTGTCCGGGCGGGCAGTCGCAGCCCTGCTCGTCGGCGCCGTCGTCGCAGTCCACGCGCCCGTCGCAGAGCCGCGCGCGCGCCACGCAGCGCCCGCCCGCGCCGCAGCGCAGCGTGCCCGCCGGACACGAGCGCGAAGCTGCATGCACAGACACACATAAAGATTACTTTCTTACAAACATGTTACATATCCTGATATTTTTTTCTTTTTACAAACAATAAGTTGTAGTGGTGTGACACACCTCCCCACACATAGGTAGGTTTAGTAATATATAAGTAGAGCGTAAGTCATTTATTAACAGTTACAATATACTATCACCCGCGAATACATCTTTTATTGACATCTCCCGGTCCCATCCTTACATGGCGACCCTGCCAGTGTTGACGGCGTCGAGATGATGAGGTATGAGCCGGCTGCCGGGAGAATGTTCGGTGTCCGAGATGGATGTGGAATCCGCCGGAGCCGGGTGACATTCCAGTCCAGCGCTCCCCCTCAGAAGTCCTCCCTACTCTACATAATTTTTTTTTAATAATTATTTTAATTGTACCTATACGGGGTAGGTACCTCAATATATTTTTTTTTTCAATTTCTTTTTTATAATGTGCCATATAAAGTGCACTATGTGTTAAAGTCTTATTATTGTAGTGGTAAATTCATATTTACGTAGACGAGTCGATCCAAAATTTATTTTAGTATAAGTTATACTTATTTTATATTTTTTTTATTGCAGTGTTGTTATTTTAAATATTGTACTAAATAAATCCTATAAAAATGGTTACCGTCATTATAGTTTGAGAATCAAAATACTTAATTTTATTGATGTTTGAGAATATATGTTTTTTTTTCTAAAAGGATTTTAAAACAATATTATTGTGTTAATTTTCGAGTTGACTTAACTAAATTATGATTATGATTTTTTTATCTTTTGGTACGACAAATATTGAATACATTTTTTTTCTTATATTCTAAAATGATTTTATGCATTGGTTTTATATATTTTACAATTATTTTAGAGAATTTGAGTGGTTATTATTTTAAAATTATGTGTTTTATTGAATTTACGAAGGAAATTTTTCAAAATCGAACTTCGATTTGTTACATTATTTAGAAGTCAATAGGTATTGCATACCCAAATAAGTAATCTGTATCATTGTGTAGAAGCTTACAATAAGTCATGCGCTTACGCGTCAGCAGTATTTGATACGGTGTCATGTCTTGCTTATGAATTCTTGACCATGCGGAGAAATGTGTTAGATGTATGAATAAACAAGAAGATTAAATTCGATCCGTTTGTTTGCTGTTCAAGAACTAATTAGTCAGAAGTTGAATATCTTATATCGATGTTTTGAATAGGATGATATGATTACTAAGTTGAAAATAAAGACTGTGTACTTAATTATTTTTATAAACTGTGAATGCATATGAGAAAAATTTTATATCGGGAATTATTTGGAATGTGTAAATAATATTTAATGAAGATGGAATGAATAAAGATTTGAAAGGATAGTAAATGTTTTATGTTAGGTATGGTTTGGATTTCGGAAAGTTTTTATGAGAGTGAGAGTACTTTTAGTTATTTATGTGTTGTATGCAATGGATTGATCACCCATAAGTATGCAAGCATTTATAATAAAGAATGCTAGGATTGTTTGATACTGTTATAGCAAGTTGAAGGAAGGTTGACTGAATGTCAAAATAATTATGATATTGACGATTATACCAGATTGACGTTAGGTTAGGTATTAAACTCGGTCTCAAACCCTTCCTCTGATCATGGTGTAACTGGTCGTTCTCTGTGAAGACGGTTGGAGATATTTGTAGAATCTTAAAATATAGAGCCGTAGTTATTATGAAATGTATCAAGTAAATGATACTTATTAAGGGCATAATCCTTCATATTTGAACATAGTGTAGACGAGCTCTCTCAGTGTAAATTGTTGGACAAATTATGACCCTGTATAAAGTGAATAAGTAATATGAAATGTAAAATGTGAAGAATATAATTAATAAATGAAATGATGAAGAAAATAAATAATGATGATAAATAATATAAATGAAATGTCGACATAAATGATGTATGAATAAATAATAATATGAGAATAAATGCGACCAAATGGCGCGAGGTACCCAAAGGGATAATTTAAATTATATAAGAAATATGAGTCATGTGTGTGACCAATGATTGTGATTTTTATAGTAGAATGTAGAGGTGATTAATGGATTTTACAAAGTATTATTGAATGAAATGAAAGGTTATTGTGGAAGAGAAATGGATAAAATGTTCTTGGTATTGAACGTTATTAAATAATTAAATATAAATAATTTTTTTTTTTTTAAAAGTACTTATGGTTGAGCAAGTTTTTTTTTGTGAACTCGATTAATAATGATTTTATGTTTGTTTTTATTGTAAAATTTACCTTAAATTTAAAATGTGATGTAAAATTATACTAATTGAAAAGAATGACATGACACCAGGATATAGACATATAGACGACAGGATACAGATTAGCTCATACTGAAAGAAAATATTCTTAAAATTTTTATGTTATGTTTTGTATTGAATAAATTATTTCATTGTTATTACCACTACGACTCGTCTACAACGTAGCAAATACGTAATGTTTATGTTAAGTACATATTAAGTCCAGTTTATTTAGTTTCCTAATTTTTTGTTCTTATAGATGTTTATGATAATTATTCAAATTTTGGTTTTCTTAAATTAATTAAAATTCAAACTTTGCAACATTTATGTGAAAAATGTTTTTATTTTTTTAAATTATAAAAACAACAAAATTGTAAATTTTTTTTTCAAAAATAAGGGGGGTGGTGTAGTGGTGTGACACACCTCCCCACACATAGGTAGGTTTAGTTATATATAAGTAGAGCGTAAGTCATTTATAAACAGTTACAATATACTATCACCCGCGAATACATCTTTTATTGACATCTCCCGGTCCCATCCTTACAAAGTGAACACTTTTTGTGTTCTTGAATAGAATCTTATTTTATGTTGTGGTTTTAAAAATGTTGTAAAAATAAATAAATAAACAAATAAATAAATAAATAAAAAATAAATCTAAGTTCAACAAATAAAAACTGGTGTAATTCAAAAAATTAAAATTTTTCATAGATGCCGCAACAGATAGAACAGTAGGCTGCGTTAGCCTGTGTCGAAATCAGCTGGTGTTTTGAATGGAGTCTATTTAATACACGGGCACGGGCACGCCCAGCCGCGCGCGCAGCCCGGCGCCAGGACACGAGCTAGATGTGTACATACTGCAGTAGTAGAGGTCCTCGTCGCTGGCGTCGGGCCCGTCGCTGCAGTGCGGCACGCCGTCGCACACGAGCGCGGGCGGCAGGCACGGGCCCTCCGCGCACGCCCAGCCGCGCGCGCAGCCCGGCGCCGCGCACGCGCGCCCGTCCGCCGCCAGCGCGCGCGTCCCGCCGCACGCGCAGCGCGCTACGCCTCCCTCGGAGATGCACTCCTCTGCGCAGCCGCCGTTGAGGATCGCGCACGGGTCCGATGAGCCTGAGGACACAGAGATAAGTCATATAGCCGGGCATGCCAGTCACCAGAGAGCACACACGCAGCGCTGTCAATAGTTAGATTACCAAACCGGGAGGGTGATGATGAAGACGGGGCATGTAGTGTCATCCAAGCAAGACTTCAAGGTAAGAGACGGGGTTCTGGGCGACAAATCCCAGGAGTATACCAACAGAAACCCTTCGGTACATCAATCCCTTTGGCGGAATCGTGGTGCTCCAGCTCAGCTGTTATTGTCACATGACGCGGCCTGTGTCTCGCCTGTGAATGTGTGCGTGCATGTGTGTGTGTACTCACAGCTGTGCGGGTGCGGGGTGACAGCCACCACTCCCATGGGTCGGGGCGCGTCCCGTCGCAGCGGGGTGACGGGCCTGTGTGTGTGTGTGTGTACTCACAGCTGTGCGGGTGCGGGGTCACAGCCACCACTCCCATGGGTCGGGGCGCGTCCCGTCGCAGCGGGGTGACGGGCCTGTGTGTGTGTGTGTACTCACAGCTGTGCGGGTGCGGGGTCACAGCCACCACTCCCATGGGTCGGGGCGCGTCCCGTCGCAGCGGGGTGACGGGCCTGTGTGTGTGTGTGTGTGTACTCACAGCTGTGCGGGTGCGGGGTCACAGCCACCACTCCCATGGGTCGGGGCGCGTCCCGTCGCAGCGGGGTGACGGGCCTGTGTGTGTGTGTGTGTGTACTCACAGCTGTGCGGGTGCGGGGTGACAGCCACGACCCCCATGGGTCGGGGCGCGTCGCGGCGCAGCGGGGTGACGGGCCTGTGTGTGTGTGTGTGTGTGTGTGTACTCACAGCTGTGCGGGTGCGGGGTGACAGCCACGACCCCCATGGGTCGGGGCGCGTCCCGTCGCAGCGGGGTGACGGGCCTGTGTGTGTGTGTGTGTACTCACAGCTGTGCGGGTGCGGGGTGACAGCCACCACTCCCATGGGTCGGGGCGCGTCCCGTCGCAGCGGGGTGACGGGCCCGCCGCGCTTGGGCGCGCGGAACACGCCGCGCGACACCCAGTCCGTCCACAGCACGCTGTCGCCCGCCAGCGCCAGCGCGAACGGGTGCGACGTCAGGCTGCGCACGATCACCTGACGACACGGAAACAAAAACGTTACAAATAAAACTAATTTTACGGATTAAACTCGCGTGTTATCTAAACATAATTATTTATTAAAAAGAGTCTTGCCCTGTGACCACGAGCGCTGTAAGGAGCTCGAAACGTCGGATCTCTAAATTATATGTTTAAATTAACAATACACACGAGTTTAATCCGTAAAATTTGTTTTTTTTTCAAATGTGTAGTGTTCGCGCAAATAAAAGACAATACTATAAAACATTGGAGCTCTATGTAATACAATTAAAAACAAAAATATTATTTAAGATTTTAGACTTTCGCGTTCCATTACACTAAATATTAGTCTTTATGGGTCTACACGCGTTATTAGGAGTAGCAAATTACATAGCTACTTACTGCCCGACGTTTCGACTGGGTTACACCAAACGTGGTCGCGAGCGAACTGATTGGTTGAAAATTAGCTGATTTTAGCAGCAATCATAAACATCTATGTACTGACCTGTCGATGCGATCCATCCAGGTGCGCCCTCTCGATCTTGTCCAGCCTCGCGTCGGCCCAGTACAAGCGACGAGCCTCGTGCTCTATGGCCACGGCGTTGGGCATGAGCACGCCGCGCGAGACGACCGCCGCGCGCCCGCGCCCCGACGTGTACGAGTAGCTTTACCACTACGTGTACGTACGTGGAGCTGCACCAACTTTGATGCCATTAAAGAGGCTGATAATTCGCTGATTTTAGCAACAATCATAAACATCCTCCATCAAACAAATATACACCGACCTGTCGATGCGATCCGTCCAAGTGCGCACTCCGTGTACGAGTAGCTTTACCAATACGTGTACGTACGTGTAGCTGTACCAAACTTGGATGACATTGGAGTGGCTGAAAATTAGATTTTAGCATCAATCATAAAAACTACTGACCTGTCGATGCGATCCATCCAGGTGCGCCCTCTCGATCTTGTCCAGCCTGGCGTCGGCCCAGTACAAGCGTCGTGCTTCGTGCTCGATGGCCACGGCGTTGGGCATGAGCACGCCGCGCGAGACGACCGCCGCGCGCCCGCGCCCCGACGTGTACGCGCGCTCCACGCACGGGCTGCGCGCGCGCCAGTTCGTCCAGTAGATGCGGCTGGGGAATGAGTTGAGTGTATACTTTATGGGGTGCAATTAAGCATCAGAAAATGGGGGCTCTCAATTAAGCCAAGTCATCTTGATAACATAGACAGGAGTAAAAAAAAATCCAGGAGCTTTAGTTCACCCGTGATCATGGCGCTTGCCACAATGCCGAATATCAGGCAGTTTTCTAATATGTGTGTGTAACCATGATAGTTAAAAATTACATCTTGATAACATAGTAATAGTAGGCAAATTAAACTTTCCTTAGCTGGAGGTGAGGGTATCTTAAAGCTTCTATATTTAACACCAATCCTAAATAATTTCATTAAAGTGCATAGTTACGAAAATCTACAACCTTATTATTATGAATGGGTTCGAAGTTAGCAAACGCTGCTCTAGCAAATGTACTCTAGCTTTTCCCACATTGTCTTTTTTTGGAGGCGTAGCTTGCATCGCTCGCGCGTCTAGTCAGGTGCTAGAAGGGTGGTCTACTATGGCGGCGACACTCGAGCACTTCCAGGGGCACAGGGCCGCACTCACCGCTCGCAGGGGTCGATCGCGACGCCGCGCGGGCGGTCGTGCGGCTCCAGGCGCAGCACGGTGCGCGCGGCGGGCTCGCGCACCGCGGCGCTGCGGATGGCGGCGGCGCTGGCGCACGTCCAGTACAGCGTCGCCGTCGTCCAGTCGAACACCAGGCCTTCCACTGCGCCCACCTCTGAATATAACAAGAAAAATAATAAGTTGAGTACCTATCTATATACACGTAAATAGAGCTTCCTATTTTATGCCCAGTTCTTTGGGCTTATCCAGAAAGGGAGGAGAATATTTGGGCCAATACCATTCTGGATTGGGCCAATATCTAGCGCCTAGTGTATTGTGATTGATGTGTTGTAAACATATCCCATTTAAATAAATAAGTAAAGTAGTGGGAGTTTATGGACAGGAAGACCTCGCGTGCCTTTGTCGTCTCTCACCACAATCCATTGCGCACCGCACATGACGTGCATGCCTCGCGTATCCCGAATCTTGCACGCAGACTGAGCTGATGGGCGCGGCAGCAAGCGCAATCCTTGTGCACTATAATATGTCCTGCCCACTTGGCTGATCTCAATTGAGATCGGCCGCCATGGCTGAATTCGGTCGGACGCCTTATCTTATGACTTCCGTCTGCGGCATAAGGTTGATAATCGCACTCACGGTCGATGAGCACGCGGTGGCCGGTGCCGTTGAAGTGCACGGTGTTGATGGAGCCGCGCTGGATGTCGGAGTAGAACAGCCGCGCCTCGTCGTACCAGTACGCCAGCGCGATCGCGTTGCGCATCAGCTCCCTGCGGGGTAACATACCCGTTATACGACCAGCTCTCGGACCAGACACTAAATATCACCACTTACTGTTTTAATTTAGGTATAACGTAGATAAAGAGCATGCTCAGAAATAGCAACTCCTTCGGGGAATCCGTAGGAAACTGCCCTATTATTTTAGAGCCCCATGAAAAGAATTTGACACGGGCTCTAGATGCTATATTTACGCCACTGATCATGCAGTCCACCGATTAGACAAAACATTTATAAAAATGTTGAATAAAATAGGACCCAAATGAGATCCCTGTGGTACACCTGCATTGATGTAATGTAACAGACATTCGAAGAAAAACCATTTATCACAACATAAAATGATCTATTGGTGCGAAATGATTGTATCCAACTCAACATTGCTCCACATAATAAATTTCGACAGTTTACTCATCAGTAAATCATGTAAGACCCTATCAAAAGCTTTACTAAAATCGGAGTAAACTATATCTGATTGTTTGTTTGAATCAATAGTTACAGCCTATTTTGTAAGGATGACCAAGTTCGTACATGTTGATCTTCATTAAAATGTGGATTTTGTCAGCCTAAAAGTTGCTTAAGAAGCTTAATGATAAAACACATAGATCATAGAGCCAGAGATAATTATTATGTACTCACTTGTCCTGTATGGGCGGGTAGGGCGAGTTGAGGTCGCGCTCGTCCGTCATGTGGATGCTGTCGATCTTGCTCACGCGCGAGTACATGATGAACGACTTGTACGCTACACAGGACACAAATATATGAAAATAAACCACTTGAAGTCTAAATATTATGGCTACCCTATTTTACTGATTTTGAAAAGTGATTACCTGTCTGTGTCTGGTTAGTCCAAAATAGTATTGTGTTTAACAAAAGAGTATTCCAAGAACAATACTTCGAGAGTTATTATTTTCAATTTTATTATATTTATAATTTTTTTCATAATAAATACGCCATACACAGCTAATAGTGGAAATTTCAGTCAAGTTCTGTTATTTTATGCGCATACAGATTACGGTCTCAGCCCACACACGGACTGTGACAATTGAATTAGTATTGTGTCTACTTCTCTTTTATTAATTAACTGGTAAATGAAATCTGTACAGGTGACCGCAATCGGTAAAACATCAACTTTATTATTACGGTTTTATAAGACACTAGCTTTAACTAAACATATCAAAGTAGCCTTTGTCTTTTCTCAGGCCCTAGACTATACCTTTCCCAATTTTCATTCAAATCAGTTCAGCACTTTATGTGTGGTTGAGTAACACATAAACACAGACAGAGTTACAATATTAGTAATGATTCGAAGTCGTAAGCTACGTACGCGTGCAATTCTTCCCGTCAGGCGCGAGCTCCCCGTGCGGGCACACGCAGCGCGCGCGCCCCGCGAACAGGCACAGCGCCGCGCACCCCCCGCCACCCGAACACGTGTTCCACGAGGCATCGTCGACTCCCGCATCGTCGACGCCCGCATCGGTGACGCCTGCATCGGTGACGCCTGCATGTGCGCCCGCGTCGGTTGTGACGTCTGCGTGTGTGGTTGTCGGTAGGGTTTGAGCTGCGCGCGACCATACCTGTGACGGGCATATTTCACTTACGACACTTTTTAATTCAATGATTATACATTTTTATTGTTATCCATAGATCTAAGTAACGTAAATATATACTGCAAATTATTATAAGCAGCTAAGTTTCAAATTCAAATAAGTATTTAAATAACAATTTGGGACTGAAAGAAAATATTGTCAGGATAAAAATTTAAGTCGTGAAGACATAGAGTTTTGATGAAAGTACGCTCAAACCATATCTGAAACAAAAAATTCGACAGTGCGAAGTCTACAATGTAAGGTATATTTATCGATACTACCTAATACTTAATTGAAGTTCTCTCACCAGTATGTCCTTGAGGCTGTCACCAACGTTATCGGCGAGCACGGTGTAGTCAGATAAGTTGCTGAGCGGCGCCGAAAGCACACTGCCGTAGTTCAGAGACCTGCAAACAACATGACTTTTAATAATTGAAAAACTTGTAGGTATGTAACGTGACAAGAAGGCAAGACGATCACTATTTCAGACCGAGTAAGGAATCTTTATAAAGTGAGCGAAAGTTGAAATATTGGGCTGTGATATGCAGATACTCAAAACTCTGTACATCTTGAGCAGAGCACACTTTTTTCATGTTCACTACAGTCGACCTTCAGTCGTAGCGCATGCGCCATACGCCCGCGCCACGTGTGCTGAGTGCTAGGGATGTGTCTCACGCGTCCAGCCAATAGAGTGCTAGGGATGTGTCTCACGCGTCCAGCCAATAGAGTGCTAGGGATGTGTCTCACGCGTCCAGCCAATAGAGTGCTAGGGATGTGTCTCACGCGTCCAGCCAATAGAGTGCTAGGGATGTGTCTCACGCGTCCAGGCACGTGCACAGAGCGCTAGGGACGTGACTCACGCGTCCAGCCAGTAGAGGCGCTGGCGGTGCACGGCGAGCGCGGCGGCGGGGCGGCGCGCGGCGGACACGCGGCGCACGCGCGCGCCGTCGTAGCGCATGCGCCATATGCTCGCCTCCCACGTGTCTGCCCAGTACACCTCCGCATTCTGGACAAGGTGAAAAAACACACATTAAGACACAAATTTCCATTGCGTCAATCGATAACGTCAGGTGTTCTAAATAAAACCTGTGTGTGAAAAAAGGTTGAGCGTGTTAGAGTGCTGCATTAGTCTCTAAGGTTAGCGAAAAACCATAATCACCTCTGTCACACTAATTTCAGTAATCATTCCACGTCCTTCTAAATATGTAAAACTAGCTTTCCGCCCGCGACTTCGTCCGCGTACTGACGTTTAACGGGTAAAACATTACTTCCTTATAGCGCAGTCGGTTAAAAAGTAGCCTATAACCTTTTCTAGGCTCTGGAGTCTATCTGTACCAAATTTCATTAAAATCGGTCCAGTACTCTATGCGAGAAAGCGTAACAGACAGACAGACAGACAGAGTTACTTTCGGATTTATGATATTAAGTAAGAATAATTCAAAGGTGACTGACTGACATAGCGATCTATCAACGCACAATCCAACCACTGGACGGATCGGGTTGAAATTTGGAATGCAAGCAGATGTTATGACCTAGACATCCGCTAACAAAGGATTATCATCTCAGGTCCTATATAATCATGTCAGACCGGTACCGACCTCCGTGTCGAGCGCGATGTCGGCGACGGCGGTCCCGTTGTAGAGCAGCTGGCGCCGCGAGCCGTCCCTATGTCCGAGTGCATAGAGCCGCTAGTAGTGTGACGCTGTCTGTCGGTACCTCCGTGTCGAGCGCGATGTCCGCGACGGCGGTCCTGTTGTAGAGCAGCTGGCGCCGCGAGCCGTCCCTATGTCCGAGTGCATAGAGCCGCTAGTAGTGTGACGCTGTCTGTCGGTACCTCCGTGTCGAGCGCGATGTCCGCGACGGCGGTCCCGTTGTAGAGCAGCTGGCGCCGCGAGCCGTCCCTATGTCCGAGTGCATAGAGCCGCTAGTAGTGTGACGCTGTCTGTCGGTACCTCCGTGTCGAGCGCGATGTCCGCGACGGCGGTCCCGTTGTAGAGCAGCTGGCGCCGCGAGCCGTCCCTATGTCCGAGTGCATAGAGCCGCTAGTAGTGTGATCGCTGTCTGTCGGTACCTCCGTGTCGAGCGCGATGTCCGCGACGGCGGTCCCGTTGTAGAGCAGCTGGCGCCGCGAGCCGTCCCTATGTCCGGAGTGCATAGAGCCGCTAGTAGTGTGACGCTGTCTGTCGGTACCTCCGTGTCGAGCGCGATGTCCGCGACGGCGGTCCCGTTGTAGAGCAGCTGGCGCCGCGAGCCGTCCCTATGTCCGAGTGCATAGAGCCGCTAGTAGTGTGACGCTGTCTGTCGGTACCTCCGTGTCGAGCGCGATGTCCGCGACGGCGGTCCCGTTGTAGAGCAGCTGGCGCCGCGAGCCGTCCCTATGTCCGAGTGCATAGAGCCGCTAGTAGTGTGACGCTGTCTGTCGGTACCTCCGTGTCGAGCGCGATGTCCGCGACGGCGGTCCCGTTGTAGAGCAGCTGGCGCCGCGAGCCGTCCCTATGTCCGAGTGCATAGAGCCGCTAGTAGTGTGACGCTGTCTGTCGGTACCTCCGTGTCGAGCGCGATGTCCGCGACGGCGGTCCCGTTGTAGAGCAGCTGGCGCCGCGAGCCGTCCCTATGTCCGAGTGCATAGAGCCGCTAGTAGTGTGACGCTGTCTGTCGGTACCTCCGTGTCGAGCGCGATGTCCGCGACGGCGGTCCCGTTGTAGAGCAGCTGGCGCCGCGAGCCGTCCCTATGTCCGAGTGCATAGAGCCGCTAGTAGTGTGACGCTGTCTGTCGGTACCTCCGTGTCGAGCGCGATGTCCGCGACGGCGGTCCCGTTGTAGAGCAGCTGGCGCCGCGAGCCGTCCCTATGTCCGGAGTGCATAGAGCCGCTAGTAGTGTGACGCTGTCTGTCGGTACCTCCGTGTCGAGCGCGATGTCCGCGACGGCGGTCCTGTTGTAGAGCAGCTGGCGCCGCGAGCCGTCCCTATGTCCGGAGTGCATAGAGCCGCTAGTAGTGTGACGCTGTCTGTCGGTACCTCCGTGTCGAGCGCGATGTCCGCGACGGCGGTCCTGTTGTAGAGCAGCTGGCGCCGCGAGCCGTCCCTATGTCCGAGTGCATAGAGCCGCTAGTAGTGTGACGCTGTCTGTCGGTACCTCCGTGTCGAGCGCGATGTCCGCGACGGCGGTCCCGTTGTAGAGCAGCTGGCGCCGCGAGCCGTCCCTATGTCCGGAGTGCATAGAGCCGCTAGTAGTGTGACGCTGTCTGTCGGTACCTCCGTGTCGAGCGCGATGTCCGCGACGGCGGTCCCGTTGTAGAGCAGCTGGCGCCGCGAGCCGTCCCTATGTCCGGAGTGCATAGAGCCGCTAGTAGTGTGACGCTGTCTGTCGGTACCTCCGTGTCGAGCGCGATGTCCGCGACGGCGGTCCCGTTGTAGAGCAGCTGGCGCCGCGAGCCGTCCCTATGTCCGGAGTGCATAGAGCCGCTAGTAGTGTGATCGCTGTCTGTCGGTACCTCCGTGTCGAGCGCGATGTCCGCGACGGCGGTCCCGTTGTAGAGCAGCTGGCGCCGCGAGCCGTCCCTATGTCCGGAGTGCATAGAGCCGCTAGTAGTGTGATCGCTGTCTGTCGGTACCTCCGTGTCGAGCGCGATGTCCGCGACGGCGGTCCCGTTGTAGAGCAGCTGGCGCCGCGAGCCGTCCCTATGTCCGAGTGCATAGAGCCGCTAGTAGTGTGACGCTGTCTGTCGGTACCTCCGTGTCGAGCGCGATGTCCGCGACGGCGGTCCCGTTGTAGAGCAGCTGGCGCCGCGAGCCGTCCCTATGTCCGAGTGCATAGAGCCGCTAGTAGTGTGACGCTGTCTGTCGGTACCTCCGTGTCGAGCGCGATGTCCGCGACGGCGGTCCCGTTGTAGAGCAGCTGGCGCCGCGAGCCGTCCCTATGTCCGAGTGCATAGAGCCGCTAGTAGTGTGACGCTGTCTGTCGGTACCTCCGTGTCGAGCGCGATGTCCGCGACGGCGGTCCCGTTGTAGAGCAGCTGGCGCCGCGAGCCGTCCCTATGTCCGAGTGCATAGAGCCGCTAGTAGTGTGACGCTGTCTGTCGGTACCTCCGTGTCGAGCGCGATGTCCGCGACGGCGGTCCCGTTGTAGAGCAGCTGGCGCCGCGAGCCGTCCCTATGTCCGAGTGCATAGAGCCGCTAGTAGTGTGACGCTGTCTGTCGGTACCTCCGTGTCGAGCGCGATGTCCGCGACGGCGGTCCCGTTGTAGAGCAGCTGGCGCCGCGAGCCGTCGAGGCGCGCGCGCTGCACCCAGCCGCCGCCCGCCATGAACAGCCAGCCGCGCGCCGCGTCCACTGCCAGCGCTGCACACGGACAGACAGACAGGTTAAGGAAGCTGTATATATAGTGCTATTATTGACTGTGGCCAGGCGGGTCTGTAACTATTACTGGTAGCAAAAAAGATTTAACTGTACGGTGCAACACATGTTCAGCAATATTCACCCAATTCGTTACAATATCATTCACCTTACTCACCTCAAAAGTTAGATCGCGTGTACTCATACCACCTAGTAATTAATAATAACGTTCAAACAAATCAATACTTTAACGTCCTAACGTATAAAGAAATAAATATTTCAACATATAAAAAAATTTATTTTACATTAGTTGCCAGTGTGTCATCAATTTCTGTAGTTAACGTTTCTGTAATGAAATGTCTACGGCTGTTAGTGTGTATCCCTGATAGTAGATGGCACCACCGGTTGCCATGGCGGTTTAAATACTTAGATGCTGGTCTGGTATGACGGTTATTCACGTTTAGGCGCGATTCCTACATGGACGGGTGTCCGAGTTTTAAATATTTGAACTTTTATTCTTCAAAGTTGTACGAACAGCACTGTACAGAAACTGATATCGAAATGTTACTTAAAGTAAAATGGCATCCTGTGCAAATCATGTGGTGTATAGCGATAACACTAATAAAATGTAATTGCCACGTGTTATTATTTACTAAAAAATAATATTGATCACTGCCGATGCGAACGCCACCTATGACTTGCGGGTAAAGAGAGACCTTAGCATTTGTGACTCGTTACTCGTTATCGCTCGAGTCGTCAAATTGGCTTAGAACATGAACCGCAAGTCCTCCGAACTTTTCGTGTCTATGTCGTGGTACAAAAAATACTTTGACGCTATAAATACTTTTCTTTCCTTCTTTTAATAGGTCAAGATGTATAAAAATACAGCGTCTCTCTTCAGTTTTATTTGCAGTGCCCTTGCAGGATCTATAATTATTATCCCAACACCTTGTGAACACTTATAGAAGCAATACATACATATATATACATAAAATCACGCCTTTTTCCAAGAGGGGTAGGCAGAGATCACTTCCAGCGATCCACTTTTAGAAGCAATACGCTATTTACTATTGAATTTGTACTGACTTGTTGGTCTATTGGTAGTAAGCGCTGCGTAAGGACCGTGGGGTCGAAGTTTGCGGTTGAACGCCCGTGCCTCGGAAAGCACGTTAAGCCGGTGGTCCTGCACCCGATCTTTCATCGGACATATCGGATTGCCGCTTCACCGAATTATGAGAGTAAAGGAATAGAGAGCGCACTTGTGTTTGCGCGCACACTTGTGCACCATAATATGTCCTGCGCACTTGGCTGATCTCCGTTGAGTTCGGCCGCCATGGCTGAAATTGGTCGGACGCTTTATTATACTGGTGACGGCCACGCCGCGGGTCCGACCAGTACACGTTGAGTATTGAGTATGTACTGACTGGTGACGGGCGTGGGCTCGGTGTCCAGCAGCACGTAGCGGTGCGCGCCGTCCAGCCGCGCCACCTCCAGCACGCTGCGCCGCGGGTCCGACCAGTACACGTTGAGTATTGAGTATGTACTGACTGGTGACGGGCGTGGGCTCGGTGTCCAGCAGCACGTAGCGGTGCGCGCCGTCCAGCCGCGCCACCTCCAGCACGCTGCGCCGCGGGTCCGACCAGTACACGTTGAGTATTGAGTATGTACTGACTGGTGACGGGCGTGGGCTCGGTGTCCAGCAGCACGTAGCGGTGCGCGCCGTCCAGCCGCGCCACCTCCAGCACGCTGCGCCGCGGGTCCGACCAGTACACGTTGAGTATTGAGTATGTACTGACTGGTGACGGGCGTGGGCTCGGTGTCCAGCAGCACGTAGCGGTGCGCGCCGTCCAGCCGCGCCACCTCCAGCACGCTGCGCCGCGGGTCCGACCAGTACACGTTGAGTATTGAGTATGTACTGACTGGTGACGGGCGTGGGCTCGGTGTCCAGCAGCACGTAGCGGTGCGCGCCGTCCAGCCGCGCCACCTCCAGCACGCTGCGCCGCGGGTCCGACCAGTACACGTTGAGTATTGAGTATGTACTGACTGGTGACGGGCGTGGGCTCGGTGTCCAGCAGCACGTAGCGGTGCGCGCCGTCCAGCCGCGCCACCTCCAGCACGCTGCGCCGCGGGTCCGACCAGTACACGTTGAGTATTGAGTATGTACTGACTGGTGACGGGCGTGGGCTCGGTGTCCAGCAGCACGTAGCGGTGCGCGCCGTCCAGCCGCGCCACCTCCAGCACGCTGCGCCGCGGGTCCGACCAGTACACGTTGAGTATTGAGTATGTACTGACTGGTGACGGGCGTGGGCTCGGTGTCCAGCAGCACGTAGCGGTGCGCGCCGTCCAGCCGCGCCACCTCCAGCACGCTGCGCCGCGGGTCCGACCAGTACACGTTGAGTATTGAGTATGTACTGACTGGTGACGGGCGTGGGCTCGGTGTCCAGCAGCACGAAGCGGTGCGCGCCGTCCAGCCGCGCCACCTCCAGCACGCTGCGCCGCGGGTCCGACCAGTACACGTTGAGTATTGAGTATGTACTGACTGGTGACGGGCGTGGGCTCGGTGTCCAGCAGCACGTAGCGGTGCGCGCCGTCCAGCCGCGCCACCTCCAGCACGCTGCGCCGCGGGTCCGACCAGTACACGTTGAGTATTGAGTATGTACTGACTGGTGACGGGCGTGGGCTCGGTGTCCAGCAGCACGAAGCGGTGCGCGCCGTCCAGCCGCGCCACCTCCAGCACGCTGCGCCGCGGGTCCGACCAGTACACGTTGAGTATTGAGTATGTACTGACTGGTGACGGGCGTGGGCTCGGTGTCCAGCAGCACGTAGCGGTGCGCGCCGTCCAGCCGCGCCACCTCCAGCACGCTGCGCCGCGGGTCCGACCAGTACACGTTGAGTATTGAGTATGTACTGACTGGTGACGGGCGTGGGCTCGGTGTCCAGCAGCACGAAGCGGTGCGCGCCGTCCAGCCGCGCCACCTCCAGCACGCTGCGCCGCGGGTCCGACCAGTACACGTTGAGTATTGAGTATGTACTGACTGGTGACGGGCGTGGGCTCGGTGTCCAGCAGCACGTAGCGGTGCGCGCCGTCCAGCCGCGCCACCTCCAGCACGCTGCGCCGCGGGTCCGACCAGTACACGTTGCCGCCCACCCAGTCCACAGCGATGCCTGCAAACGAGAGGACAGGAATTAGGCTATGCTACTTATAGGGGAAAATATCTATATAACGACAGACGTAACTTGATTTGATGTTAGGCACGTACGCAATTGAGATGACTAAGCTGTTAAATCAACATTGGGTTAAGCAACTTCAATTGCAAGCATGCTTGCGTGCTTGCAGTGCAATGTATCCAGTGTCTTACCTTGCACTCGTAAAATACGTATCTAGTGCTGGCAACATAGTGCGAGCATTACGCCGACGGTTCGAGTGCAGAGCCCACCGTTGGGGCGTTATGTGTGCAGTGTGTAGTGTCTAGTGCGTAATGTGCAGTGTGCAATGTGTAGTGTGAAATGCGTAATTTGCAGTATGTAGTATGTAGTGTGTAGTGTGCCGTGTGTAGAGTGCAGTATGTAGTGTACAGTGTGTAGTGTGCATTGTGAAGTGTGTAGAGCGTAATGTGCAGTGTGTTGTATGCAGTGTGTAGTGTGCAGTGTATAGTGTGCAGTGTGCAGCGGGTGCTGCGCGAGCAGGCGGCGCTGCGTGCCGTCGCGCCGCACTCTCTAGTGTGCAGTGTGCAGTATGCAGTGTGCAGTGTGCGGGAGGTACCTGCGATGAGGTCGTTGGGCTGCGCGTCGAGCGGGTCGGGCTGCTGCGCGAGCAGGCGGCGCTGCGTGCCGTCGCGCCGCACTCTCTAGTGTGCAGTGTGCAGTATGCAGTGTGCAGTGTGCGGGAGGTACCTGCGATGAGGTCGTTGGGCTGCGCGTCGAGCGGGTCGGGCTGCTGCGCGAGCAGGCGGCGCTGCGTGCCGTCGCGCCGCACTCTCTAGTGTGCAGTGTGCAGTATGCAGTGTGCAGTGTGCGGGAGGTACCTGCGATGAGGTCGTTGGGCTGCGCGTCGAGCGGGTCGGGCTGCTGCGCGAGCAGGCGGCGCTGCGTGCCGTCGCGCCGCACTCTCTAGTGTGCAGTGTGCAGTATGCAGTGTGCAGTGTGCGGGAGGTACCTGCGATGAGGTCGTTGGGCTGCGCGTCGAGCGGGTCGGGCTGCTGCGCGAGCAGGCGGCGCTGCGTGCCGTCGCGCCGCACGCGCCACACGCGCCCGCCCTCGCCGTCCGCCCAGTACAGCCACTCGCCCTCTGACACACACGAGATAAATCTTGACTATTCAAGTTCACTTTCTAAACCATTCAAAAGAAAAAAATTAACAAATAGAATACCATGAATCAATCCAAAGACTGATTAGTGTGGGTTTTCGTATGAGAATGTCAATGTTCACCAATAACGTAGCAATAAGACGTCTACGTATTGCTAACTAGTGGGTTTCTCATACGCAAAACCCTCATTAACACGAGATATATGATATTTTTGCTTCTCAGTTTGATAATAAGACGGCGCAATATTTATTGCAAATTTTCACTGTTATAAACACAGAACAAACTTTCATCCCTTTAGATTTGTTAGTAGATCGAGCAATCGTATTTACCAGCATGGTAGTCGATGGCGCTGGCCATGGTGAGCTGCGGCACGGGCGGCAGCAGCGAGTCGGCCGCGCCCCCCGCGCCCCCGGATCCCCCGGGGGTCCCCGCCGCCCCCGCGCCCTCCACGGACGCGTTGGCGGCCACGCCGCGCACCTCCCAGCTTAGTGAGTACACTACCACTTCGTCAATTGCTGAAAAATTGCGTACCAGCATATAATATTATAAAAAAATTTAAACCAGTTTCAGAAATATATACCGATAGAATTTATGCTTCATTACAAAAAAATACATCCCCCAAGAGACATAATTAATATTAAGACAGCATGGATGTACCGATTAATACGCTGTCGCCGGCTACTTTAAAAGAAAAAATTCTGGCAAAACTGGCTGGTTAATAAGGTGTGTTATGTCATATCCTCATTTTTTAATCTTAAGTTAGTAATCTTAAACGTTGCGAACTTATAGTCACCCTAATCAAACATTACAAAGTCAGCTATATCCCATTCAACGACTACGCTAAATGACGTTCAGTCAAGATGTTGACCGTTATATTCAACAACTTCACGAGTTGTCATTTAGTCATTCAATTAAACGTCGTCATTCAATGAACGCGCTAGTGATCCAATCAAATCGCTGATTTAACCAGATGACTGCGACACATATATGGAATTTTTGGGATTAAATAATTTAATACACGCGAGTTTAATCCGTAAAATTAGTTTTATTTCAAATTAATAATTTAAATTTTTTTTTTATTCTGGTATTTTTGATAGTAAATACACATCTTTAAATATGTGGTCAATTAAGTTGTAAGTTCACAATATAAACAACCAATACATTGCAAAGAAAACGCAGTATAAACAGATTGTAACCATTATCATAACAGCGACATCTATTGACAGAATTTGGAACTAAAATAAACTTTGCAGTTTCACAACATAGCAAAGTCGTTTCGCGCGTCTGTTAGTCCCTATGTATGCTTAAATCTTTAAAACTACCTTACGGATTTCGATGCGGTTTTTTAATGGATATATTTTAATAGATGGATAAATATACCTGCAGGCAAGCGATGGGTCACTATTTACGATAAACGACTCACCAGTACAGTTATCCCCATCAGCGATATATCCTCTCGCACAGAGACAAACACTCTCGTGTTCCCTGACGGGCAGGCACAGGCGCGCACTGCACGTTTGACGATCCGGCACATCACTAGATGTTACAAAATAAACGACTCACCAGTACAGTTATCCCCATCAGCGATATATCCTCTCGCACAGAGACAAACACTCTCGTGTTCCCTGACGGGCAGGCACAGGCGCGCACTGCACGTTTGACGATCCGGCACATCACTAGATGTTACAAAATAAACGACTCACCAGTACAGTTATCCCCATCAGCGATATATCCTCTCGCACAGAGACAAACACTCTCGTGTTCCCTGACGGGCAGGCACAGGCGCGCACTGCACGTTTGACGATCCGGCACATCACTAGATGTTACAAAATAAATGACTCACCAGTACAGTTATCCCCATCAGCGACGTACCCCCTGGCACATCGACAAACACTCTCATGTTCCCCGACGGGCAGGCACAGGCGCGCACTGCACGTTTGACGATCCGGCACATCACTAGATGTTACAAAATAAACGACTCACCAGTACAGTTATCCCCATCAGCGACGTACCCCCTGGCACATCGGCACACGCTCTCGTGCTCCCCGACGGGCAGGCACAGGTGCGCGCAGGGCCGCGCGCGCGCACTGCACGCGCTGCGCGTGCCGCGCTGCTCCGCCGGGTCGTACACGCGCAGCGAGATCACCGAGCCTATGGGATATATGAAAGCTTATTTATATTCTTGGTGTTATAATGGTGCAAGTGAAACGCCAATGTCTTTTTAACATTTATTGAAATTCTTCAATATACAGTGTACATACAACTCTTATACTTAGACCTAACAGAGGCGTCAGAGTGGACTGCGGGGCTATCGCACTCTTAGCCTATAGGTGATCTATCCTAATTAGGGCTCGAGAATGGACTGCGTGGCTATCGCAAACTCTTGCCGTACTGACTACACTGGAGGACTGCGGGGCTATCGCTCCAGTACGGTCGCTAGCGGATGAATGACAATTTGTATGCGCGCGGCCGCCTTATATAGGGCCCGGAGCGCCAAACCGGTAGGTTTGCGTGACGTCAGGGTTGATGAGCGAGATGGAGTGGTGTTAGAAAAGGAATGTATCCGAGGCGGCGCGGCTGGCGCCGATTGTGCATAAAATGTTTGTTACAGTGTTATGTTATTGTAGCGCAGACCGTGCGAATGATCCACTTCGACCGATTGCAGAATTAGGTCCCCTTAACTCCACATGATTACTTCATAAAGATCGCATTATTGCAAAAATCTTTAAGGTCTGAAATGCTTTTATTCTTCTGGTTTCGGCCAATGAATGAGTCATATGATTCCGTTTCTTCCTAACAAGCATCATGATCATCTACGTCATCTACTTGCAAGTGACTCTCCACATCTGGGAGCTGGCGCACTCCAGGGAGCACTACTACTATTAACTGCCTCGCTAGTCTATTGGTAGCAAGTGCTGCGTTAGGACCGAGAGGTCCCCGGTTCGAGTCCAGAGTCGGGCAAAATTTGTGTGAGTTTTTCTGTAATGAAATTACTCAGCCCGGAGTTAGGAAGTTGGCGGTTGAACGCCCGTGCCTCGGAAAGCACGTTAAGCCGGTGGTCCTGCGCCCGATCTCTCATCGGTCATGTCGGATTGCCGTCTCACCGAATTATGAGAGTAAGGGAATAGAGAGTGCACTTGTGTTTGCGCGCACACTTGTGCACTATAATATGTCCTGCGCACTTGGCTGATCTCAATTGAGATCGGCCGCCATGGCTGAAATCGGTCGGACGCCTTATTACTACCTGCCGGCTGCAGCAGCGTGCGCGTCTGGTCGCAGTCGCGCTTGCGGCACGCGCGCAGCGAGCCCGACGCGCCGTCCGCCCCACTGCAGGGAGCACTCCTACCTGCCGGCTGCAGCAGCGTGCGCGTCTGGTCGCAGTCGCGCTTGCGGCACGCGCGCAGCGAGCCCGACGCGCCGTCCGCCCCACCGCAGGGCGCACGCCTACCTGCCGGCTCCAGCAGCGTGCGCGTCTGGTCGCAGTCGCGCTTGCGGCACGCGCGCAGCGAGCCCGACGCGCCGTCCGCCCCACTGCAGGGAGCACTCCTACCTGCCGGCTGCAGCAGCGTGCGCGTCTGGTCGCAGTCGCGCTTGCGGCACGCGCGCAGCGAGCCCGACGCGCCGTCCGCCCCACTGCAGGGAGCACTCCTACCTGCCGGCTGCAGCAGCGTGCGCGTCTGGTCGCAGTCGCGCTTGCGGCACGCGCGCAGCGAGCCCGACGCGCCGTCCGCCCCACTGCAGGGAGCACTCCTACCTGCCGGCTGCAGCAGCGTGCGCGTCTGGTCGCAGTCGCGCTTGCGGCACGCGCGCAGCGAGCCCGACGCGCCGTCCGCCCCACTGCAGGGAGCACTCCTACCTGCCGGCTGCAGCAGCGTGCGCGTCTGGTCGCAGTCGCGCTTGCGACATCGCGCGCGGCGCGCCCCACGCGCCGTCCGCCCCCCTGCAGGGAGCACTCCTACCTGCCGGCTGCAGCAGCGTGCGCGTCTGGTCGCAGTCGCGCTTGCGGCACGCGCGCAGCGAGCCCGACGCGCCGTCCGCCCCACTGCAGGGAGCACTCCTACCTGCCGGCTGCAGCAGCGTGCGCGTCTGGTCGCAGTCGCGCTTGCGGCACGCGCGCAGCGAGCCCGACGCGCCGTCCGCCCCACTGCAGGGAGCACTCCTACCTGCCGGCTGCAGCAGCGTGCGCGTCTGGTCGCAGTCGCGCTTGCGGCACGCGCGCAGCGAGCCCGACGCGCCGTCCGCCCCACTGCAGGGAGCACTCCTACCTGCCGGCTGCAGCAGCGTGCGCGTCTGGTCGCAGTCGCGCTTGCGGCACGCGCGCAGCGAGCCCGACGCGCCGTCCGCCCCACTGCAGGGAGCACTCCTACCTGCCGGCTGCAGCAGCGTGCGCGTCTGGTCGCAGTCGCGCTTGCGGCACGCGCGCAGCGAGCCCGACGCGCCGTCCGCCCCACTGCAGGGAGCACTCCTACCTGCCGGCTGCAGCAGCGTGCGCGTCTGGTCGCAGTCGCGCTTGCGGCACGCGCGCAGCGAGCCCGACGCGCCGTCCGCCCCACTGCAGGGAGCACTCCTACCTGCCGGCTGCAGCAGCGTGCGCGTCTGGTCGCAGTCGCGCTTGCGGCACGCGCGCAGCGAGCCCGACGCGCCGTCCGCCCCACTGCAGGGAGCACTCCTACCTGCCGGCTGCAGCAGCGTGCGCGTCTGGTCGCAGTCGCGCTTGCGGCACGCGCGCAGCGAGCCCGACGCGCCGTCCGCCCCACTGCAGGGAGCACTCCTACCTGCCGGCTGCAGCAGCGTGCGCGTCTGGTCGCAGTCGCGCTTGCGGCACGCGCGCAGCGAGCCCGACGCGCCGTCCGCCCACACCGCCCACGCGCCCGCCACGCCCACCGCCGTCGGCCGCGCGCCCCACTCCAGGGAGAACTATGCAGAGACGATTGATCAATCATTTCTTCGAGACTATCGCGTTCCATTACACTAACTATTTGCTACTGATAATACCGCGTGTAGACCTATAAAGACTAACAATTAGTGTACATAAGCACATAACAAGTATGATTCAATTATGGACAAAAAAAATACCAAGTACTTTTGAATCGTATATTCATTATTACGGTATTAGATAAGACTTACGGTGGTGACTTTCTTGGTGTTCAAGTCGATGTACTGAATGGTGGCCGTGCCCGAGTTCACCCAGTATAAACGGTTCTCCTCGACGTCCATCGCCATACCTGGTAAATAAATGTAAATAAATAATACATACATACATAAAATCACGCCTTTTTCCCACAGGGGTAGGCAGAGATCACTTCCTGGCATGTGCTACGGTCCTGGCACACCACTTTCGCTTCATCTACATCCATCAACCTCTTCATGCATGCTCGTCGATTACGGGTACTTTTGATTTGACCTTTCTTTAACATTTAAATAAATATAAATAAATATAAATATTGCACAACATCACATACATTGATCTGATTCCGTGGTAAGTAACTTAAGCACTTATGTTACAGATATCAGAATCAACAGTGGATACACAAATATACTTAAATATATTTAATAATACACCCAGACACGGAACAAACACCGATGTTCGTCACACAAATATTTGTCCCGAGTGGGAATCGAACCCACGACTCTTGGAACCGTAGGCAGTGAACCTGGGTCACTAACCACTGTTCTACCGAGCCAGTCATTTACATGTTGTTATGTGCAATGTGCTCTTAACTTACGCAATTCTTTCACATACTCAATTTTTTTTTTTGTGAAAACCTATAACTGGTTTTTTTCTTGCTATTTTTTGACTTATGTGAACAATGTAACTTCTGGTCATTCTCAATCAATAAAAAAATATATAAGAGGTAGTGATACGTACTAGTAACGCCGGCGAGGTTGTCGTCGTCGCGCGCGCTCAGCAGCAGCGCCCGCGCGCCGCCCGCGCAGTCCGCGCCCTCCACGCGCTCGCCGCCCGCGCCCGCGCCCCACGCCCAGTACAGCCGCCCGCTGCAACCACACAGAGCTTAGCAACACCACATACAAGACCGAAAGCACAAGGAACCCCCCGCCCCCAAGGAGTCCCCGCCGCGGACGTGACGCGCTCGACGCTAGACAGTCCCTCACCGCTGCGGGTCGACGGCCAGCTGCGTCACGTTAGCCGCAGCGAGCGGCAGGTGCAGCGCGCGCTCGCCCGCCAGGTCGGCGGCCAGCAGCGCGCCCGCGCCCGCGTAGTACATGACGCGCGCCGCCCAGTCCCCGCCGCGGATGTGACGCGCTCGACGCTAGACAGTCCCTCACCGCTGCGGGTCGACGGCCAGCTGCGTCACGTTAGCCGCAGCGAGCGGCAGGTGCAGCGCGCGCTCGCCCGCCAGGTCGGCGGCCAGCAGCGCGCCCGCGCCCGCGTAGTACATGACGCGCGCCGCCCAGTCCCCGCCGCGGATGTGACGCGCTCGACGCCAGACAGTCCCTCACCGCTGCGGGTCGACAGCTGCGTCACGTTAGCCGACGGCAGGTGCAGCGCGCGCTCGCCCGCCAGGTCGGCGGCCAGCAGCGCGCCCGCGCCCGCGTAGTACATGACGCGCGCCGCCCGGTCCCCGCCGCGGATGTGACGCGCAGCGACAGTCCCTCACCGCTGCGGGTCGACGGCCAGCTGCGTCAGCAGCGGCGGCAGGTGCAGCGCGCGCTCGCCCGCCAGGTCGGCGGCCAGCAGCGCGCCCGCGCCCGCGTAGTACATGACGCGCGCCGCCCAGTCCCCGCCGCGGATGTGACGCGCTCGACGCTAGACAGTCCCTCACCGCTGCGGGTCGACGGCCAGCTGCGTCACGTTAGCCGCAGCGAGCGGCAGGTGCAGCGCGCGCTCGCCCGCCAGGTCGGCGGCCAGCAGCGCGCCCGCGCCCGCGTAGTACATGACGCGCGCCGCCCAGGTCCCCGCCGCGGATGTGACGCGCTCGACGTAGACGGTCCCTCACCGCTGCGGGTCGACGGCCAGCTGCGTCACGTTAGCCGCAGCGAGCGGCAGGTGCAGCGCGCGCTCGCCCGCCAGGTCGGCGGCCAGCAGCGCGCCCGCGCCCGCGTAGTACATGACGCGCGCCGCCCAGTCCACCGCCAGCGCGCCGCCGCCCGCGCCGAAGCCCTCCACCAGCGTGCGCGGGGGGCCGCCGAGGATATTGGCGCGCTTGATCTCGCCCGTCTGTGGAATACGACACGCTTTACATAACATGTCCGATAGATGGCGCTGTTTTCAGTTACAACGGTGTTGTACAGTTAAAAAGCTTTGCCAATGTAACAATACAGCATTGATTATGAGGATGTAGAAGGAGAAACTGACTAACTGACATCAACAACGCACAGCCTAAACGACTAAACGTAGGCACTTGAAAGTTATAAGGGAAGTAACTTTGGCACCGAAGTGGTGCACAAAGAAAGGAATTCCCGAAAATCCCACGGGAACTTTAATTAGCGGGACAATCCTTTTGTATGATAAAACTAAAAAGCGTAAAATTTATGACTGAAATTTGGCATGCTAGCTGCTTGCACCTTAATTATGCATAATTAATTAAGTAAGCGACTACGAAGTAAAAAAAAGCAGTCTGTCTTAATCATAATCTAACCACATACCTCATCGGCCCAGTAGATCTCTCCATCAGCAGCGACGTAGTGCAGCGCGCGCGGCGCCAGGATGTGCGGCGCGGTGACGGCGGGCGCCAGCGGCAGCGCCGGCGCCTCCCAGTCCACGCCGCGGATCTCCTCGCGCCGCCCGATCAGCAGCACCTTCTCGTGGACTGAGGGGACAAGTAGGGGTGTTCATTTTCATATTTATTAATTATTTAATATAGTCAACTTAAACACTAAATCACTTATTCTAAATATTACCACATTCTTATTTGTAAAACAACAGAGTCTAGTTTGCAAACCCACCGGTAGGGATTAGTTCCTAATTTGGCCAACAGATGGCGTTACGCGCAAAATTGCATCGCGGTATCGTTTGTGTTTCTCAAAAGGACTTAAGAGCCTGGTGTAAAAATAAAAGTTACCTCCGTTCAGAGTTTGGAGTTTCATTTTCCACTCTATTGGTTTTTGGGATATTGTACAGAAAGCGTACAAGGGGTATTGGATACTTAGTTAAAATTGCTCTACTCTTTAACGCAAATACGTTAGCTAAGAGAAACTCTTTTTGTCAATATCAACACCTAGTCGCCTACCGGCCAATAGGCGTGACGACGGGGTCAAAATCTTATTATTCTATTTAGTCCGTAAGTTAGTTTATACAAAAATATGGGACACGTATTTTTTTGTTCTTCAATTGATTGAAAAATGACAAAATTATAGCTTATCAAACTTCTGGAGTGGGGGCTTGTGACGTCACAGTTACTCAAATATTCGTATCGCCTATTGCCGTCACTATTGTCCACAGTACGAGCAAAAAGAGCAGATTACCTAAAAAAAAAATGAAACCACTAAGCATACTGATTCTCAACCAACTCCTCACGCCATTATTTCAATGTCGTTAAGAGTCTGTTGTTTTGTTGAAGCCCATCCCAAAAATGCCATTGCTTCATAGAAAATACACAAAAACTTTCCTTTATACTAGCCCCCAGCCTCTTTCGTTATGGTCGTACTGCTCGTGAGTGTATCAAAACCGGACTTTTTATGATCGATGCTCAGGATGATCTCACTCTAGCTACCTAATCTACCATGAACAGCCGCAGCCGAACTCGGGATTACACATGAGCTGGAAAGGCAATTTATGATTAAACTTTTTTTTTTTGGCACAATAGATCATATTATTGCGCCTGTCGCACTCACCCTGAAGGCCTGCTTAAATGCCGTTTCACGCCCCGCCTGAAGAGCCCGGGATCATAGGAGGGAGGGAAAACATGAGCTGGAAGGGCATTCCATGCCTTAATGGCACGGGGCAGAAATGAAGAGTTGAACCTCTTAGTCCGAGCCACCAGCGACTGCATTGTATTGTAAATAGTCCTGAAAGGCATCACTACCAACCACGATCAGAGTACGTACCTTCGCACGTGAGGTCGTCGGGCTGCAGCCGCATGAGGTGCGGGCAGGCGCACAGGCGGCGCGCGGGCGCGTCGATGAGGCACAGGTGCGAGCAGTTCCCTACCAGCTCTAGTCACATGAGGTACCTTCGCACGTGAGGTCGTCGGGCTGCAGCCGCATGAGGTGCGGGCAGGCGCACAGGCGGCGCGCGGGCGCGTCGATGAGGCACAGGTGCGAGCAGTTCCCTACCAGCTCTAGTCACATGAGGTACCTTCGCACGTGAGGTCGTCGGGCTGCAGCCGCATGAGGTGCGGGCAGGCGCACAGGCGGCGCGCGGGCGCGTCGATGAGGCACAGGTGCGAGCAGTTCCCTACCAGCTCTAGTCACATGAGGTACCTTCGCACGTGAGGTCGTCGGGCTGCAGCCGCATGAGGTGCGGGCAGGCGCACAGGCGGCGCGCGGGCGCGTCGATGAGGCACAGGTGCGAGCAGTTCCCTACCAGCTCTAGTCACATGAGGTACCTTCGCACGTGAGGTCGTCGGGCTGCAGCCGCATGAGGTGCGGGCAGGCGCACAGGCGGCGCGCGGGCGCGTCGATGAGGCACAGGTGCGAGCAGTTCCCTACCAGCTCTAGTCACATGAGGTACCTTCGCACGTGAGGTCGTCGGGCTGCAGCCGCATGAGGTGCGGGCAGGCGCACAGGCGGCGCGGTACCTTCGCACGTGAGGTCGTCGGGCTGCAGCCGCATGAGGTGCGGGCAGGCGCACAGGCGGCGCGCGGGCGCGTCGATGAGGCACAGGTGGCACGTGAGGGCGTCGGGCTGCAGCCGCATGAGGTGCGGGCGGGCGCACAGGCGGCGCGCGGGCGCGTCGATGGGGCAGAGGTGCGAGCAGGTCCCTACCAGCTCTAGTCACATGAGGTACCTTCGCACGCGAGGTCGTCGGGCTGCAGCCGCCGGCGGCGCGCGGGCGCGTCGATGAGGCACAGGTGCGAGCAGTTCCCTACCAGCTCTAGTCACATGAGGTACCTTCGCACGTGAGGTCGTCGGGCTGCAGCCGCATGAGGTGCGGGCAGGCGCACAGGCGGCGCGCGGGCGCGTCGATGAGGCACAGGTGCGAGCAGTTCCCTACCAGCTCTAGTCACATGAGGTACCTTCGCACGTGAGGTCGTCGGGCTGCAGCCGCATGAGGTGCGGGCAGGCGCACAGGCGGCGCGCGGGCGCGTCGATGAGGCACAGGTGCGAGCAGTTCCCGTTCCCGGCGCACGGGTTCACCTCCGCCGGGGGCTGCCGCGACGGGTGGATCACCTACAAGTCGACAACACACACTTTTAAATAGAAGAGAAATAAAGACAAAGGAAGGAATAAGTTCAATATTGCCAACGAAACAAAACAATAGTTTTAGATTGGGTTGGGAGTTTCATTTGAAAGAGTGTAATCATGAGCAAGTCGTCACGTCGTTCCATTTATTGCAATGCTGCTCGGTACAACGCCATCTATCGGTCGCCTCCCTGACTACAGCCTCACCTTGATGTCGAAGGGCTGCGTGAGCGTGCGCTGCACCACGGTGACGTCGGAGCCGTTCCACTTGTTGGCGCGCACGACGCTGTTGCTGCGCCAGTCGGAGCAGCGCCATCTATCGGTCGCCTCCCTGACTACAGCCTCACCTTGATGTCGAAGGGCTGCGTGAGCGTGCGCTGCACCACGGTGACGTCGGAGCCGTTCCACTTGTTGGCGCGCACGACGCTGTTGCTGCGCCAGTCGGAGCAGCGCCATCTATCGGTCGCCTCCCTGACTACAGCCTCACCTTGATGTCGAAGGGCTGCGTGAGCGTGCGCTGCACCACGGTGACGTCGGAGCCGTTCCACTTGTTGGCGCGCACGACGCTGTTGCTGCGCCAGTCGGAGCAGCGCCATCTATCGGTCGCCTCCCTGACTACAGCCTCACCTTGATGTCGAAGGGCTGCGTGAGCGTGCGCTGCACCACGGTGACGTCGGAGCCGTTCCACTTGTTGGCGCGCACGACGCTGTTGCTGCGCCAGTCGGAGCAGCGCCATCTATCGGTCGCCTCCCTGACTACAGCCTCACCTTGATGTCGAAGGGCTGCGTGAGCGTGCGCTGCACCACGGTGACGTCGGAGCCGTTCCACTTGTTGGCGCGCACGACGCTGTTGCTGCGCCAGTCGGAGCAGCGCCATCTATCGGTCGCCTCCTGACTACAGCCTCACCTTGATGTCGAAGGGCTGCGTGAGCGTGCGCTGCACCACGGTGACGTCGGAGCCGTTCCACTTGTTGGCGCGCACGACGCTGTTGCTGCGCCAGTCGGAGCAGCGCCATCTATCGGTCGCCTCCCTGACTACAGCCTCACCTTGATGTCGAAGGGCTGCGTGAGCGTGCGCTGCACCACGGTGACGTCGGAGCCGTTCCACTTGTTGGCGCGCACGACGCTGTTGCTGCGCCAGTCGGAGCAGCGCCATCTATCGGTCGCCTCTGACTACAGCCTCACCTTGATGTCGAAGGGCTGCGTGAGCGTGCGCTGCACCACGGTGACGTCGGAGCCGTTCCACTTGTTGGCGCGCACGACGCTGTTGCTGCGCCAGTCGGAGCAGCGCCATCTATCGGTCGCCTCCCTGACTACAGCCTCACCTTGATGTCGAAGGGCTGCGTGAGCGTGCGTTGCACCACGGTGACGTCGGAGCCGTTCCACTTGTTGGCGCGCACGACGCTGTTGCTGCGCCAGTCGGTCCAGTACACGTGCGCGTCGAACACGGTCACCGCGAACGGGTGCGCCAGCGCCGCGTGCGCGCGCAGCACCTCGCGGTAGCCGCCGCCCTCGTACGTCGTCGTGTGGATCGCGTCCGACCTGCGGCGCAAACGGTAGGTTACAGCATTCGAGAATGATTGGTGGGGCAAGCCAGAAATAGCGGGCAGTATGTAGCAATTTATTTGTTACGATTGCACTTGTATATTTATTTATTTATTTAAGGATAGCCAACAAAGCATACACCATTACAATGAGATTTAAGAAGTATAAAATACTTTTAAAGTGTTGCCTTCATTAAAGGCTATCACGGCATGCAAACAGTTGAAGTTACATATTTGAAAGGAAATTAAAAAGTGAGAACAATTGGGTTGTGTGTGTTTACTTCAGTAGAAAAATAGGATGTTGACAGATCTTGAGAAATTAAGACCTTAGGACCTGATTACTCAGTCACAGTCGCTCCGGGACTGGAGCCAGGCCGCAGTACTCACCTGGCGTCGATCCAGTACAGGCGATGCGCCAGATGGTCGAGCGCGATGCCGTTGGGCCACGCGCCGCCGCCCAGCTCGCCCACGCGCACGAGCACGCGGCGCGTCCCAGTCGCTCCGGGACTGGAGCCAGGCCGCAGTACTCACCTGGCGTCGATCCAGTACAGGCGATGCGCCAGATGGTCGAGCGCGATGCCGTTGGGCCACGCGCCGCCGCCCAGCTCGCCCACGCGCACGAGCACGCGGCGCGTCCCAGTCGCTCCGGGACTGGAGCCAGGCCGCAGTACTCACCTGGCGTCGATCCAGTACAGGCGATGCGCCAGATGGTCGAGCGCGATGCCGTTGGGCCACGCGCCGCCGCCCAGCTCGCCCACGCGCACGAGCACGCGGCGCGCGCGCCCCGCGCACGACGCGCGCTCGATGCGCGCCGCCGCCGCGTCCCAGTCGCTCCAGAACAGGTAGCCTGGGGAGGTACAACATGTACTGGGTAGAGACGCGACACCATCCAACTGAACGGGAAGGTAGTGCAAAAATAAACAGTAAAACACACGCAAGGAACACACCTTCCCATAAGTTCAGTAGAAAATCATATTGTAAAGAGACAGTTGCTACATTTTCGAAGTACATATATTTTATTGCTTACATTCCCAGGCCCAAACAAATTTCCCGCAACCATTATGTGCACACCTGGCAAGATGAATGCCCGCAGCTACCCAAAATATGCCTATAGTACTTTTAGGTTGAATACAATGGGTGACCATCGTAATGAAAAACACGGGCTGCATAAAATAATTAAAAGTCACTGACCTACGCGGGGATCGACCGCGATGGCTCGCGGGCTGTCCATGCCGCCCGCGATCAGCGTGCGCCGGTACTGCCCGTCCAGCCGCGCCACCTGCCAAGCAATAATACCAATTAATACCTTCGCTAAAAGAGCTGCTTTCCTGGTGACCTTTCTTTACCTCTAATTTAATGACAGGACCGATGCTATCATACTAGCAACGCATTACAGGAATATACAACTCTGTTAATAGTTGTCTCAATTGACATACAAACTGTAACTATGACTTGATTGTATACGTCATTAAATTGTTAGAAGGTAACAAAACATTGTATAGTATGTTTGCCGAAAAAAATGACTGAGACTTCTAATCATCACGCGAATATGTCTTGTTCTTCCGTCTTGCCTAAGAGCCATTGTTACCTCGATCTGGTGCAGGCCGCTCTCGACCCAGTAGAGGTTCCCGGCGACCCAGTCCACCGCGATGCCCTCCACCGTGGACAGGCCCTGCTCCACCACCACCGTGATGCCGCTCAGAGCTGGTACACAAAATACTCATTATTTAAAGGACAATGCCTGGTATTGGAACACAGCTTTAACAGAAGCATTTATTGTTTACATGAGGACAATATTTCATTGCAATTTGTCACTTCTTTGTTTAAAGGATAAAAAAGAGCCTCTAAACCTCATTACAAGAACCAGTAAACTTCTAACCGATCACAGATAAACAGGTCATATCAGAAAACCAAATTGGGCCTAAAAAAATAACAATTAAAACCCCTCCTGGACTTGAGAGTCATCCGCTCCCCCGCAAGCCCGGTGATGATGACAAGGTTACTCCAAGCCAATCATCGTTAGTCAGTTAGGAAAAAAATAAATCTATCCTTTCTTCAACATGAACGTCGACGCAATACAGGTGTGGCATACAATGCGTTGTCCCGTTGATGACGACAGCACAACGCACAAGTGGGGTTTCGCTCATAGTAGAGTCGCGGCCATCCTTTACGAATGCTATGTTACTAGGGGGGTTTACAGTGGGTCCTATCTCCCGTGTTGGTGTCCCGTCATGGTGTTCTTGAGCGGGGAGAGCAGCGCGCGTGACGTCACAGTGTCCCTAGGGGGTCTACAGGGGGCGGTATAGCCGGTGTCGCTCTCACCCGTCTCTCAGTCAGGGGATACCAGTCACAACTATCTGTCCGGTGGTTGGTGAACGGTATACGGGTAAGCGACCCCGGCTCCTCGAGCTACTATCGACTCAGTCCAAATCATCCGAGGCGATAGTATCCTTCCTCCCCTTTTCCTTCCCCCGTCATATATCCTTGTTTCTCGTGGGAACGCAATGACCTTGCTAAAACAATGCACAAGGCAAAATGGCGGCGACGTGGTCCACAACCCGTCACGTCACGTTTCCCACAGAGGTGAAAAGTGGATCGCTGGAAGTGATCTCTGCCTACCCCTCTGGGAAAAAGGCGTGTTTTTTTTTTATGCTTTCACCCGTCCCGTGCAGCGTGCCGGAGTAGATCTTGTCGTCCACGACGTCGGTCCAGTAGAGGCGCGGCGGGCCGGCGGGCGGGCGGTACCAGTCCAGCGCGATGGTGTTCTTGAGCGAGGACAGGAGAGCCCGTGACGTCATCGAGGGCAGCTCCACGCCTCGGACCTCGTGCCGGTTGCTGAACACCAGCAGCGGGGTCGCGTTCACTGAGAAGGGACAGATTGATATTCACCAGGTGGCGTGGCAAAGAAGTAGAGTACGAATAGACTAGGGTATCCCCAAGACTGTACACTGTACAATTACCGTGGAACCAAATTAAGTACCGAATTAAAATGAAAATTAACTAAATCTAAGCGTGATCATCACACCAACGATATTAAAGATAATACAATTTCAACATATAATTTTAAACTGTCATGGTTACACACATCAGAAAAATGAAAGTGTCCGGGATATTTACCATGTTGTTTTGTTTTAATGAGCTCCCGATATTTCGGCACTGTTGCAAGCGCCATGATCACGAGTGAACTGTAGGACTGCGAGAATGACGGTAGGTCTAAACGGGACGGGAGCTCATTAAAACAAAACAACATGGTAAATATCCCGGACACTTTCAGTTTTCAAAAACAATTTTATTTCAATTTAAAGTACTATTTGAAATATTCAGTAATCTTTTAACATTGGTGGATGATTAGGTCTCTCTTTTGCACCAATTGCAAATCGCACCGTTACACCACCATCCAGGTTATTAAATACACAGTTTGTATTGCATCTGCTTACCAGTACTTTTACAGGTGAAACCATCATCAGCGAGTCGGTAGCCTTCGTAGCAGGTGCATTTGTATCGGTTTTTCTGCGGCTGACATGTCTGCGAAAATAGATATTGGGAAAACGTCAGTCGGATTCTGTGGAGAAGTATTCTGTCAAAAATATTTTTCTGATCTTCAAAGAAACAGAAAAACGGGAAAATGTATTCTTCTTTGAGGGCTTCCGTCGCGTGCGCTGTGATGATGTGACGATTCAAGATACAAAAAAAAATATGTATGTAACAATTATTCCTCTTTACATGATTTACGGACTTATACACCACCCATGTTCGTATCTGGTTACCAAAGATCAGATATGAACGTGGATTAAAGGCTTTTATCGCGGAGAAACTCTAGTTGAATCATCTCTCCATGAGTAAGTCTATGGGCGTGTGAGAGGTGGCAGCTACTCCCAGGAATGTGTCCCTGACGGAATCGAGTGAGACTCTTAAGTGCATGACCCACCACCTTCCCATGGTCCTTCCCGCCTTCCGGCATACGGACCGAATCATAGGAGTCGCACCCATGTACTTGCGTCATGGCTCTTTCCACGGGTGCGTTGCTTGATGCTCCATACAAATTCTATACCCGTGTCCCAATGCGATTTCGTACTCTCCCCAAATGGGGCATACACAACCACAAAACAGCACTTCGCGCTCTGCAGCTCCACAACTACTCGTCCAGCTCAATTCGTTTCTTCAACCATCTGTGCGCGAACGCACACAACCTCCGAAAGCCGTCCTCAGAGTTTACCATCTCCCGATGGTAAACCGGTGAAGGGCGTACCTGGCTGCAGACGCCCCACTCGGTGCAGGTGTGCAGCGGCGCGCAGGAGAGCTGGTCGCGCTGCAGGTGCAGGCCGGGCGGGCACGAGCACGCGGGCCCGCGCGGGGTCTCGTGGCACGTGTGCGAGCACGCCGCCACTTCGCACATCGGCTCGCCTATGAAAAAACATACAAGATGATGAAACTCTCTTAATTATTGATGATTCGAATCGAACAATCTATCAGCCTATAAGAGGTAGATTTAAAATTAAGATTATTTGAATTCAAGTAGAGTTAATTTTTTTTTTTTCAACTTAATCGTTTTTTCAAAGCGCTCATTTCTATCAGTCACACCTGTTGAAATTAAAGTGGAGGATCTCGGTCCCATGTCAGCAAACGCTGAGCCATTTGATCATTACTTGTATTTTTTTTTCTTTCTGCATTTGGGTAGTAAGTAGCAATGTATTTGCTATTCCAAATACCTTATCGCATGTAGACCCATAGAGGCTAATATTCAGTATAACGGATTGTGCTCACCGCATCGATCAGTCTCATCTGCATTATCCTCGCAGTCCGCATTCCCGTCGCACAGCAGCAGCAGCGGCACGCAGCGCGTCCCGTTGTCGCAGGCCACCGCGGGCGGCGCGCACTCGGGCTCCGGGGGCTTCGGGGGCTCCGGGGGCGCGGGGGGCGCGGGGGGCGGGGTCGCGGGCGGCGGCGAGGGCGTGGCCGCGCACTCCGCCTCGTCCGACCCGTCCAGGCAGTCCACGCGGGAGTCGCACCAGAACTCCTGGACGATGATGATTGTGTTTAGGACACGTGTAATAAAATGTCCGGGTCAAATGTCGCAATTAAGAGCGAGACCTTACTTATGAGTTGCGTCGCGTCGTCGCAACGGAACAACGTATTGTATAGTATTGTCTATTATTTGCGCGAAAACATTTGAAATGAATTTTTTTTTACGGATTAAACTATTCTTACTATTTTTATTCGAAACATATTATTTGAAGACCCGACGTAACGAGATCTTTGCAGCGCTCGTGGTCCCAGGCAAGACGAAAGCATTGTATGCCACGCCTGCTCTGCATTGTAGTTAATCTTTCGCAATTGATAGTTACGTCGTCGCAGCGCAGCAGAAAAAAAAGTATGGAAACCAACACAGCGCAACGCACAAGTGAGGCCTCGCTCTACAGCAGCCTCAATCAGAGAGTACCGAGGTGTAGCGGAGTTGAGAAAATGAGACTTTAACCAATAGCTTTTTATGGTGTCCAAATGTTGGTCCCTTGTATACTATTGGTCACTATTTTTTTGTTTCTCCGCTCCGCTACGGTGGACACTCAGCTTAAATTACTTTATTTAAGTACCTTTCGAATACATTCGCTGTTCTTGCACTGGAACTCGTGCTCCTCGCACAAACCGCCCTTATCGTTGTCATACTGATTTGGATGGCTGAAAAAGAAATTAGCTTAGTGAGTACAGTGATCCATAATTCATTACAAGTGACCTGATAAATCAGCGTCAGCCGTAATGTAATTCTAGGGTGGTTTAAGCTCGTCAAGCCGGTCGGCAGCTGATCCCTCATTGGTCCTGTTCATAGTTTGACCGAACTAAAGTGAGGGAACAAAGAGTGTACTATTGTTTGCGCACATATTTGTGCACTTTAGGGGTGCTTTAGCGTCGATGGCCGAGTGGTTAAGGAAAAGCGTCGATGACCGAGTGGTTAAGGTCGTTGCTTGCCATGCGAGAGGTCGCCAGTTCAAACCCCGCCAGGTACCAATGTGTTTTTCAAATTTGGAATTCATATGTACCATCATTCGACGCTTTATCGGTGAAGGAAAACATCGTGAGGAAACCTGCACACCTAAGAAGGAATTCTAAGGTTGTGTAGTCGACCAACCCGCACTTGGCCAGCGTGGTCGACTAAGGCCTTATCGCCTTAGTTTAGGGTAGGCCCGTGCCCCAGCAGCGGGGACGTATATGGGCTGATGATGATGATGAGGGGTGAGAGCCATCCGCTCCCCCGCAAGTCCGGTGATGATGGCTACTCCATCATCGTACGTGAGTCGGCGTGTGGACGGAGGGGGAGGCAGCGCGGCGCGGACCTGCGCGTGGCGGGCGCGGGGGAGGGCGGGGAGGGCGCAGCAGCCCTCCGGGAGGGGGGGGGGGCGTACCTGTGCGTGGCGGGCGCGACGGAGGGCGGTGAGGGCGGGGAGGGCGCGGGGTGGCAGCCGCGCTCGTCGCTGGCGTCGGCGCAGTCCGCGTGCCCGTCGCAGTAGTACTCCCACGGGACGCACGCGCCGCCGCCGCTCTCGCACTTGAACATCATGTTGCTGTTGCACTCCGCCGGCTCTGCGCACACAGAAAGAGAACATTTATTACACGGTCTTAAATTGACTGACTCGGTGGAACAGTGGTTAGTGACCCTGGCTGGCGGTTCCGAGAGTCGTGGGTTCGATTCCCACTCGGGACAAATATTTGTGTGATGAACATCGGTGTTTGTTCCGTGTCTGGGTGTGATTATGTACTTAAGTATGTATTTATAAATATATATGTATGTATATCAGTCTCTGACGCCCATAGTACAAGCTCTGCTTAGTTTGGGGTCAGATGACCGTGCGTGGAAATATCCCAGATATTTATTTAAATTTGCTTTTTTAATTCAGCAGAGGCGATTGCAGTCGCCGTCCCCTGTTGGCAGCTAGCTGTCTAAACGTTGGCGCCAGCCGTCGGCGTGTCCATCTCTTGCAACAGATGTAAGCGACAGATGATCTGCAGTCGACTACGAGACCGATGGACGCGGCTAGCCGGCATCAGAATTAAAGGGCAAAAATGACAGTCTGTTTCGAAAACAATTATACATATTATTAATAAACATTGACAGAGTTTCTGACTGATAAGCTATAGCTATGTTTGTAACTTGTAACTTTTAAGACTGTTTTATTTATTATTATTATTTTATTTTATTATCTAACAATTTAATTTAATGTATTGGAATAATGAATGAAAAAATGAAATTTAATTTAATGTATTGAAATAAATAATGACTAATAGAGCTATGAATGTAACATATTAAATAATTTCTTTTTCAAGATTTGTATGCCTCTTTGTGCAAGACATAGTTCTATTTTACTGTATCTGATACCATCTGTATTTTATATTATGTACTACCTATGTCTAACAAATAAATGATTTGATTTGATCATTATCACTGTAGCCGCCGTCAGTCAAGTCAGCAGCACGTATATGGGCCTCGCTGCCGTGTGCTCACCGCAGTCCTGCTCGTCGCTGCGGTCGTTGGGCCCGCAGTCGGCGGCGCCGTCGCAGCGCCAGGCGCGCGGCACGCAGCGGCGGGAGCCGGCGCACGCGAACTGCTCGGGGCCGCACGCCGTGCGCGCGCACGCCGCCGCCGACTCGTCCGTGCCGTCCGAGCAGTCTGGAACACACAGGACACGTTCAACACTGATTTCTTACATTGTGAGGAAACCTGCACCTATGAAGAAATCCTTAGGTTCTGTAGTCAACCAACCCACACTTGGCCAGCGTGGTTAACTAAGGCCTTATCGCCCTAGCTTAGGATAGACCCCTACCCCAGCAGTGGGGACGTATATGAGCTGATGATGATACAATACATTGAATAGTACATAAGTTAGATTAAGATTAATTATGGACGCAATATAATTCAGTTGTCTAAACGTTGAATTGTTTCATTGAATATGCACAGCTCCCATAGTTACAAGAAATGATCTCGGTCTTACCTTTGGTTCCATCGCAGACCCAGCTCTTTGGTAGACATCTGTTCTTGTCGCATTGCATGAAGTGGTCCTCGTCGCAAGTCACATTTGCTGTAAAAATACGTTCTTATTTAATAAAAATAATTCTAGTTCCAGTAATAAGTGTTTATGTAGTTAAGTTTGTTAGTTACCGCAGATGCCTCCGGGGCCGGCGTCCTCGTCGGAGCCGTCGGGGCAGTCCGCGTCGCCGTCGCACGTGTACAGGCTGTCGATGCAGCGCCTAAGGACGACCATACATAGACTTTCAACATGGATATTATTGATACATTGAACTCATCTTTACATAGCAATGCCTAAACAAACTTAGCCCATTATTGGATTGTTGAAGTGTCATTGAAGATTATGAAAAGGTATCAAAATATTTTGACACAATACCAAACCGTATCCCTGCACCTAGAACGTTCAGCTACTAAACTACAACTTATATATGGTGGTACTCATTTAAGGAGTTAGAACCATCCGCTCCCCCGCCAGTTCGAAGGCCACTCCAAGCCATCATCGTATGTCAGTTAAGAAATAAAAGCAAAAAAACAAATGGTGGTACTGATATTTTTTTAAAAACGACCATAGACCTATTGTTATAGTATGGCTGATCTAGACTGAACCGAGTGATTTACGATGTAGTATCCTAAACTATTTTATCTTTTATTTTATTATTTTACTTTTTTATAGGAATGAATATATAAGGGGAAGTCTGAAAGTTGCACCAATTTTAGAAAAGGTGAGAAGTGCAAGGTTAGCTTGGTACGGGCATGTTATGAGGAGGGAAGAAAGCCATGTGACTAGAAGAGCGATGAGTATGAATGTCAATGGACGTAATAGTATAGTAGAGGAAGGCCGAAGAAGACATGGATGGATTGCGTGAGAGATGATATGGGAGTGAAAGGAGTAGACGCAGAGATGACGAATGACAGGCCCGAGTGGAAGAAATATACATGTTGCGCCGACCCCACTTAGTGTGGGACAAGGGCAGGAGAATGATGATATCCAAACTATTTTATCATTATGAGCTCATCTGTCTAATATGACTCACCCAGCAGCGCACTGGAAGTGCCCGTCAGCGCATCTCGGCGGCGCGGGCTTGGGCGGGGAGTCGGCGCAGGTGGTGTTGTCGGGCGCCAGGTGCCGCCCGTCGGCGCAGGCGCACGCGCGCGCCGCGCCCGCCGCCAGGCACAGCTCCGCGCACCCGCCGTTGTTGTGCGAGCACGCGTTCGAGCCTGCAGTACGAGGATCGAATTAAATAAATAAATAAATAAATATTTCACAACATCACATACATTGATCTTATCCCGTGGTAAGTAGCTTAAGCACTTGTGTTACGGAAATCAGAATCAACAGTGGAGACACAAATAAACTTAAATATATTTAATAATACACCCAGACACGGAACAAACACCGATGTTCGTCACACAAATATTTGTCCCGAGTGGGAATCGAACCCACGACTCTTGGAACCTCTTGGAATTATTGTGTACTAGCTGTACCAGACGTTTTCCATTGTTTCTTTGCTCCTATTGGTCGCAGCGTGATGTTATATGGCCTAAAGCCTTCCTCGATAAATGGTCTATACAGCAAAAAAATATTTTTCTAATTCGAACCAGCCCAAAAAATAGGGACTCGAACTCCAATTAAAGACTCGAAATAAAAAAAATATTTGAACTGAAATAGGGACCCGAAAACAGCTACAGAAATGAGAGCCTTTCCTTGATGTACGACGCTCTATTTCGAGTCCGCATTTCACATTTTGAGTAAGAAAGAAATTATTTATTTGGTATGTTAAATAAAATCATACCAAATCAAAAAAAAATAAAATAACATGAGTGAACTTAAATTAAAATAGAGATTTAAACAAAACGATTAAAAAAAAGGAGAGTAGAGTAGAGGAATTATTATTATTGTGCCTCATATATGGACCATCCGCTTACCATAAGGCCCATAGAAATGTGAATAAGAGAAAGGTGAAAGAAAGCGGACGGTGAGGATATCCTGGACGTCTTTTATAAGAACAAATGAATACCAAATCTCCGTATTACATTGTTCTATCAGTTATACGTGTCGATGGCGTACGTACCGGTGTGCGCGGACTCGGACACGAGCCGCAGGTCGTAGAGCGGCGGCGGCAGGCGGTGCAGCGTGCTGACGGAGCCGTTGGCCGCGAGCCGCCGCACCAGCCCCGTGTCGTGCTCGCTCCAGATCACCGTGTCTGAGATATACAACAAATACACGTTATGTATCCAAACACAAATATTAGGTTGGCTTACTTTCATTTTGTACAGATATATCATAAAGTTTTAGCTTGCCCAAGCAGTAATACTCAAAATCAAAATGAAATCAAATCAAAATCTCTTTATTTATGTAGGCAATTTACTAATAATAGAATTCTACCACGGTTCGGAATGCCGATCCTACCGAGACTCGATAGTTACTATTTTTAATAGATAATCATGTTACGAATCGTAAATGAGCCAAGATAGCTCTACTGTCAACTTATTTTGGATTGGGAGGTCATATAACTATTGCGTTAGTAATATCTTCAATTTTAATGTGTAGGCTGTATCTATTAAGCAAGTAATTGAAATTATTTGTCCGATTATTACATAAATATATCACTGAAAGGGCTATAAACTGGGCAGACGTATGACTATGTCGAGTCGATATACCTTCGTAAAGTGCCAAGCCGTAGGGCTTGAGCGGCGCGCTCTGCAGCACCATCTCGCGCCGCCCCGTCGACAGCACCAGGCGCTCGATCTTGTTCAGGAATGTGTCGCACCTGGAGACATACAAAATCGTTTGTGTCACTTAGTTAGATAACTTGAACCGATACATGTTGCTACAACGGCCTGTAGGATGTAGAGTATAAATAAAATATATATTCTGGATTTCAGTATTTGGAACTTGACTGTTCATTATTCATCAAAAGCCTTACGGGTCTTATTTTAGATATTTTTTACTAGAGCTTTTATTTTAAAGCCCAATATTTTAATTATTTATTTGAAGTTGTTGAGTCAAGTTCAATAGAGTCCTCTGTTAAAAAATTAAATTCGAGTCCCTTATTTCCTAACTAACTACGATGATAGCTTGGAGTCTTGTCATCATCACCAGATTTTCAGGGGAACGAACGGCTGTCACCTTTAAAATTCGAACCCTTTTTTTCCTTTGGTAAAGGCTTTCAACCTTAAAATTCGAGTCCTTATTTTTCTTTGCTTCCCTCCGAAGCCAGACAGGGACAATAGGGAGGGATACAAGTGTTCTGTCCTCACCAGTACAGCTCGTCGCCCTGCGCGTGCAACGCCAGCCCCGCCGGCCAGTAGAGGTCGTCGCGCACGAGCGGCGCGCGCGCGGAGCCGTCCATGCGCGCGCGCTCCACGCGCCCGCCCGCCTCTAGGGCTGCGCCGCTGCCCGCCGCCCACACCGACCAGTACATCACGCTGTAACAACGATAAGATTAGCTAAACACTGAAATAAACAATTATTTTTGTAAGTTAACCCCTAATAAGACACAGGGAAAATAGTTCCCACCAGATTTTGAACCTTATGTAGTTGTAATACCGGCGAAAACCAATGAAAAAAATTTATATGCTGTATTTGATTAAGGGTTAATATAAATTCCATCATCCTACTTTACAATAGTTACGTGCGAAGCAAGGTTGAGTGTTGTAGTTCGGTTTGGTGCCCAACCTACAATGTTCACATGAATAGGCTAGAGAGTCCAGAAAAAAATAATACGCAGCCTGTCATACCGCTTCAGACCTCCCAGAAATGTAAAAGCCTACCATGAGAAACTCAAGCAGTTCTGTGCAGCGAACCTACACGGACATGTCTTGCTTGCACAAACTATTGATCAACCATATTGATAGCCCTAAGTTGCTCAAAGAACTAAATTTTAATATATCGATTCATTTACCGCGACACCCGTGTGGTTTGTTCAAAAACAAACGGTATAGGACTAATCTGGGCCGTAGCTTGCCTAGCCCCGCGTCCGTCCAGTACAGGTTCCTACCTGTAGACACACTCACCCTTGTCTGGGGTCCAGCACGATGGAGCGCGGGCTGTAGTCGCGCTCGCTGACGAGCGTGCGCCGGGCTGTGGGCTGCGAGAGGCGCGCCACGCTCACGCGGCCCAGCCCCGCGTCCGTCCAGTACAGGTTCCTGCCTGTAGACACACTCACCCTTGTCTGGGGTCCAGCACGATGGAGCGCGGGCTGTAGTCGCGCTCGCTGACGAGCGTGCGCCGGGCTGTGGGCTGCGAGAGGCGCGCCACGCTCACGCGGCCCAGCCCCGCGTCCGTCCAGTACAGGTTCCTGCCTGTAGACACACTCACCCTTGTCTGGGGTCCAGCACGATGGAGCGCGGGCTGTAGTCGCGCTCGCTGACGAGCGTGCGCCGGGCTGTGGGCTGCGAGAGGCGCGCCACGCTCACGCGGCCCAGCCCGCGTCCGTCCAGTACAGGTTCCTGCCTGTAGACACACTCACCCTTGTCTGGGGTCCAGCACGATGGAGCGCGGGCTGTAGTCGCGCTCGCTGACGAGCGTGCGCCGGGCTGTGGGCTGCGAGAGGCGCGCCACGCTCACGCGGCCCAGCCCCGCGTCCGTCCAGTACAGGTTCCTGCCTGTAGACACACTCACCCTTGTCTGGGGTCCAGCACGATGGAGCGCGGGCTGTAGTCGCGCTCGCTGACGAGCGTGCGCCGGGCTGTGGGCTGCGAGAGGCGCGCCACGCTCACGCGGCCCAGCCCCGCGTCCGTCCAGTACAGGTTCCTGCCTGTAGACACACTCACCCTTGTCTGGGGTCCAGCACGATGGAGCGCGGGCTGTAGTCGCGCTCGCTGACGAGCGTGCGCCGGGCTGTGGGCTGCGAGAGGCGCGCCACGCTCACGCGGCCCAGCCCCGCGTCCGTCCAGTACAGGTTCCTGCCTGTAGACACACTCACCCTTGTCTGGGGTCCAGCACGATGGAGCGCGGGCTGTAGTCGCGCTCGCTGACGAGCGTGCGCCGGGCTGTGGGCTGCGAGAGGCGCGCCACGCTCACGCGCCCCAGCCCCGCGTCCGTCCAGTACAAGTTCCTACCTGTACATAATAACATAGTTATATGACAACACTGAACTTAAAGTTCGTAAAGAAGGTGTCGCGACATCGAAATAACAAGTTCGAAACGATCGAAACCAACTAATAGCGTTCTACATCATCTCCATGCTGACACCACAACTCACTATCTATTTAAGCCACTATCAAGATTATAGGTTCATTTGTATTGAGTTTCATACAAATAATACTGAAAGCCAGGGTTGATAGGACAAACTAGGATGGTACATTAGACCATGGTCCCAAGGTAAAACTACAAAGATCGGCGGAAAATCTTCCACTTTAAGGAATACTCCAGAATGAAATTGTTACTTGTACAAGAATATTACCCATCCAGTCCACAACGATGCCGTCGCAGTTGTCCACGTCTTGTCCGATAAATACTTCGCGTCCAGTGCCGTCAAGTTTCTGTCGTACGATCTCATATCTGTAAATTTTTACAAACTATTAATGTGGATATAGTCAAAGGCTTCTACCAAATACAAATAAATGAACTTTGTATGAAAAATAACTAGCTTTTTTTAACTATGTAATGTCTATCTTAATTATGCATATTTCATAGCGTATCAAATACGATTGTGTTGCTGAAAATCATTATCACCCGGGTACTACAAAATAATCCAATATATTTTTTTACATGGACGATATAATGATTCTTTTTAATACGACACACGTAATGCCACTACTGTAAACAATAATTTTTAAAATGTACATTAGAGCACTATGTCGCACTAAAAACACATTCAAAATATAATTGCTAGATGCCACCTTCTTGTATACAGAAAAGATGTCTAGGTAGCCTAGTGGGAGTGAAGTAATGAATTTAAGATACTGCGAATAAAGTGTCTCCCATATTATGTTCTTATTGATTTTTTTGGTACTAAATATCAACAGCCCAACATCCTCCCTACCTGTGCACATCGCAGTAGTAGAGGTACCCGTGGCGCACGTCGACGTCGGCGGTGGAGACGCGCGTGGCGTGCGCGGCGGGCGCGGCGGGCTCGAGCGCGGAGCCGGGCGCCAGCGCCAGCGCCGCCACCATCGCCGGGGACCCGCGCGCCACCACCAGGTAGCTCTCCATCTTCACACCTGGTGACACATGCACACTAGTTTTTTTTTTCTGCCTTACAATAATGGCTCAGAGTTGCCTTGTCATCATCACCTGACTTGCGGGGGAGCGGATGGCTCTCAACTCTAAAATGCACAGTAGCGCTACCATAAGTTAGCCATCGAAAACTTACGTACGTTAAAAACCTATCGAATCGTTTTTTTTTTAGTTCTTAGCGTTACCGCTAGGGGCGCTGTACATTTTTTCATAGACATTTTTTACATAGGCGATATCGAGTATCAATATAGCTTGTTGATATAAAAGCTATTATTTTTTGTTAAATTCACTCAAAATTGATTTCATTTATTACATATCCTAACAAAACATAACTTCTTCAACTTATTGTAAAATATCCAAACTGTGTAAAGTTGTAATTGACGCGTAAATCAAAAGTCAATATTATTTAGAGATCCGACGGTTCGAGCTTTTTACAGCGCTCGTGGTCACGGGCAAGACTGTTGCCTGTGATAGTGGCCGTTGTGTAGTTTTAAAGATTTAAACATACTTAGAGACAGACGCGGAAAGCGACTAAACTTTATACTATGTAGTGATTGAAGTTCGTATAAACTAACTAGCGGCCGCCCGCGACTTTGTCCGCGTATTGATGGGTTTTAGTAGCAATGATGTATTAAAATAGCCTACATGCCTTGTAAAATTTGTTATTTATTAGTGAAAGTACCGTCAACGTTCTCCCATAGTACGTTCCCCATACTAATTTTCATTCCCGTAATGACCGCCATTGGAGCTAAATTAAAAAATAAATTCGCTGGTGTCTCTCCGGAGTGCCAGCTACCTCCATACCAAGTTTTATAAAAATCGACAAACACGTAAAAAATTTCCCATACTAATTTTCACCCCCCAACCCCCCAATGAACCACATGGGGATTGAATTAAAAAAAAAAGCCTATATGTTATTCCAGAGTGCCAGCTACCATCATACCAAATTTCATGAAAATCGGTTCAGAAGTTTGAGCGTGAAAGAGTAACAAAGATACATACATCCATACATACAAACTTTCACCTTTATAATATAAGTAAGGACTAGCGGCCGCCGCCCGCGACTTTGTCCGCGTATTAATGGGTTTTAGTAGCAAGGATGTATTAAAATAGCCTACATGCCTTGTAAAATTTGTTATTTATAAGTGTAAGTTCCGTCAACGTTCTCCCATAGTACCTCCCCCCCCCCCCCAATAACTTCCATGGGGGTCGAATTTTGAAAAAAAAAAAAAAAGCTCGGGTGTCTTTCCAGTGTGCCAGCTACCTCCATACCAAGTTTTATGAAAATCTATAAACACGTAAAAGTTCTCCCATAACTAATTTTTACCCCCGCCCACCCCCCAATGAGGCTGAATTAAAAAAAAAATGCACTGGTGTCTCTCCGGAGTGTCAGCTACCTCCATACCAAGTTTTATAAAAATCTATAAAGACGTAAAAGTTCTCCCATACTAACGGGGCTGAATAAAAAAAAAATACGCTGGTGTCTCTCCGGAGTGTCAGCTACCTCCATACCAAGTTTTATAAAAATCGACAAACATGTAAAAATTCTCCCATACTAATTTTCACCCCCCCAATGAACCACATGGGGGTTGAATTAAAAAAAAAAGTAGCCTATATGTTATTCCAGAGTGCCAGCTACCATCATACCAAATTTCATGAAAATCGGTTCAGTCGTTTGAGCGTGAAAGAGTAACAAACATCCATACATACATCGATACATACATCCATACATCCATACATACAAACTTTCACCTTTATAATATTAGTAAGGATTTAAGAAATAGTGGTTGTGTGACTCACGCTCGCAGTCCCCTTTGCCGACGAGCCGGTACCCGTGGCGACAGAGGCAGACGGCGCGCGCGCCGCCCGCCGGCACGCAGATGTGCGCGCACGTGCGCCGGTGCGCCGCGCACGGGTGATCCGCCACTGGGGAATACATGCATTCACATTTAAAAAAAAAGAGAAAAGTTAAAAATTTTGAGCGGTCCTTAACTCCCTCTCTCAATTTTATTCTAGATCTCGCTCCTACAGTCTAATCCCCTCACTAGTCTTACAATCACACACATAACACATCCATATCTCACACTCAATCTCTCTCACTCTATCCACCAGATAGGTTATCTCTTTCTAGCGAGTCAATTTCATTTCAAAATTAATTTCATACGGATATTGTTCAGTCTATTTCTTTTGTGTAATACTTCTATCTCTCTATGCCTCAGTACTTCTCCATTTTAATCTCTTAAATCTCTCACTTTTACCACATAAACGAAAGAAGAAAGTGAAAGAAGCGAAATGGGTGTGCCAGGACCGTAGCACATGGCAGGGCATGATCTTTGCCGACCCCTCTGGGAAAAAGAAGTGATTTTATGTATGTATCACATTAACTTTCGAATTCTTCCGCTTTCACACTCAGTATCTCCTCTTAAAGCACTCACCCGTAGGCTGCCCCTGCCGGTGGAACAGCAGCACGGCGCTGGGCCGGTGCTCCAGCTCGGCCAGCGTGGTCTTCCTGCCTGAGGAGTCCACCGCCAGCACGGCGCGCGCGCTCCACGACGGCGCGTACACCACGCCTTCCAAGGTCGCTACCTGGACCGTTCGTTGGGCCTGTGGGAGATTTCATTTGTATAGTTTATTTTCTCAATTATTACTAATATGTAGTTAGGTTTGGCTAATTTTGACAATGGGTATTAACGCAAATAGATAAAGTAGAACATTTTATACAATTCAGTCAGGAGATACCAGTCACAACTATCTGTCCGGTGGTTGGTGAACGGTATACGGGTAAGCGACCCCGGCTCCTCGAGCTACTATCGACTCAGTCCAAATCATCCGAGGCGATAGTATCCTTCCTCCCCTTTTCCTTCCCCAGTCATATATCCTTGCTACTCGTGGGAACGCTGTTAAAACAATGCACAAGGCAGAATGGCGGCGACGTGGTCCACAACCCGTCACGTCACGTTTCCCACAGAGGTGAAAAGTGGATCGCTGGAAGTGATCTCTGCCTACGCCTCTGGAAAAAATGAATCGTTCATTGTTTATTTAGTAAAGCAACCGAATGTTGCCTCAACGCATATCTTTGGTGAAACTCTACAACGCCTCTCTCTACTATGTCTGCAGCGCGCGCCGGCCCATGTGCTGGGGAGATGGCGCGTCCGGTGGAGCACTGACCAGGTACCCCCTCGCGACGGTCCTCCTCCGGGAGCCGTCGGTGTGCGCGCGCTCCAGCGTGTCGAGGAAGGCGTCGGCCCAGTACAGGCGCCGCGCCGCCGCGTCCAGCGCCAGCGCGCCCGGGTACACCAGCTTGTGGCGCTGCAGCGCGCGGCGCCCGGAGCCCGTCAGCCGCGCGCCCTCCAGCGCCGGCGCCGAGCCGCCCCACACGCACCAGTACATGTCTCTATGAACAACACGAAACACGACGTATTAGTGACTGATAGGGATTGAAAACGATTCTAAAAGGCTAACAAGATAACCTCACTCCAACTTATGGTAAGCAGTAGTGAGATCCAAATATGAGGCCGACAGGCACAATAGACCATATTGAGCCTGTCGCACTCTGAAGGCCTGCTTAAATGCCGTTTCACGCCCCACCTGAGGAGCCCGGCATCATAGGAGGGAGGGAAAACATGAGCTGAAAGGGCATATCATGCCTTAATGACACGTGGCATAAAAGAGGAACTAAACCTCTTAGTTCGAGCTACCAGCGCTTGTATGTGGATGGCAGCGCTGCCCGGCACGTGTCGTTCGGGAGTGGAAAGGGGAGGGAGGGAGTAATCGAAATAGCTGTCCAGAGCATTCCCCATTATAAAGACGGTAGAGAACACTTAGACCGGCAATGTCTCTACGTAGTTGTAGAGGCTCTAAGGTTTCGGATACCTCTACATCACCGACAATACGGATAGCACGTCGCTGCAACCTATCGAGGGCGTCGAGCAAGTATTTTGCGGAGCCATCCACACATGGGCGAACTTGTGCCTTATAAAGAAGGCAGAGCTGCACCGGTGTGAAAAATCGCCGCACTCTGTTCAGGATCCCTAGTTTGCGGGAGGCTGTCCTAATGACGCCCTCGATGTAATCCCGTTAGATGAAGGTATTTCTAAGGCCTTATCGCCCTAGTTTAGGGTAGGCTCGTGCCCCAGCAGTGGGGACGTATATGGGCTGATGATGATGATGATGAAGGTATGTGAGTGCGACTCACCCGTGCACCGGGTCCAGCACGAGGCCGTGCACCTTGCTGAGCGCGGCGTCCAGCAGCACGCGGCACGCCGCGCCCGCGCACACGTACATCTGATGATGATGATGATGATGAAGGTATGTGAGTGCGACTCACCCGTGCAGCGGGTCCAGCACGAGGCCGTGCACCTTGCTGAGCGCGGCGTCCAGCAGCACGCGGCACGCCGCGCCCGCGCACACGTACATCTGATGATGATGATGATGATGAAGGTATGTGAGTGCGACTCACCCGTGCAGCGGGTCCAGCACGAGGCCGTGCACCTTGCTGAGCGCGGCGTCCAGCAGCACGCGGCACGCCGCGCCCGCGCACACACGTACATCTGATGATGATGATGATGATGAAGGTATGTGAGTGCGACTCACCCGTGCACCGGGTCCAGCACGAGGCCGTGCACCTTGCTGAGCGCGGCGTCCAGCAGCACGCGGCACGCCGCGCCCGCGCACACGTACATCTGATGATGATGATGATGATGAAGGTATGTGAGTGCGACTCACCCGTGCAGCGGGTCCAGCACGAGGCCGTGCACCTTGCTGAGCGCGGCGTCCAGCAGCACGCGGCACGCCGCGCCCGCGCACACGTACATCTGATGATGATGATGATGATGAAGGTATGTGAGTGCGACTCACCCGTGCAGCGGGTCCAGCACGAGGCCGTGCACCTTGCTGAGCGCGGCGTCCAGCAGCACGCGGCACGCCGCGCCCGCGCACACGTACATCTGATGATGATGATGATGATGAAGGTATGTGAGTGCGACTCACCCGTGCAGCGGGTCCAGCACGAGGCCGTGCACCTTGCTGAGCGCGGCGTCCAGCAGCACGCGGCACGCCGCGCCCGCGCACACGTACATCTGATGATGATGATGATGATGAAGGTATGTGAGTGCGACTCACCCGTGCACCGGGTCCAGCACGAGGCCGTGCACCTTGCTGAGCGCGGCGTCCAGCAGCACGCGGCACGCCGCGCCCGCGCACACGTACATCTGATGATGATGATGATGATGAAGGTATGTGAGTGCGACTCACCCGTGCAGCGGGTCCAGCACGAGGCCGTGCACCTTGCTGAGCGCGGCGTCCAGCAGCACGCGGCACGCCGCGCCCGCGCACACGTACATCTGATGATGATGATGATGATGAAGGTATGTGAGTGCGACTCACCCGTGCAGCGGGTCCAGCACGAGGCCGTGCACCTTGCGGACGGCGGCGTCCAGCAGCACGCGGCACGCCGCGCCCGCGCACACGTACATCTGATGATGATGATGATGATGAAGGTATGTGAGTGCGACTCACCCGTGCACCGGGTCCAGCACGAGGCCGTGCACCTTGCTGAGCGCGGCGTCCAGCAGCACGCGGCACGCGGCGCCCGCGCACACGTACATCTGATGATGATGATGATGAAGGTATGTGAGTGCGACTCACCCGTGCAGCGGGTCCAGCACGAGGCCGTGCACCTTGCTGAGCGCGGCGTCCAGCAGCACGCGGCACGCCGCGCCCGCGCACACGTACATCTGATGATGATGATGATGATGAAGGTATGTGAGTGCGACTCACCCGTGCACCGGGTCCAGCACGAGGCCGTGCACCTTGCTGAGCGCGGCGTCCAGCAGCACGCGGCACGCCGCGCCCGCGCACACGTACATCTGATGATGATGATGATGAAGGTATGTGAGTGCGACTCACCCGTGCAGCGGGTCGAGCACGAGGCCGTGCACCTTGCTGAGCGCGGCGTCCAGCAGCACGCGGCACGCCGCGCCCGCGCACACGTACATCTGATGATGATGATGATGAAGGTATGTGAGTGCGACTCACCCGTGCAGCGGGTCGAGCACGAGGCCGTGCACCTTGCTGAGCGCGGCGTCCAGCAGCACGCGGCACGCCGCGCCCGCGCACACGTACATCTGATGATGATGATGATGATGAAGGTATGTGAGTGCGACTCACCCGTGCAGCGGGTCGAGCACGAGGCCGTGCACCTTGCTGAGCGCGGCGTCCAGCAGCACGCGGCACGCCGCGCCCGCGCACACGTACATCTGATGATGATGATGATGATGAAGGTATGTGAGTGCGACTCACCCGTGCAGCGGGTCGAGCACGAGGCCGTGCACCTTGCTGAGCGCGGCGTCCAGCAGCACGCGGCACGCCGCGCCCGCGCACACGTACATCTGATGATGATGATGATGATGAAGGTATGTGAGTGCGACTCACCCGTGCAGCGGGTCGAGCACGAGGCCGTGCACCTTGCTGAGCGCGGCGTCCAGCAGCACGCGGCACGCCGCGCCCGCGCACACGTACATCTGATGATGATGATGATGATGAAGGTATGTGAGTGCGACTCACCCGTGCAGCGGGTCGAGCACGAGGCCGTGCACCTTGCTGAGCGCGGCGTCCAGCAGCACGCGGCACGCCGCGCCCGCGCACACGTACATCTGATGATGATGATGATGATGAAGGTATGTGAGTGCGACTCACCCGTGCAGCGGGTCGAGCACGAGGCCGTGCACCTTGCTGAGCGCGGCGTCCAGCAGCACGCGGCACGCCGCGCCCGCGCACACGTACATCTGATGATGATGATGATGATGAAGGTATGTGAGTGCGACTCACCCGTGCAGCGGGTCGAGCACGAGGCCGTGCACCTTGCTGAGCGCGGCGTCCAGCAGCACGCGGCACGCCGCGCCCGCGCACACGTACAGCGCGCCGCGCGCCTCGTCCACCAGGTACAGGTTGCCCGAGATCCAGTCCACCTTCAGGTGGCTCACCGCTGGGGACAGACCACAGTGTCATGCGTTAATACACTTGGCAGTAAATAAATCGACACAGAATATAATTTTCATACAAACGTGCCTAGTTTGGTGGCTTCCAATATGTGAATTTAAAAAACCAAAAAATATTTAGCTGCACCGCCGGTCGAAAAAGTGTGCTTTTCTAAATATTTAGACAGTTCAAAGAAACAAAAACAAAAATATTTAAAAATTACATTTCAAACACTATTTTGCCCAAGGAAAAGTACACAGAGAGACCTAAACTTCTGAGCACTGTGATTCTCAACTAAGTCCTTTCGTGGTGACGTCAACAACCTTAGTAGGCGTGGCTTAATAGTCTGCCGTCGTAACTACGGTAGATATGTGAAAAATAGTAAATTTAATTTTTACATTTGGAACCTTTAGCTATATTTAGCTACGAAAGCTGGTCCAAACAGATATAGTAGATCATTAATGTATCCGTATACTCACAGTCAAGGCTGGGAAACAGCGTGGGCGTGGGCAGCGTCGTGCGCCGTGAGAAGTCGTCCGCCTGCACGCACACCAGCGCCGAGCGGCTCATGTTGTGGTGCACGTAGCAGATCGTCCTGACGCACAAACGGACACGATTAATACAAGCATATTAACATCAACACTACCAACAAATCCAGCGTCCGTCAATGGAAATAAGGGGGGAAAGTGACTTGGCAGCACTTGCAGCGACGTCAAGAGTTTGAAAGACACGGTACGGTTGGTGTAGTGGTAGTCGATGGCGCGCACGTTGAGCGCGTCGAGCGCGCGCGAGGCGTTGCGCGCGCTCCGTCAGCACGAGCGGGGCCAGCTCGTGCGGGGTCACTGACCTGTTGGTGTAGTGGTAGTCGATGGCGCGCACGTTGAGCGCGTCGAGCGCGCGCGAGGCGTTGCGCGCGCTCCGTCAGCACGAGCGGGGCCAGCTCGTGCGGGGTCACTGACCTGTTGGTGTAGTGGTAGTCGATGGCGCGCACGTTGAGCGCGTCGAGCGCGCGCGAGGCGTTGCGCGCGCTCCGTCAGCACGAGCGGGGCCAGCTCGTGCGGGGTCACTGACCTGTTGGTGTAGTGGTAGTCGATGGCGCGCACGTTGAGCGCGTCGAGCGCGCGCGAGGCGTTGCGCGCGCTCCGTCAGCACGAGCGGGGCCAGCTCGTGCGGGGTCACTGACCTGTTGGTGTAGTGGTAGTCGATGGCGCGCACGTTGAGCGCGTCGAGCGCGCGCGAGGCGTTGCGCGCGCTCCGTCAGCACGAGCGGGGCCAGCTCGTGCGGGGTCACTGACCTGTTGGTGTAGTGGTAGTCGATGGCGCGCACGTTGAGCGCGTCGAGCGCGCGCGGGCGTTGCGCGCGCTCCGTCAGCACGAGCGGGGCCAGCTCGTGCGGGGTCACTGACCTGTTGGTGTAGTGGTAGTCGATGGCGCGCACGTTGAGCGCGTCGAGCGCGCGCGAGGCGTTGCGCGCGCTCCGTCAGCACGAGCGGGGCCAGCTCGTGCGGGGTCACTGACCTGTTGGTGTAGTGGTAGTCGATGGCGCGCACGTTGAGCGCGTCGAGCGCGCGCGAGGCGTTGCGCGCGCTCCGTCAGCACAGCGAGCGGGGCCAGCTCGTGCGGGGTCACTGACCTGTTGGTGTAGTGGTAGTCGATGGCGCGCACGTTGAGCGCGTCGAGCGCGCGCGAGGCGTTGCGCGCGCTCCGTCAGCACGAGCGGGGCCAGCTCGTGCGGGGTCACTGACCTGTTGGTGTAGTGGTAGTCGATGGCGCGCACGTTGAGCGCGTCGAGCGCGCGCGAGGCGTTGCGCGCGCTCCGTCAGCACGAGCGGGGCCAGCTCGTGCGGGGTCACTGACCTGTTGGTGTAGTGGTAGTCGATGGCGCGCACGTTGAGCGCGTCGAGCGCGCGCGAGGCGTTGCGCGCGCTCCGTCAGCACGAGCGGGGCCAGCTCGTGCGGGGTCACTGACCTGTTGGTGTAGTGGTAGTCGATGGCGCGCACGTTGAGCGCGTCGAGCGCGCGCGAGGCGTTGCGCGCGCTCCGTCAGCACGAGCGGGGCCAGCTCGTGCGGGGTCACTGACCTGTTGGTGTAGTGGTAGTCGATGGCGCGCACGTTGAGCGCGTCGAGCGCGCGCGAGGCGTTGCGCGCGCTCCGTCAGCACGAGCGGGGCCAGCTCGTGCGGGGTCACTGACCTGTTGGTGTAGTGGTAGTCGATGGCGCGCACGTTGAGCGCGTCGAGCGCGCGCGAGGCGTTGCGCGCGCTCCGTCAGCACGAGCGGGGCCAGCTCGTGCGGGGTCACTGACCTGTTGGTGTAGTGGTAGTCGATGGCGCGCACGTTGAGCGCGTCGAGCGCGCGCGAGGCGTTGCGCGCGCTCCGTCAGCACGAGCGGGGCCAGCTCGTGCGGGGTCACTGACCTGTTGGTGTAGTGGTAGTCGATGGCGCGCACGTTGAGCGCGTCGAGCGCGCGCGAGGCGTTGCGCGCGCTCCGTCAGCACGAGCGGGGCCAGCTCGTGCGGGGTCACTGACCTGTTGGTGTAGTGGTAGTCGATGGCGCGCACGTTGAGCGCGTCGAGCGCGCGCGCGAGGCGTTGCGCGCGCTCCGTCAGCACGAGCGGGGCCAGCTCGTGCGGGGTCACTGACCTGTTGGTGTAGTGGTAGTCGATGGCGCGCACGTTGAGCGCGTCGAGCGCGCGCGAGGCGTTGCGCGCGCTCCGTCAGCACGAGCGGGGCCAGCTCGTGCGGGGTCACTGACCTGTTGGTGTAGTGGTAGTCGATGGCGCGCACGTTGAGCGCGTCGAGCGCGCGCGAGGCGTTGCGCGCGGGCGCGGCGTGCGGCCACACGCGCTGCACTCCGCGCTCTGTCACCACTATCAGGGATAGCGGCTCATCCGGGGGATCTGAGGGTTAACATGATATAGTAATTCAAAGATAAGAAAATGTTACTTTCTAATAAAATAATTAAGTACTCAATTGTGTTCCCTGATTTACAGTTACTTAAATGAGATGTCGTTGGAAAGAGCTTCATCTTTTGGTTAATAAACTACAGTCGATTCTATTATTTCATTCAATTATTAAACGCAGACGCAAAGTACGACTTTGTTTAAATGCAATTTCTTTATAATTAAGGAAGGGCTGGTAGTCACGCTCACCATTGACGGCCTCGCAGGAGGAGTTGTCGGCGCGCATGCGGTAGCCGCGCTCGCACGCGCACGCGTACGACCCCACCGTGTTGGTGCAGTTCTGCGCGCACGACAGCCCCGACTCGCACTCGTCCGTGTCTGAGGACACAAGTTACAATCAAGTTCCTACCGCTGCCGACAGATGGCGCTCTAACATATTCTGCATACTAAAACAGGCTTGAGTATGTTAGACTACATCGCGCAAGCAAAAATATCAACAATGAATAATTAAGCCTCCGCAAGTCTTGAGATAGTTAGGGGGGAGAGCCATCCGCTCCCCCACAAGTCCGGTTATGATGACGAGGTTACTAAAAGCTATCATCGTATGTCAGTTACGAGAAAAAAATCTGGAGACAGTAGTCCGTTAGGAATAGTAAGGGTGTAACCTGTGGGGCTACCATGAGTTTAAAACTTACGCGCTCGATATCGCCTACGTAAATATGTCTATGAAAAAATTGTACAGCGCCGCCTGGTGGTTACGCGAAGAACTACAATCGGCCATATGAAAAAAAACAACTCGATAGGTTTTTAACGTACGTAAGTTTACGATAGCCAACTCATGGTAGGCCCTCAGAACACTTGAGAAGAAATTATTAGGTTACGTGAAAAACGCTCCATACAAAAAGTGTCTTATAAAAGTGACGTCATTCTTGATCTAACATAACTCATCCTAGTAAACGTGTGATCACATGCAAAATTTAACACATTATCTCCCCTATTCTCACTTGGTTAGTGAGTTTGACCGCATCGCTTCTATGGATGTCTGATCATGATCACGAGGTGTACTCACCGACACACTTCCCGTCGCGCGGCTCGTAGCCGGGCTCGCAGTAGCAGGCGGGCCCGGCAGGGGTGGGCCGGCAGCTCAGCGAGCAGTTCAGCTCTTTGCATATGGACACGTTGACTGCAATACAAGCGAATCCAGTTAGGGGCTACTAATATATAAGTGTCAGCAGGAGACAATTTAATTTTTAATTAATATCGGAAGGTGACTAAGGATTAATGTTTTTAAGTTCAGTGGCATAAAGGTTTTATTATTTTAGACTAGACTACAGCTCTTTGACACGTTTCTTAGCCGTTGTAGTTACGGCACTGCTCAGGGAGTTGAAGTACAAATTGGTTCCACGTGACTGTACGACCTCAATGAGGGTGTTCGCGGATAAGAACTTCACTAGATGGCAATACGTAGGCGTGAGGTCTAACTGCTTCGTGATTGGTGAATATTGACATGTCTGTCAATGTCACGTCAAAAATAACCAATCACGCTGCAGTTGGACCTCACACCTACGTATTGCCATCTAGTGAAGTTCTTATACGCGAACACCCTCATTGAAACAGTTGGTTGATACAGCATTTTACTTTAGGTATTTTTTAAATTGTTCTACCTAAGTGTGTTCTCTAAAACAAAATTTCCGTCGCACTACCAATAGATGGCGCTAGTCTCTAATATCTACTTATAGATGGCGCTGTTCGTCATTCTCTCACGAGACGCCGAACCGAGCACACGTACAGTTGTCGCAGTAGTCCATCTCGTCGGAGCCGTCGGTGCAGTCGCGGTGGCCGTCGCAGAACGACGCCACGGGCAGGCACTTGAAGTGCTCGCCGTCGGGCTCCTGGCAGCGCGCGAAGTTCAACCCGCACTTGATGTCCTCGGTACCTGCATTAAAGGTCATACAGAGCTTAGATTAATAGTATGCACGCAGCCAATGGTATGATTTATCGCTTCAGAAATCAGTAAAAAATCAACAGTAAAAAAAACACAGAACATAAAACTGAAGCCGAGAGATAGCGCTGCAGAGGGGAAACTACACTAATACTAATTATAGTTCTATAAATATGCATATTGAACCACATTGACTCTACTAATCAAAGATAATCTCGACAGGCAGTGTTCTGGCAAAGTAAGTACTTACAAGTAAGTATTTGACCATTTGACTTGGAAGGTCAAATACTTTCAAGTAAAGTATTTGAGCATTTTCGTGTTTCGTTAAACTCTCAGCCTATCTCACGTTCTTTAAGACAAGCGGCTAACGTACACAACTTAACGTCCTCGTCGGAGGAGTCGTTGGGGCCGCAGTCCGCGTCGCCGTCGCAGCGCCAGCTCGCCGCGATGCAGATGCCCGTCACCAGGCAGCGGAACTGCCCCGCGCTGCATGTCGCGTTGAAACCTGCACGGGAAGCGATCGTTAGAGACACTACAGATGCAGACAATAATCACATCTTCTAGAGCCAAGGAAATGGAGTTAGGAATATTTGTTACCATACCTAGAAAGTTTGAAAGCTTCCACGGCTATTTCGCATAGCATCATCTTATCAATGGCGGAAGCTAACGATCTGAAGATAGGCACGTTAGAGTTTAGGTACGCTGAGGTATATCCTACTCCACCTCATAGCTCCAGAATTTATTTCTACAAACTTCTGTAACCAGTGCATGCTAATTTAAATCAAACTTTTTTGCCGCGTGTAAGTATGTCGTCTGAAGTGCCTAAAGTTTCATCGGTCTAGTTCAGTACGTAAAAAAAACCAACCGATTTACTGTTTTTTGGACCAATCTCCATTATCGACACATTTGCAAGTGCCATGATTACGGGTGAACTGATGTGTATGTACTGTCCGCTGGCATCCTCTCCCAGGATGCCTGCCACCACCACGGCCAGGGCCAAAGACACTCACTGCAGTTAATCTCGTCGGAGGCGTCGGGGCAGTGCGCGCGCTGGTCGCAGCGCCACGCGGCGGGCACGCAGCGCGAGCCGTCCGCGCACGCGAACTCGTGCGCGCCACACGCTGCGCGCGCGCCGCTCGCCTCCTCCCCCGGGATGCCTGCAACCACCAAGGGCATGGTCAAACTCAAGTTAAATTATGTCACGGTCAAAACATTAAGACATACTACTGCTTTATGACTTCTTATTAGGAGTTCCTGAGGGCCTACCATGAGTTGGCTATCGAAAACTTACGTACGTTAAAACCTATCGAGTTGTAATAAGTCTTTATGGGTCTTCACGCGATATTAGGTGATGTGGTCGCGACCACGATTGGTGTAACCCAGTCGAAACGTCGGGCAGTAAGTAGCTATGTAATTTTGCTACTCCTAATATCGCGTGAAGACCCATAAAGACTTATTTCAGTGTAATGGAACGCGAAAGTTTAAAATCTTACTATCGAGTTGTTTTTTTTCATACGGCCGATTTTAGTTCTTCGCGTCACCACCAGCGGCGCTGTACAATTTTTTCATAGACATATTCACGTAGGCGATATCGAGTGCGTAAGTTTTAAACTCATGGTAGCCACACTGGTATTTTGTTCATCACAGTGAAACTTCATGAGTAAATGACGACAAAGTAATCGTAAGCACTCATGAAGTGTCATTTACTTTTGGTGAAGTTTGAGATTTCGAATTTAATAAATCCTATCTTCCACTATCCGATTCTAAGCGACATACCTATTTCGACATTGCATTGGTGGAGTGTATGTGTATCGAAATATGACGATAGGTCATACTATACGAAAAGGTCTTTTTAATTTCGCCCTAACTAACCAAACTATCATATTAAATACTGTCCCAACAACTAGTAGGTAATGCAGGAAACATCAACAATATTCTGTGACAGTGTGCGACGCTACTCTATCCATCCATGGCAATGAGTCAACAGCCGAAGCCGGGGCTGGCTGGTAAATAAACAGATTAGTTATGATTAGTTAACGGCGGCATTGCTATGCGGCCCGCGCGCGCCGCTCGGCGCATTAACTACTGCGCCCGCGCACCTAGGGCTACCTAGGCTGACACGAGAATATTTAGCAATTAGGTACCCGTATTCGAAAAATAGTGAAATGAAAACAGCCGAAAATGTGCAAGGCTACGTGGGTGTTAGATTCCAAGTGACTTCTAGAAACACTGTAAACGATAACTTGGTATCATTGGGGCTTCATTTACCTACTTAAACCCTTTTTACGTTTGTGATTTTATGGGAGGTTTGATGTGCGTAGATATTTAGCCTATTCGTTGCAAATCACTACCTCCTGGACTAAAAAGGATTGAAATTTGCAACACTGCAGATTCCTAAATAGTTATGTCCAGAATTCCAGATTTATATCCAACTAGCGACCCGCCCTCGCTTCGCTTCGGGTATATCTCTATCTCTATATAATATATTTCAACCCCGTATGGGATTTTACATACAGAAGTTGTTTCCCAATTACTCCCGTTCCCATGGGAATTTTATAATATCGCGTTGGAAGTAAGCTTTGCGTTCATTTGAGTACCTGCATGCCAAATCTCAATCATCTATCTTACGCGGTTTAGATTTTTTCATACAAAAGTTTTTTCCCTATTACTCCCGTTCCCGTGGGAATTTTACAATATCCAGTTGCAACTAAGCTTTTAATTTATTAAGGTACCTGCATGCCAAATTTCTAGCGTCTAACTTATGCGGTTAGTATTTTTCATACAAAAGGAATTTCCCGTTAATTCCCGTTCCCGTGGGAATTTCGGGAGATCCTTTTTTAACGGATGCCTACGTCATAACATCTACCTGCATGCTAAATTTCATCTCCATCCGTCCAGTGGCTGTGAAGACTTCGTCCGCGAAGAGATGTTTAACAGGTAAAACATTACTTCTTTATAGCGCAGTCGGTTAAAAAGTAGCCTATAACCGTTTCTAGGCTCTGGACTATATCTGTACCAAATTTCGTTTAAATCGGTTCAGTACTCTATGCGTGAAAGCGTAACAGACAGACAGACAGACAGACAGACAGACAGACAGACAGACAGAGTTACTTTCGCATTTATAATATTAGTAAGGATACGAAAGCTCCACCAACAGCAAAATGACTATTAAAGACTCACTACCACCTAATATCGTCCCCGGCAGCCCTGGCGGCGCCCACTGAATATTCAACGCGCGCGCGACATGCTCACACACCTCATACTATATTATTGTGCGCCTGCGCATGAAACACGATTTGTTTACTTCACTGCAGCGCGGGGGGCGGGTGGTCCACAGATATTGATCATGGTATTCGCAGTACAAATGAATTTGCTTGAAAGGGAAACTATGTCCACAATTTTAATGCGAAAACTCTCTGCAGTTACGTTGAAACTATATGGACGGGCATAAAATAATTTTGGCGATAATAAGGTGTCCGACCGTCTTCGACCATGGCGGTCAATCCCAATCGAGATCGGCTAACTGCGCAGGATATGCGAGTGCCATCTCCTCCACTCCCTCACTCTCAAAGTTCAGTGAGATGGCAATCCAACCTGACCGAACAGAGATTTTCCGCAGCACCACCGACTATTCCTTTCCGAGACACAGGTATTCAACCGTCAATTACCTGGTTCTGGGCTATGTAATTTCTTAACAAAAAATCTCACGGAGGTCGAACCTCCAACCTCGCCATCTTGGTTCTTACACAGAATAAGACACCAAGAATTACTAACGAGGCAGGGAAAGTACGTATAAAATAAATTATGTTTACTAGCGATTGACATTATCTACAATTTCAATTTTAACACCTTGGTACTAGGAATCAGCTGGAATAATGATGATTTATTAACAAATAGCAATAAGTGTGCAAAGCCTTGTTGCTGACCGTATCAACATGTTCACGATAGGTGATAGGGGGCGCTTTGATCGGATGCGCGTGCGCCGCCGCTATCTCGAGCTTCGCTTTCGCTTCACAAAGCATTATCGATGCAAACATCTTTATTCAAACTTGAAGTCCGATAAGAGCACTCAAGAGCATTGTGCATGTTCTATTGGCTCAGTGTTGTGTTATTCTAAATACATAAGACATGTTTGTAAATGTAGAAACGTTGTTCAATGCACACACATTGATCATTTTCAACAAGTACTAGTAAGTACTGTATCCCAAATGGTTTCTGTTCCTTTGAATTCATTTTTAAACGACATCAAGATATTTGATTGAATTGTCCTCTCTATTTAATGTTGGAGCGGTGTTGTATTAAGTAAGCTATATTATTTACTAGTGTTGAATCCCTTCATCTATTAAAAAAATCGCATTGAAATCCGTTGTGTAGTCTAAAAGATTTAAGCGTGTACATAGGGATATAGGGACAGAGAAAGCGATTATTTAATACTATGTAGTGATTTCCGGAGTCAAAACTTTGTCATAACAGGACCTCATGCAATTATAAAACACAACTATGAAATTTTAATCATCATTATCATCATCATCAGCTCATACCTGTCCACTGCTGGACATAGGCCTCTCCAAATGCACGCCACTTCTCTCTATCCTCGGCCGCTCGCATCCAGCTCCTACCAGCCGTCCTGCTCAGATGTCACACCACCTGGCCTGCGGGCGTCCTACACTACGTTCATACGAAATTTTAATATATCTACGGAATTTCGCAAATCATTAGATATTGTATATCTAGTAGTATTCAAATTGGCAGATAAGATACATCGCTGGTCAGACGGGCTCAGGCGCTCCACCCGCCCACATGGACAGACCTAACTAGTGTTTAGTCCTGTCCTTTCACTATTCACAAGCCACTATTGGCAACAACTTCGATAACGACCGAAGCTGCTTATTGATACCACTGCTTATTGAACCACTAACATGGTTACTAGTTCTTACGCTCAAGTTTCATTTAATAAAACTTTTAACGCTGAATATGTCGAAAAAGATACTGTAGAACGTGCACGGCACGAGGAGCCAAGTCAAAATTCAGAAAAAGCACATAATAATACGGTTCGAAGAGCTCTACCAATAGAAATAATTTACGAAACGAAACTGAACACAAAACCGACCAGGTTCATAATACGTAGCGCCTTTATTGAAGATGTAGATATTATCTTTTACAAAAGAACCAAAAATACAACTTTGACACAATAAGGGCAATCATATCTGATCTCAAGATCCTCAAAAAGAATCAAGGTTTTCAATAATAGAGCCTATTATATTTATATTTATTTATCTTTACGTCGCATGTCAAATTTCAATCATCTTTCTTACGCGGTTTAGATTTTTTCATACAAAAGTACCTAGATGTTCCTCTTAACGTTATCAGCCATCGCATTTATTCATATGGCAATAGCTTATGGTGTCAGAGTACATCAACAATAGATCATAATCAACACCGGCAGCGATGGTGTCTCCCCGTAGCGACCTTGCGGCGACATTGCGCAGGGTCACGGCCGCGCCTGCGCACGCGCCGCCATCCCGCGGGACTGCCTTAACTAACTCAAATTAATAGCTTCTAGCGCGAATCGGGATGTGTTGTTGTCTAACTTTCAGTTGTTTAATAAACACTGCCTTCTCATAGTGCTAAAAACTAGAGATAGGAGGAGGAGTCAAGCAACATAAAGCACATAATGTCGAGCATTTAACATGAGAGTCTTCCTATCTATCAAAGAGCTATCAAAAAAGAGTAACACAATTAGTTTTATAATAGGCAAACGAGATGACAAATGCTAATTTTGAACTAATTAAAAACTCATCATAATCATCATCATCAGCCCATTACAGTCCACTGCTGGACATAGGCCTCCCCAACTCGATGAACTCGATTAAAAACTCGATATAAACAAATTCTCAGAACCCGATCTCAGGTAATATGTCCAAAAATCAAGATGTTATCGAATACCATCTATCATTTATGTATCTAAAAAAGGTTTTCTGAATATTTATTTTCAAACACGTCTCGAAATACGGTTACCTAATTTTCGTTGGCCTTGAAGCGCTCCGGCTGGTTTCGTGCCCAACATATCGTAAAAGCTTATTTTTTTGTATTTTGGACCAGCTGCAGCCGCGGCTTTTAGCCGGACCGATTTATTAATTTAATGTCAAAATTTAATTTCATTTGCAGTAAAATCTTCACTGGATTTATAAATCATTATAAATAAAATAACATTTGTTTTTTATAAAATCTGGAAATAGCTTCGCCTTTTCGATGCATTATGATTTGTTAAGATGCTCAGGTAACATTTACGTTTGCATACTCGAAAATAGAATGTAAATAAAAAACATTGGTTTATTCAAGTAATAGTATTATTGGTAAGGGAAACATGGTAGACAGGCCAACGACCGCAGCGCCTTCCGTATAAGCGCTCGGCAAGGGTCGCCGCATAACACGCGGCCCGGCTTTACTAGAAATAGCTTTTTTAGGCGGTAAAATAGTATGTCTAAATAATAGCAGGTCAGAAAAGACCATTCGGCTAAACAACAAAACATACAAAGCTAAAAATATCAAAGGAGTGCACGATTTCATGAATTTAACTCATTATCACTAGATAAGCCAAGATGTGGTTGAGCGTGTGTCCCTTTCCTTCAGCTGTTATGTCCGGCTCGAAGGACCATGTATTATTACTACTTATATATCACAAAGTCAGTGGCGGAACTATACCTGTTGAAGTCCGTGGCAAAATTCTTCGGTTGGGGCCCCGTGCACCCCCCCTTCTTTTTTTTATCTTAATGTGTATGTGGGTTGGCACATTAGATTCTCCTATGACCGGGGACCCCTTTCGGCTGGGGCCCCCTACCGGGTGGGGGCCCGTGGCATTTTGCCGACTTGCCACCCTGTAGTTACGCCACTGCACAAAGTGCTCCTACTCAGCTTTGTTTCTATTAACTACAACCCGCATGTGTACCGCAACCCTATCGCATAAGTACTCTCCACATGGCGCGTCTACTCAGCACGGCACAGCTGCCAGCAATGGGAATCATTACGACCGTATTGAAATTATTATTCAGGCGAACTACAACATTAACGCAAGTCGCGTACGCCGTACACATTTAATCTTGTGAGACTTCCAAGAAGCAATCATTTTATCTAAGTACTTGTAAACAAAAATGCCAACTTAAAATGACGACACCACAAGCTGATGGTCCTGTTTTTTCATTTAATGGTGGAACTTACAGAACCTATCTCAACTTATTTCTTCTTGGGTCGGTTTTCTATTCACAAAACGTAAGCCAGGAGTCCAATCATTATAATTTACTACTCCTCAAAAATCCACAGGAGATCCAGAGGATCACACTGCCAACTACATATATCTGTTATGATGATATGAATAGTTTTAAGTAAGTGAAAATCCATGTCTAAACACGTATCCGTGCCCACGCGCAGTACACATCATGTTGAGCGGATCGGCGGTTGCAATTCGCAAACAAGTCTCAACATCTACTTGAGTCGGTCGCGCCTCGCACGCGGCTAATTGGCTGCGCCGGCGCAGGAAGCTGACCGGCGGGGGAGCGCCGTCCAGTCGTGGCGAGCTGTCTCCTCCAGGGAGAGATTGGATTTGTTTTTGTTTTGGATTGGATCGGAGATAGGAGACATTCATACTAGAGATCAAGTATGAATGTGAGGGTTTCGGCTGGTGAGTGAGATCTGAAGGTGAACTATTGCCCGATCATGTATAGCAAGTGGAGATCAACTGAAAGATTTTTGTCTTTGGTGTTATGGTCCATGTCACCATTTTTAGTTTAGGAACGAGTATCCCGCCATCAGCAGCTAATACAAAAAAATTTGAAGAGATCCGTATTCTTTTAAGAATATTCCAGTGATCTATGCCTTATTAAACCATTGTTTACAATAGACTGTACGTAAAATGATTATCAAATTTTTCGACCATCAATTTGGTTCGTGTGATAAATGATTCTGAAACGTAACTCCGACAAACGTTTCGGTGCCGGATGACCCGCCGACAGAATGTTTCGTTTATGAGTAGTTCAACGACAGAACCTTACCACTACGAACGTTTCGCCGACAGAATGATTCTTTAACGGGTGAATCGTCGACAGAATCTTTCAACAAAGAACGATTCGTCGACAAACCTCTTAGGGCATAGTTTGACACTAAAAAAAATCACATTAGCGTTTTGTCCCGTTTCTGATTGAAACGGGACAAGACATGGACATAAAACAAGGGTAGTACTTACAGACATGACTACGTGGAGTCGGGTGTGCATCTATTTGCTTCTGTCTATACCTTTTACCTATTACCAACAAAGTATAGACCGTAAGTGAATCTACTCTTAGGTGAATTAAATATATATTGCGTCCGACAGATTTCAGCCATGACGGCCGATCTCAATTGAGATCAGTCAAGTGCGCAGGACATATTATAGAGTACGGGAATAGATAGTGCACTTGTGTGCGCGCACACTTGTGCACTCTTTATTCCCTTACTCCCACAATTCGGTGAGACGGCAATCCGTGACCGACATGAACATTAATAATTACCTGGGTAGGAATTTTATTCATTTTTGAAGGCGGTGTCGTCGGTATTTAATGCAAGTAACACAGTGTACTTCGTTATTCTAAAAATACTTCAAAAATGAATCAATTATTATCTACCTTGATAATTTTAATGTACTTATCATATTATTTTATTATTTTTTGGATAGCGAAACTTTGACCACTGAGTTACTACGCTTTCATGCATTGATAATTTTAAGGTTGCTTGATCTAAGGAGCTGGACATACAGAAAAGACGTGAGTCGCAGACATGATGAAACTATATATTTTGTATTAACTGGTCGCGGAAGAGACATAGAGGCTAAGCTGATAGAAAAGACGTAAGACAAGGACTTCATTAAACATTTTTAGAACCTTCATGAGGCGTCATGTCCGCGCCCCGTCTGCGTCTCACGTTTTTTTATGTGCGTCCAGCGCCATAGGTTTCTATAGGTTAGAAAAGATTAAATAAAAAATATCTGAAAATGAAAATAACATTTATTATAAAAATTTTCCACACAACATGATTTTAACAAAAACAAAAACAACAAATCAACAAAAATTAACAAAACCATTTTTTAAGTTCATAAACACATTATTTCGTGTTAATTAAATGAGAAATGTGTGCCCAGCCATCTAAGTAACTTTTAATGTCCATATCATCTTTTTCTGACATATGCTGAGTTATCCTTTCTTGATAGTTAGATTTTTTTCTCTTAAGTGTTGGATCCGAAGAATTTATCAGTTCGATAGTGCATTCTGTGTGCTTTTGTTCCTTCTGGAACTCCACTATAGTTCTGAATATGTTCCATTTACGCCTGCCTAATAAGGTATTCCACCTGTTGTGCCAAGACTCCAATGCATTTTGAGATAGTGGTATATGGCATTGTTGGCTGTCATGAACTGACCACATCCTTGGAGAAAATGTTGGTGGAATTCGCTTTACTGTAATTTTCGAGCTAATAGATTTTATAATTTTCGATGTGCCATTGACATAAAACTTATCGAACCATTGCATCACTTTCTTACCTTCATCGGGTATTATATCATTTTTTATTATTTCAAAGGCATCAGAAATTTCTGTTGGCTCTAAAAATGCCAGTGCACCAATATGTCTCATTTTATGCGCAAATACAGGATCACTGATATAACGCGTAGCTAGACCAGATGATTGAATGTGACGCCATATGCTTTGGTTCAAGTGAAAAAAACAAAGCTTATTTAAGCATTCTGGGAAAACCATTTTTATGGCTTTCATTGCTGCGCGTTCAAAATCGGTAAGGATTATTTGTGGGCACAAAATAATATTCAAGTTTTTTAGTGTGTGCCTTTTTATGATTTCTAAAAATATTTCATAACATTTTACAGTTTTGTGTGAAAGTAATCCATAAATTAAGGGAAGTATTTTATGCGTGCCGTCTCGTGTTCCGACTATTGCATGTAAAGAATAAATTTGGGTAAACGGAGAAGGGCAACAATTGAAGGTACCATCCATCAGCCAATAATTTGCGACACTTAACAGTCTGCAATTCTCATTTGTACCAAATACGATCACTGATTCTTCATTATGAACGTAGTGACCGATAAGAAAATGTTCGCCATTAATTTTGGTTAATTCATCGGGAATCACAACATCATGTAAATTTTTGGGTATACTTGGTAAATTCTTGTTCCTTACCCGATGAACCATCATTCTCATGGCGTCCTTGTTCGGCATGTAAGGAGCACTAGTACTAGGTACATCTTGCATGCACCGTTGAACAATTTGTGAGGGCGCATCCATTGAATGGTGGGCTTTTTCTTTGATGTTAGCTTTTAAAGTTAATTCTATCTGTTTTTCGGGGTCCGGTAAATGATAATGTTCCAACTTTTTCGAAACAACAATATGTGAATTATTCGTAAACTGTGTTGAAACAGCTACATGGCACCGAGCAGAAGCTGTTCTCGTACACCGCCAGTAGAACTTCTCATTTCGTATTCTATTTAAATGATAGGAATATCCTTCGTGAATCAATATATTTTTACCGCGTTTTGACTTTACAATTTCACATTCACTCATTTTTAACAAAAAAATTTATCTTATCACATTGGTAACTGATTCCGAACACACAAAAGAAAGTGCGAGGTTTGTTGACAGATACTTACCTACAGAACTGCGGACTACCCACATTAAGAGGTTTAATTTTTTTCGTTCAGAAATAATCTAACACGATTAATATCAGATATGTCTTTGTTATGACGATGAAACTAGCTTTCATTGTACATTTTAATTATGTAATTCTAAATCATCATTATATAGGTAAAATGATGGGCTGGGCGAAAACAATATATCATTGAATATGCTTGATGATGATGATTCAAATAACTATGATCCAATATAATTACATTTTATATATTTAAAATTATTTTTTTTTAATTACATGTCAAGATAATTTTATTTAAGTACGTAGTAAATGCATGAAGGTTGAAAAATTATGTCGTCAATTTACTCTGTCCAAGGATTATATATCAATCGATCGAAACGGGACAAAACGCTAATGTGATTATTTTTAGTGTCAAACTATGCCCTAAGAGGTTTGTCGACGAATCGTTCTTTGTTGAAAGATTCTGTCGACGATTCACCCGTTAAAGAATCATTCTGTCGGCGAAACGTTCGTAGTGGTAAGGTTCTGTCGTTGAACTACTCATAAACGAAACATTCTGTCGGTGGGTCATCCGGCACCGAAACGTTTGTCGGAGTTACGTTTCAGAATCGTGATAAGATTCTGAAACGTAACTCCGACAAACGTTTCGGTGCCGGATGACCCGCCGACAGAATGTTTCGTTTATGAGTAGTTCAACGACAGAACCTTACCACTACGAACGTTTCGCCGACAGAATGATTCTTTAACGGGTGAATCGTCGACAGAATCTTTCAACAAAGAACGATTCGTCGACAAACCTCTTAGGGCATAGTTTGACACTAAAAAAAATCACATTAGCGTTTTGTCCCGTTTCTGATTGAAACGGGACAAGACATGGACATAAAACAAGGGTAGTACTTACAGACATGACTACGTGGAGTCGGGTGTGCATCTATTTGCTTCTGTCTATACCTTTTACCTATTACCAACAAAGTATAGACCGTAAGTGAATCTACTCTTAGGTGAATTAAATATATATTGCGTCCGACAGATTTCAGCCATGACGGCCGATCTCAATTGAGATCAGTCAAGTGCGCAGGACATATTATAGAGTACGGGAATAGATAGTGCACTTGTGTGCGCGCACACTTGTGCACTCTTTATTCCCTTACTCCCACAATTCGGTGAGACGGCAATCCGTGACCGACATGAACATTAATAATTACCTGGGTAGGAATTTTATTCATTTTTGAAGGCGGTGTCGTCGGTATTTAATGCAAGTAACACAGTGTACTTCGTTATTCTAAAAATACTTCAAAAATGAATCAATTATTATCTACCTTGATAATTTTAATGTACTTATCATATTATTTTATTATTTTTTGGATAGCGAAACTTTGACCACTGAGTTACTACGCTTTCATGCATTGATAATTTTAAGGTTGCTTGATCTAAGGAGCTGGACATACAGAAAAGACGTGAGTCGCAGACATGATGAAACTATATATTTTGTATTAACTGGTCGCGGAAGAGACATAGAGGCTAAGCTGATAGAAAAGACGTAAGACAAGGACTTCATTAAACATTTTTAGAACCTTCATGAGGCGTCATGTCCGCGCCCCGTCTGCGTCTCACGTTTTTTATGTGCGTCCAGCGCCATAGGTTTCTATAGGTTAGAAAAGATTAAATAAAAAATATCTGAAAATGAAAATAACATTTATTATAAAAATTTTCCACACAACATGATTTTAACAAAAACAAAAACAACAAATCAACAAAAATTAACAAAACCATTTTTTAAGTTCATAAACACATTATTTCGTGTTAATTAAATGAGAAATGTGTGCCCAGCCATCTAAGTAACTTTTAATGTCCATATCATCTTTTTCTGACATATGCTGAGTTATCCTTTCTTGATAGTTAGATTTTTTTCTCTTAAGTGTTGGATCCGAAGAATTTATCAGTTCGATAGTGCATTCTGTGTGCTTTTGTTCCTTCTGGAACTCCACTATAGTTCTGAATATGTTCCATTTACGCCTGCCTAATAAGGTATTCCACCTGTTGTGCCAAGACTCCAATGCATTTTGAGATAGTGGTATATGGCATTGTTGGCTGTCATGAACTGACCACATCCTTGGAGAAAATGTTGGTGGAATTCGCTTTACTGTAATTTTCGAGCTAATAGATTTTATAATTTTCGATGTGCCATTGACATAAAACTTATCGAACCATTGCATCACTTTCTTACCTTCATCGGGTATTATATCATTTTTTATTATTTCAAAGGCATCAGAAATTTCTGTTGGCTCTAAAAATGCCAGTGCACCAATATGTCTCATTTTATGCGCAAATACAGGATCACTGATATAACGCGTAGCTAGACCAGATGATTGAATGTGACGCCATATGCTTTGGTTCAAGTGAAAAAAACAAAGCTTATTTAAGCATTCTGGGAAAACCATTTTTATGGCTTTCATTGCTGCGCGTTCAAAATCGGTAAGGATTATTTGTGGGCACAAAATAATATTCAAGTTTTTTAGTGTGTGCCTTTTTATGATTTCTAAAAATATTTCATAACATTTTACAGTTTTGTGTGAAAGTAATCCATAAATTAAGGGAAGTATTTTATGCGTGCCGTCTCGTGTTCCGACTATTGCATGTAAAGAATAAATTTGGGTAAACGGAGAAGGGCAACAATTGAAGGTACCATCCATCAGCCAATAATTTGCGACACTTAACAGTCTGCAATTCTCATTTGTACCAAATACGATCACTGATTCTTCATTATGAACGTAGTGACCGATAAGAAAAATGTTCGCCATTAATTTTGGTTAATTCATCGGGAATCACAACATCATGTAAATTTTTGGGTATACTTGGTAAATTCTTGTTCCTTACCCGATGAACCATCATTCTCATGGCGTCCTTGTTCGGCATGTAAGGAGCACTAGTACTAGGTACATCTTGCATGCACCGTTGAACAATTTGTGAGGGCGCATCCATTGAATGGTGGGCTTTTTCTTTGATGTTAGCTTTTAAAGTTAATTCTATCTGTTTTTCGGGGTCCGGTAAATGATAATGTTCCAACTTTTTCGAAACAACAATATGTGAATTATTCGTAAACTGTGTTGAAACAGCTACATGGCACCGAGCAGAAGCTGTTCTCGTACACCGCCAGTAGAACTTCTCATTTCGTATTCTATTTAAATGATAGGAATATCCTTCGTGAATCAATATATTTTTACCGCGTTTTGACTTTACAATTTCACATTCACTCATTTTTAACAAAAAAATTTATCTTATCACATTGGTAACTGATTCCGAACACACAAAAGAAAGTGCGAGGTTTGTTGACAGATACTTACCTACAGAACTGCGGACTACCCACATTAAGAGGTTTAATTTTTTTCGTTCAGAAATAATCTAACACGATTAATATCAGATATGTCTTTGTTATGACGATGAAACTAGCTTTCATTGTACATTTTAATTATGTAATTCTAAATCATCATTATATAGGTAAAATGATGGGCTGGGCGAAAACAATATATCATTGAATGTGCTTGATGATGATGATTCAAATAACTATGATCCAATATAATTACATTTTATATATTTAAAATTATTTTTTTTTAATTACATGTCAAGATAATTTTATTTAAGTACGTAGTAAATGCATGAAGGTTGAAAAATTATGTCGTCAATTTACTCTGTCCAAGGATTATATATCAATCGATCGAAACGGGACAAAACGCTAATGTGATTATTTTTAGTGTCAAACTATGCCCTAAGAGGTTTGTCGACGAATCGTTCTTTGTTGAAAGATTCTGTCGACGATTCACCCGTTAAAGAATCATTCTGTCGGCGAAACGTTCGTAGTGGTAAGGTTCTGTCGTTGAACTACTCATAAACGAAACATTCTGTCGGTGGGTCATCCGGCACCGAAACGTTTGTCGGAGTTACGTTTCAGAATCGTGATAAATAGTAATAAAACATAACAATAAAACATTAGATTAATGTCTGTCTATTTGTAACCTTAAAGCAACTAGTCTCTATGCTTATTCGGGTAGACAAAACAAGGTCAACCTCCGGCATCCGATTTACTTATTTTTATTTAATTAGTAACAACACATAATAAGAAACCAGGTACATATTTTAGAACTTCTAGTAGCTGTTGCATTCGGTAGAACAAACGTCGCTCAGTCGTGTCGGTCCGAGCTCAACGAGGATTTATGACACTGCAGACAACATAATGTGGGAAGGGGACTGGACTCGATTCGCCTGATGGTTGAGCGCCCAAACCAATAATAACATCCTCAAGTGATTCAACTGCCGGCCAATTGATCTCATCGAGATGTTTTCAAACGATTCGAGGAACAAATTATTTATGATTTTAAACTGTCGTGGTTACACACATTAGAAAACTGTAACTGTCCGGGATATTTACCATGTTGTTTTGTTTTAATCAGCTCCCGATAATGTAGGGGATAGTGGTAGTGGTGTCGTGCGTAGTAAAAGACTAAGAAAGAGGGTAGAGCGATATGTCTTATGCCCTTAGACCTACCGAAATACACCAAACTGGCCCCGAAGTAAGTGCAGTAAAGATATATAATAAAATCCCTAAATATATAAAAGATCTGGAAAACTATGGTGAATTCTCACTCCAACTTAAACATTTCCTCATCATAAATTGCTTTTACAATTTGAAGGAGTTTTTCGAGCATGACTGTACCAGATAATCCTATTAGTATTTAAGTATAATTAATTAATGTTTATTATTGGAACTATGATTTTTTTTTTTAAATGAAACTGTAAAATATTATTATAATAAGTAGAATAAGAATTATATTGCAATGCCCTATCAGGGTTCATGTCTTGGAACTGTAATTTATTATGTCATCTGTATAACCACATGTGTGCAATAAAGAATTTGAATTTACCGTCATTCTCGCAGTCCTACAGTTCACCCGTGATCATAGCGCTTGCAACAGTGCCGAAATATCGGGAGCTCATTTAAACAAAACAACATGGTAAATATCCCGGACAGTTTCAGTTTTCTAAATTATTTGACTGGCTCGGTGGAACAGTGGTTAGTGACCCTGGCTGGCCGTTCCGAGAGTCGTGGGTTCGATTCCCACTCGGGACAAATATTTGTGTGATGAACATCGGTGTTTGTTCCGTGTCTGGGTGTGATTATGTATTTAAGTATATATTTAAAAATATCTATGTATGTATATCAGTCTCTGACGCCCATAGTACAAGCTCTGCTTAGTTTGGGGTCAGATGACCATGTGTGGAAATGTCCCAGATATTTATTTATTTATTTATGTCCGAGAGTGGAACCACGATATTAATGTACCTATTTAAAAAAAATGTGTACCTATTCAGAGATCTCCAAGGTACTCAAAAAGGTTCATAAGAAGGTCTAGGTCTCTAAGACCTAGTCGGCATAATTTTCCACTGTTTATGAACTAGTTCTGACGCTCCGCTAAAATTACCAGCTACAGAATGCGCCTGTAATGCGTTTGATCGATCGCGCTGCGCGGCCCGCAACAGGTACCGGCGCTCGCAAACAATTACTATCCCTCTCTATCTCAGCATCTATGCAAATATATGCATTATGTACCGACTAATAATAACTCTGCCGTTGCCGGTCCCAAGCCCGGATGAGAAAGGAGGAGGGTTGGTCCTGGAGAAGAACGTTTCCGCCGTAAAAGTTCAACGCCGAGCATCGGGCGGCGGTCAAGTAACCCGACACCTCCACGCATTTCATGCAGGAGCGGCCTTAATGACCGTGAGGTACTAAATCACCTCAAAAGATTACCGTGGAAGGACGCGGGCACCCACCACGTGTATTTGCCCAAGAAAATACCCTATGAACAGTATGATCACAAGAGCGAGTTCGTTGGACGATCCGGCTAACACCCGGCGCCGCCTGGTAACCGGGCCGAGCGGTGTGAAATTGGTGACCGAAGACTCTACCAGGATGGCTCATCAGGTCCTGGCTGGCGGTAATGCTACTGATGCACTCAGTAAGGGCAAAATCTCAATCCAGAAACAACAACGGATTGCCACTTGGAACGTTCGTGGCCTCTTGGCCGCAGGAAAATTGGAAATTGTTGAAAGGGAATCGGAGTCACACAAGCTGACCTTACTAGGAATAACCGAGACACACATTAGAGGACAAGGTCATCAACTTACTCCCAATGGTAATACACTTTTTTTCTCGGGGGCAAAGAATTCTAGCAATAACGGCGTAGCCATATGGCTGCCAAGACGTCTTAACAAGTATGTACTAGGATATAACCCGATATCTGATAGAATAATCTCATTGAGACTCGACACCCGTCCTTGCACTCTCAACTTTGTGGTGGTGTATGCACCAACAGCTGCAGCCACGGATGATGTTATCGACTGCTTCTATAACGAACTGGAAGCTACTCTCTCTAAAATACCAAGTCGTGAGATAACACTATTAATTGGAGACTTTAACGCAAAGGTGGGCAGCACGCTGATGGACAACCACATCAGGAAGACGGTCGGAAAGCATGGACTAGGAGTCAGAAATGAGAGGGGCTCTCGACTCTTGGAGTTCTGCATCAGTAGGAAACTGACCATTATGAACACATACTTCCAGCACCACCCTAGACGCCTATACACCTGGGTGTCTCCCGGGGACCGCTGCCGAAATCAAATTGACTATGTGATGATCAACAGCCGATGGAAGACCTCGATTACAAACGTAAGGACGTTCCCGGGCGCAGACTGTGGCTCCGATCACAGTTTACTCGTAGCTAATTTCTCCCTTCGCTTGAAAACGATGAAGAAAAGGAGCCCCGTTAGACCAAGAACACTTAATCCAGCGGAAGCCAAGGAGTTTGAAGATTGTCTGAGCTCAACGATTGCAGAACAGCCGACCCCTTTGAGTTGTGCCATCAATAGGCAGTGGGAAATTCTAAAAGATCAGATATGGAAAGCTCTAGAAAAAAGCACCAAGAATCGTACACCTCCGTCCATCCGACAAGTATGGCTTTCCATTGACACCTGGAAAATTATCGAGGACAGGAAAGCTCTGAAGATCGGCGGTTTGTCAAAGAGAGAAGATCGTGACAAATACTCAGAGATGTCAAAGGTCATTCAACGGCAATGTCGGCATGATAAAAACAACTTCATTAACCGTATCTGCCGAGAAATTGAACATCATTCTCGTAAAATTCAAACTGCAGACCTATTCAAAAAAGTAAAGCTCCTATCTAAAAATTTTAAGCCAAAAACATGGTTGATTGAAGATGAGGATGGCACACCATTAACAGATCTGGACGCAATAACTAACCGCTGGCGTAACTACTGTGTGCAACTCTATAGAAGCCCCAATGGCGATAATCCCACTCATAACAAGATCTCATGGGACAACCTGAGCTTTGAGCCTCCGATTATGCGATCAGAGGTAACAACCGCATTGGATGCTCTCAAAGCCAAAAAAGCTCCTGGGCCTGATCAGCTTACAAGTGAGATTTTAAGAGCAATGGGACCGAATGGAATAGGTGCTTTGCACAGAATCTGCAACGACATCTGGCAGAAAGGGGAGTGGCCTAGCGACTGGACGAAGTCTGTAATTCTTCCGCTTCATAAAAAAGGCTCCACGGCGAAATGTGACAATTACAGAACACTAGCTCTGATTTCTCATGCCAGCAAAGTATTGTTACACATCATCAACAACAGGATCCGTCATTTCTTGGACTGGCAGATACCGCAGGAGCAAGCCGGTTTCGTCAAGGGCAAGGGCACTCGAGAGCAAATTCTGAACATCCGCCAGTTGATTGAGAAATCATATGAATTCAATGCTCCTCTCGTATTATGCTTCATTGACTACAGCAAAGCCTTTGACTGCGTTATCTGGTCAGACCTCTGGAGAGTGTTGAGGGAGATGGGAGTGCCCGAGCATTTGGTGGCACTTATTGAGACCCTATATCTGAGCAACCAGGGAATCGTAAAGATTGACAATATGACTTCCGAACCCTTCAATTTCGAAAAGGGTGTCAGGCAGGGCTGCATACTCTCGCCCATTCTATTTAACATCTATGGAGAGTACATCATCAGACAGGCATGCGAGGATTGGGACGGTGGAGTCACGATAGGTGGTACTACGATCTCCAATCTTCGATACGCAGATGACACCACCCTTGTTGCTGCAAACGAAGCTGAAATCGTCGACATCCTTAGAAGAATGGAGAGGATCAGCTTAGAAATGGGTCTTAAAATCAACCTCAGTAAAACCAAACTTATGGTGGTTGATCGCGGTAATAAGCTTCATTTCACGGGCGCTCTCAAACTCGAAACGGTTGAGGATTTCGTCTATCTTGGAGCTAACATAAGCAGTAATGGTTCATGTGAAAAAGAAATTAGAAGACGCATAGGGATGGCTAAAAATGCTATGACCCAACTGCAAGGAATATGGAGTGACCGTAACATCTCCCGAAAAACTAAAATGTCACTAGTGAAGGCTTTGGTTTTCTCCATATTCAGCTATGGGGCCGAGACATGGACGTTAAAGAAAGCTGACCGCGACCGCATTGATGCGTTTGAGATGTGGTGCTGGAGGAGAATGCTTCAAATCCCATGGACGGCCTTCCGCACAAATGCGTCTATTTTGCATGAACTTAACGTAAAGACCCGGCTCTCTTCTGTCTGCCTTCAAAGAGTGCTTGAGTTCTTTGGTCACATCGCCAGAAAGGAAGGGAACAACCTTGAGCAACTCATGGTCACCGGCAAGGTTGACGGCAGAAGGCCAAGAGGACGTAGCCCAGCTAGATGGACGGACCAGATTCGAACAACCTTGGACACCAGTCTACACGGGGCTCTTCACTCGGCCAAGGAGAGGAATAAGTGGCGAAAAATTGTCCGGAACAAGATCATCCCGCATCTAGGGAATCACGACCCTCAGCATTGAGGATAGCGACGCGAGGAGGGAGGACCGACTAATATTTCGCCCAACATCTATCCGTCTCTTGGAAATTATTCAAAGGTTTCTCAAAAATGTATTTTTGCTGATACTAACTAAATTTGACATCTATAATGATTTTCTAATTGCTAAATTACACATTTAATCTCGAAAATGACAGTCCAATTACATTTTGCAGATGTCTAGTTTGTATACTGCTTTGAAAATTGTCCTACTTATGCGTTCTACGAATGAACGTGAATTGAAGAAATTTGCATTCGAATAGTAAAGCTTGCAGAGTAATTGAATGCTCCGCTGGTACCTAAGAGTATTTAATTAATTCCGTCTTAGAAGCCGACGTTTCTATTTATATTGCGGAAAACGGGTCAAGCGATGGCTCCCAAGTGAAATGCTACGTTTTTAGCGAACACTTTGAGACTACTTTTACATTTCGCGTTGCAGAAAAGCGTCTTATTAAAACTGTTTTCAAGTCAGATTAGTATTTACTAAGATTTAAGCTGCGTACAAATTTAATTCGAGAAATGTTTAATGATGGTATGTTACCGGATTTTTAGGGTTTCGTGTTCAAAGGGTTAAAAATGGTATCCTGAGACTCAGTGGCGTAACTATACCCGTAGAAGTCCGTGGCAAAATTCTTCGGATGGGCCCCGTACACACCACGTTCTTTTTTTTTTATCTTAATGTGTATGTGTGTTGGCAGTTGAGATTCTGCTATGACCGGGGACTCCTCTGGGCTGGGGCCCCCTACCGGGTGGGGGCCCGTGGCATTTTGCCGACTTGCCACCCTGTAGTTACGCCACTGCTGAGACTCCGCTGTCTGTCTGTCCGTCTGTATGTCTCTAATCTGTATCTAAGAGACGCGATAACTATACAGTTGGATTTTTTGGATTGACTAAAAAGTTTCTTGGAATAATTCGACTATCTATATCGGATGCAAAGATTCTATCTAACTAGCGCCTCAAGTGGCAAAATCTGAAGCTGTATTAAAAACAACACTGACCAATCGTTCGATACATTTAAAACTGGCGAAAGCGTCGTTCTTATACAACTTCAAAATTTGGCCGCTAGAGGCGCGCGGGTAATGTTCGCATAACCGTAGCCAGTCCCGAAGGTCCCTCGACAGGGATCATTACATCGGCTATTAGTGGTGTTTTTGCGCTCGGAGTCCCGCGTGACCTCCGGCGCCGGACGCGCGCTGGTCGTTGACTGCGCTGCTCCTCGCAGAAAAATACAAACCGGTCCCCGCCTGACCTACGAGCTGCTCACTTAACCGACGATAAATCTACTAGCTCCATTCGCCTTCCAAGATAATTAGCTCGCAATTCAGAACACTCTTGTTCGTTGTTGTCAATTCGCAATTTCTTTTTGGTCTATTTTATAGGAGCGGTCTTTGCGTAGCCATTCTTACTTCAATCCTTTTATCTTTGGGGACTTTTAAGAAACCTCAATCAGCAAAAAGCAATATAAAACACACTTAGATAATAATTTTCGCAAAATCGCCTGTAAAAGATAGCCAGAAATTGAGTGCTTGATAGCAACAAGAGCCGGGTACGCCGGCCGCCGACCGCAGCGCACGAGTCGCTGCGCGGGCGCAGGCTCACGTTACGGCGCGTCCATCGCGATCCGACCGCGACAGGGTGACGCCTGCAGCCATGCGCCTCCCTTAGCTTGGGTGCACATTGTACACGCGTATAGGGGATGTAATGTACTCGTACATAAGGTGGAAGGAACTCCTCTCTCACCTAAACTGAACATACTGGAGCCGTGAGTTCCTGACTGCTTCTGGACTAGGAAGCTCTTGCAAATGAATAGCCAATGTCCATTTCAGTTCTACCAACTGATGGAGGGAGAGGCATAACATAATTATAAGTACTAGGTAAACATACACGGTTTTGTTGTCGATTGGCGTCATAAATTCAAAACGCATAATATGCGCATAGATTCACGCGCGAGTGCGGAAGTCGGTTTCCGAAGTGCGCGTGAATTAATCCGAAATCTTTATAGGGGGTGTGATGTGTACATACTACATATACTAAGGAAGTCCTAAGAAAACCGTAAAGTACACACAGTAGCCACACTCATAAACTAAGCAAGAGTTTTATTCTATTTAATTATGAACAGAATTGCTCTGTCAGGTCTAGTTGCGCCAAAGATGATTGGATGAAAATTAACTACCTATATGGCCATGTTCAACTATAGTTAAACCCCTTTGTTTCAGCAACTCGATCTAAAAAGCAGCTGGAAACAACATACTGCTGGATGTAAATTCTAAAAGAAATATAATAAAATGCCATTGTCTGAATTGAGAAGTCCAAAGGTTACCTACATCATTGTAATGTTAAAAAAACATCAAAACTCCATTGAAGAATTTATATAAATATTAATGAGGAAGTCACTAAACTTCATATCTACCTAAGATAACTTACAACACACAGATTTTTAAAGTAAATAACTAAATACCTAAATATTGCCTATTGGTATAGTAGGTACTAGTTTGAACCCATAACTCTTTTGCCTTCCCTTTGTATTAATATAAATGAAGTATGGACCTATAGGCATTATAACAATGCCTATAGGTCCCTGATATCCTAGTTAATCGGCATAATTCATAATCCTGTTAAGTCAACCTTTGGATTTTAACCCAAATGATTGTTTATGTCCAGCAATTGTGGGACAAAGCTGATTGTCCCACACTCAAGTACTTAGGGTGTGCAGATCCAATTGACATTGTTGAATTATCTGTTTCCTCCACAATTCGTTAAAATACCTACTTTTGATAACATCTATACTAATATTATAAAGCTGAAGAGTTTGTTTGTTTGTTTGTTTGTTTGTATGTTTGTTTGAACGCGCTAATCTCAGGAACTACTGGCTCGATTTGAAAAAATCTTTTTGCGTTGTATAGACCATTTATCGAGGAAGGCTTTAGGCTATATAACATCACGCTGCGACCAATAGGAGCAAAGATACAATGGAAAATGTGTAAAAAACGGGGGAAACGCGAACGAAGTCGCTGGCACAGCTAGTATAAAATAATAATGTGATGTTGTTTCATCATATTTTATTAGGTACTTTATTTGAAATAAAAGTTATTGACAAGCACAATTTTATTACACCTATTGGTCATTGTTTTACTAATAATTGCATTTACAGATGATTATTTTGTTAGCCGGGATATTTAATATTCCAACATTATCAATCAGTTTCCCATTAAATAAATTATAAACATAGGCACTTTATATCTTTATGTTCTAGTAGGTAAACAAAGCTTTTAAAATAGTCTTTGTGGAATGAATAAAGTTATTATTGTTTTTGTGGTTTAGGATTGAGTCTGGACGTCAATGGCTAGATAATGAAATTATATTTGTATAGACACCAGGATAGCAAACTACAACAATGGGAACAAAGACTCTGTGGAAACAGTAGGTATCTAAAGATTGACAAAAATTATTATAATGTTTGAATTTCTGGTAACAATAATTGCACACAATAACAATACAGATTACAGTGGCCCAAACGGGTCATTATGTTATCAAACAGTTCAGGAGTGAACCGGAGAAGGTCTCCTTTGAGATACGCAAGAATAATGGACACTCAGGGATGCCAGACATAATGAACCCAGTGCATTATGAACACTCTTATCAGCAGTCAAATACTTAATCAGCAATAAACATATTTTATTGTACTTTTTATTTTTTAATGTTATTGAATGAAAAGTAGTGTCTCATTAATTCAATACAGTGTTATCTGCTAGGCTCTCCTTTGAATTATAGTTTGATAGGACATGTATAAGACCTGGATTACATGCAATTCGGTCGTAAGTACGCGGGGCTTATTCCATAAGCGATTTCTAGACCTTATCGTATTCAGACGCTTAAAATCGTCATAGCGACCACTAGTTCGGCCAGTTATTTATCCCTGTGTCGCAAAGAGATTCTTGGAACATACCGGGATGCAGCGGCTCGGAGGCTGCGGCGGCCGCGGCGCAGGCCAGCAGCGCGCCCGCCGCGCGCCACCACCAGGCGACCATCTCAAGCCTTCGGCTCGCACACCATATCCGCACTACCACCCTGGACACACTCCACCCACGCTTGCACCCTTACTATATCCACAATCACTTTTAATACAATCCACTCATAAAACCAGACTAAATTAGTGAGTCTTCTTTAGAGGAGTTTATTACAGAAACAAACACGATCGATTTATTTATAATGGGAGTGGGTTCACCCGGCCGAAGGATCCGCAACTGTTGATCGTTAATAAAAAAAAAGGACGCTAATCCTCTTTTTATCTCGGGTTCCACACAGAGCCGAGCGGCGAGCACCCGCGCCGCCTTCGCGTCGCAGATAAACAAAACAGAATTTGTTTTTACTCCCTCTTCATCTTGTTCCCGGCGTCTATGACACTTTACCTATCGTATTTTAAATCTTAACACATTAACATACGGTCTATTATCAAATGAAATTGATGCGTGCTATCTGGTATTTATTCTCATTGTTCCATTATATAAATTTACCAAAATATTCAAAATCAAATCTGTCTTCATTATACAACGTTTCCTTCACGTTTTTAAGTTGTATATTAAGTTGTATATTAAATAATGATAAAAGTATTGACGCCCAAAGATAATAAACATTCATAAAATAAAAAAAAAGTGTCAGCAATCAAATTTGTCAAATTGACATTTTGTCCAGCTCACAGTTAAAATCTATTTATTTAGCTAAAATCGTCATTCAAAAGGTATAGTTTATATTTATTTCTTTATTTACTGGTAAACAATCATAAAATTAAGGATTCGATCAATAGTATGCCAGTTGTTATTACATAACTTTTGGAGGTTATAAAGTTGTTTTCATTCTTGGAACTTTACTTACCGATTGCTGCAGCCAGGATGGGAGGCCACGGACACGGACACGAGCCTCCATACAAAATCCCCCCCTACACCCAGTTCAAGGTGCAGGGCATCCCCGACCTCGAAGAGCTAGAAAAGGCTCTGGCTAAGAAGGGGCTCCGCGACCCATGGATCAGGTACTTTTGCTTTGCATTGACCTACCAAGTTTTATGAAATCTATTATAGGATATAGAAATCTATTACAGGTGTGTTTTTTAATGCACAATATTTGATTCAAATTACATTATCAACTTGTACTTAACAAAGTCAACTTTTTAATATTTTTGTTGTTAATCACTGCTTTTAATATAACCTACCAGATTAAAATCTTCTATAACACCATTCAAGAATAAGTTTGTACTAAACAAGAGTTTCTGACTGAAATAAATTGCACCTTCGGTAGAACAATGCATGTATCAGAACCTAGATATACTAAGTAATTTATGGATGTTATTTTATGCATAAATAAATAAACAAACAAGGGCTCAGCTGTCCAATTTCGCAAAAAAAAAAGTTAAATATACAGAAATACTCTAAAATTGTGTATGGGTACACAAAGACACCCATATAATTCCTTAAAAAATGATTGATGCTTTGTCTTTTTGGCAGCTTTATTTTACTATCCTGACGCGACATAGTCTCATGAAGGACATCAAGTCAATTAGCAAATAATAACCCTAAAAATAATAAAATGTGCAGTTTTTGACAAGCAAAGGTGGATAATTTAAGAGAAATACTAATGGGAACTAGACCATATTAAATGCAATAAAAATCTTAAAATAGCTCTCCGGTAAAATTGCAAAAACTGTAGTTGAGTCCTTGTTCTACCGAAAGCGGGAAATGATATTTCAACCTACTACAAACCATTTACTTTAATGAACCTTATGAAATGATTACTAAAATATTCACTAATTCATTTATAAATAACCTGCCTTAAAAATACTGCATTTGAATACCACAGTAGAGCCACACCTAACCATACTGTTAACATTTATGCACTTTAGACATAAACATAACAACAATGACTTTCAGAAATGAGGCCTGGAGGTACCATCCTGGTTTTGGAACCAAGTGGAGCCGTGCACGCAATGTATTCTTCCGCGGATTGCCCATTGGCTTGGCGCTCACCGTCATCACCGTGGGGCTCGAGAAGGCGTTTGGAAGTGGCGGCCATGGACACGGAGAGCATGGCGAACATTGAGCTGTGAATGGTTTAGACTATCTTAGTTATTTATACTGTGCTGATGTTATGGTGTATAGAAAATTAATTATGTATCACAAATTCTTCTTTCATTTGAAATCCCCCCACCTAGTCTTACCTCATAACATTGGGCAATACTGGTTACTAACTTTATTAAGAATTGTGTTTAGTGATTGTTACTATCAATAGATATCAAATTTTAAAACTAGAAAACAAACTCAGTCGCTAATCATCTTCTTTCTTATAAATAAAAATGAATTGCTGTTCGTTAGTCTGACTAAAACTCGAGAACGCCTGGACCGATTTAGGTTTTAAAATGTTCGTTATAATCCAGGGAAGGTTTCAATGAGCAAATATAGAAAAATAATCAGTATTGGCGGTATGAAATTCGCCGGGACCACTAGTCAATAATAAAACTGTGACCATGGCGCTTTCAACAGTGCCTATATATCAGGAACTCAATAATATTGTGAAAAATAGTAAATATCCCGGACACACAAGTTTTCTAATAATTATCTGCCTGCCTTTTGCAGAGAACTGAACATGCAATATTCATCAGTCAGGTAGATTCATCAACATAAGCACATACCGATCAGTAAATTGGACGGAATAAATAAAACAAACTAGTTTACATACAAAAAGTAATTTACTTACATAATATTTAGCAATTATTTTAATTATGTATCAAAATTCACATGATGACTTAACAAAACTGGTGACAAAGTATCTTTGTATTTAATTGTCTGTTATCCATGTTTGGTACATAGTACTCAACTTGGGAATATGAGACAATATGACTTGTATCATCTGATAGGAATGCTCAGGTATAAGATCATGTAGACCGGGGCTTGAGGTCTTCGTAGCACGGTCGCAGGAATATGTAGTTCTTCTTAGCTGGGTTGAAGTGCTCATGGCCCTGGGGATAGAAAGTTTTTAATTAACGAAATTCACATTAGTTCTGGTTGTATCTAGGTTGTAATATATTTTTGTAGAATGGGTTTCCTATGTGAAAAACACTAAGGAAACAATATGATCTTGCTTGGCAGTCATAGTACCTTAGAATTTATATTTAAAACATTAAAGGGTATAGTCCAGATGACACATTTTTATCCACACAAAGATTTCGCTACAACTTTGTTTGCCATGAGACGAGACAAGCATTTATACTTGCATTCTCCAGTTATGAAATACGTCTTACCTATACCAAAACATAGATATTTTTCGTATTATTAGTTATTTAGAGACGTACCTTAGACCAGTCGTACCCGACGGAGTAAGCGAAGATCTGTCCGTTGTGGTTGAAGGCGCACTTGGTGAGCGGCTGGTCCAGCGGCTCCGAGGGCTTGAGCTTGGTGCGCGCGTCCTTGTCCCAGAAGCTGAACGAGCCGTCGGAGCCCACCGTCGCCAGCGTGCCGTGCACCGGGTGGAACGCGATGTCGTTCACCGCGTATATGTCCTGGAATAATCATTATGTATAGATTTTAGCACCTGTAAGTCTGCTTTCTACTAAACTACTATAATAACAGGTTTCTCCTTGACTGACTCATCAAACATAACACAGACCGACAGGGTTTTAGTGCTGGTACAGTCAGCCAAAAATGTGGTCTACCACCCTATGGTTGAGATTCGTTTTAACGTAATGAAACAACAAGGTCAATTTTTCCTCGCAATAAGATTGTGTCAGTGATTACTGTCAATCTTCGCAATCGTTACATCTCGCAGGAACTTTTGTCAACAGTGGTAGACCACTTTCTTGGCTGACTGTACCAAAGTAATTATTTCTGATTATTTTCGATGTGCTAAAAAATATTTTCTTCTCTCCTATCACATCAGGTTTTTTAAATATCCTTCCCTAAAAATCTACTAAACGCGTTTTCAGATTTCCCTTTCAGGGGCATTTTAGAAATATTTTTTGACAAACTTTTACAAATGTCACATTTAGTGATAAGTAGGAATTGCTACTCTTATTGTGATGACAATCAGCCATTAATTTTACAGTTACCAGTAACCACAAAACAGTTGAAAGCTTTGATAAGAACTTGGCAGTGCAAATATTTTTTTATTGATGAAAGTGTCATTAATAAATAAATGTGAAATTGACCTGGTAACCTCCTGTAGTGCCGGTGGACCGGTGGCACTTGAAGGTGAAGTTCTCCTTCGGGTTGGTAGGGTTGACGTACTGGATGGCGACGCGGCCCTCCACGCTGCCCAGCGCGAAGCCCGTGGGCTGCTTGGTCTTCTTGTCGCGGAAGATGGCGATGCAGCGATGCTGGTGCTTCAGCGGCGACTCCACGCGCTTGAACTCTTGCGGCTTGCCCTCCAACGTGTACAGGCAGATGCCCCGGTCCGCTGTGCCGACCACCGCCATCGGGTAGTCCTGAAACCATTGACATTTATGTACTTGCTCAGCCAGACTTTTAGTGTATTTAAACCAAACTTCATACTGTTATCCATAAGAAACATATTTAGACTATTTGGTTAGTGTAGAGTTAAATCAGGAAAAACCATCTCAAATAATGTCCATTAGGCGATGTTAGATATCATTACCCTGTTCTAAATTTATCTGGACACCATGATGATAAATCATCAAAATTGCAGTTATGAAAAAAGCAGAGCACAATATGTGTGATAAACATAGGGTTGCCATCACCTGATCTGGTGACGCCGGATAAACACGGCCAAAATCCCAGACATAATGGTCTGGTCGAAATAAGGTTTATTCCCCTGAATTACGAAATCCATTGTGTGTCCCGGACACTTTATACACCACTGCCTGAAGCCCCCTGACCTTCAAACTAGGACAAATCCGGGAAAATCCAGATGGTTGGCCAAACATAATTTCACTCTAAAACATAATTTGACGAAAAACTATGTATGTGGCACTCACAACATCAGCGCAGTAGCATCGCTCGGAGAGGTTCATGGTCATCATGGGCACGGCGCTGCGCGTGTCCCAGAACTTCAGCGTCTTGTCCCAGGACGCCGTCATGAGGCAAGTGTAGTTGGGAGTCTTGATCCAATGGCATGTCTTCACTGGCGCCTCATGTGCTGCGACCTGTTACCAGTAACATGAGAGTTAACCCGCACTAATATATTTATTTATTAGCCTTCCACCTCTATGAAGTTATGTCCAAATTGTTTATCAAATTAGAGGATAATAAGGCATCCTGCTGATGACAGCCAAGTGCGCAGAACATATGTGTGCACAAGGGTGCACGCAATCACAAGTGCAGTCTCTATTCTCTTACTCTCGTAATTCTGTGAGGCGCCAATCCAACATAACCGATGAGATATTGGGTGCAGGACCACTGGCTTTCCGAGGCATGGGTTCAACTGTCAACTTCCTAACTCTACTTTATTACAGAAAAACTCTCACAAATTTTGTGTGGGTTTTTAAGTTAATATTATTGTACTCAGATATAGTACAGTCAATTATAACCAGACTATGTAAAAGAAGTCTCATAAAGTTGAAACAAGAAGAGTAATTCAGATAGACTTTTTATTAGATTCTCTTATTATTTGACTTTTCAATGTTGTGATTTCGGACATCACATTATTCTGACAGGCATAGTGGAATTTGACTGTGGGTTTTATATGTCTGGTAAGTTATATTGCAGTCAAACCATACCTGCATTGTCTGATTGGAAGCAAGGTCCCAGCACTTTACAGTCTTGTCTGTGGAAGCCATGAACACTTTGGAGCCATCCTGTAATATGAAAATATATTATGACAACACTTCTGATAAATACATGGATGCAGTACCTCAATGTATGTGTGTTTTGAGTAACTTACATCATGCCATGCAATATCGAGGATAGGTCCATCCATACTCTGTGCTGCCTTTGGTATTGTCTTCCCTGAGGTCTCCACTTCCCAACATCTTGCCTGAAAATCAAAGAAAACATTGTTGCTTAAATTTTGTCATAGTTGTGAAATAAGAATATTCATGTTGTCATATTTCCAAACATTGGTTAATATTTTCTATTAGCAAAAATAAAATATCCATGGGTGCTTTACAAGGAAAAACCTGTTTCTTCCCGCCCTCCGGCATATGTTTTGAATCACAGGATCACAAAGTGTTTGATGCTCACTATTTATAAATTTATAAATTCTATATAAGTTGATATAATTTTCTCCACAGTATGGAATTTCGCATGAACAGTAGAACAAAAATATGGCGCTAATCAGAAGGTCATATCAGTAAATACGTTTATAATCTGGGTTACCTTGCAGTCCCAGCTGCCGGCGATGAGGAAGGTCTGCGGCACGGAGGGCGGCGAGAATTCCAGCGCCGACACCGTGTCCTCCGGCGGCGACGACACCTCCAGGTCCTTGTTGGGGTTGTTCGTGGCGTTCCCGAGCTGGTTGAACATCTTCACGAGCTAGGCTTCCTCTTTCGAACTTAACTACACAACGCCCCGCCGGTATAATATTAACATGTGTTAATATAACTATATTCGATTACTAGTAGAAGTAATTATCATAATACTGTTAGCAACTACACGTATACATTCTAAACAGTCGAAACAGTTTAAATTTGCAGAGCCGGATAGTGAACTCCAAACAGACGAAAACAATCACGATTTGACAGTTAATTTTTTGGTTATGTTTGATTTTTTAAATACACAGCACTGGTTTACACCATTCAGTACCAGCGTTGCCAGATGTCCCGATTTTGGCGGGACGTTCCGATTTTTAAATTAAATTGTAGGACACGCGTAGGAGTCACTCAGTTCCGCTTTTGAAAAGACATATTTTTAATTAAAATACAATTTCTATGGATATGTTACCCTCTCCGATCTATTGTCATATAAACTTAATTTCAAATGAAAATAAGTTCAACGATTTTTAATAGAAAGATAAATATTCAACTTTTAGTTCTAAAAAATAATATTTATTTTACTTTGTCCCGCTTTTGACGAAAGAATCTCGTATTTTTCGCTCAAAAAGTTCCAAATCCCGACTTATTTCATTTCATTAAATTATATTTCTGGGAACGCTGTTCTGTAATATCGTCTGTTGAAATATATAATGAAATTTCACATTCTTATGCTTTTATCACGATTAAAATAAAGGCACATCAAGTCCATAAATGATATAAATAGTTCTCATGAATATTTATCATTTTCAACTAAGATTGAAATTAATTTTGTTGGAACGCAACATACTACAAACAGCTGATTGTCAAATGATACGTCAAAAGTGTTACTCGTCAAACGGCTTGTTTGCACAAAGTAACACAAAAATCACGCAAAACGTAGAAAATAACTCCGAAAAAGTATTTGCCAAGGTGTCTGAATGCTCATAACATTAAAGTTTGAAGTCAGCTCTAAAAATGGCTAACCTAGAATACGTTCAAATCAAAGATTTAAAGCCAGGAATGAAGAATATAAACGCGGTTTTCATCGTGCTGGAAGTGGGTCCGCCGACGCTGACGAAGGAGGCGCGCGAGGTGCGCACGCTGCGCGTGGCGGACGCGTCGGCCGCCGTGAACCTGTCGGTGTGGGACGAGCCCGGCGCGCTGCTGCAGCCCGGCGACATCGTGCGCCTCACGCGCGGGTACGCGTCGCTGTGGCGCGCGGCGCTGACGCTCTACTCGGGCAAGTCGGGCGACATTCAGAAGGTGGGCGAGTTCTGCATGCTGTTCAACGAGCAGGTGAACATGAGCGAGCCGCAGCCCACGCCGCCGCCGGCCGCGGTGGCGCCCGCCGCCGCTCCCGACCGCGCCAACGGGCGCGCGCCCGCCGCCGCCGCGCCGCCGTCGCACGCGCCTCCCAAGCACGACCGTGAGCGGTTCGCGGCGCCGGACGGCGGCAAGCACTCCCATAAGACGTACCCGCGAGGCCGCGGGCCCCAGCGCGGCGGCAACAGGCGGTAACAGCCCGTCGTCCTCTTGTAGGATATACTCAAGACATGTGTGGACCATAGGACTGTGTGAGTGTGTGATACTTACTTGGTTGACAGATGGAATTAGTTTAAGTAAATCGGTAGCCAATTAATTTATGATTATGCTACTTTGTTTATTTCACATTTTCTTCTTGTCCGCATACCTCCATATTCAGATCAAAAATCAAAATTTGAATACTGACTGAACTTTCTCTGTTTCTCAGGTTAAATATACAGTTACAGTATTCAGTAATGTATGTAAATAATATTAAAATTTTACAGTTCCTGTTGTAAAGTAACCAAACCTTTGTCTTAAAGATTATTAAATTTGACATGTGTGCTGTGGTCTACATCAGTTACTGATAGTTAGTATAAGGGTAAATAATAAAAATAAATTATCATAGAAATATTAACTCTGTTTATGTTTACAAAATGTATGAACAATTTGATAAAACTACCATAATGCTAAGATTAGTTGATTTACACATTAAGGTATGTTTATAATGGGTTATAAAAATAGCTGTATGAATAAAGTAATGGTATACAGACACACATAACATAATACACAGACTATAATTTAATTTTATATCATTGAAGAGTTGAAATCATAAATGTATTTACTATATCTGTATTATGCATAAGTGGGAAGTTTATGTTAAGCTGAGAAATGAAATATGGATGCAATAAAATATAGATTGCAAATGTATTTTTTCATTGGTAGATATAAAAAAGCATCATAGTGGAAGGGATAGTTATTGTAACTATTTTACATTAACATTTTATGTAATCATTATATCATGTTGGTAGTATAGTGGACGAAATTGTACAGGCGCCAAAAATTAAACATAATTTGGTAATATTAATGATCTCTCTATGTGGTCTCTGGGTCTGCTGTACCTGTCGACCTCATTATAGTGACATCACGACCACTTACCATCAGGAGAGTGAGGTGATCCTGAGAGTCTGTTAATAAAAAAAAATTGGTATTGATAAAAGTACTAATTGCACCCTGGCAAAAAAATTGCCACCTTGCAAAATTTTTGTTTTTTTTTCATTACATACAAAACATAATAATATTATATCATAATAATAATAGTAAATATCATAGTACATATTTAACTTTTGATGTATAAATTAAATGAACGAAAGCCCCATTAAATTTCCATTTTCCGGAAATACCTGATTTTGCATTGTGACGCTTTTCTTGCCGTAAATATATTGGATTTGACCTACATTATTGTTTTCACTACCTAGGTTAGAACAGTATCAATAAACAATTTTATAATTATTATTACTACTATTTTTATTACAGTTACCGTTACTTACCAAATGTTACGCGTGTTATGTGATTGTGCAATACTCGTAATATGGACATCAGTCGCGGGCTCACCGACCATTGTCGACCTTTGAACTCGTTGTAGCCATTTGCTGTTTTCACCTGACTACAAACTATTCGTTTATAAGTAGACCATAAAAAAAAATAAGACACACGCCCGATCTCAGCCATGGCAAGTGCACTCTCTCTTCCCTTACTTACTCTCCTAGTTCGGTGAGACGGCATGACTGACATGACATAGCCGATGAAAGATCGCCCGCAAGACCACCGACTTAACGGGCAACGAAGCTGTCAATTGATTGATCATTTGATTTGATCATTTGATTGGAAAATTGATCAAATCACCCTAAGGGCCGCCATACACGGACATAGGCATAGGCAACATAGTAAACTACAGATTCTACGTACACACATACACGGAACCGCTCGAGCCGTTAGCACGATGAAATCTCAAGTAGTCGCCAGGGTTAAGCTTTTGACTAGGTAGGTATGACTGCTCGAGCGGTCCGTGTACGGCGGGCCTAACACTAATTAATATTTTCAATATAATTTCCAATTGAACACACTGCGTCGTGCGTGCATTGTAGCTACGTCACCATTGGCCATCCTACACTTAGATGCTCATTACATCACCCACACCCATACCGCACCGTGAGCACTCACAAGTAGGTACCTATCGCCATCATTAAGTTCCGGGCATCGCTTTCTACTTGTCATTCAAGCGTCGCTGATTATTATGATGTTTGAACACCAGGACCCGATATTAATAGCACACCTTGTAACAATTTAGTTATGAAATGCGCGCATTGAGCTTTTTAGCTAACTACATAAGTAGGTACAATATATTCACCTGTGAGCTTTTTAGTATACGTGATGTAATATTGCTTGCAATACCCCAAAATAAATTACTAAAAAATTCGTTCATATATAATGTATTTATATTTGGCCCACACATCGAAGTATTAGCTATTTCTAGGTACTCCATAATTAGTAAAAAACATAACACTCGTAGGTAGGTATGTTATGTATGGTATGCTGAATGCTTTACTAAAAGGAGCACAATTCGTTGTATGATTATTCTCAAATGACTAGTTGATCTTCTAATCTGCTTAAATTTAGTTATAACTACCTACTATGTATACTACTAAAAAAATTTAGTAGTATACATAGTAGGTATTAGTTTCTTAACATCCTCTGAGTATTGACATTAAAATCTAAGACCGACATATCACAACATGCATGAGCATTGTAAAAAGCTCCATTAACCTTTAATTACAAAACATAAATTGTTTAGATGTCATTGCAACATTATGCCATTCTGATTCTTGTTAGTTTTTAGTAGATCTTCAGGCGGGGCGTGAAACGGCATTATAAGCAGGCTTCAGGGTGAGTGCGACAGGCTCAATATGGTCTATTGTGCCTGTCGACCTCATATTTGGATCTCACTACCGCTTACCATCAGGAGGTCATCTTGTTAACCTTACCTATATAAAAATAAAAATCTGATTTTGCGTGATCATGTGAAGGGTTACCCGAAAAGGGGCGAAATCTACATATGTTGACTTTATGGTCCAAGATCCCAGAGCTGCCAGACATCACTTATTTTCTAATGGACAAAATATATACGATTGAGTAGTGGTGGGGTGTACTATCATCATATGACTAGTTGCTACCTTGACCAGACGGCCATTTTTCAGATACTTATCAACCAATCAAGGTACATAGAAACACTGCTCACCTCACTTAAATTCTGATGGCTGATTTTAACATATATTTCACACAATATGTATCATTAAAAATCAGGATTCATTACTCCCAGACACATGCGGTCGGCGGTTTTACCTTACAGACGCTTTAAAGCTATGAAAATAATTAATTAAGATCACTTATTTTCTGATGCTTGATTTTTATATATGTTATTCAAACAACTGAAAAGTGCTCATCTGACCGCAATAATTATAGAATTGTACCTTACCAACAATTTTATTAGAAAAACTTAACTAAATTCAATTAAAAAAAAAATTCTAAAACAGTTGGGTCTGGTAAATGTTTAGCCTCTTGGATCGGTCTATCCGTTTGCGTTTAAAATAGTTGTTTGAATAACATACCTATATAAAAATCAAGCATCAGAAAATAAGTAACCTTAATAAAATTTTTCATAGCTTTAAAGCGTCTGTAAGGTAAAACCGCCGACCGCATGTGTCTGGGAGTAATGAAACCTGAGTTTTAATGATATTGTGTGAAATATATGTTAAAATCAGCCATCAGAATTTAAGTGAGGTGAGCAGTGTTTCTATGTACCTTGATTGGTTGATAATTGAAAAATGGCCGTCTGGTCAAGGTAGCAACTAGTCATATGATGATAGTACACCCCACCACTACTCAAGCGTATATATTTTGTCCATTAGAAAATAAGTGATGTCTGGCAGCTCTGGGATCTTCCTCTATTAAGGTATAGTATACCTATATTTGTGTTGTTTTTAACTTAATACTCGTACTTATTAATTTATGTTGCCTTTTCACGCCCACATATGAAAAGATGATTGCGTATTATGGGTATGACAGGGCCGTCTTTACCAGGGGGTGCAAGGGGAGCGGTGCACCCGGGTGCAGGGGCGCCTGTTTATGTGCCCGGGTGCGCCTTTTTATGTGAGAGCCCATCCGCTCCCTGTCCTGCGTAAAAAAAAACTCGCGTGCTACGCTGCAGTGTAAAAAAGAGGGCGCAGGCTGAGTCCCGCACCCCGGCGCAGAATAGGCTTGAGACGGCCCTGCCTGTATATGTTTGACTAGTTCAATGAGATATGTACCTAATCTACTAAAGCATTAAGGGGAACCTAGTTATGAAATTTTAAAACAATCTAATATGCAACTTATGAATCGACAACTTTAAAATACTAGTTTGTTATCTCTGTTAAAGTGAGCAATAAATTTAAGACGCGGACCGCGGATTTTTGCGTTGCGTCATGTCGGCCCAGCAAAGGGCAGACGGCCGGTGTGAAGGCGCTCTACCGCTAACGATAATTGAAGCCTAAGGCTTCAAGAGCACCGAGCCCGGCCCGTGTGTGCAGTGATCAGAGGTTGGGCAGTGACGGATGCAGAGGGCGCCACTAACTAATTGGTTTAGTTCCTCTTTTCGGCCACCTGTCATTAAGGCATGGAATGCCCTTCCAGCTCGTGTTTTCCCTCCCTCCTATGATCCCAGGCTCTTCAGGCGGGGCGTGAAACGGCATTTTAAGCAGGCCTTCAGGGTGAGTGCGACAGGCTTAATTTGGTCTATTGTGACTGTCGACCATTCATCATCATATTTGGAATACCGCTCAGGTGTAGTGAGGTCATCTTGTTAGCCTAATATAAAAAAAAACCTGAAATAAATAACCCGCTACTGATACCTTAAAGGGTTAGATTACGTAAGAACACACGGAACATGTACCTATCTCTAGAAATTGGAAGAATCAAGGAGAATACAATCAACTGGACGCCCATTACCACCAAATATTCGATGTTGAAAGCTATGATTATAAAGCTGCTATTAACGGATATAAAACCTACTTGGAAAGGCCGTATATTATTTATAATTTGACTGAACGTATAAAAACATCCAAACAGAAAAATATATGCAAGATTATGTAAATCACGAGAGGAGCCTAATGGTTAATTTATTTGTCAATTTTGCATGATGAGTGCAGGACATTAAAGTTAAATCGTTGAGGTCTAATGAACCCTCCCGAGGCCAGGACTCCGGCATAACGTTCACCTGATTGATTGCACAGAAAAATAATTGGATCCTAGTGCTAATCAACGTTGTAACGCAATATTTGGAAAAAATGTTTAAAAATAGACGAAGGTTAATTGCTGTGCGTAAATTAAATATTTATTAGTAACATCGTTTTAAAATACTAATGGAATTGAACTTAGATTAACTCTACAAAGTAGGCTCAATGTGATCGATCACGAATGATGGTATTGATTTAGAAGTTCATAAAATTGCCATTTGCTACAATATTAAATGTTCAAAAGACGTGATTGTACCAAACTAACTACATATTATATAGCTGATTGTAGAGTTAGTGTCTGTGATGCAACGACATAACTGCTGTCATGTTCGCAAATGAACTACACGATTTGACTGGTGCTAAAATACAACAAAAAAAATAGCAACAGTAATCTACTAATGAGTGTACGATGCGATGACAATTTGCGAAATTAACAACACGCTCAAGCATACTTTCAACAAATCTTTTTTCACATGATAATGTCTGAATGAGTAATTAAACCTATGTGTTCCATTTTATCAAATCTTCTTCTTCTTATCGTATGGTTGATGAACAACCAGAGGGCCTACCATGAGTTGGCTATCGTAAACTTACGTACGTTAAAAACCTATCGAGTTGTTTTTTTCATATGGCCGATTGTAGTTCTTCGCGTAACCACCAGCCGGCGCTGTACATGTTTTTCATAGACATATTTACGTAGTCGATATCGAGCGCGTAAGTTTTAAACTCATGGTAGCCCCACTGGTGTCTGAGTTTAAACCGCCCGTAGGCCTCTGACATGGCTTCACACACCGTTGAAAAATCTCTCAGATGTGCTGGTTTCCTCACGATGTTTTCCTTCACCGCTAATGCGTCGAATGATGGTACGTATGAATTACAAATTTTAAATACACATTGGTACCTGGCGGGGTTTGAACTGGCGAACTCTCGCATGGTAGGTAAGCAACGACCTTAACCACTCGGCCATCGAGCTTTCATAATTTAAGTACACTACAACTTAAACATTTACTCTATACGCGTAGTGCTCTTGATGCACCTTCAGGCAAGGAACTAACAACTATTATTAATTTATTGAATAAATTATAACAATGAAAATTTTACCATACATACCATACACTTAGTAAAAGAGCGTCGATGGCCGAGTGGTTAAGGTCAGGTACACGAGACGTATCCAGTTCAAACCCCGCCAAATCCCACTGTGTTTTCAAATTTGGATTTTATACGTACGTTTATTCGACGCTCTAACGGAGAAGAAAAATATCGTGAGGATACTGCACACTCACGAAGAAATGTTTCATGTATCACAATCGTAAAGCTGCAATTATTGATTTGAATAAAAAAAATTGCACTATCTATCGTACTACTAAATATAACATACATACATAAAATCACGCCTTTGTTCCCAGAGGGGTAGGCAGAGATCACTTTCAGCGATCCACTTTTCACCTCTGTGGGAAACGTGACGTGACGGGTTGTGGACTACGTCGCCGCCATTCTGCCTTAAAACTAAATATAAAATTAATTTATTGCGAGAAAACTGGTGACATATAGGCTGATTATGATTTTTATGTTTGTTAGGACGTGTATAAATTTTATCGCACCTTATTAATAAACATTTTTATTTCTATCTCTTTTTGACTAGGACTTAGGGCACTGGGTCATGGTTGCTTAAATTCAAGTTATGTCTCAAACATCCACAGTGTAGTATCTAGATATCCATGAGCTAACCAACGCTTAATTCACCAATATCTGAGATTTTCCAAGTTTCATTAACCAACTAGCTATGTAACTAGGTTAATAGTCGCATAAGTGTATAAAAAAGGTTATACAATACCTTGTCTATTCTTTGCTAATTCAATCCATGATGTGATCCTTCTTACGACATCGAGTTTTAGATTTAAATAAAAATTCTAGTCGCCAAAATTATTCATGTTTTGTTTGATATCACTAACTAACCATAGAACTTGATCGGGCGCCCTTGGAACGTATGTGGTTTAGATAACTTAGCATTTAACAATTCAATAAATTATGCTATTTACGAGTAGGCACTTGGATCGTAAAGTTCAAGGTATTTTTAAACTTTTGGTTGAACATCCGTAAGTTAAAACGGACCTTCTTTTCAATACTAAAAATATAAAAAATGTTATTGATCTTACTAGGCATGCTATACGTAAATTGAGTAGTATTTGCGTACGTCTATGTAATTATTATATGTTTTGAACATATAAACATTTTTTTATACAATAACAAATACATACATACATACATAAAATCACGCCTTTTTCCCAGCGGGGTAGACAGAGATCACTTCCTGCCATGTGCTACGGTCCTGGCGCGCCACTTTCGCTTAATCCACATTCATCAACCTCTTCATGCACGCTCGTCGATTACGGGTACTTTTGATTTGACCTTTCATTAAGATTTGACCTATTTGGTCATGAAAGGTCTTTCTTACAATAATATGTTACAAAATGTTACAGGAGGAGGGTCAGTAGTACCCAAAACAATGATTTTTGGATATGTCTCTTTGTCTGTTTATATGTTTGTGGCGTGCACAAACGCCTGTGCGATCGAAAACTGCCTATTCCATCTAGATGTGTGTTTTCAGTAGTATATTGTGGTTAGCTCTTCTACTTACGATTTAGGTTTATTCCATGTCAATTGATTCATCATTAAAAAGTTATGCTAATTTAAAGAATCAGGTTTTATTACTGGTGGGCTGGTTATATACCTTATCCATATCAACATGCACATTTAATTGTCAGCGAATCCTCCGTGGAGTGCTTTTTATAACGGTAGGATTTTGAGTATTTCTAATTGACTGACTCGGTGGAACAGTGGCTAGTGACCTTGGCAACGGTTCTCAGAGTGAGGTACCGATCTTTACACGGGATAAATTTATTTCATGTGATAAACATTTGTGTTTGAGCTGGATGTATATCAGTCTGACACGTGCAAGTGCTGCTTGGTTTTGTGTCAAAAATGGCCATGTGTGGAAACTATATCTATCGATTGAGAGCTTTTTTTAAGCTATTGCATAGCTTTTATCGCGGGCTTTGAGCGCGGCGACCGAACCAAGAAATTCCGTAACGAACTCACAATCGTCTAACGTCGTTTCAGTTCGGTAGACTTCGGCACGGTGTTTGTGTGCGTGCGATTAGACTCTACGAAACTCGCACGAATCGAGACGAGCTGCTCCGAAATCGGACGATGCTATGCAATAGCTATACCGCGGCAGACCCCGAGTGCCACACGTCTTTTTTTATTACAGAAAGCACACCAGTTCTGCGACGGCTCGCAAGTTGAATGAGCGTGGTCCGGAGGGCGGGAGGTCGCAAGAAGACGTTACTTAAATCATATACGCGCCGCTGCGCGGGTAGAGAGTGCGCGCGAGTGACCGCCGACGGACGGCGCAGTGCTCAGTGACGGACAGACAGACACACGGACAGCATGAGGGCGCAGGGCGTGAGGGCGGCGCTCGCCACCCTCCTCTTCTTAGCCGGTGAGTCGCTCGGCATGGATCCTCCTAACTCCTGGACTGCGAACGGCTTGTGATATTAGTGATCGTGAATTTATAGATGAGTTCAATGGTGCAAATGTATATCCCGGGATCCCGGGTCACGTTCTGTCCGGATATTCTACCGGGTCATTTTTAGGAAAGAAAATATTCTCAATCGTTTTTGGTCTGTGTCTCTGAAGGACAGTACAATTTTACAAAATGTGAGTTCGGTGACAGGGTGGAAAAAAAAAAATTTACTTAGTAGATCAACCATTTAACAATGTCGCACACCACAATTATCGGCAATGTCTTTTGACAGAGGTTAAGGAGAAATAGAGATATTTCTATGTCGTGGTTTAATGAAGATCGTGTTATGAATAGAAACCGCAAAAAGTGCTGAACGAAAGAAGGAAAAAGTATGAAAAAAAATTGTAAACAAAAAAAAAACCGCCTTCAAAAACCCGACTCACTAAAAATTACAAAATAATATAATACGAACATTTATAATCATCTGGGTATGAATTTTATATGTTGTTGAAGGCGGTGCCGTTTGTATTTCAAACAGACAAGCACAGAGTGCTTCTTTTTCCTCAAAATTTTGATTGGCACCGCCTTCAAAAACATATAAAATTCATACCCAGATGATTATAAATGTTCGTATTATATTATTTTGTAATTTTTAGTGAGTCGGGTTTTTGAAGGCGGGTTTTTTTTTGTTTACAATTTTTTTTCATACTTTTTAGTGTTAAATCTTTTGTTACCCTATTAGTTCAGCTCACCTGTAATACTACTGATATTATAACTAGTAGTCTTAATATGTATACAGTATTGAAAGAATTATCCTTTTACTCCAAACAATTAAGGAGTTGACCTTCCATCATCAGCTCAGCATCATAACATTATGATTGCAAGAAGCAATGCCAATATCACTTCAGAAAATATATAAAACGCGGTACATGTGCCTACAAAATTTGAGGGTGGCCCTCGATTTCTCCTGGATCCCATCATCAGATCCTAGACTGGTCACCCTATTAGTTCAGCTCACCTATAATGCTACTGATATTATAACTAGTAGTCTTAATATGTATACAGTATTGAAAGAATTATCCTTTTACTCCTAAGTATTAAGAAGTTGACCTTCCATCATCAGCTCAGCATCATAAGATTATGATTTCCAGAAGCAAATGCCAATATAACTTCAGATAATATGCAAAACGCGGTACATGTCCCTATAAAATTTGAGGGTTGCCCTCGATTTCTCCTGGATCTCATCATCAGATCCTAGACTGGTCACCCTATTAGTTCAGCTCACCTATAATGCTACTGATATTATAACTAGTAGTCTTAATATGTATAAAGTATTGAAAGAATTATCCTTTTACTCCTAAGTATTAAGGAGTTGACCTTCCATCATCAGCTCAGCATCATAAGATTATGATTTCCAGAAGCAAATGCCAATATAACTTCAGATAATATGCAAAACGCGGTACATGTCCCTATAAAATTTGAGGGTTGCCCTCGATTTCTCCTGGATCCCATCATCAGATCCGGGACTGGTGAAAATGGGACCACCTCGGAAGTGAACTGTATCCAACCAAAAAAAAATTTTTGAAATCCGTCTATAATTGACGAAAATATCGGTGAACATACATAAAAAAAAAAAAAAAAAAAAATATTATACATACAGACGAATTGAGAACCTCCTCCTTTTTTTGAAGTCGGTTAAAAAAGCTCGACTTCTGAAGCTTTTCCTCGTATCGGTCGAATTGTAATAGTTTTTTCTTTTGTGGTTACAATTTGATGTCGTCGTCAAGTTTTTTTAACTTTACGTACATTTTTTTATTTTTATTTTCATTGTTCTTATTTTTGTGGCAAATGGGATTTTATTTATAGAAAAACTTGTTATGTATATATTTTTTTAACAATACCTTGACGTTATGTCAATTAACAGTGTTCCTGCATTATTTTATCTGCATCAATTTTAAAACAAAACAAATAATTAAGAATAATGTCATGATTTTTGTTATGTCACAGTACTAATAATTCATACCCAAATATGCAACTGTATTCTCCCTCGGTCCGCGCCGCCCGCCCTGCGCCGTGGCAGGGCACTTCCGGCGGCGCGCTTGCGCAATACATAACTAGTAGTCCCGGCGAATTTCATACCGCCCAGTAGTTTTTTTCTGATTAGGAACAAACTGAAAAGATTTACTACTACATAAAAATACCTATGTCAAAACATTGACATTAATGTTTAATAGAAGAACAGTTTTATATTTGGAAAATGAAATTGTTGTTTCACTATCTTTTTAGCATCTTTTCCATATTTTCCTCGAACATTTCAAGACTAAAATAAGATTAATCCGTCAGCAGTTCCCGAGTTTTAGTGAGACTAATGAACAGCAAGTTATGCTATTCAACGATTAAAATCAAAATAAACAGTAAAACAATGTGGATAGTGTGTGTGTTGTAGAAATAATTATTGAGACTTACCAATAACTTGTTATTGTAAAGTGGCGTAATTTTACACTGTAAGAGCTTTTCAATCGGAGGCTCTGGGGTCTTTAGTAACAAGGTCGATCTTTGTTACCTTTTGGGTGCAGGGAACATTTTTAAGAGTACATGATTTTAGACTTACGAGATTAATCAAGAAATAATAGAATAGAATAGTTATTTATTCGATACCGATACAGATCTTTAAATATAAAAACGATTAACTCTTGATCTAAAGAAATAAATCCCCCGAAGATAACAGGTTCTCATCGTTCGTTCATCGTAAAAGATTACGAGATTCCGGACAGATTTCATTCAAATATGTTACATAAAATATTCTGAATACTAAATTAAGATAATCCTAAATTAACATACCTAGAGTTCGCAGGCCTTGTTTCTGAACCATGTGGGCACCGTCAGAGAGTTCTAACTGGTTTATACGACGAAAATAGGCTTAAAATCTTTACATAATTATTACAGTTGACTAAATTTGATAAAATAAAACTAATTTTACGGATTAAACTCGCGTACATTATGACAAAAAATATAGTTTAGGGTGCCAACATTTCGAGCTCTTTTCAATACAATACTAAATTGGATAACATGCATTAGTAATGCTGGAACGATTGTTAAGGATTAGGATAAGTGTGAAGTAAACAGATCACGTGGAAAAAACCGCGGCAGAAAGCTTGTTTACGACAAATTTGACGAAGGCGACTCTAATGTCGACGAGGAGCCAATTACTTGTTATTAAAAATACCTAAATCAAGTACGAGTAGGCTCGGCTGCCCTTGACTGCCGGTGACCTGTCATCATGAGATATTAGTAGAATTTATAGCTTGTTTATTCATATTTTAAACCGTCGCCTTGACTTTCATCCGGGAGGAAAACTGGTCAGACTTGTGGCCTGTGTATCTTTCAAACAGCTTTAAGCACTGAAGGTATAAAGGCATGTCGTAGCGTCGCAGTACTCTAGCTTTTAACTCTTCAAGAAAAACAACATGGTAAATATCCCGGACAGTTACAGTTTTCTAATGTGTGTGTAACCATGACAGTTTAAAATTATATATCTTATTTATTTATTTATTTATTTTAAAGACTCGCCAACAACACTATCTTTATACATTTAAATTATATATACTAGTTAAAGATAAAAGATATGTCTATTACAGGCGAATACAACATACACGAAATAATAATCTTAAATTATTTTTAAATTATCGACTAGGTAAGGTACAAACTAATACAGTGAATACAATAAAACTAACTATTACTTATACTATTGAAAACAAAGCAAGAACTATGAGGCACCCGTCTTGTTTCCTTCGAGCAATTCTTTACACTTCCTCTTAAATGTGTGCTCGGCGTTTTGAAAGATGTCGATGCTGCTATCACCAAGATCATTGAAAGTACGCATACACCGGCTAAGGGGAACACTCATACCCAGGTTGGTTCTACTACGAGGCAGAGAGAAAATGCTAGTTAATGGATGTCTAGGGATATGATAGGGAACCGAGATATTGACCTGTTGAAGCAGGTTAGGACAACACAACCTGCCATGAATAAGTTTGTGCAACGACATGAGATCAAGAAGCTTACGACGGTTTTCCAAAGAAGACATCTTAAAAACTGAGAGACGAGTCAAATAATCGGTACCACCCGGACATCTTCGACTTTTATAAGCAAGATATCGAGTAAAATTCTTTTGAATGCGCTCTATTCTACAGGAATGGACCTTATAAAGGGGATTCCATATACTAGAGGCGTACTCAAGGTTACTGCGGACATATGCATTAAAAAGAGTTACGAAAGTGCCAGTGTTTCTAAACTCTTCAGAAAAAGTATAAAATATCTTGCAAGCCGGCAAACTGTCAAATGATTTATTTGACTGGAACCATTGATCAGATACTTAGAAGACTTCTGATTGTTTTAGTTTTGAAGCCATTTAAAAAAAAAGTTAGAAATCTGTCTATAATTGACGAAAGTATCGGTGAACATACATAAAAAACAATATATTATATACAGACGAATTGAGAACCTCCTTCTTTTTTGAAGTCGGTTAAAAAGCAAACTTAGTTCCTAACTATGCAGGTAAATTTTGGTATAAGTAGAGGAAACTTAACAGGTACAGGGCGGAAACGCGCAGAGAAGGTCATTGTCGCCGTCCGCATGGAATGGAAAGGAAATAGTAATAGCTCCATCTAACGTAATTGGGAGATGTGCTTTCATTCCGCGTGGCGCAATCTCATCGATTATACTATAATAATCTTCGCCTTAGTTGGAATTAAATGAAAAACTTTCATAATAAATATTATCCATGTTTGATAAATGACTAAAAACTCAGAAATATCTATTAAAAACCGACTTGATTTAGCTTGATTATGTATATCAAATGTTTGTAAATATCTGTCAGTGGACATTATCTTGTCTTTGTAATATCGATGGCCCCACCGAATAAACGTGCAAGTGAAAAACGTCAATTTTACAGGAGAGAATAAAAACGTTTAATCCTTACTATCTCGGGTATTATTATAGGTAGGTTAAAACAATGTATAATGAAATTAAAGATAAAAAAATAATCTTTTAGCTGATATAATTTATTTTAAGGAATAGTCGTTAATTTAGTCAATAATCAAGAAAATCCATATTATACAATTACTCGAGTGAAATTAGTGTAGTCAGTTGACTGTTATAGATCATTACACGTTTATTCGTGTGAATTTAAACGATGTTGATGAACGTAACGCAATGATACACTATTATTCTAGGGAAATCACGCGTCTTTTGATGGCGGCTGCAATTGTTTGCACGCTTGTATTACAGAAATATTTGGTGATCTATGGATGGTAATAAAAATTACATTTATATTCGTGTCATTAAGTTAGTTTTACAATGTGTTATGCATATTAACATTATGAATTCACGCTATGTAATATTAAAATGTTGCATAATCTTTAAAGGGAAAATAAACAAAACTTCTGTTTTTATATATTATTTTTATTTATTATCATTATAATAACAATAAAACTATTTTTTATATCAGATATTTCTCATTACTATAGAAATTGAGCAAAAATCAACAAAAAAACAAACGGCTTATCTTATAAGCATTTTGAGAACTAAATAAATTCCAAAATAATCTTTAATGAAATTGTCGTCATCTCAGCCCATTGCTGCCCACTGCTGAGCATAGGCCTCTTCCGAAGCTTTTCAACAAAACCCAGCGATTTTCACCAGGTCGTCGGTTCATCTGGTAGGTGGTCGTCCCACACTGCGCTTTCCAGTACGTGGCCTCCACTCCAGGACATTTCGGCCCAAACGACCGTCCAATCTTCGTGCTATGTGGCCGGCCCAATGCCACTTCAGTTTGCTAATCTGGTGGGTTATGTCAGCAAGTTTGGTTCTTCTACGGATCTTTTCATTTCTGATTCGATCACGTAGAGAAATGCCGAGCATAGCCCTCTCCATAGCTCTCTGCGCGACATTAAGCCTTCTAAAAAGATCTTTTGTGAAGCACCACGTCTCAGCGCCGTAAGTCATCACAGGTAACACACATTGGTTGTACACCTTTGTCTTGAGACACTGAGGTATTTTGGACGAGAACACGTTGTGCAGTTTCCCAAACGCTGCCCAGCCGATTTGCATCGGCCTGCTGACCTCTCTCTCTAAAGTTGATTTTCCTAAACCTGCCTGCCTTCCTGTCCGAGGTAGATATATCCACACACAATTTCGAGAGTAAAGTTTGTACGGTGGGTGCAACATTAAACATATTTTTTGTTTTATCCATGTTCATTCTAAGACCCACTTGTTGGGAAACTTTATCGAGGTCATCGAGCATTTGTCCTAGATCTTCCAGCGACTCGGCCATGACTACGATGTCATCAGCAAATCGAAGGTGAGTGATGTATTTCGCCATGCCAATAATATTGATACCAAGTCCTTGCCATTCCAGCAGCTTGAAGGAATCCTCCAGAGCAGCAGTAAACAGTTTCGGAGATATGACAACTACCTTTCGTACTCCTCTTTGTAAGGGGATTTCCTTCGTGCGATTTTCCTGTACTCGGACTGACATGGTGGCGCTGTTATACAAACACTTCAACACTTCAATATACCGATAATCTACATGGCATCGCTGTGGGGATCTAAAACCGCCCAAACGACGGAATCGAAGGCTTTTTCATAGTCCACGAACGCTAAGCATAGTGGCCGATTATACTCCTCCGTCTTCTGTATAATCTGCCGCAGCGTATGTAAGTGCTCTATGGTACTAAAGCCTTTTCGGAAACCGGCTTGTTCGGAAGGCTGGAAGTGATCAAGCCTGCAATCGAGACGATTCGTGATGACTCTAGAGAACAGCTTGTAGACATGGCTTAGCAGTGTTATGGGCCGGTAGTTCTTCAGTAAGGTTTTGTCACCTTTTTTGAAGAACAAGACCACAACACCCCTGTTCCATGCTTCTGGCGTTTTGCCGTCGAGCGGGGAGAAATAAAAGTGCTTCTGAGGGACTTTTAGTATCGGTGTTCCACCCGCTTTCAGAAGCTCTGTAGTGATACCATCCTCACCCGGTGTCTTGTTTTTCTTAAGTTGTTTGAGAGCCATTCTTATCTCGTACAGGCTGATGTCCGGGATGTCTTCGGTATAGTGTCGGGTTAGCTTGGCTCTGGGGTCTGTCGCCACAACAGCTGGCTCAGCACAGACCGAGGTATATAACTGCCCATAGAACCTCTCTATCTCCCGTAGCACCTCTGACTTCTTTGACGTCACGCGTCTATCTTCAGTCTTCAGCTTTGTCAGTTGGCTTTGCCCAATAGACGCGTCTCTTGCAAACACTTTGGAGCCTTAGTTCCGCTTAATTGTCTCCTTAATACGCTGAGTATTAAAGGAGCGTAAATTATGTCACAGAGACTTCCTAATCAGTCTATTCAGCTGGCTATATGACTCAGCTTCATCCGAAGTTTTCAGCGTCAAAACACGTTGACTAGCCTGATGAGGATAAGGTGTCGGGTATGGTCGGATAGTTTTTGAGGTCTTTTTTTACGGTGGCTTTTGAAAAACTTGGACCGTACCGTATGAACAGTTTCAGTTTACAGCCTGCTATTTATATCTTCCACTGATGAACAGCTGTCCAGCCATTGTTCAAGTTCGACAGTTCAAGCTGAAAGTTCTCGGGGTTTTGGATATGTGCCTTCGATGGTCGGAGCGTAGACTTCACCAGACGCGTTCTTTCCAGTTTGACGTTGATATTCAATGTGTGTTGATCACAGAGACGTCGTTGAAATGACGTCTCCTAATGTTCATGATGTAGTCTATCTCATTTTTAGTTCAGCCGTTCGGACCCAACCAGGTCTATTTTCTGTGCGGCGACTTTCGAAAGAATGAATTCTTCACAAAAAGTCCTTCTTTCTCCATAAAGTCAGCTAGCATCTGTCCCCTGAGATTCCGATGTTCATATCCAAATCGTCCCACTTTCAGCTCACCATCGCTTCTACGGCCCAGCTTTGCATTGAAGTCTCCCATTACAACAGTGAAATGTGTTTTGGAGTTATGTATGGCCCCTACTAATGTCCTCATACATAGCTTCCACTTCAACACTTGGTATTCTTACGCCGTAACCACACGGCTGGTGCTTGATTTATAGCAATAAATTATAAATTTTATCTACTATTACCCTGCGAGACCCGATTGCAAAAATTGATTGTCGTTTATATTTGGTTAAGGCACTTTTACTCTACTTTTTATTTTGTTAAGAATAATGGAATACTGGTGCTCGATTTATAGCAATAAATTATAAAACTTATCTATTATGGTAAGAAACAATGCAAAATTATTTGCTAAAATACTTCTCGTACAAGACACATTACTCAAAAAAGCACCAAAAAAATATACACGAATAAACGTGCAAACGCATATTGCCTATACTTAACAACAAAGAACAAACAATATCAAACGTTTTGCTGTTTATACACGTTTATTCTTGTGAAACAGAGAAAGTATGAAGCATGTAATAATCACTTAAAATAATATTCTTGTGACAAAAAAATATATTATTTCCGTGGAAAAAAGGTTTATACAGCAATTTCAGGCTTGTTTATGATCAAAAAATTCTAAAAAAAATTGGGGAGGTAGAGGAGAGGCTAATGTAACGAAATACCAAAAAAAAAATTTTTTGTGCAATGGCTATTACACGTTTATTCGGTGGGACCATCGATATGATCCAAGTCTGTATCAAATTTTAATTAATGAACCATTCAGAAACTATCAGCTACTTGTGCTTTACGGTATTTTAGATATTGTATTATTTCTTTAAAATTAATCAATTAATTAAGTAATTCAAAAAACGACCCGTCTTATGCGCACTTTAACAAAGAGGAGCGCTCGTAAATTTATTACATATCGACTGCCTGTACACCAAATACAATAAATCATGCCTCTATCTTTTTTCCATCTTTAAAAAATATTGAATACAATACTTGTCCATATGAAGGCTAACATTTAATTGGCTAATGTCTACCACCCATTGCACTGCGCCTATCGGAATACTCGATAACAGAGACAAAATATTATTCACATTCAACTTTCCATGCACAATTCAATCAATCAAACAACTTATTCAAATATAGTGACTAGTATATCATTTAACTGATAAGGTGTGAGTTACATAAATTTGTTAAAATTGACATTAAGCCTTACGCAAATAAATACTAGCATTCAGTTATGGAAACGATGTCGTAACAATATCGATGCGCGTGCGCCGCGCGACGAAGCGCGCAGGTTATTGTATCTATATTTTTTTATACAAGCTTACCGCCGCGACTCTGTCCGCGTAAAATCGTTGATTGATTTATTTACCCATTTTTTTTCGGTGTGTCGGACTCCCCGGCGGCTGGCGAGGAGATGGTAAATTCCAGCCGTGGCTCCTGGGCGAGGTGCAATGCCCAGGGGGTTTACCGACTAAAACACCGCGGTGTACCTCATCGGCGTATGGCGGCGTCTACTGCCACGACGCCACCATACTGGCTTGATTTATTAACCCTGGATGATTTTACGAAAATTTAAAACGTGTTTCATGATTTTCAATGCCATAACCTTAATACTGAATGCATTGGAATAATTTTTAATGTACTTAATTTCATTCATAATGGATTTCCCCGTGCAAAATGTAAAATAAACATAAATTAATAAGTTAGACCCTGGGGTAATATGTCGGTCAGTCAGTCAGTGTCTTCTTTTGTACAGATGTTTAATTGTATATTGTAAGTAAATGACAAAGCTTTTAAGCTTATTCACCGATTTAAAACAGTTGTATAGTCGTTACGTTTAAATTTTTAGGACATTTTAGGGTCCGCTTTATCTGATTGTTAGAGACGGGCACAAAAGAGTACAAACCAAAGTATAAAGAGATTTTATCGGACAAAAATTAGGTCATGCTTAAAATTTTCTTACTTGGAAATTATTTCATTTTGTAGAATCACCGAAGACACAAACAAGGACAAACAAAATGTGACTGAGTGAGTAATTCCTGTTTTGATTCATGAAAAAGTTTATAAACTATACATCCCATTGACGTAATATCGATACTTTTTGTCTATGGCCGGAGACGGATGGCTAACATATTCACAAGAATCCGGTTGGCGGTCATTTGGCAATCCCCGCGCCCGGTAGATACTGATTCAGCGAATATTCTCACACAAATAAATATGGCACATTAGTTACTGTGTCAGAACTATTAGGTAATCTGGTTAGGATTGGTTAAATTGTTAAAATCAAACATAATAGATATTAACATTATTTTCCTTAATTTACAAATTTCACAAGAATTATTTCCCTTAATTATTCACATTGTCTACAACCAATTATAATATAATACATAGGTATTATGCTGAAAGTATTTTAAGTGCTAAACGAGCATCCTAAATGATCGACGAAAGCTGTTATATCTACTGCATATTTATGTGGCCTTATACCATTTCCTTTTAGGCGACATAATACAATTAGAAAGTTAGTTTGACAAGTTTATAATTTTAAAAATGTTTACAACATTTTACGCAGGCAATAGACACATCTATACTTAATCTGTGTCTATACTCACTAGCTCGGAAGCTCCATGAAATATATAACCACTATTAAATTTATATAGGCATAAATTACTTTAAAATAAATATTATTTCAAATCTTTCCAAATCATAATTTATGGTAAAAATAAAATAATTATTTTTTATTGTATCACTTATGATTAAAAGTAGTTTCATTGCAATGTGTAGCCTCATATTTGGACCTCATATTTGGATCTCACTACCGCTTACCATTAGATGGAGTGAGACCACCTTGTTAGCCTATAATAAAAAATAAATTACAAAATACAATAACAGTTGCCTACAGTACCGTGCCGTCCAAAACTGCCAGGTATATAAATATTATAGATAGGATTTGTTCGATCCACCAACATTAAAAATATAATCTAGTATGAACGTGTACGAATATAAGTGCCAAACACTTGATCTATGTCAAGAGTTCTTTTCATGATGGCCGTGGCCTTCTTCAGTAAACAAACTGACGTCCATCTTCTGCGGCCGCAAAAAAGCAATTTTTGATGAGCGAGGCCGCAATACACTTTGCAACTAAATTAATACACTTAATAATATATCTTTTGCGAGTATTAGTCCAAATTGCAGTTTAATAGTCACGATTTATTACATAGACTTAACTCTATATGATCTTTACTTATTATTAGAATTAAAATTACTCATAGAGACTTTTCCATGACCAAATAGGTCATCAAATAGTGATAAACGGTCAAATTACAAGTACCCGTAATCGACGAGCGTGCATGAAGAGGTTGATGGATGTGGAAGAAGCGAAAGTGGTGTGCCAGGACCGTAGCACATGGCAGGAAGTGATCTCTGCCTACCCCTCTGGGAAAAAGGCGTGATGGTATGCATGGTAGAGCCTTCTAACGGTATGACTTGGGGATTCAGAATCGGATTTTTTTTTACTGGGTCATATTTTTTGTGGTGTTGTGCTCCAACATCTATTATACAACTAAAATAATAGTCATATATTTTAAAAAACTTGTGCCAATAACTAAGTAAAACAGAAATCATCATTACTATCCATTGGTTAGTTATTGTTGTCCACTGTCATAAAAATGATTTAGAAATATTATTAAGTAAACAACGTGTCACGATTATTCACACAAGTGTTTGATTATGGTAATGCGTTGGCCCGTGGGCTCACGATGTTTGTTTTACTCAAATCAAATTAATTAGCAACATTTTGTTCATTAACATTGTTTTCCATTTTTTTTACATTGAAAGCTCTCGAGTCTCGCGTTTTTTAAGTTAGTTTTGTTTTACTACACTTACTCTTGACTCTGCGCGGATTTTACTCATTTATATTTATGTATTTTTACGTGGAAACATTTTGCATTTGCAGGAAATCACTGTTTATTTTTTTTTTTTTTTTTTCAAATTTAAATGCAATTAACATAGATTATGAATAGAGGGCGGGTCGCATCTTATTGTGTAATAGGATGTTTTTAGGTTTCTTATACATAAGAGTAGGTTTTATAATTTTGAATTTTAAGTCAAAAACGAAACTCATAAATTCGGCTGTCGTATTATTTAGCTGTCAGCCAACATCAATTTATAGAGATTGAAGGTTATTTAAATGTCAATAATTGTTACTTGTGTTAACGTTAAGGATACCTATAGAATTCAGTTTCTAGAAGAAAATCGTATTGAAAAAGACGACACAAAAACTGTAAAATACCTATGTTCCTTCACTTATAAACCCCTAGCTTTCCGCCCGCGACTTCGTCCGGGTAGAGACGTTTAACGGTTAAAACATTACTTCTTTATAGTGCAGTCGGTTAAAAAGTAGCCTATATCCTTTCCTAGGCTCTAGACTATATCTGTACCAAATTTCGTTTAAATCGGTTCAGTACTCTATGCGTGAAAGCGTAACAGACAGACAGACAGAGTTACTTTCGCATTTATAATATTAGTAAGGATTTGTGTAACCAATTAGGAGGTAGAAAATACACAGCAACAGCCGTACCATTTTTGGTCAACTGAATGAATGAATATACTCGTATCAATTATTGTACAAAAATTGCATAGTAATGAGAAGTTTCACTTCGTTTTTATTAATTTAGTCATAGACGTAATATTCGACATTATTTTTAGGCAATCTTAAAAACCAGTCCATTAATACGGTTGCCCAATTCCTAAAACTAAGTAAAAGCTATAACCATAAACATGATATTTGAGTCGGCCGCCGCCCTTGACACCGCGGGTCGGTCGGCGCCCTCACCACTCCGAAGCGTCGTTAATACAATCATTTGTTAAGGTAGGCTTGATTCGAGACTGAACTGACAAGGCCTTTCTTCAAGATGTTTTAGTTTATGTTTTGATGTATTAAGTAGAAAAGATGAACCTGTTCTTGTGTATTCTTAAGTAAACACAGGGAAATTTCTTCAATCTTAATCAATATATCCTTACTAATATTATAAATGCGAAAGTAACTCTGTCTGTGTGTCTGTTACGCTTTCACGCTTAGAGTACTGGACCGATTTAAACGAAATTTGGTACAGATGTAGTCCAGAGCCTAGGAAAGGATATAGGCTACTTTTTAACCGACTGCGCTATGAAGAAGTAATGTTTTACCCGTTAACCGTCTCTATGTTGACATATTTGTTAGAGTATTTTCTACGGAAAAATTTATAGTAACTACCTAGTGCAAAGCGATAGAATGTTGAACTCCTACTATGTTGTAGTATTGTAAATTCTCTCAAAATCAGAATTGAATACTTAACATTGGCAATGAGCCTTGCACAGTCCAATTGACATTGCTAAAAAAAATAACTTCATAATGATCTGACGGGTGTCATTGACCTTCGGCAGACGTCCGGGTCTCCATCCTCTCTTCAGCCACCGCAGCTCGTTATTGAGTGGAGTTGTGGGTTTTTGATATGACGTCAGAGTTCTGATCTATGACGTAACCTACAAATTAGGATGCGTAGACATATAGAATTCCAAATTCAAAGTACAAAAAGCAGTACATGTACTACGCCTTGTCTCCTTTAGGGCCTACGCTGCCTTCGGGTTCTTACAAATTTCCCTAGCGATTTGGTACGAGCCTGCCTCCAAGCTGGCCCTACATGCAAGTTCACGTTGTGAATAAAAAGCTTTGTTCTTCCTCCTTTCACCATTCTCGATACACTCACTCAATTCTTTCTCACGTTGGTCTTTGGTACTCAATTATCAACTTAATTCGATGATTTCATTCAGCCCGTCACTAAATTCGATTTTTTAAAAGTTTTAATGTTCAAATATTATTGTAGACCCATTCGAAATATTCCTTCATTTAACCATATTATTATTATGTGATTTGCTCATATTTACTTATTTAGTTTCTATCGAGTCTATCAGTAGGTAATTTTACTAAATCTATTTATCTTCAGGAGCTATTATTATGACGTTACGTTAAGTCCAGTCAAATTACAATTGACTCATCTCCATTATTCGTGGTAGTTAATAGTTCAGAAGCCGTTCGTTCACAACCTTTCAAATCAAGTTTCGATTAGGTAACAATACTGTCTGTTAGATTAAATATCGATTTAGCCAAATAGACGGAACCATTCACAACGATTATTAACAACACTTTCATCTGGCTTTTATCGATTGATTAATCTTAAATGATGCTGACTGATAATAAATACTGATAATGATACACACAGAGTAGCTACGCTTTACCTAACAATATTAAAGAATGTGATACTGTACCTAAGTTTAAAAATCTACTCAAAACACACGTCATTAAACTGTAAATAAAAAAGACGTGTGGCACTCGGGGACTGCCGCGGTATAGCTATTGCATAGCATCGTCCGATTTCGGAGCAGCTCGTCTCGATTCGTGCGAGTTTCGTAGAGTCGTACAATACGTATAACCGCACGCACACAAACACCGTGCCGAATTCTACCGAACTGAAACGACGTTAGACGATTGTGAGGTTTTGTTCGTTACGGAATTTCTTGGTTCGGTCGCCGCGCTCAAAGCCCGCGATAAAAGCTATGCAATACCTTAAAAGTTAAAATGATGAATACTTGTATTGTACTTGTGGATCAAATACACAAGTAGAGCTAGATTAAGGTAATTCGTTGCCCCATAGACACGCAATGTGTGTTTAGATGAAATCAATTAGAACATTTTGTCGATAATATTTTTCTCTGAGCTTTTGTATTGAAAGCTCGCGCTCGAGACGATCGTATTAACAAAGACTAACAAAGTGTTGTTCTACTTTTACTATTGATAACCGCACCGCGGCTTTTACGTATATCTTTTTCTGATTCAGGAACATTAAAACTTCCGGTATTGTTATCTATTCTTCCCACAAAATCAGAGTCACTTAGATTACTTATTCAAATATCAGTAAATATGCATACGCTGTCTACCTCTGTTATTATTACTACTGTTTCTTCAATTGAACCAACATTCTAACATCGGGTGTATAAAAACATAATTTCAATTAAGTTATCGCATACCAAGTGTTCACTTAGTTTTGTTTTGCACGGACATGACAGCCGCTAATGAAAAGTTAATTAAAAAGCTCTTCCTACTCGTACTTTCTTTTCTGAGACTACGAGCAGCTGCCAGCTTGAAATTTAAAAGTAAAAAGGTTAAAAAGGTCACTTTATAAGATCATTTATTCCACTCAGGTTAATTGATATAGGAATCATCTCTGCTATTAATATCTATACTATAATAAAAACGTAGAGGTAAAAATTCTTGTACTTTTTTGAAAAACGCAAAAAAAACCAGTCAGGGATATGTTTTGAGAGTAGTAGAACACATCCCCATACTTAAAAAAAATTGTGTCTCTGTCTGTTTGTTTGTTTGTTTCGACTGACCTCCTAAACGGCTGAACCAATTTAAGTGAAAGTTTACACGAAGGTATTTTAAATTCCGGAAAAATGCATAGGATACTTTAAATCACTGACAGTTAACTGGTTCCCGTGGGATATTCAAAAAACCTAAATAAATGACTGATCTCTGAAACTATTACACCGATTTAAATGAAATTTTGCATGGTGGTACCATACATCCCCGGTCAAGATTCTCAATACTTTTAGTCACAGAAATTCCTGTAGGATAGTAAAAAATCTAACTTTATTAGATCACGTACAAAAATGGTAAAAGTATATTGACCAAAATGAACCTTCTGACTAGGACTATACGGACTACTTTATTGAGCAAAACGTCATAGTTGGGGAGGCAAATGGCTAGATTTTCAGTTACTCGAACGACATGGAATCGGAATAGAAAGATTACGAAAAGTATATTACACTTTCTTTATAAGTGGGGGGACAGCGATTAATACAGAAGGGCTACCTGGTAACAAGCTGTTGAAAGAAAAAAGTTATTTGACCGAGTCAGTCATTCAAAGTGCATGTTAAATAATCCCTAAAAAGTGTCATTGTAACGATTTGGACCAGAAAGTTATAATTAATCTTTGTGTCTGTTGAAAAACACATAATCTTGAGATACTTCAGCGCGTTACATTTTTATGCAGGAGGTTCAAGTTGATATCGAAGTCCTGCTGTATAATAATCTGTAATTTTTATTTCTTAACCTGTATCACCTCACTGCTGGGCAAAGTATCCTTCAAACTCATCGACTGCTCTCTGTCTAATGCTAGGACTTGCCAGTTCTTTGATACATGGACCAAATCGTCATACCACCTTTTCTTGGGTCTTCTTCGGCGAAAATCGTCTTCAGGCACGCGATGTGTAACAATTCTGGTCCATCTATTCTTCTTTATCCTCGCACATTTCATATCACATTCCCCGCCCATTGCTACATCAGTTTTGACCAACAACAATACCAGTACGGGAGTGGATGGTGGTATATTTTATTTTAACTTAATACCTATGATACTCCGCTTCATAGCTTTTTGTAAAACCTTGAGTTTGGACTTCTGATTTTCGGTGGGGGACCAAGATGTGTTAGGATAGGTAGTATGAAAACGTCGATGAGTTTGCGGTTCAGTGATATAAGAAGATCACTCTTCATATACCCATTCATGGACCAGAAGCTTTTCCAGGCGTTGTCTGCTCTACGGATTATTTTTTTGTCCTGCCTGATTTCGAAGGAGACTGCCTAGCTCAAGTGTATACGCCTCTACATATTGCTTTACCTGTCTGTTGACTGCAATCCACCAAATCAGTGGTGCTGTTGGTCATGACCTTGGTTTTGGATCTATTCATCGTCAGTCTAACGTCAACGCTTTCTGCGCTCAGTTGTTCGAACATCAACACAAGTTCTGTCGATGTATACGTATTTCGACTAGGAAAATGTCATCTGCAAAGCGAAAGTTTATCTATAAGTCGCCTATCCTCTACACCAATTCCTTTTGTTTCCTAAGAATATCATAGTGACCTGAAGACTTCTTGGAGCGTGTTATTGAAAGTTTTGGTGATTGGGAGTCACCCTGTTCAACTCTTTTTTGTATTTTGAATGTCAGGCCTTCAGTGTGCAGTTTGATATCGGCTGTGCTTTGTTGGTAAATGACTTGGAGAAGTTTTATATATGTGGGTTCGAAGAAAAGAAAGCTAAATAGGTTGATGTGGGCGATCCCGCCGAAGACCTTTGAATAATCCGCAGGCCAGGTTCAGAGGTTTATTAAATTCGCTTCATTTCTCTATTACCTGGTTTTTGGTATGGAGGTGGTCAGTTGTCCAATATTTGCTTACTGGCTTACATTGGTGGTTTGTGTTGTTCAAATTGATAGACTGTTCGATATTATCTGAATGTTTATTATAGAGGGATATCGCTATTCTAAGCAAATAAAGGGAAATTTATAAACATTCACGTCAAAATGTTGGACATTATAAAATTAAAGAAAGTTATCGTAGGTATATAAAGATCGTTACTAATAAAGTCACATAGATGTTGTGTCAAAGATTTTAGTAATTGTTGTTATAGGCGCGATTCTATGGTCATCACCCCATAGAAACCGTCAGAGATTATTAGTTTTTCATAATCCTGCCCAATTCTTTTAACAATGTCTTTGTAATTAGCATTAGCAACTATCCTATTTAAGATCAAACACACTCTCCCTCCCATAAGAAGTGTACATATCCGGTAGAGGTACATGAAAAGGTGCAAGGAGTCTCCCATTTAAAAATCTTACAAGACAGAGTCTGAGTCTGATCAAGACTCCAAAAACTCCCGTTGGGCTCCCCAACTATCACGTTCTTAGCTGGAAAGTCATGTCAAATGGTATCAGATTGATATGACATGAGTGTTTAGTTCTTGGTTAGTTAAAGAGATGTCACTATGCAGTATTATTTCGCAATATTGCTTCAAATACTAAAAGTAATTCATAAATAATATATTTATTCAACTTGCGCTTTACGTTATTATCTCATTGTTTTATTACGAATACAATACAATATACGAGAAATATACAAAAACAATGCGCTAAAGTGGCACATAACAAAGTAGCAAAGCAAATACTGATTAATTCGTCACATCATCATCAGCCCATACCTGTCCACTGCTGGACATAGGCCTCTCCAAATGCACGCCACTTCTCTCTATCCTCGGCCACTCGCATCCAGCTCCTACCAGCCGTCCTGCGCTGATCGTCACACTACCTGGCCTGCGGGCGTTCGTCACATGGCGACACACATCCTTTATAGATATTTTGAGACAGTGGATCGGTAGTTTGTATTTTTTACCTTTCGAAGTTATCCTGATATCAAACATCAATTTTGTGTACTAACTACATAGGTACAGTAAGATGTTTGCAACCATTGAAACCTGGTCCTGTCAAATAAATTAAAGTTTTTATCGTGGTTTTAGTACTAAAATGTGAAAAATAATTTTGTGAGTCCTAGCTACCACTCTCCTCTCAGGCTAGATCATTTCTTAGACAAAAAACATATTGTGCGAGTGAATTATCTTTTAGTTGGCCGATTTGTAATGAAAAATGTGATATGTTGCTTATCACCTATTAATCGGTAAACAATTTCAGGTTCTTTAATGGATATCAATCTAATCAATTACTAAGTTTAATTATATTTTATTTTGTAATAGTTTTTATAATTTATGTAGCTTTATTTATTTTTCCTGTAATTTCTATAAAAAAATGCGTCCTGAAATTAAAAATGCAGGCAAAAGTTACTATTCTACGCAGACGAAGTTGCGGGCACAGCTAGTCTAAGAATAAGAATACATTTATATATCTCTATCTTGTTGAGAATATATCTAAGAAAAACGAAAATTCATATTGTAAGCATTGTCGTACCTATTTTACAAGCTTTTATTTATTTTAGGGTTGTTTATTTATTCTATTAATTATTTTTTAATTAAAAAAAAAGTTACAAAACACAATATTTTCCTGATAATTAAAGACAGAAGGTCACAAATTGATCGCTGTATTATTGAGGCACGGGTTACCGATATTTCATACTATCCAATCAACTCTATGACACGAAATTGAATTAAATCTTCCACGGTGCAGCAATAGCTATTAACATTCACCAATAATTGGAATTCGCGAATTAATTGCAAAAAAAAAACGAAACTGCCCTTTCTATGTGAAATAGCTAAACGACGTTTAGCGGAATGATTTACGATCATCTCGACGATGCGCTTGCACAACCCGCGGTCACGGGAGCGAAAGTCAAGATGAAGGCGGCCGCGGATGTTAACACTGGCTGATTTATCTCTCTCAACATTGGTTGACCATTTATCGACAGCAATAGTTACGTAGATTTTAATTATGTTAATTAATCAGACATTGCCTACTTTTTTGGAAATCATTAGCAATCCATCTAAGAGCCTAGAGATGAATTTCGTAGACTTTCTATACTGCCTGCTACATCATGATTGCGGGTAATTAATGTTATAATAAATTGTAACTTAAATTGCTACGCCTAAAGGGGCACCATGATGTACATATACTCTTACTAGCTGTGCCCGCGACTTCGTTCGCGTGGACTACAGGATTTTACATTTATTTATTTATTTATTTATTTATTTATTTTTGGGAAACATACAATTACACTAAGCACATAAAGATAGAAAATACATAAATTGCACATAAATCAGTGAAGTTTCCACCGTTAAATAGTACCTAACCTGAGCACACTAAATCGGCAAATAATTTGATCTAGATAATTTTAACACTAATAACAATAACAAAAATAAAAATGTTTAAAGTAACAACCTAACTAAGTTATGCTAAGCTATTTGATAGGGCAAGTCTCAATTCTTTTTTATATAAACCTATAGAGTAATTGAACATATCTATATCACTAAATTTAGAATTGTATTCTTTACATGATCTGTGCAGAAATGTATTCTGTGCATAATTTGTTCTACACAACGGAATATGAAACAGATCACGATTTCGAGAGTTTAACCGAGGGCACTTAATATTTATTGATTTCAGAAGAAAAGGTGAGTCAATGTTATTATTTAAAATTTTATACAAAAACATTTGATCTCTTTCCATCCGTCGTTGTTCCATTGTCAACACGTTGTTCCCAACTGTTGTAGAAGAAATACCCTTCCCTCTACGCAAGTGTTTTAAAAATGTTTGGTTGATTCTTTTTATGATATTTATGTATATTGCGTAGCGAGGATTCCAAACTACTGATGCATATTCCAATATTGGTTTTACTAGAGAATTATATAGAAGTATTAGAGTGCTAGACAGTCTAAAATCTTTGGCTGTTCTTAAAATGAATCCCAACATTCGATATGCCTTACTAGTTACATGGGTTATATGGAAATTAAAAGTAAGTTTAGTATCGAGGTAAATACCCAAGTCCCTAACAAGGACAACACGCTTCAAATGTTCATTATTAATGTGGTAATTAGATGAGACAACTTTAGTTTTCCTAGTATAAGAAATAATATTGCACTTTTTAATATTTAAATGTAAAAAATTGTCTTTGCAATAGTCAGATAGTCTATTGAGATCACTCTGCAATAAGAGACAGTCATTAGGAGATTCAATTGTCCTAAAAATCTTCATGTCATCGGCATACAGTAAGACATTGCTATTGTTGAATACGGTAATGATATCATTTATAAATAAATTAAATAATAGAGGTCCAAGGTGGGAACCCTGGGGTACACCTGATGTTACAGGAACAAATGAAGATGAGAAACCCTTGACAGTTACAGCTTGACTTCTCTCTCTAAGGTACGACTCAAGCCATCGAAGTAGATCACCGTGTATACCGACTTCTCCCAATTTGTGGACTAGTAAAGAATGTGAAATTTTATCAAATGCTTTAGAGTAGTCTGTATACACGACATCCACCTGAGAACCACGATCCATCGACAGTACTACGCGTTGAATGAATTCGCATAGATTCGTTTCAGTTGACCTTCTGCTAATGAAACCATGCTGCTCATCCATGATAACGGGTCTAAGAATGGGGAAGATGTTATCAAACACGATCTTCTCAAAAAGCTTTGGTATCGTGCTTAGTTTAGATATTGGTCTATAGTTTTGCACGTCGTGCCTATCTCCAGATTTAAAAATTGGAATAACGTGGCTCAACTTCCAAACCCGGGGCATAATACCTAACCTTAGCGACATTTGGAACAACAGATATAGAGGTAGCGCAATAGAGTCACAACACATCCTCAGAAAAATGGGAGGTATTCCATCCGGCCCTGAACCCTTATTGATGTCTAATTGTCCCAGATACTTATTAATACAATCGACAGATAATACAATCGAATCAATCGAAACCAAATTGCTACAATTAGCATTCCGTGAACGCGCAACCATATCAGGTTCAAATACAGAGTGAAAAAAACTGTTAAAGAGATCACAAATCTTAATACCATTGTTTGAGACAGTGTCACCTAAAAACATTGTATCTGGCAGATCCGATACAGATCTCTTTGACTTTACGAATGCCCAAAAATGTTTACTATTATATCTTATTTTATCTTCGGCATTTCGGATGTAAGATTCGTAACAATCGCGTTGTACCCGCTTCTGACGCTCACGAAGTAGAATGAAAGTATCATAATCACGCAATCCACCATAGGTCTTCCATTTACTATGATATTTCTTTTTTTCTTTAATAACTTTTATTAGACTCTTTGAATACCAGGGTGGATAACGTGTGTTATTATTTATAGTTATGACCGGGACATGAACACTAATCACCTCATTCACAATCTTATAAAATTCTGCTACTGCTAGATTTATGTCGCTATGGTTACAAAGTCTGAACCAGTCAACGTCAGATAATGCCACATTAATGGCATTATAGTCAGCCTTACGAAATAAACGTACTACCCTGTTAGGTGACTTCAACGAACGCGGGAATGAAGCACGCACGACAACACTTAGTGCGGGATGGTGAGCGTCCTCCGCGACTAGAGGCCCAACACTACGACTGACAATGCACTCATTATTACTAATAATCAGGTCAAGGAATCTATTATTTACATTAGAAATGTTGTTGTACTGATTAAAATCGGTAAATTGCAAAAAACAACTTAGGGCATGTGCCAAGTCGTCACTAGGGCTGGGATCCGCAAGACTTATTCTCTGGCCACACGTTATCCACTGAGCAGAGGAAACATTAAAGTCACCCACAACAGCATATAGGTCGTCCGGATTCTGTACATAAGTATCAGTAATAACTTCAAAAAAGTTATTAAGACATTCTGCATGGGAATTGCAATGAGGAAGGTAAGCATTATAAATCCGCAACAGTCTAGACCCAGATCGGATTTTACTATCAAGTGTAACAACGACTGCCTCCGCAGCTGCATTTGGCATAGATATAATATTGTATGATCTAACCGGGAGTTCACGACGCACAGCAATTAGAACACCGCCACCGAGACGGTCTCCACGAGATTCATAGTTACGGTCAGATCTATACACGCTATACCGGCTATCAAATAACTCAGAATCATAGATACCGGGTAACAGCCAGGTCTCAGTCAGGCAAATGATGTCATAGTCCACCTGCATGAGATTACGAAAAAATATGTTAGTCTTAGACCGCAATCCACGCACATTCTGATAGTACACGGAGAGATCCTTAACCTGCGCCATTAGAATAAATTTTACAATAGAGCATATTATACAATTGTACATTCATAAGCACTTCAACACTATCTGGAATCAATGGAACACTAACTAGAAAAACAGTAAACTGTTGGATGGAAATTGATATTGGGTGTAATACAGACTCCCTAATTATTAACCTGTAAGAATAAAAATTAATTAAAATATAATCAAAAACAAAAATGCCCTCGGATATCTCAGTAAAGTTTACATTAGAATAACCTACATCTGTAAAATAAACGTTCTGACAACGACAGTACATATAACAAAAACATCACTTTATTTTACTCAAATCTGCAATTGTAGTTATGGATATTACTGGGGACGTATCAGAACTACGAGCCAATATCGAGCAATTTTTCACCCATACATACTTATAGTCTTTTTCTTTACACAATTTCTTGGTACTTTGCAGTAATGATTTATTTGCGCTTGTTAGATGGTCATTTACGTACACAAGACTATCACCAGTAAAACCAATATCTCTCAATTTCAGCTTGATTCTTCTGGCAGATGCCAAAAAGTTGTCCTTTTTGTAACGAGCTAAAAATCTAACCACAATAGGTTTAGGTTTTTTACTGTCATTGCCCTTTGGCGCAACTCGGGTTACAAAATCTAAGTCTGTATCGATATTGAGCGGGAAACTAGCGACTCTGCCTATGGACTCCATGATTTTTAATAAATTTTCACCTTTCTTTTCTGGAATTCCGAAAATCTCGACATTAGATCGTCTTGCCCACTGTTCTTGTTTGTTCTTGTCGACTTCGAATTTATTGACCGTAGCCTTCATTTCTCCTAATTCAGACGACTGACAAATCAAAGGTTTAACAATATTTTCAACCTCAATGATCCTCTTAGTAAGGTCTTCCTGCTGGCCATTTAAAAATGACAACGATTGTTTAAAACCAGCTACCTCTTCCCTCAGTGCCTTCAACTCCTTACTTATAATATTGGTCATTGTTGTTTCGAACTCACTGCGCATCTTCTTAAGCTCAGATGCTAGGAGTTCCTTGACCGAAAACAAAGTCAACGGTGCGTCCAGGCCGCAGTCGGTAGGGGGCGGCGACGGGGGGTCCTTAAGTCGGGAGCCTCCCCTCTGAACAGTGATATTTTCAGACACAGTTGGTTGACGAACCGTACCAGTACTTCTTATAGGCGTACTGTCCTTATTATGGACTTTCGGCGCACAGTTTGGGCACATCCACTTCTTTTTAAATTCAAAATTAATATCCTTCTTGTTCAGTGCAGTAAAACCCAAACACTGAACGTGATAGGGACACTTACACTTTATGCATGTAAGTGAAGGCGCACCACCGGACGCGCCATCTGTCAACTCACCACAACACGCAAATTTCATTGTTGTGATCCGTAATGAGCGAGCGGCCGAGCGATGACGCACGTACGGGCGGCCGGCAACGGCTGTAGCGGGCGACGATCGGGTGTTTTCGGCGCGGCCTCGTGCAGGATCGTGAGATGCGAGTAACCGATAACGGTCGGCTTACAAATGCTTGCACTTCAACGTAAATGTTTGCCGATATTTGTTATCACTGTGTTCGAACCGGTGTTTTAATCAAAACAATAATCACACCACTAGATGGTACAGGAAACTGGCTACAAAACGGTATATAGCATGACAATAACTTCGCGAAAAATATACTTCTTGTGAATTATTTAAGTAAGAGAAAAACAGATACGGTGTTGCTCAGGCAGCGACGCGCGCGGGTATGATTTAAAGTAAAATGTTTAAATTGCTACGCCTAAAGGGGCACCATGATGTACATATACTCTTATGAATATAAAAACATACAAAAGTTTTTCCCCGCTAACTAGGTACCGTTTGCGTGGAAATTTTGCAATATCCTGTTGCAACTAAGCTTTAAGTTTACTAAGGTACCTGTTCTTGCCAAGTTTCAAGCGTCACACTTAAGCGGTTTAGATTTTTCATACACATCTCTGGGTCACATATTTGGGTTTTCCGTACGGAATCCTACTTTTATTGAAAATCGGACCAGCGGTTCCAGAGATTAGCGCGTTCAAACAAACAAACAAACTCTTCAGCTTTATAATATTAGTATAGATTTTACCACCTGTAACCCATCGTGATAAGCAATAAGTTAATTGAAATTGAATTATTTTGTAAGATGTAACAAGGGACCCCGTTCTCAGACATTCGGTCCACTTTGACATCGTTGGGAGTTGCGACTTATTGAGATAAGTTAAGTAAACCCTTCATCGTCGGCTGTCAGCTCAACTGTCGGCGAAGGCGTGCGCACGCGCAACGCTGCGTTACGTACACGCCCGGAGCGATAACATGTTGTGAACTAACAAACAATTAATGGACAACTAATTGAGTAGATACTCATAAAGTTCATCTTAAGTAATGTAATAAGAAAGCTGGTTTCAAAGATAAGGAAATGTTTTAATAACAACAATCTTGACGTGAAATAAGAACTAACCAACTGGAGTCAATGTACCAAAAATGTATGCATTCAGAATAATCTTTCACAGACAATAGGTTAGGTAAATGAGACTGTCCACAAACAGCGATTGTAGAGCTTGCAAGGAAGAATTGGAAGACATGAAGCATATTTTATGTGAATGTCACTCACTGGCCAGATACAGGCTCAGACTTCTGGGAACGGCTTATCCGAAACCAGAAGAATACAGGCACCTCAGACCTAAGGACGTAATTGCATTAATGCATTTTGTCTTCAGGGAGTAGGTGTATAAACACAAAAGATCCCTGAGGGTCGACGTGAACCGGTTATACGGTCTCCGCGTTAAGATAAGATAAGTTAGGTATTATTTTGCAGATCTAAAGCATGAGTATTTTTTTACCAACAGCAACATCCATTTAATTGTTTTCTAAAGTGGTAAAAAGCTTAATTAGGTGCTTAATTCTACCATAACATATAGAATCGTAATGGAACACGCCTCCGCACTTCCCATCGAGTGACCTCTCCAAACGATGAACGTCCATTATGTAATAATCGCGGATCACTTACCGACACTTTTAGGGCCCACTTGAGGAAATTTCTAAATTCAATTGGAGTTACTTTATCTGTTTCGGAAGTGATTACAAGGTGGTCAAGCGCTCGGCAAACTCTTTGCAACCACAACGACGTCGTTTCGTTAAAATTAAGTGATTGGTGTTTCATAACGGTCGTCGGAAGATGAACGAATACCTTGCGTGAATATTGGTAATGTTTTTATTTCATTAAACTGGATTGCGGTTACATTACACAGATGATGTATGACGATAAAGTTGAGGTAATAGGTTTTGAGCGAGAAGATTAATGTCTTGTATTTTTTTCCATTCATGACATTAGTTGCTACAACCTCGAGCTCTACAGCTGATCGATATTTATACTTCTTTTACTGTAATATTTTCGGAATTTCGAAGTCACCTTACTCTTATTAATGTCGTAAAGCTGTTAGTGGATAACTAACTCCTGATTGAAGGGCTCCTATAGGCAAATCGGTACGTGGGTAATATTTAATAAAAAATATGTCACATACCTACATTGTCCCGATTCCAATTTGTTACGGATATCAGAAACAACAGACTTATACTTAATTATAAATAAATAACACACTCAGACACGATGTTCTTCACTGAAATATTTATTCTCCCGAGTGGGAATCTAACTGATGACATATGGCGCACTCGCAATCCAATGCGCCATCAAGCCAGTCAAACTGGAGGCGAGTTTTAGGGCGTATTCAAATTAGCCGCAGTGCAATCGCGCGGGTTATTGCGGCTAATTTGAAGGCGCCCTTACATGGCCATATCGAGGGGGGGAGGAGTCCAGCTGTTCCCTCTGGATACTGTAGTCGTCCCTACAAAGTATCTTACCTAGTACTTTTATCGATAGTCACCGAGCAAAATCTGATTAGTCCACCCCTGGCTCAGAACCAGGGTACACCCGTGCTCCCTTAGTTTAAAATCGCTCATGACGAGTTGTCGGTTGCAGGCATCAACTCGGAGTCGCCGAAGGAGCCATCAGGCGCGGAGTCCCGCGTCCAACGACTGGTGGTGCAGCGCACGCCGCTGCGCGTGCAGCCGCTGTCTGCGCTTGCGCCGGCGCCGTTTTCCCCGCTGTCCGCCGCCGGCGCCGCCGACGCGCCGCGCGGCCAGCGCAGCGCTGCCAACGACCGATGGGCACGGTTCTTTACAGGTGATTCATTCTGTTTCTTTTTGTGTAAGTGATGGTAAATGACCGTGAGGTACACATATAAGGTCAACAGGCACAATAACTAACTAACTAGCTTGGCGCAGCGACCCAAAAAGAGTCTTGGCCTCCGATAATAACCTCCACCTAGGCCGATCCTGTGCCACTTCTCGCCAGTTGGCAGGCACAATAGAATATAGATGTTAATAATTATAAAAAATAATATACTACACATACATCATATCTAGAAATACTGCAAATTCCACCCAAAACATTATCATTTACTACAAAAAGCCGTAATTTTAAACTCGGAAATTCTTATCCACCGAAACTTCAACTGTGATTATCTAAGGCCCGCTATCTGAATATTTTATTACCTATCCTGAGAGAAAGAGAGTTGATAAATTATATAAAACAATAATAATATACATGTGTCACCCCAAAATACCTTCGCTACAAAGCTTTCGGGTTTACCTGAAAGCTCATACATTACAATGCAGAAAGCGTCAATACTGAACACTTGCAGAATAGTAAGATGAACCGATCAATTGTTTTAGAACGACCAAAGAACCAAAGGTTATAGTTTATTTTATTGTATTTCGACGTGTTGTAGAGTACGCGCGCAGCGGGCAGCGCGACGGCCGCAGCAGCCAGTTCCCGAGCTGGGCCAAGGACGCCGTGATGGTGGACCTGCCTCTTGGTGAGCAAACTTTTTTTTATAATAGGCTATCAAGATGGCCTCACTCTATCTGATGGTAAGCGGCAGTGAGATCCACATATGAGGTCGACAGGTACGTACAATAGACCATATTGCGCCTGTCGCACTCACCATGAAGACCTGCTAATGAATGCCGTTTCACGCCCCACCTGAAGACCCCGGGATCATAGGAGGGAGGGAAAACATGAGCCGGAAGTTCATTCCATGCCTTAATGACACGTGGCAGAAAAGTGGAACTAAACCTCTTGGTCCGAGCCACCAGCGCCTGCATTGTATGTGGATGGCAGCGCTGTCCAGCACGTGTCGTTCGGGAGTAGAAAGGGGTGGGATTAATGGCATTCCCCAATAAAGAATCGGTAGAGAACACATAGACCGGTAATGGCTCTACAACTCCCTTTGACTCTTCTCATCATTATTAGTTTGACCGAATTTCTTGTAGAACAAAAAAACTGTTATAAAAAGTGCGTTGTTGTAACTGTAGTGTTGTCGGTTTGACAGGAGGTGGTTCTGATGGTAGACCTTCATCGGTGCCAGTGCTGGTGCTGCCCGTGCCTGTTCCGGTGAAAGACTCCGGCAGAGGAGGTGAGTTCATCTTTTCTCTGCCACTTTCAGACCACCATGGAACATCTTTTTTGCAGCATGTCGTTACATTAGTTTGGCAAACACAAGGCGACTTATACAGGCATGTATATGTGATTGAATGTTATACTCTTGCGTTTGACATATCCATTTATTTTCCCAGAATGTGCTGTGAGATACGGAGAAGACAAGCCTGAACGGTTTGAATTCAGCCAAGATGACTACCCTCCTAGAGGAGGCGACAGGAGGCCGCGTCCTCCGCCCAAAGAATCCTCCAGGTGAGGACTTAACCCACCTACACTAAGTTGTCCTTGCAATATTGATATATTAGAAAACTGAAAGTGTCCGGGATATTTACCATGTTGTTTTGTTTTAATGAGCTCCCGATATTTCGGCACTGTTGCAAGCGCCATGATCACGGGTGAACTGTAGGACTGCGAGAATGACGGTAGGTCTAAGGGCAGACATATCGGTCTACCCTCTTTCTAAGTCTTTTATTACGCACGACACCACTACCCTCGTTCACAATATTGTCACTCCGAATTCGATCACGACACACTACACTCACGGTATCACTTCTTTCTTCCTCGAAAACGGACACATTTTTGTTTTTACATAAACGTATTACTGGATGCCATACATTCGACAGTTGAAACCCATCTTCACGATTGAAGTTTTTGAATTTCTTAATTTCAATAGCTTCTCTGACCAGTCGTGGTATGTAATGGCGTTCTGTCGAAAGTATCTTAGGGTTATGTAACTCAATCCAGTGGTTCGTTCCCGATTCTAAAAGATGTTGAGCGATTGCCGATTTTTGTGCTTCATTGTTTTTGACTGCCCTGATATGCTCTTTCACCCGGCACGAAATCGTCCGTTTCGTTTGCCCTATGTACGAGCTCCCGCAGCTGCAGTCAATTTTATAAACGCCTGGTTTTTCCAAAGGAAAACTATCCTTCGGTGAGCGTAGAAACTGCGATACCTTTTTAATGATCATGGCGCTTGCAACAGTGCCGAAATATCGGGAGCTCATTAAAACAAAACAACATGGTAAATATCCCGGACACTTTCAGTTTTCTAATGTGTGTAACCATGACAGTTTAAAATTAAATATTGATATATCTTCGTGAATGTTAACTTCTATGGGTCTTTTTCCTTCCTTGCTCATATTCCCTTGCTTACGCATGCCGCTCGAAACTCATCGTTTAAGTTTCTTCCTTAAACACGTGCCCCACGCACCCAGAAATTCTTTTCACAGGAAAAAGTCACTAAGATTATTTTATTTTACGAGCAGTCCAAAGTCTCGGTTTATCAACATCAGCCCACTTTCGTCCACTGCTGGACATAGACCTCCCGAAATGCTCGCCACTTATTTCTAGTCTCGGTTAGTTAATATTATTCTTATAAATGCACAGGCCAGTCGAGCAGTACGATGACGACGATGACTACGAGGAGCCGGCGCCGACGCCACGGCCGCGCCCGCGCCGCCCCCCCGCGACCCCCCAGCGCGACCCCCCCGCGTCCTCCCCCCGCGACCGCCCGCGCCCCTTCGGCGTTGAGCAGCAGACCCCCGCCGCCGTGGTGCCCCCCACCATGGGGGAAAGTAAAGGTAAATTATGGGCAAGCACTGTGAGTTGAACCTGGCGGTCTCCATCAAACAAGCAGTTAGCGCAATGCTGGTTCTCTATTTCATCTCATAAAATTTTTATCCATAATTTTACATCTCATAATGTTTTATGTCCGAATCATCATTTGCCCGAATGATCATTATCCCTAACTACATTTATCATAATATCACTTGCCCTAAAATCGAAATCCCTAAATATTGTTTACCCTAAAATCTTTTGCCATAAATATCACAATCTATAAAGTTTAAAAGACATAAAAGGCTTTTCCATAAACGTCATAAGTCCGAAAGTACTAAAGGTCCTAAAATGTTTTGCTATAAATATTACAATCCATAATATGTGAAATGCACAATGCTATTCTATAATTTGTTACAAATCCTAAATATTCATTTGGCAAACGAGACATTTAACAACAGTACCATCTTACAAAAACTGACTTATTATGTGTGACGAACATCGGTATATATAAATATATTTATTTTTATTTGTGTATCCACTGTTACATAGAAATTAAACAGTAGTAAATATTTTCTGGCGCTTCGCCGGCCGCTGCCGCGGCACGCTCGCTTCGCTCGCTCGGCTCGCGCGTTTTATGGTCACCAGTTCTAACCTAACCTAACCAAAATTCTAACCTTACCTAACCAAATTTATCAAAATAATGATTTTCCAAATATTGTGTTTAATTTGACCCGTACCATATCTATTATCAGATCGATTAATAAAAGAAACATTTGCCAAATAAAACATTTTATCAAACTTTTTAGACCAATAGTAGTTTGGTATGATAACTCAGTTGTTAAATATTCATTTTGCAAAATAATTATTTGTAAAATGAAAATTTAACTGTTGATCATTTGGTCAAAAAGTCAGTTATTTATAAAATGATGATTTGACGAAACCATTTTTTGGCCAAACATTTTTTGAATAAAACAAAATTATAAATAATCATTCATAATTCGGACTAATGATATTTTGATAAAGCTCCATTCGTAGTAACGAACATTATACTATGTAACACTTCGGGCATTTAACTTTATAGCAAGTAATTTTAGGAGATTTGATTATTATAGAAATCGATATTATGACAAAAAATGATTAGAATTAAAGACAATTAGGGATTATGAAATTTCGTACATTCGAACATTATGGATTTTGATGATTATAGCAAACGTGTTAGGGATTTTGATTTTCGGACAAACGATTTTCGGATAAGAAACAGACTCCCCGCAATGCTGTCTATCTCGTTAAGTCAATTGCCAACATTTAGAGCCGACATACACAGAAAGCTTCAAGCAGTCAGGATGGACTGCTTGAAGCTGCGGCTGCATAGTAAATGTACGCAGAATCTGTAGTTTACTATGCAGCCGCAACTTCAAACAGTCCGTCCTGACTGCTTGAAGCTGTCCGTGTATGTCGGCCCTTACATAGTAAATCAGTCTTTCACCTTAAACTGCATATTTAACCTTTATTACAGTAAACTCCCAAGTGCTGGTGGAGCTGTTCCGCAGCCAGAAGCCGAGCTCCCCGCAGATGCCGCCGGTGCTGATCCGCGACCGGCGCTACGACGCGGACGCCGAGCCCCCCGCGCCCCCCGCGCCCCCCGCGCCCCCCGCGCCTGCGCACGCGCACGGGCACCGCCCGGGGCCCGCCAACGCGTACCTGCCCGCGACCACCCACCAGTCCGCCAGGGACCCCCCGCCGCCGCGCTTCGACCGCGCGCTTATGCTGCGTGGTGAGCTCACCGTCTACCGCGCTGACTATACCGAACCCTACACTGCAATGTAAGCCATCGCATTTACTCGAACTATAATTCAACTATTTATACAAAAGGTTTTTTTAATTTACTTTATACAAAAAAAAAACATAAGGCAATTTAAAATATAATAATTTTGGCTTCTGTTTAAAATGGTTTATTTTTTTTATTTTTTATTTTTTAAAGTTTTAATGATATATTATTATCGTTCCATATACATATATAAAACTCTCTGTGATGTAAGCTTTTGCTGAAGATGTTACTTCGTGACAACGATTCGTAAAACGATTTAGGCTCGTTATTTATTGCCTTCCACCAGCTATAACAAAATTCCATATTTGTTTTAATTGCTGCCGGTTATTAGCTACTGCAACATGCTGGCACCTTTGTGTAGAAATATTTTTAATGTTGGTGTTGTGTAATTAATTAATAATAAAAATTGTCGTTCTAATAATTTGAAAAGTTTCACATGTTACATAATTTATATTAACGTGCCATTTTAGACTACATTAAGTTAATTTACTTACTATGTATTAGTCATTTTTAGGAGTTATCCTAAAAGGTGAGACCTCGAGCTGGGTGATCGTGCTTGGGGACCAAGCTTAGTGGCCAGAATAAATTTAATACCGCGATGTGCAATTTCACACTAAATCCACTATCGTGGATTCAGCGCCATCTGTTGGTTGCGTGTCGAACTAGCTTGCCGAATGCGGCCGCATCACCACCAGTCCGTTTCTGTCTGATGCTGACGAGGTGTCTGTTGCAGTTGGGACCCTGCTACGGGAGCGGCGCGCGTGGAGCTCCACGGAGGCACCACGGTGGCGTACCGGAGCCCCGCGGCCGGCGGGCACGTGCAGCGGGTCGTGGTGAGTGTGCTGGAGGATATGGAAGCAAAACAGTGGTAGAGGGGTGAATTTCCCGACACCAAATCGTAAACGGCACGGCTGAAACTGCTAGTGCAGGATGGCACTTTTAACTTGTAATATTTTTTTTTAGATAAAAGGTGTTGTCTCCTATAGGTGACTATAAATATTTTTAAATTATGATTATCGCTAATTAGGTAAAAAAAATCTTAAACCCCCAATTGTATCATATCGGTGACGCGGCACAATTTGTTTTTCAGTATACTTTTAATCATATTTTAAAAACAGTTGATTTTTTAGGGATTTACCTTTTTTATTTAAATCCTTAATAATGACAGTACCTTATTGCGGAAAGTTCAATACAAAATCTGTTATATTTAATGAATGGTAAGTACAAATTCACGTGTCCAAATGAGATATGTCATCGCGGTGAATTTTCGTTGTACGCGAATATCTAGGCATCGAACAACACTAGCTTCTTGCCACTGCGCAGTAAATCTGCGTATCAGTGCCGCCTAAGCGCTTAACGTAAGAAGACGTGTGTTGCTGTTTGCAGTTCCCGCCAAAAACGTAAGTAAGTCGGTTTCGGTGACTGCGTACCGCTTTTTTTGTCATTCACGTGAATGGATATAAGTTGTGATCCAATCATTCGGTATGTCTATAAAATCTATGTACTATTACTAAATGTCGCTCAATTAAGTAGGTCGTATCAATTTATTTCTTTTATTTATATTTTCCTTGTTGTGCTTATTTTTATGGGCTGTATATAATATCGGTGACCTCATTCCGGTGAATTCGGTGACCTAAAATGACCACCGGAATGAGAAAAAATATCATTCCAGTGACTTTTTTTCATTTCGGTGAGAATTTGGTAATTTCGGTGATTATTATCTTCATTTCGGTGATTTCTTTTGTCATTCCGGTGTCAAATTACTTCATTTCGGTGAATAAAGACCTTAATTACAAGCTTTTATTTAACTTGCAATGTATGTATGTATGTATGTATGTTTGTGTGTTCGGGTGGAATTTTATAACTCAATTTTAAGGCACTTGCCCTCAACCGATTGAGCTGAAATTTTGCATGCACGTGTATATCCGATGACAATGCAATATTATTATGACATGGAGCTGATCTGATGATGAAGTCGGAAGATAGCCATAGCAACTCAGTAATTAAATAACATAACCACATCGAGTTTGGGCTCATTTCATTCGACTAGATGAGTACTTTGGTGCTAGATAGTAACCAAGGTCTGATGATGGAGCCGGAAGACAGCCAAAGGAACTCAGTACTTAAACGACACAACCAAATCGAGTTTGGGCTCGTTTGATTCGCCTAGATGAGTACTTAGATGCTAGATGGTAACCAGGGTCTGATGATGGAGCCGGAAGACAGCCAAAGGAACTCAGTACTTAAACGACACAACCCCATCGAGTTTGGGCTCGTTTGATTCGCCTAGATGAGTATGTTGACCATGCCGTTGTATACTTGGGCTCGAAGCTCTTTGCCGCTGGTCAAGCATATGTGGCCTTAAGTAGGGTGAAATCGTTAGAAGGGCTCCTAATTGAAGAGTTGGATTGTTCAAAATTAACTGGCAAACGACCTTGCAATAATGATGCGTTGAATGAGATGAACAGACTTAGGAACTTACAAGGTGAAAACTAAAAAGTATAAAATAAATTAAGGTAAAAATCTTTAAAAACAAGCTTTTATTTAAATGCGCTAAAAAGAAAAAATAAACTTTTACACTATAACTTTACTGTCAACTTATAACATTTCAAATTCAACATATTTGACACAATTTATATGTTTTAAAAGCTTGTCGCGAGATTTAAGTACCTACTCGTAATTTTAAAAGCAAGTTTTAAAATACCTGCCTATTAAAAATTTTAAACTAAGAAAGTAAATACGAGTACTTAAATCTCGCGACAAGCTTTTAAAACATATAAATTGTGTCAAATATGTTGAATTTGAAATGTTATAAGTTGACAGTAAAGTTATAGTGTAAAAGTTTATTTTTTTCTTTTTAGCGCATTTAAATAAAAGCTTGTTTTTAAAGATTTTTTTACCTTATTTATTTTGTTACATTGTAATTTCGAAAGGAATATATTTTTATTTTTATTGTTGATAATTACAATATATTTGTTGATTTATTCTTACATGTTCCCAAATGAATTTCAGATTAAATTATTAAAATCTATGTGTGGTTGTAATCAATACCTTTATTTTTCACTAGCTGTGCCCGCGTCTTCGTTTGCGTGGGCGATTTTTCATACAAAAGGATTTTCCGGATTATTCCCGTTCCCGTGAGAATTTCGGGAATTCCTTTCTTAATGCACCTCTACGGTACCTAAACTACGTCCTTACCAAATTTCAAGTGCCTACGTTTAGCCGTTTAGACTGTGCATCGATATGTCAGTCAGTGATTCTTCTTTTATGACTCTGGATTAAAGTAATAACAGATTAACTTGAAATGTTTGTCAACAGCATCTAAAGTCAAATGATGAAGTTCAAAATGGTAAGTTATTCTTCTTCTTCTTCTTTTCGTGTCGATGGCAAAACACTTAAAATTATTTTGGATAATTCCGCCACCCGGACCGCGGTTGTTGACCCTTCTATCAGCTCAATTTGTGTACAGGAGTCGGGACAGGCGGGGCATGAAGTGAGGTGAGCCATGGACAATGGTGAGAGACCACATAGGCACGCGATATCCTCCTGTCCAGGAAACCCCCACCTAAACATATTATCTTTGCATTGGCCAACCTGGCTACGGAGTCTGTCCAGGGACCTTCAGGTTAACCATGGCAAATCGTGTCCTGTTGGAAGGCTTTCTGAAGGTAGAACCAAGGGGACGGGTGGAGCAAACGTGTTAGACCAGAGGTTAAGACGAGCAGAAGGTGGATCTGTGTCAAGATTCGGTACTTTCTAAATCTAAATATAAAGATATGCCGACTTTAACTTCTGTGGTTGTCCCTGCCATGTTATATTTAGTCTGAGAGTGTCTGAACCCTAAGGCTGAAGTGAGGTTTATTTCTATGTTTTCACAGGATTGTGTTTGTGATATGAGCGCCAGGTCATCGGCAACATGGTCGGTCTTTTGTGTAGATGTTGAAAAGTAGTGATTCCAACAAAACGGTCATCCCCAGGGTAGAGACCCTGGGGATTACCGATTTTTTGGGATCGCCATCTGCTTATTTCTTCAGACAAATGGACCTGAAAGCTACGGTTGCGGAGCAGCTCACCAAGTATTTTTATAAATTTCTAGTCATTGACCATCGAGTAGACTTTCCACAAGAGACGCTTCAGGTTCACTGTATCATAAGCTGCTGTCAGATCCACGCATACAGCGCTGTAATCATTCCCATTTCAAAACTATCCTCTTTGTGTTATTTATTTTGGTTCACAAAACAGAATAACATCAGTGTAGCTTCTGAATTACAAATACAAATCTTATGGACTAGACGTTTATGAAAAAATTGTAAACAAAAAAAAAACCGTTTTCAAAAACCCGACTCACTAAAAATTACAAAATAATATAATACGAACATTAATCTGGGTATGAATTTGATATGTTGTTGAAGGCGGTGCCGTTTATATTTCATGCAGTTTTCCTCAAAAATTTTATTGGCACCGCCTTCAACAACATATCAAATTCATACCCAGATTAATGTTCGTATTATATTATTTTGTAATTTTTAGTGAGTCGGGTTTTTGAAGGCGGTTTTTTTTTTGTTTACAATTTTTTTTCATTCTTTTTAGTGTTACATTTTTTTACACCCTATTAGTTCAGCTCACCTTTAATTCTACTGATATTATAACTAGTGGTATCAATATGTACACAGATTTGAAAGAATTATCCCTTTACTCCCAACTATTAAGGAGTTGACCTTCCATCATCAGCTCAGCATCATAACATTATGATTGCCAGAAGCAAATGCCAATATAACTTCAGAAAATATGTAAAACGCGGTACATGTGCCTATAAAATTTGAGGGTTGCCCTCGATTTCTCCTGGATCCCATCATCAGATCCTAGACTGGTCAACCTAACAGTTTAGCTCTCCTGTAATGCTACTGATATTATAACTAGTAGTCTTAATATGTATACAGTATTGAAATAATTATTCTTTTACTCATAACTATTAAGGAGTTGACCTTCCATCATCAGCTCAGCATCATAAGATTATGATAGCCAGAAGCAAATGCTAATATGAATTCAGATAATATGCAAAACGCGGTACATGTCCCTATAAAATTTGAAGGTTGCCCTCGATTTCTCCTGAATCCCATCATCAGATCCGGGACTGATGAAAATGGGACCACCACGGAAGTGAACTCTATCCAACCAAAAAACAATTTTTGAAATCCGTCTATAATTGACGAAATTATCGGTGAACATACATAAAAAAAAAAAAAAAAATTATACATACAGACGAATTGAGAACCTCCTCCTTTTTTTGAAGTCGGTTAATAAAATGGCATGTGTTGGGTGAGGTTTAACGTCTGGTTACAACATGATTTTTTAGGTCTGAATCCTACCTGTTCTGGAATTAAGTGCTGATCTAATAGGTGATAGGCGGTTAAGCAAAAGTCGTTGAGGTAATTTGTATGTGTGACTGAGCAAGGATAATGGGCGGAAGGTTTTTAGGGTCATCTAGAACTTTTCCCGTTTTTGGAATGGCAATATCAAGATCCATAGACGTGATAATTTCGCAGATTGTAGACAATCATTGAACTTCGGTTGTAACCAGCAAATAGTCATAGGATCCAAGTTTTTAAGTTGTTCTGTGGAAATGTTATCAACACTCGATGCTTTACCAGATTTCAAGTATCTAACACTAAAAATGATATCGTCAAAAGGCTGGCTCAGTAAATTCTCTTTCGGAAGGCATTGTACAAGTTGAATTCTGGGAAGGCGAGTGTACGATTTCTTATTCAGCAACAGTTGATGAGCAATTTTGTTTGCAGTAACTTTACTTGGAACTTTGGAGGAAAGGGCTCACCGGTCCATTTACGGATTGTGGTCTAGGCCTTTTTACTATTGTGGGTCATGTCAATGCTGGTGACTGTATTAATCCTTTTGGTTCGCTGGTTTGCATGGATAGACAGCATTAAGATTTCACAAGCATCACATGTGTCTTGTGAAAATGGATCGGCATTATAGGCGGATTCATAATTTTTAAACGGCGCAGATGACTCTTGAGTCAAACCCGGGACGTTGGAAGTACGACAGCCTCTTGGGATATGTTGGCACGACGATTTCCAGATGATACCTACGAATCGTTCGTAGTTCGGTAATGAAGCTAGCTTTATAATGGCTTTGTCAATTGTTTAACGAATTATTGCACTACTGCATATTGCACTTACCTAATCGGTCTATGTAAGGTTAGGGGTATTGATTGGCAGATGGACTTTATGCATTGAGAGCTGAATCTGGAACTGACAAAGATCAAGACTGGGTTGTATCCACGTTTCCATCGACCACTGTTAAACGATTAACGGAGATGCATTTTTATTGATAAGGCCGAAGTTTTAATTTTAGTAAGAAAAAATCTGTTACTGTGTGATGAATACACTCTTCAAAACGTAGGTTGTGGGCTGTATACTTGGTAACAGTTTACTTTTTTTCGGTGACTACATAAGTAATTTCATTTCGGTGTATTGCGTTTCTCATTTCGGTGATGAGAAGTTTCATTTCGGTGAACTCTTCTTTCATTTCGGTGAACTTTTCTTTCTTTCTTTCTTTCACCAAAATTTCAAAGTACTATATCTCTTAAGTATATGAATTTAATTTAATGTCGTGTTAAAATTAATTATAACGATAGCGTAAATAACAATTCTACATGGTCGTATTTTCAAAAAAGTAACAAATAAAAAAGTTCACCGAAATGTTAAAAAATATGGACTTGTTGAAATTGACCCAGAGATGGTAGTAGAAAGCAGCGATAGAGAATAGCGACAATAGCAAACGCAAAATGGTCGATGGCTGAGTGGTTTAGGTCGTTGCTTGCGAGAGGTCGCGAGTTCAAACCCCGCCACGTACCACTGTGTTTTGAAATTCATGATTACGATTATTTGATGCAATAACGGCGAAGGAAAACATCGTAAGGAAACCAGCAATCCTCCCAAGAAATTCTTAGGTTGTGTAGTCAACCAACCCGCACTAGGCCAGTGTGGTTGACTTAGGCCTTATCGCCCTACTTTAGGGTATGCCCATGCCCCGGCAGTGGGGATGTATATAGGCTGATGATGAATCGCGACAGAGAATAGTAGTAGAGCTGGTAGACCCAGCTGAATCCTGGGGTCGTATGGTCAATTATTATGGCTTACTGCCTCGTTGGTCTATTGGTAGCAAGTGCTGCGTTAGGACCGAGAGGTCCCCGGTTCAAATCCGGGGTCGGGCAAAATTTGTGTGAGTTTTTCTGTAATGAAATTACTCAGCCCGGAGATAGGAAGTTGGCGGTTGAATGCCCGTGCCTCGGAAAGCACGTTAAGCCGGTGGTCCTGCGCCCGATCTCTCATCGGTCATGTCGGATTGCCGTCTCCCCGAATTATGAGAGTAAGGGAACAGAGAGTGCACTTGTGTTTGCGCGCACACTTGTGCACTATAATATGTCCTGCGCACTTGGCTGATCTCAATTGAGATCGGCCACCATGGCTGAAATCGGTCGGACGCCTTTTATTAATTATGGCTTTGAGACAAGAAATTTGGATTAACTTTACTCAATATTTTGTCGCAGATGAGCGTGGACCGAACTAATGGCGATACGGAGTCCGTGCGCTGCGCGGTGCTGCGGCAGGGAACGCCCGCGCCCTTCGACAAGCTGCCGCCCGTGCTGCCCGACGTCTCCAAGTTCTCTTACGATGGTGAGGAGTCCGTTACAACTGCCCATGCTGTACGGTTCACGTACATGTGCTTTTCTGACCGCGCACCCTGGTTTATCGGGAGCTCATTAAAACAAAACAAAACAACATGGTAAATATCCCGGACAGTTACAGTTTTCTATGTGTGTAACCATGACAGTTTAAAATGAATTTGTCGTTTACCAAATCATTGGTGCTCTAGGGTGCGTAACGCAGTCTAACTTTGTTCTCGCTCTCCTGGCCTTGATTGAGCTACTCTTAACTGTCTTATTTAGCAACTAGGATTACTTAAACAGACAATGTAGGTACACATTATACGGAGGGAGGGTGAATGCGAGTAACTGACAACAGACGGGACTAACGAGCATTTGGGGATGAATATGCACAGTATTGGACTATTACAGTCTTATGATGACACACTACAACCCCAGACCGACAGAATTTACATAAGAAATTATAAATTAAGCATCTAGGAGGTCTACTCGTGTTTCCAGCGGTGGACCGCGATAGGGTAATGATGATGAAAGTCTCTCTCATTCCAGGTCAGATCCAGTTCGGCTCCGTGAAGGCGGAGAAGTGGCGGCACACGGTGACCGGGCGCGCGGGCGAGCTGGGCGGCGCGCGCGGAGAGGTGCTCACCTTCCGCCACGAGCTACTACTCATGAGAGGACACAACAACTTCGCCATACCGCTGCAGTGAGTCTCCATACGAATCCTGATGCATTAATGAAGCCACGTGTTTAGCCAATAGTAGGGAAAATTACGTAGGAAGTATGCAGAGAGTAATGGCATGCAACATGTGGCAGACTCGCCACGTCTACTCTGCACTTCTATGGAAAGTGTGGAAGAGTGGTCGCTAGGTCGTTACTGTGATGAACTGTAAAGTACCTGTACATCCTCTGCAGTTACTTTTAGAACAACACTATGCAACAGCCAACATAGTGACATTCAGTACCACAAAGATTACTTTGTGTTTGTGTGACCACAAAGATTACTATCGATCTCTATTTGCAACTTTTGTAAATAGAATCAAACTAATTTATTGCTAAAAAATCCGGTGTTGAATTTGTTTAGATGAAGTAACACTTAGAACTGCGGTGTTGATGCACGCATAAGAAGCATGTAACAGATCAATCTTGATAACTTCCACTCAAGGTGTAAGAGACCATCAGGTAGATTGCTGATTGACATAATTTTCCACATTAACCTAAAGTATGTTGTGAAATCTTTCAGGTACTCGGTGGCAGTGGACAGCTCGGTGCTGGGCCCCGACTGCGACGGCTACGTGCACCGCTACCACGAGGTGCGCGAGCAGAAGCTCGACCCCGCCCTCTTCCAGGTCAACATCGGTGCGTATCTCTTCATCTGGCTGATTGGCTCGGTGGAACAGACCATTTTTACGGTTCCAAGAGCCATGGGTTCGATTCCCATCTTGGACAAATATTTGTGTGACGAACTTCGGTGTTTGTTTCGTGTCTAGGTATGTTATTAATTAAGTATATTTGTGTACACCACTGTTGTTTCTGAAATCCATATCACCGGTGCTTGAGCAACTAACTTAGGAATCAGAACAATTCACGTGATATGGTGGGATATTACAAAAAATCTAATGTATGATTAAGTTTGTCTCACACCACTTCTTCTTCTTTTCGAGTCGATGACAAAATCAAACGTATTCGTCCCAGTATTCGGCCACACGAATCGCGTTTTCTGAAGCACCCATTAAGTCGCTCAGTGAGCAGAATGCTGGACATGCGGGACAAGACATTTAGTTTCATAACTTTACTACGATTTTATTGCTTAGAGTTTATTTGTAGACTTAACAACAATAACCATACGACGTCCTTGTGTGTCGGTAGATTCGTCGTGCCAGCAGGTGGAGGAGACGACGGACCTGGCCCGCGTGGAGCCGCTGCTGGAGTTCACCATGCTGTCCCGCGACCCGCGCTACGACGAGGCCTTCAAGGGGTCAGTAACATAAATATAAACCGTTATTTCATGCTTTATTACTTTGTACCCATGGATAGTTTTTTAAGTTTCCGTTCCGAATAGGTAAAAACGACTCTATTACTAAGTTCTTTGTTTGTCTGCCTGCCACAAGGCTGTATCTTAAGAACAGCGATTGCTTGAAAGTTTTTCCCTCCCTCCTATGATCCCGGGCTTTTCAGGCGAGGCGTGACACGGCATTTAAGCAGGCCTTCAGTGCGACAGGCTCAATATGATCAATTGTGCCTGTCAACCGCATATTTGGATCTCACTACCGCTTACCATCAGGTGGAGTGAGGTCATCTTGTAAACCTATTATAAAAAAAAGTTTTAATTTGCAAAAGCAGTGGTAGGTACCTCTGTTGCCGCTAACAATAATTCTAAAATACACTAAAAATTTTAGGGCTCCCATATAATTGACACGATTTTTGGTAAAGATTTTTGGAACCCTTCGTGGGCGAGTTCAACTCGCATTTTGCAGGATTTTTATCATGCCGTGATGAATTAATTCACTTCATGCATTCGTGATACAAAAAACGAGAAAAATGCCTAATATTATGGTTGTTTGTTTCAGATACACCGAACAGCACGGCCGAAAATACGCGGACGCGACTGAAGAGGCCGTCCGCAAGAACCTAGTCACCCAATCAATGCGCTTCGTCGCGTCCGGGAACCGGATCGGGGCCACCTTCTCCATGGGAGTGAACTTCCTCTCGGACCGGCTGGACAGCGAGCTGAGCTCGCTGCTGGGCGTGGTGCAGGACGCCGAACACTTCGCCGCGGAGACCTTCCCGCACGAGCGCCAGCAGCTGCGCGAGCTGGAGAACAAGCTGCCCGAGGAGTTCGACTGGAGGCAGAAGGGCGGCGTGTCCTCCGTGCGATGTGAGACTACCTGCCTGTGTTTACCCTACCTATCTTAGGAATACTAACGATGCTAGACAATAGTAGGAATTGCACTTTGCCTCAAGCATATTTCTTGAAAAAAAAAATTGGGGGTTTGAATTAGCCCCGCTTCTCACCAGCCAGATCTGTAGTTTTGTGTTAGGATATAATAGGAGAAGTACAGAACAAAGTTTTAAGCTTGCCTCAAATGCCTATCAAAAAATTCTTGCCAGCTCTCGGACTACAAGTCATTGCCTTCCATATTCAATTTATCAATAACAGTAACACTAGTGTAAGTTTGAGGAGTGGTGACAGATGGCATACTATCCAGCCGTCCTCCTCTAGGCAGTCCCAGTAGTAGAAAAAAAACGGTAGAAAATCAACATCAAGGCTCCCTATCCCCCTGGATTGCGGAAGAGAACAGGTGGTCTTTCAAGACATCTTTTAAAAGTACCTAGAGCCATATGGATGGCTCAAGGTACCTTTTATCCCTAACTGATGACGATGGCTTGGAGTAGCCTCTTCAATATCACGGAATTGCGGTGGAGCGGATGACTCTCACCCCTAAATCTTTAGGTACCTTTTAGGATGTCCTGCAATGGAAATGGACAATAGACGATATCCATCTATCCAGCTGGTTCAGCCTAGATGGACGTCCTTATTATCGGAGTCCAAGCCTCGTTTTGGGTTGCTGCGCCAATCTAGTTAGTTTTTTAGCCTCGTTCAGAATGCCGATAGAAGTCTTATAAAGTTTTGCATTGTTTATAATGTCTTGTGTGTGTTGTACAGACCAGGGCACGTGTTCGTCGTGCTGGGCGTTCGCGGTGGCGGGCTCGGTGGAGGGCGCACTGTTCCGCGTAGCGCGCAAGCTGGTCCCGCTCAGCGAGCAGTGCCTGGTCGACTGCGCGCACCCGTACGTACCCAAGCTCCTTACCTAACTATACAGCTGGGCCCGTGGCAAACTCCTTTCATGGGACTTTAAAAATAGCAACCCCAGGTTCTCCTAAGGAATGGCCATTTCTGAGAAAGTGGCCTCTTGGGCCGGGGCCCCCTCATAGACCGGGGACCCCTGCCAATTTTCCAGCTCTGCCACCCCGTAGTTAGCCTCTTACCTAAACTGCATAAGCCCCATTATTAGATCCTTACGCAACGCCTGCTACCAATAGACCAACGAGGTAGTTTAAAGTTAGGATTAAGGGGGTAGAAGTAGCACTGATAACTAAAAACTGGTTATCTGATGATCAATAATAATATAATTATTGGTGTGCGTACCTGAATTTTTTTTGTATTGTATATGTTTTATGCTTCATGGAAACCTTTGATGATAAAACTATTATTGTTATGCGTAGATACGGTGGCCAAGGATGCGGCGGCACGTGGCCGAGCCACGCCTACGACTACGTGCAGGACCGGGGGCTGCCCGCCCTCAACGAGTACCCGGAGTACCAAGCTAAGGTATATAACTAACAAAGAATGGCCTGTTGCTTGAACCTCTGTATTTTTTTTATATCAGGCTAACAAGATGACCTCACTCCACCTGATGGTAAGCGGTAGTGAGAGCTGTATTATCTGAAAATTTGTCCCGTGTGTCACTACACTAGACTTCCGTATCTTTAAGTTATCATTTCTGAAGTCAATTCAACTGCAACGATATAGTCAGAAGAGTTTGGAGTTCTTTTTAACAGCAGAATACCGTCCTTCCACGGAGACATCTTTGACTAGTCCTGAGGTCCACGCAAGGTCTTCCGCTGACTCTATCCCGTTGGTTCCAGGTGCTGCAGTGCCAGGACAAGCGCGTGCCGCCCGTGACGCAGATCAGCGCGCACGTCAACGTCACGCAGTTCAGCGTGCCCGCGCTCAAGGTCAGACATTCAGCTTTTTCAGACCATGTTTGTGGTTCACTGGCATAAAATTTTATTTAACAATTCTTCTTCTTAAGATTTTAGACTTTCGCTTTCCATTACACTAAATATTAGTCTTTATGGGTCTACACGACCGACGACCATGATGTATCCCAGTCTAATCGTCGGGCAGTAAGTAGCTATGTATTTGCTACTCTTAATATCGCATGTAGATCCATTAAGACTAATATTTAATTCTTCTTCTTCTTATCGAGTCAATATAATCCATGTTTAAAATATTAATAGTATTTTATTTACAGGTGGCTATCCGCAAACATGCTCCCACAGTCGTAATCATCGACGCAGCACTGAAGAGTTTCCAGACGTACAAATCGGGAGTCTTCTACGACGACCGCTGGTTAGTAGTAGATTAAGTTGCAGTATATTGATTTTTGACAGCGGCTTGGAGTAGCCTCGTTATGATCACCGGACTTGTGGAAGCATGTAATCCCTTTTTTCAACCCGTGTGAATTCCTCGGGGTATGTCACTTATATTGACTAAAACACTCAAGGGGAACACCTCATCCCTCGTAGGAGAATCACTGGGAACGCGCCGCCAACCTACAAGGCTTCCTTTTTTTTTAGCGGAGAAATGCCTTACGCATCTTCACTCCGGGCAAGGGTTTAGCCGGAACGTCGTGTGGGTTTCCCGGCTTGCCGGCGGCTGGGAATTTGCTCCTGAGAAGGTGTCTCACCAGTGGGTATACCCACTAATACTCTGGTGATGCCTCGGGATCGGATAAGGCTCTCTATCCTCTCGTTTGTGTTTGTAAATAGTGATATTGGTAAGATTGAGTGTTCCTTGTCTGCTCGCAGCTCGAAGCAGAAGGGAAAGCTGAAACACGCGGTGCTGGCAGTGGGCTGGGGCCAGCGCAAAGGCGAGCCGCACTTCATCCTGAAGAACTCCTGGTCGGCGGGCTGGGGCGACGGCGGCTACATCCACGTGCACGGGCCCTCCAACACCTGCGGGGTGCTCACGCTGCCCTCCTACCCGCGCCTCGAGCGCGCCGACGTGCTGCGCGTGCCCGACGCGTAGCGTGCCCGACGTGCTGAGCGTGTCCGACGCCTGGCGCCTCCGACGCGTAGCGTGCCATGCAGCCTAGGACCCGCGCCCGGCTTCCACCGAACCGATCACCAGAGATCAAACCTCTTTTTAATTTAAATAAAAACCGGAACATCGAAAGCAAATACATAAAACGATGTTATACACGTGAACAGGAAGTTATACTGCGAACTATACAAGCATGGCCATAACGGAACTTGTAAATATTTCTATAGGGATGGAACGGCCATGTTAGTCGATCTGACAAAGGTCCTCGATATGATGTGTCTCGGGTTTGATTCGGTGGAAATCGGGTCTACCATTGTTATTAGATAATAGATTATAATTTTATTTACCATTTTTTATTTTCATTTAGACTCTTCCTTTTCCCTTATCATATAGCTCAATTAACCCAACTTGTCTTAATCTGACGCGCTCGAGTATTTCAGATTATTGTTTTTTTTACTATTCTGACGGGCTGCCTTAGGTCCCGGTCCTATATAAAGGGCTAATATAAGGTGGAGTTAGTTTTCAGGATGCTAAGTATACCCCTTATGATAATCTGACGCGCTCGAGTAAATCCTGAAATCCCCGCTTGGGCTCCCCAACTATAATACTTTGATATTGTTTCATGACAGACATCGCATGATAGAGAAGTGGTGAAGAATAACTTCTAAAAGAAGTATCATAATGAATAATGCTTGTAGGAATTGGATCGAAGGTAGGCGGGATTGGCGAGTATTTGAGGAGGCCTAACGTCCGTCCGAGTTATAGGCTGATGATGATTGTAATAAATAATATTTTGGGGCACCATCCCACAAAAAAAAACTATGTGCACCAACAGATAGTTGTAACACACCGTCTCCATACAAATTTTACTCGCGTTGTCTGGATAATATTTTTAAATTGTGATTTTAGTGCTACACAGAGCTCTAATGTAAATTAAAAATTGGAAAAATTCACATTCATGCCCCCGTACAGTCAGGCATGAATGTGAATTTTTCCAATTTTTTATTTGTCTGGATAATTTAGGTTAGAAGAGTTGGGGTCTTTGAGACCCCGCCATTTTTTACGAGGTTATTTTTATTTTAGCTATATTACATGCTTCAACAGGCATTCTATGCAATGCCTTGGTATTTCATACATTTTCTAGGGATTGTATAGAATGCCTGTATTGTACACATGGCCTATAACAAATATATATTAGAGAAATCAAGATCGTATATTCCCCCCCCCCCCCATCCCTTCGGCGGATGATCTTTTAGGACCATGATCTTTTAGGACCACTACCAAACTTTCAAATATATAAATACTAGCTGTGCCCGCGACTTCGTTCGCGTGTCCTACAGGATTTAACATACAGAAGTTGTTTCCCAATAACTCCCGTTCCCCTGGGAATTTTGTAATATCGCGTTGCAAGTAAGCTTTACGTCCATTAAGGTACCGGCATGCCAAATCTCAATCATCTATCGTACGCGGTTTAGATTTATTAATATAAAAGTTTTTTCCTTGTTACCCCCGTTCCCGCGGGAATTTTACAATATCCTGTTCGACTAAGCTTTAAATTTATTAAGGTACCTGCATGCCAAATTTCAAGCGTCTAACTTATGCGGTAAATATTTTTCATACAAAAGGATTTTCCCGTTAATTCCTGTTCCCGTGGGAATTTCGGGAAATCTTTTCTTAACAAATGCCTACGTCATAACATCTACCTGCATGCCAAATTTCATCTCGATCCGTCCAGTAGTTTGGGCTGTGACGACTTCGTCCGCGTAGAGACGTTTAACGGGTAAAACATTACTTCCTTATAGCGCAGTCGGTTAAAAAGTAGCCTATAACCTTTTCTAGGCTCTGGACTATATCTGTACCAAATTTCATTTAAATCGGTCCAGTACTCTATGCGTGAAAGCGTAACAGACAGACAGACAGACAGACAGACAGACAGACAGACAGACAGAGTTACTTTCGGATTTATAATATTAGTAAGGATGAGAAATAAATTGTTAAACGGGCTAAGAAAAAAACTTCACTCATGTTGAAAATGTATTAAATGCTAAAAATATAAGGAACTTAGTTCTTAAATAGAACTACAGTTTACAAAAAAATTACAAACAAAAAATGGCACAACTAAATCACAATAAATTTAACTCTGTAACTTATTAAAATAGCATCAAACATAAAATAAAGCCTCGGCATATTTGCTAATGCACTATGCAATGTAAAAGATAAGGAGTCGCAATCGATAGTAGAGCTGGTCTCCACCATCGATAACTAGCCTTTTATGCGCTACAAGCTTTCAAAACTGCGCGCTTGAGCAATAAAACTAGATACTGCTCTAGTCATAGCTGCGCTCCTACAGGGTCCGCGCCCTGTACTGCCCTGGCTGCGGCCCTGGTCAGGTTACGCGGCGTGGAGCCGCACGTCCCGGCGCTGCAGCCGCGGGTAGGAGGCGCGGGCGAGCGCGCCGCACGCGCCGCTGCGCAGGCGCATGAAGCCCGCCTCGCCCCAGCCCGCGGAGTGCGAGTTCTTCAGCACCAGGAACTCCCCGTCGGGGTGCGCGCCCCAGCCCAGCGCCACCAGCGCGTGCTGCCTCGACTCGCCAGCGCCTACTGAGCTAAATACAGATTTTAATCGATTAGTACAATATGACTATTGATGGAATTTTTAATTGCTTAAATTTTATTTATTACTAAGCAGATACTAAGCAGTGGCAGTGGGCTGGCCACATCAGCCGTAGAACCGACAACCGCTAGGGTAGACGAGTTCTGGAGTGGATACCGCGTCTTGGCAAACGTAGTGTAGGACGCCCGCAGGCCAGGTGGTGTGACAATCTGCGTAGGAGCTGGATGCGAGTGGCCGAGGATAGAAAGAAGTGGCGTGCATTTGGCCTATGTCCAGCAGTGGACAACGTTTGATAAAATTTTTAATATCTTTATTGTGAACAAAAATAAGAAGCTCTAAGGTTGTCGAATAAACAGAAGGGTCCGTCATGGACTGTGATGTCATTGTGTGTGGTACTCATTCTATATATTTTTACTATTGAATTCTACAACCACTTATTTAGTAATTGGTCGTCGGGTAAATATGTTCAGTCTTAAAAAAATAACGTTGGCAGAAGACTTGTGCGTAAAATACTTGTAAAGTATTAAATACTAATCATTACCATCTTCTGTCCTCGTAGATCCCGCCGACGTAGTTCTTGAAGCTCTGCTCCGCTAGGTCTATAATTACGACACTCGGCGAATGTTCCTTTATCGCCACCTACGAAGCAAATCATGGCGTTTATTTTGTACTGAACTAAACGTTGAAATTTCTGAAGCATTTTATAAAGTATAGCCTCCTCTACACTACTCGCGAAGTTCCTCGGTGAGGTGAGAAGTCCGAAGTGCGCCACTACACACTCGTCCAACTTCGCGATGTACCTTTGTGCCCTTTGGATCGAGCGCAAAAACTGACAGCAAATGGATGTCGCCCGAGGCGACGTAAAGTCAGGCGAGGTAAGATAAAAGTACATCATCGTATTCGTCCTACTTCGTACAACTTCGCGAATTGTGTAGAGGATATCTTGCCCATTACTGGTCCTGCTTCACTGGCGATACCTTAAGCGCCGAGATGTTCTGGCTGGGCACTTGCACGTAGCCGTCCACGTGCACCATCGACGGCATCTCTCTATCCCGGCACGCCTGCTCCTGCTGCAATAAAACGTGCAATTCCTTCTCGGTTTCTTCAATTGGTTTATCATAAATTCAAATCTTTATGGTCACTCCTACTGCGATACTTACATGGCCGGTATAAGGGTATTTGTTTTGCGCTACAAAGCCGCGTTCCATCGCATACCCATACGCAGCAGCAATCTCGGAGGCGTCGCAGGCGCGGCCGCCATACCTAAAACATCCATGATGAAATTAATCTATAATAATAGAATAAATTCATAGACAAAGGGAAACTGAAATGTAACTGACTTTTCCGAGCAGTCGATGAAGGCTTGCTCACTGAGCGGCACCAGGCGGCCCGTCAGCCCGAACAGCGCGCCCTCCACCGCGCCCGCCGCCGCAAACGCAGACGAACAGCCGCCCTGGACTACCCACAATATCTATGTGATCAATCATTCATAAAGACTATACGTTACAGACATGAGGATGGTGCATTAGAGAGCCATACACTGCATCCAAATGAAATAAGTAACTTACACCTGACGGGCGTAACGCCGCCCAGCACCTGCCAGTCGAACTCCTCCGGCAGCGCGTCGTGCAGGCGCCGCACCTGGGCCGGCGTGTAGGGGAAGGGCTCCGGGGGCGGCGGGGCCCGCGGCGGGGCCCCGGGGCGCGGCGCCAGCTCCGGCGGGAGCCGGTCGCTGATGCTCGTCAGCCCCAGCGAGAAGCTCGCGCCCACGCGGTTGCCGGCCTCGGAGTATCGAGTTGACTGCGTCAAAACATTCTTGCGAACTGCTTCTTCTACCTCGGTGTATTTCCGCGCAAACTTCTTCGTGTAGCTTAAAATATTTAGAAAATACATATCCTAAAGGGGGGCGCATTTCTTCCCATAATTTTTTAAGTCATAACATTGGAAGTCCGAAAATGTTTCTCATAAAATTTTAAATCATAATCATCATTCTTCATAAAAAATGTTATTCCTACATATTGCAAATCATAATCATTGAAATTCATAATATCACTAATCATAATCATTGAAATTCATAATATCACTAATCATAACCATTGAAATTCATAATTTCACTTATCATACTCTTCGTTTTTCCTAATATTTGTTTTCGGTCGGGGTGTCGCAAAGGGGGCGCGCCGAATTTTCGTTTTTTATGGAGACTGGACTTAGAAAAAATTTCGATCGATTTTTATACGGGTCAGCGAGTTCAAAATTTCTTGTACAAAAATATAGTATCATGGAGCTGATCTGGTGAGGATTTGAAGGGTGCCCATAGGAACTCGGATACCTGTGGTCGAATTGAGCTGAAATTTGGTATGTCTTAGTGACTTCGGTAACAATACAAAATTATGGTATCTAGGAGCTGATATGGTGAGGATTTGGAGGATGCCCATAGGAACTCGGATACATGTGGTCGAATTGAGCTGAAATTTGGTATGTCTTAGTGACTTCGGTAACATTACAAAAATATGGTATCATGGAGCTGATCTGGTGAGGATTTGGAGGATGCCCATAGGAACTCGGATACCTGTGGTCGAATTGAGCTGAAATTTGGTATGTCTTAGTGATTTCGGTAACATTACAAAAATATGGTATCCTGGAGCTGATCTGGTGAGGATTTGGAGGATGCCCATAGGAACTCCGATACCTGTAGTCCAATTGTGCTTAAATTTGGTATGTCTTAGTGACTCCGGTAACAATAGAGAAATATGGTATCATGGAGCTGATCTGGTGAGGATTTGGAGGATGCCCATAGGAAACCCGATACCTGTGATCCAATTGAGCTGGAATCGGAGTTCCTATGGGCATCCTCCATATCCTCACCAGATCAGCTCCATGAAATAGTACTTGGTATAAATAAATTAAATAGTTGTTTTGAAATGGTCCAAAATTTTGCTACAAAACTAACGTGACAGAAACGAATCGCTGCAAAACCGACTCCACGTAGTCTTGTCTGCCCTACCCCTAGAGTGTAATTCCAAAGCCGGAGGCGCGGAGGGAGGGCAGCCCTCGCTCGCTGTAACGAGGCTCAGGCGCCCGAGCGAGCTGGAGCGGCTGAGGCTGGTCGCCGAGGCGCCGAAAGCGCCGATGGCGGTCCAAGCCGAAGCTGCGGAAGCGAGCATGGGGCCAGAGCCTCGTTACGCAAGGGCGGAAGGGTTGCACTTCCCGCAGCGCCGGAGACGAGGAGATACTAATGCATGAATGCATAATGATTATTTACTTGATTAACTGATATTGTATGGATTGGATTCTACACTAAGTAATCATTATATATGTATTAAGTTTTACCTAGACCTACTACTTACTAATAAATTTAAATTATTTTTATTAATTGCGATTATGGGAATTGACAGTTTGTGTTCATGTTCTTAGTAACATCATTATTCATTAAAGTAATTGATCATTAAATATTATGAAGAAAAAAAATCAGAAAAAAAATTCGTATTTAAAATTATTCTTGGCAGAAACAATATGAATAAAGAAATTATGATCATTAACTGTTATGAGCTCCGTTGTTAGGAATAAAAAAAATTATGATTAAAAAAAGTATGAACAAAAAAAGTATGACAAATAAAATTAGGACAAACAAAATTAGGACAAACAAAATTAGGAGAAACAAAATTATGAAGAGTGATTATTATGAACACAAATCGTTATGAAGACAAAGAATATGACTTAAAATTTTATGAGAGTCAATATGGACCCATCTTAAAGATATCTTTACCAAATACACAATTGTTCTAAATAAACTATTGACTAGTTTCAGGGTTGTAAGGATGTACTTATACCTGATCAGTATGTCATCGTGCCGGGGATCGCGCGCGCTCAGGGTGAACTCCCGCAGCGGGTCGACGCGCGCCAGGTCTGCGGTGGACTCGATGACGTCACACGCGCCCAGCTCCGCGCGCAGCGACTCCATCGACGGCTCCTGCGCGACCACCTCGTCGTAACTCACCACGTGGCCGTCACACCCCGCACCCAAAACAGAACTATCCACTTCTACCGTATACCTGTCAACATTTCAATTATTATTATAATATGTACCAAACTTAGATACTTATAGCGTGTCACGACGACCGAGACTACTTACTTGATTGGAGTGATGAAATCGTCGGGACCGCGTGTGAGCAGCATCTCATGACGGTAGGTGAGAGCCTCGCCGCGGGCGCCGCCCAGCTCGCCCGGGGCGCCGGCCACCGAGTGCCGCCACAGCTCCGCCCGCCGGCCCTCCAGCTGCACGTACTCTGCAACAAGCGCGAGGGTCAGGGTCTGCGGCTGCGGGCGGCTTCGGGCGGCTTCGGGCGGCGTGACAGCGGACACGCACCGGCGAAGGCGAAGGGCTGCAGGTCGGGCAGCGCGGGCGGCGCTCGGTCGGCGGGCGCGGCGGCGGCGGCGTCCTGCGTCAGCTGCGCGCAGAGCGTGCGCGGCGCGGCGCCGACGCGGCTGAGGCGCCGCTCCACGCGCGTCAGCTTGCCGCCGTCGACTCTCCGGAGCACAGAGGTGGCGCCGTCGTGGAAGTCGACGCGCATGGCGCCGGAGGGCGCGTGCCAGCTCGCGTTGAACGCCTCGGTGTAGCCGGCGCGCGGCAGCGTCAGGCGCCCGCGCAGCGCCAGCGACACAGAGAAGCGCGGCGTGCTGGGGCTGCTCCGCTGAGTTAGTCGTCTTCTGCAATACCGATAAACCGAGGAAGCGTGACATTTCACGTAAGTTTTTTTTAAAAGTGCTTGTATTAAATTATGGTAATATCTCAATGTACCCCAAATGTATTTACTTGTTACCTGCTGTGCAGAGTCGTTGTTCCTGGTGGCAAATACTTCAGTGGACCGCGAGAAGGCCGCGAGCGCGTCGGTGCAGGCGGGGCGATGGGGAGAGGCGAGGGACCGGGAGGGGGCGTAGAGGCGGCACAGGAAGGTGGGGGTGCCGGGGCGGGGACGGCCACCCCGGGCAGCAGTACCGGCGGGAGTTCAGGGTGTTCGGGTAGGTAGGCCCGGAACATCGCCACTAACTCAGTTGGTGACACTTCAAAAATAAACAAAATTATATTATAATATTTATTTTAAGTTAAATGGAATTTTTATATTTAAGTAGAAATTAAAATTTGAAAAAGAACTTAAACATTTACCATTCGTTTCAAGAGTGTCTATCGTTGGTGGAAGGCTGCCGGTGCGCACTCGCGGCGGCTGCGCGGGCGCACCCGCTCCCAACCTACCCTCTTAAAACACAAGAACCATATTAATAAGTCGGTAAGAAGATTTTCGCGTTACATCATCATCATCATCATCAGCCCATACTTGTCCACTGCTGGACATAGGCCTCTCCAAATGCACGCCACTTCTTTCTATCCTCGGCCACTCGCATCCAGCTCCTACCAGCCGTCCTGCGCAGATCGTCACACCACCTGGGCTGCGGGCGTCCTACACTACGTTTGCCGAGACGCGGTATCCACTCCAGAACTCGTCTACCCCAGCGATTGTCGGTTCTACGGCTGATGTGGCCAGCCCACTGCCACTTCAACTTGCTAATGCGATGAGCTATGTCGATGACTTTGGTTCTCTGACGGATCGCCTCATTTCTGATTCGATCCCGCAGAGAAACACCGAGCATAGCTCTTTCCATAGCCCGCTGAGCGACTTTTAACTTGTGGACCAGCCGTGCCGTCAGTGTCCACGTTTCGGCTCCATACGTCATGACGGGTAGGACGCACTGATTGAAGACTTTCGTCTTAAGGCTTTGTGGGATTGATGATGAGAAGACTCGGCGAAGTTTCCCAAATGCTGCCCAACCCAGCTGAATTCTTCTATTCACCTCGTCCTCAAAGTTGTTTCGACCTAACTGCATAGTCTGCCCGAGGCACACATATTTTTGAACAACTTCGAGGACGGTGCCGTGTATTGCAATCGGTTCCGGTAGTATATCAAACTGAAAGTTGTAAAAAATATTTCCAAAAATACTTAATACTTACTCTTCCATGCATATACATCTTTGAAGTTTGCAAATTTGTAAGAAAGTACCCTAATTTTTATTCGAAACGTAAAGATAATCCTTCCACTTACCACCTGCGCCATAGAGACAAACTAAACTTACCAGCCTCTCAAATGACACTTCATACAAATAGCCCTTTTGTAATGTCCATAAAAATATATAATAAACTACCGAATAATATTAAGAACGAAACAAACGAGAAACAATTTATAAAAACACTAAAACAATTTCTTATTAGAAAAGCTTACTATAATCTAAAAGAATATTTTAATGATAAAATGTAAATACTAAAACTTATTACATAACAATACAGAAATAATACATTGTAAATGCCTTAACATAGACATACTTTAAAAAAACAACCTTACCCATGCAGAAAGAAAATAGTTATATATAGAAAGTATAAATAAATAAATAATTATGATAAAATATAATATAATATAATAAGTTATAATATAATTTGATATGATATTTATATTTTAGTCTAAGGGAATTTCTAAGTACTTTTATTTGTTTTTAAGTTTACATAAAAATACAGCGTCCTCTCTTCAATTTCATTTGCAGTGCCCTAGCAGGGTCTATAATGTATCTATAATTACTACCCCAACACCTTGTAAACACTTATAGAAGCAATAAATTATTGAGTATTGAGTATTGAGTATACGTTCATTGAACATGACCTTGGTTTTGTCCAAGTTCATCCGTAGGCCGATGCGCGCAGAATTGTCAGCCAGGTCATTCAGCATCTGTTGTAGGTCCTGCAGCGTCTCTGCCAGAATGACGATGTCATCTGCAAATCGCAGGTGAGAGATGTATTCACCATTTACGTTAATGCCACGTCCTTTCCAGTTCAGCGTCTTGAACAAATCCTCCATTGCATTTGTGAACAACTTCGGGGAGATGACGTCCCCTTGTCTCACTCCTCGATGCAATGGTATGGGCTTTGTTTGCTGATTTTGTACTTGGACGCACATAGTCGCGGCTTGGTAAAGACATTTCATCACCTGGATGTATCGCCAATCTACTTGGCATCGCTGCAGGGACTCTAGAACTGACCAGATTTCAACCGAGTCGAAGGCTTTCTCATAGTCCACAAATGCTAGGCACAGGGGCTGATTATACTCCTCAGTCTTCTGTATAATCTGCCGCACTGTGTGGATGTGGTCTATAGTGCCGTATCCGCTCCGAAATCCAGCCTGTTCCGGTGGTTGGAATTCGTCGAGTCTTCGCGCCAGACGGTTCGTGATTACTCTTGAGACAAGCTTATAGACGTGGCTTAAAAGGGAAAAAGGTCGATAGTTCTTCAAAAGGGTTTTGTCACCCTTTTTTAAGAACAGGACGACCACACTCTTACTCCACGCCTCCGGAGTTCTCCCTTCAAACAGGACAGCGTTACATTTGCATTAATTTTATTAAATGTATCTAACCTGGATAAAAATATTTCAGTTTTTGTTATCGCGGTAAGACCCAAATGATATTATTAGAACAATGTCAGTTTTATAGTCACCATCATGGGCGTAGAAGGGCATCACGATAGCAAGGGACATCGGCGTCCCCGGGGCCCGGCGCTCGTGGCCGCCTGCTCCCAACTCTACAGAAAAACAGTGCATCGCTTTAATAAATACCCGGAATAATTTTGTTAAAAACACCAAAAGTTTGTTTATAATTGATGAGTTCTTAATTATAAAATGTGAAAAAAATCGTGAAAAGAGTCCTTTCGATATTGCGTCGGATGCTCTTTCCTCTGAGCTATCCAGGCGTTACGCCACCAATGCATCACCACTTGAACCACCGGACCTTCCGATATCGATTCGATGATGTGTTCTTACGCGAAAACCACCTTTGAAGCCAATCACCGGCGAGAGTAAGGACGGTCGGCTCCGCCGCGCCCCGCGCCCCTGCGCGCTCCTTCGGCTGTACACCTGAAATGCATTTTATTGAAAACTAGCGACCCGCCCTCGCTTCGCTTCGGTATACTTCTATCTCTATATAAAATATTACATTAAAATATAATATTTATTATCAGGTACTTATTTACCTACGAAACGAATTTAAAGCGAATTCAAAATTCCTTCAAGTTAAAATCAAAGTGACAACCACGCGACTTTTTTCTAATACTTGCATTTTTAAATTCGTGATATCTTCCGAAAGAAATGTCCGAATTGAATAATTCAAAAAGTTATTTAAAGGTACTGAAGCCGTCTTGAATATTAATTTATTTTGATAAGGATTAATACCAAGGTACAAATAAAGAGCCTTTTCAAGCGGCGACACATAAATTAAATTTTTAGAATAAAAAACCGCTTACTGTGACATAACTATAATATTTAGACATATGCTGTCGCGACACTTTTTGTAGATAATGGAGAGTTCTGCAAAGTCGTAGTAAATGATTTTATTCTATCATCAATAGTTTTCGCAGCGCACGCGACGTAAGTAATTTTTCAGGTCATTTTTTTACACCTTGGGTTACATTATTGGAGTTTTAGTAAGGATCCCTAATTTAAAAAAAATATAATATAGCCTATGTTACTTCTGAATAATGCAGCTTTCTAATGGTGAAAAAATTATTGCAATCGGTCCAGTAGTTTTTGAGTTTATTCATTACAAACATACAAAAATACAAATCTTTCCTCTTTATAATATTAGTATAGATAGTATAGATATAGACTAGTATAGATACATAGTAGACAAATCTGTGTCGACATATTGCTTACCTCTGTAGTCTGTCATAAAAAGTAAATACAAAAATATTTATTTCCAAGAAGTAGGATTACAAATTGTCTTAAACATCAAGTAATTGTGTGTTAATTTGCATAAATCTTACTAATATTACTAAGCTGAAGAGATTGTGTGTTTGTTTGAACGCGCTAATCTCAGAAACAATTATTTATTTATTTACAATCTTATGCTCACATTACAGGTCCCTTAGCCCAATGCGATAGCATAGCCATTCATATACTTAAACTACATCTATGTATTATAAATCTACAATATTAGTTCGATAGTGTTGGATTAAACGTTTATCGAGGAAGGTTTTAGGCTAATATAACACACGCCGCGACCAATATTGGAAAAAGATGTGAAAATTATCCGTCTTCGAGGGCTTCCGTTACGTCCGCTGCGAAAAAGGTTTCAGATACATATTTTAATTTGTTGTTTATAATGCTATTAAAGCTGAACGTAAATTTAAATTATAAAAAAAATATTTAGTATAATTAGCATTCATGACCCCGCCTGTGATTTTTATCAAATTTTAAATTTAGGTTTAAGATATTAAAAAATTCTGCCTAAAGTCCATTTTCTGCGCGGAAGAAGTCGCTCGCACAGCTAGTGCATGAAAAAATACTGTGACTAGGATTGGACCATCAATGAATAACCATGAGCTTCGTCACAATAAAATAATAATAGATAAAAAGTGGTGTATCAAGGTATAATCTCGAGCGAATGATCGAAGTCTCCGTGCACTATGAAGACGAGTTCCGTGAGGTCAAGGTCCTCGGTCACATATCTGGTATTTTTGTGATTGCATTTTGACATAAAAGTCGTTAGCGAACAGGTTGCAGTCTAACATTCATTTTTTATTGTATTATTTGGAAACCAAATTTTTTTAGACTTCTATACCGACCATAATATTATTCTATTGACGACGATGCGAATTCTTATTATGTAGTCTAGAATAATTCTTCTTAGATCGGTAGACGTAGGATTCGAAAAAAAAGAGGCTAAATACGAAAACCTTCATGTAGTTCTGCATTTTTTGTATGTTTGAGAGTAGTGCAAATTCAAATTGCACTTCGTCACGTTGAGAGCTTTTATACTACATTCGGTAAAACAATTGCAGTTTTTGTAATTTTTAAGGATAGATATATTAAGAATTATATTACTCTAGCAGTGCCCGCGACTTCGTTCGCGTGGACTACAGGATTTTAAACATAATTACCGAGGAAATTTTACGATATCACGTTGCAACTAAGCTTTAAGTTTATTAGGGTACGTGCATGCCAAATTTCAATCATCTATATTTTCATACTAATTTTTACCCGCTAACTCCCATTTTCGTGAAAATTTTGCAATATCCTGTTGCAACTAAGCTTTAAATTTACTAAGCTACCTGCACACCAAATTTCAAGCGTAACTTAAGCGGTTTAGATTTTTCAACCAAAAGGATTTTCCCGCTAACTCCCGTTCCCGAGGGAATTTAGGAAATCCCTTTCTTAGTGCACCTCTACGGTACCTAAGCTACGTCCCTTCCAAATTTCAAGCTGTGCGTTGATATGTCAGTCAGTCAGTCAGTTTCTCCTAGAGATGAGCAATCTGCTCCATCGAGACTTGGCTAGTTTTTTTACAGGATGTTTTTGATGGGATTTCACTTCTTTTTGTAGAAGCAGCTAACCAAATTAAATATTTTTTTTAAAGGCGGTATGTCGTTTTTTAACATTTTTAGACGACTTTATAATATTGGGCTGTTGTTTTCTAATCAGGATCACCAGGTACTTCAGATCTTCGATTATCGTAGTTTTTATAGTTTTCCCTTTATGTGACTATTAAACTCTAACTCTATACCAAATTTCAGCGCTCTGAGTTTGTGGGAAGTACTAAGTTAGTTCTATTTTGATGATCATGAGTAGGTGAGTGTGTGAGTGAGTGTCATAAATGCGAAACTTTGCTTTTGCTTAACTTCGGAACTATAAGTCCCACAGACTTGAAATTTTGGATTTTAAGTATGTTATCATAGGTTACTGGATGATAAAAATTTCAGCGTTCTGGTCTTATCCAGAGCTTCAATATAGAGATTCACAAATAGGGGCCTGAAAAGGGGAGATAAATAAATCCTTTATTTGTTTTTTTTTAAACTGGGTGTTCATTTGTGTCCTTGTTCCACTGATATTTTTCTCCGATAGGTCCATATTAACATAATATAATATTTTTTCCTTTCAATTTTGGAATTACAAGTTAGGCATAAGTGTGATAGATGTGACCTTGTAATTCTGTACGTGTACTTTAAGACTTGAGATTGTCTTTATGAATTAATTTTGCTATTTTGAAACGGAGTCTCTCACGCAACTTTTAATATTAATCGTTGTCTGAATTAAAAGAAAGAAATATTTTGACTTCATAAATAGTTGAAATTGCAAAAATTCCCACCAATCAACTTGAAATCACATGCAGAATCAAACACAGTCATGTACCTGTTGGGTCCTTATTCAACCCAGAGTGTAATGTTTGCTTCACTTACAAACTGCATTTAAATGGCTACATTTTTTAAAAATATCTGGGACATTTCCACACACGGTCACCTGACCCCAAACTAAGCACATCTTGTACTATGGGCGTCAGAGGGAGAGACTGATATACATACATATATATTTATAAATACATTCCTTAATACGTAATCACAACCAGACATGGAACAAACACCGATGTTCATCCATCACACAAATATTTGTCTCGAGTGGGAATCGAACTTACGACTCTTAGAACCGGCAGCCAGGGTCAATAAACTCGCTAACCATTGTTCCACCGAGCCAGTCTGTTTAGATTTATACCCATACATTTAATTACCTTTACAGAATTCTGAAATTCTATTGGGCTACCGAAATCATCTATTAGGTATTAAGATTTTGAGTTTAATGATTCTTTACTGAGTTAAGCATTTATGCAGTACGGGGAACGAAGCTCTGGGAAAGGTGGAATTTGGCTCACCTGGGAGGCAGAGGGCCAGCGCCAGCAGAAGCGCCGCGCGCGCCAGGGTCGCCATGGCTCCGACGGACAGCCTCGCTCGGCGCGTGCGCCGGCTTTGGAGCCGCCCGCGCGAGCGCATCCTATTTGAAGCGAGGCCCGTCCTTGCATCAAAACTGTTTACAATAATCAATTCACATTAAATGTTTACAATCCTAATGACAGATTTAAAAACAAAATATCAACTTCTATTTTATTTTTAAATTTGTCATTAATTATATATATCTTTACTAGCTGTGCCCGCGGCTTCATTCGCGTGGACTACAGTGTAACGTAGTACGTTATTTTCTTAATATTTTTATTATTTAATTTCAATATACAAATTAAATAATAAAAATCAATAAATAAAATGCAATGGATACCAAATAGCCGAAGGCTGTCCATAGCTTTATTCTTTTGCCGCATGCAATTAGTGCACGACAAAAGAATAAAGCTATGGACAGCCTTCGGCTATTTGGTATCCATTGCATTTTATTTATTGATTTTTATTATTTAATTTGTATATTGAAATTAAATAATAAAAATATTAAGAAAATAACGTACTACGTTACAACAGGATTTAACATTCAAAAGTTTTTTCCCAATAATTCTCGTTCCCGAAGGAATTTTGCAATATCCTATTGCAACTAAGCTTAAAGTTTACTAAGGTACCAGCATGCCAAACGTCTAACATAAGCGGTTTAGATGTTTCATGCAAGTGTTTTTTCCCACTAACTCCTGCTTCCGTGGGAATTTCGGAAATTTCTTTCTTAATGCACCTCTAAAGTACCTTAGCTACGCCCCATCCAAAATTCAAGTGGCCACGTTTAGCCGTTTAGGCTGTGCGTTGATATGTCAGTCTATCAGTCAGTTTCTCCTTTTATATATTTAGATAGAATTCCGCCCGCGACTTCGTCCGCGTGGAATAGTTATTGACGCGGTTTAGATGTTTTCATACAAAAGTTTTTTCTTGATATCTCCTGTTCCCGTGGGAATTTTGCAGTTTACTGTTGCAACTAAGTTCTATGTTTACCTTACGCGGTTTAGATATTTTCATACAAAATGTTTTTCCCACTCACTCCTATTCCCGTGGGAATTCTACAATATCCTGTTACAACTAAGCTTAAAGTTTACTAATGTACCTGAATGCCAAATTTCAAGTGAGAATTTCGGAAATTCTACGTTACCTAAGCTAAGTCCCTAACCAATTTCAAGTGCCTACGTTTAGCCGTTTAGGCTGTGCGTCGATATGTCAGTCAGTGAGTCAGTCAGTCAGTTTCTCCTTTTATATATTTAGATATATATTAATCTACATATATCATTTTTCCTGCACAGTAACATTTTGTCGTTCAATAATTCATAAACAGATGAACACTTAACTAGGTTGTTAGTTATTTTAATATTCGCCCGTCACATATTGGTCACCTATATATTAAATGGATGCATATTGATGTGGACATTCACTTTTGTGCTTTGTTAGTGTGTGGTCGCGAGTCGGTAGTTGTTCACGCGGCTCAGAGCTCGTTCCCGAGGATGGCCGCAGCGCGAGTGGCGCTCCTGGCGCTGGCGTGCGTCGCAGGCAAGTACCCTCGTGCCGCGCCCGTCACGGATTCCAATAGCGTCATACATGTGGGCCTAGGATAGGAGTAGCAGTTAGTTTCGAATTGCACATTTATACAAACTATATACTAACAACAAGTTTACAGGAAGTTGTGTATTGGTGTCTTGCAAAAGTAGTTTTACATTTCAGGACTCTTGCTACAATGTCATTCCTTGTTTTATTTAGTCCAGGTGTGTCTAGAGGGAATGATTTATGCTTATTGATGTGTTTAGTGACATGTAGCATATACAATTGTCTGATAGTAAATAAGTCTGTTAGAGAATAAAAAGCTTCTGTTGGGAATCGAAGTATCTTAAAAAAATATAATTTTTCGGACGCACTTGTCCTCTAAAAAATTGTCTTTATTGCTTGAGTTTGAGACAAGGGAAAATAAAATCAACTGAATAGTTGTCTATTTGCAGAATTTCTAAGTAGTTTAAAAATACATGTAAGTTTTGGTTAAAAAGTTTAGTTTAAAAATACATTAACCACTTGGTCAATTTGAGCGCCGACATACCCGAATATTTACCTATTGCTAATATATTACCCAACGATGTAATTGTCTGCTTAGGAGAATACTCTTGCGTCATCGATCCGCATCCTACAAATATCGCCGATGTACATAATAAGCAGTGTAGGACCAAGCAAATTATATTTTCCACAGTTGGAGGAGGCAGAGAAACGAAGGGTTGCTATCTTAAACACTATATTATAAAAAAATTACAATTAAAGTTACTAGAATCTAATTAGCCTAGGTGTGAATGGGTTCGATGTTAGAACCACACTGGTCTAACAAATGTTAAGTGGATAAAGGAAAAGGTGAAATGGGGTTAATTGTGACGATCGGATGCTGAAGTGTGCGTAGCCGCGGTGCTGGCGCTGCATTTCGGAGCCTCGTGATTCTCTGCAGGTCACGTTGTTCACTGTGCGAAGTCCATCCGCTGATTGCGACACCTTGCTCGCTCGGTGGTGGCGTGGATACGTAACAAGCATGGATCCCTGGGGCACCCTGTGAGTTTCATCGCTGGTATATTGCTCTAATTTTATATTTTTAAATTTTAAAATTCCCACGGGAACGGGAGTAATAGGGAAAAAACTTTTGTATGAAAAAATCTAAACCGCGATATAGATAGGCGATTGAGATTTGGCATGCAGGTACCCTAATGAACGTATAAGTAAAGCTTACTTCCAACGCGATATTACAAAATTCCCATGGGAATGGGAGTTATTGGGAAATAACTTCTGTATGTAAAATCCCTTACGGGGTTGAAATATATTATATAGAGATTTACCCGAAGCGAAGCGAGGGCGGGTCGCTAGTTATAAATAAACTAGCGGCCGCCCGCGACTTTGTCCGCGTGTTAATGGGTTTTAGTAGCAATGACGTATTAAAATAGCCTACATGCCTTGTAAAATTTGTGATTTATTAGTGAAAGTTCTGTCGACGTTCTCCCATAGACGCCATACCAAGTTTTATGAAAATCTATAAATACGTAAAAATACTAATTTTCACCCACACCCCCCCAATGAGTTTAAATTTCGAAAAAAAAAAATTGCGCTGGTGTCTCTCCGGAGTGTCAGCTACCTCCATACCACGTTTTATAAAAATCGACAAACACGTAAAAGTTCTCCCATACTAATTTTCACCCACCCCAATAAACCCAATGGAGGTTGAAAAAAAAATAGCGCTGGTGTCTCTCCGGAGCGCCAGCTACCTCCATACCAAGTTTTATAAACAAACACGTAAAAAATCTCCCATTCTAATTTTCACCCCCCAAAATGAACCACATGGGGGTAGAATAAAAAAAAGGTAGCCTATATGTTATTCCAGAGTGCCAGCTACCTTCATACCTAAAAAAATCCATAAATAAGAAATAATTCCCATGGGGAAGGAATTTCGAGAAAAAAAAAGTATCGCTGGTGTCTCTCCGGAGTGCCAGCTACCTCCATACCAAGTTTTATAAAAATCGACAAACACGTAAAAATTCTCCCATACTAATTTTCACCCCCTAATGAACCACATGGGGGTTGATTTACAAAAAAAAAAGTAGCCTATATGTTATTCCAGAGTGCCAGCTTGAGCGTGAAAGAGTAATAAACATCCATACATCCATACTTACAAACTTTCACATTTATAATATTAGTAAGGATAAACTAAATATACACTTCCACTTCACACTTGAACCATCTTTGCCCGCCTCGGCACACTGACACATCTGTTTTGTAACGAGCTCTTGGAATAATTTAGTAAACTGCCACAAAACCGCAGTATCTTCTACAAACACATTACAAACTAAAGTATAAGACATCAATAAGTAACAATAGTGAAACAGTGCGCTTAAAACACAGTATACTTTTAACAAGTGTTATTATTATCAAGCTCAGTGTTGATGTTAAAAGCCGCCATTTTTATCCAGCGCGTAAAGTTACGTAGTCAGCGCAGGTGAATGTGACAGTTACAATTCAATTCAATTCATTTAATATTCAGAAAACAAGATCCAATTATGGTTAGTAACATTAATGCTTATAACTATGTTAGTAACTTAATAAATTACATGTCAATTAAAAATTGTAAACAAAAAAAAAACCGCCTTCAAAAACCCGACTCACTAAAAATTACAAAATAATATAATACGAACATTTATAATCATCTGGGTATGAATTTTATATGTTGTTGAAGGCGGTGCCGTTTATATTTCCAACAGACAAGCACAGAGTGCTTCATTTTCCTCAAAATTTTGATTGGCACCGCCTTCAAAAACATAAAATTCATACCCAGATGATTATAAATGTTCGTATTATATTATTTTGTAATTTTTAGTGAGTCGGGTTTTTGAAGGCGGTTTTTTTTTGTTTACAATTTTTTTTCATACTTTTTAGTGTTAAATTTTTTGTTACCCTATTAGTTCAGCTCACCTGTAATACTACTGATATTATAACTAGTAGTCTTAATATGTATACAGTATTGAAAGAATTATCCTTTTACTCCAAACAATTAAGGAGTTGACCTTCCATCATCAGCTCAGCATCCTAACATTATGATTGCAAGAAGCAATGCCAATATCACTTCAGAAAATATATAAAACGCGGTACATGTGCCTATAAAATTTGAGGGTTGCCCTCGATTTCTCCTGGATCCCATCATCAGATCCTAGACTGGTCACCCTATTAGTTCAGCTCACCTATAATGCTACTGATATTATAACTAGGAGTCTTAATATGTATACAGTATTGAAAGAATTATCCTTTTACTCCTAAGTATTAAGAAGTTGACCTTCCATCATCAGCTCAGCATCATAAGATTATGATTTCCAGAAGCAAATGCCAATATAACTTCAGATAATATGCAAAACGCGGTACATGTCCCTATAAAATTTGAGGGTTACCCTCGATTTCTCCTGGATCCCATCATCAGATCTTAGACTGGTCACCCTATTAGTTCAGCTCACCTATAATGCTACTGATATTATAACTAGTAGTCTTAATATGTATACAGTATTGAAAGAATTATCCTTTTACTCCTAAGTATTAAGGAGTTGACCTTCCATCATCAGCTCAGCATCATAAGATTATGATTTCCAGAAGCAAATGCCAATATAACTTCTGAGGTGACGTTGGGTTATGGTCCCGCTGATAACGAAATCCTTGATGTCCTCTTGACCGGCTGCTGAACTGTCTGCCCTTATAATAGTTAGTTTGTTGGTTACCTCTTCTCCCGCGATGTGAGAATTGCATCACATCCTCGCCTTTCGACGTTGAAGCCCATGACAGCTCGTGATCCTTCGCTGCTTGTATCGCTAGAATCTGAATCACTATTACTATTATTGCTTGTCTGCGAACACAAATCTAAAATAGTTTTATGGACAAACTTTATATTATTCCAAATAGAATTAATTGTTTCTAGAATATTGGGATTTAATCCCTGTTGTTCGCTTAAAGACTGAACAATTGCTTCACCCCTTCTAAATATAATTTTTGTTTCAGCTAACTTATTTTTAATGCAGTTACCTAAAAATCGTGACTTTCCTTTTTTAACTAAATATTTTTTAACACTTTCTATTTCAATAAGGCATTTAATCAATTCATTTTCCATTCCTCACTAAATTAAAACAAAATATTACATACCCAGTTTCCATGAATCATGTAGTAGGGGACATCATCAGGACGATCGTACTTATATGGACAACGGAATGTACACAATGAATATCGGTTTGCGCAATCAAAGTTAAAAATAGATTACAGAATCTTGTTATTATAGTTAAAAATAAGAAAAAGATTATACGGTTTTATCACTATATAAATGCTTACTTAACGTCTCTACTTTTATTTTATTAGTGTCCCAAATATTAAATATGCATTTGGACGCAAGAAGACGAGAAAAAAAAATAAAAGAAAAACGGCACTTTATAACCCGCACATTGACTTATTAGTCGCACCGCACTACACTTCCTCAATTTTCGGCGATGGGGTGGGAGCCTCTCTTGGCCGCAAACGAAAAGATCTTCGTAACTCGTTCAGAGGTATTTCACGCCGCATCCATTTTTTGTGGGTTTTCTTATATCCTTTGTATATGCCATACAGTCCAGCCAACGCAAGTAATGTGATGATTACCACAAGGAGGATGTTCGTGGTACTGGCATGGAACTTCAGGTCTTCCGTAGATGCCGAGTTGCTTCCACCTGATGCGTTCTGCACTATGAGTGCGTCTTCCTGTTTATTCTGATAATTTCCCATTTTGATTTTTCCTTGTTACGAGTTGAATTGCTCTGCGTGACAACCAGGTTGGAACGTGGCGACGAATTGTAATAAAACTTTCCATAGTGACTTATTCACATTGCTCCGAAACTTGAGATCACTTCGCCGCGCGCTCCAAACATTGCAAGGGTCGCCATGAAGGGAAGTTGTAATCAAATCAAACAACTGACTGCATACGAAAATAGTTTATTACTACTGCTCAATAATGAGAGTACATTGGTTATATAGATGCACCATAACATACGTCACCTCACTTCAGATAATATGCAAAACGCGGTACATGTCCCTATAAAATTTGAGGGTTGCCCTCGATTTCTCCTGGATCCCATCATCAGATCCGGGACTGGTGAAAATGGGACCACCTCGGAAGTGAACTGTATCCAACCAAAAAAAATTTTTGAAATCCGTCTATAATTGACGAAAATATCGGTGAACATACATAAAAAAAAAAAAAATATTATACATACAGACGAATTGAGAACCTCCTCCTTTTTTTGAAGTCGGTTAAAATAAATTATTGTATTCTAAAACAATATTTTGACGGTCTGTACATGCATCATGTTACAATGATTTATGTACACACCGTCAAAACGCTCGGCAAACACTCGCAGGATACTGTTCGGGCTGGCCCGCACCCTGCGCACCAGGGATGTGCACCGCTTGCGCATGGTTGTGTAGAAACAATCCACGCGCGCTTCAGCAAACATCCCTGACGCGCTGCAGAAGCGGGGCAGCCCCAGCAGCACCCTGAAAGCGTTATTGAATTGAACTCGAAGGGCGCTGTACTGCTTCTGCGTATAGTCCACCCACAGACTGCCCGTGTAAAAAGACGTGCAAAATGACCTTAATAAGGTTATTTTGACGCCTCTCCAACAACGGACAAATCTGCGGGCTATCATATTCGCACGAACAGACAACGCCCTCCGTTCCCTTTCTATGTCGGCATTATCTTTCAGGTCCGGGGTTAGAATGTGCCCGAGGTACTTAAACTGTTCAACTCTCTTAAGAGGACAGCTATTCAACCTAAGTTCGGGTATTTGTCTTAGGGACCTTCCCCGGGCATGAAAGACTATCAGACTAACTGATGGCGATATTAATGAGTTATGCTGTGTTTTTAAAATATCCGTCTTAACTTCGTCCAATTGTGCATGCGTCACATACGTTTCTTTTATTTCCTTGAGTTCGTTTTGCACTCGGAGGAGGTCTTTAAGTAACTTCGTGCAGTCCAGATGATCAAAAAGAACAGGTGGCAATCGTTCCAGATCTTTTGCAACAAAGATGGGAAATAAATCCGGTTCCACAGATTTGAACAAATTCACAATGTCCACGAGATCTCGTTGCTCTTTTCCCTTATTTTTCCGCTTTATTTTGGCCTTTTCTACCGGTACTGATTCGAACAACAGCTCCTTCGATTTTTCAATCTCTTCACTGCTGAACGTAGATGAACATATGTTCACAAGTGTAACCTCGTCTATCACTGACAATTTGTTTTGTATGAACGCTAACAATTCGTCAATTATTATATTGCAGGGAACACACTTCACCGCTTTCGTCATTTTAAATCGCAATTACTTGTCACTCCGTTAACCGATATACGCCCGCACAGGGGGGGTGCGCGCGCGCAACTGTTACGCGCAGTGCCTAAGAACTATTATCGCGCGCATCTTGAGCAAAGAGAATATAATCACTACGTTTTAAGAGTCGGGACTCACGTACTAGCCAATAGAATCAGTTTAGATGGCATTTCAATACCAACATAAAACATTTAAATGTCAAATGGCAGTAGTGCCAATATGACGGACCAAATAGTGCTACAGTATACCAAAGAGAATATCAGTACGTTTTCATTTAAAAAAAAACTATTGACGCTTTAAAAAAAAAAGGATGTAATGTAATATTAATGTATTAATAATACAGGGTTGAAAATAATGTGGACACAAAATAAAACTATGCACACTTTTTTTTATAATCCGGATTTATTTAACGGTTTATTTCGCTGGCCCCGTACGATCTGATCTGAAATTTGGTACACACTTGATTCTGGTCTGGTGATTGATTTTCTATGGGCACATATATTAAGTCTTCCTTTCCCACTAACTCACCCACCGTCGGCATCTGAAAATAAGTTAAAAGATTTATTAATGTACTTACTAAACATTTTTTCCCCTTGGTTTTCACACATTTTTCATTATTTCTTATTAATATAGTTTTTATTTTTCTATGCCCCCAGGCCAGTGTGGTCGGGCCTCATGCAACAAAGTGCTCCCTTAGATTTAATGTGATCTTTACTTATTCTTACAAGTTATTAGTAACAGTACAACACTAGTACACAATACGAATGAAAATCTATTTTAGCATAATATGTTTGTATTTGGCTTGCTTATCGAGTAATTAATTATCAGAAGGTAAAATGTATTTGATTCTATGCTTACCGGGACTCATCCAAAGGAAATTTTGCCATGAACTTTCTTTTTTCGCAGTCTATACGTTGAGCACGATCTCCACAAATTTCACAAGTTAGAGACCGCTTCTTTGGTGCCATTTTATGCAATTAATGCAATAATACCGGAATCTGCTTATAAAAACACGATTTACTGTAAAAAAATTATATTGAAATCTAAGCAAACAAAATGTCGTTCAACATTCATAATAAAATGACAGATCCGACCCAAAGAGAAAATAATCACTCTCCGACCAAAGAGAATATAATCACTATGGATCTGAAAATGAATGAAAGAGAAATCGTACTGAGTGAGCAGGACAGATATATCCGCCATTATTTGCCGCTCAAACTCCATAGTAAACTTTTTTTGTTCGAGCTTTCGCTAGACTGATCTTGAGTCTCGCGGAGTGACTTTTTCGCGCATGCGCTCTGCGCTCGCCCGTCCAAAAATAGTAAAATACAGATTGGCAAATTTTTTCAGCTCTGTTTTGCTGTTCATACGAAATATTTAGTACACTAAAAAAAATGAAGTGCTACAGTTGCTTGAGCATTACCAATGTTTTGAATTCAATTAAATGTTCTTCCGATGCATGTGCAAAAACTTTTTGCACATCATGCTGTAGCAGCAACACGATCTCTAAGGAACGCCGAAAATCTTGGAAATGCCCCGATTGTTGTGCTTCCTTTAAAAAAGGTGACCAAGTCAATCTCACACCTTCTTGCACCAAAATTGATTCCCAGAACAATAATTTACGGAGCAACACAGGATCCATTACATCGGAACATACTAGCTCAGAAGTTAAGGAGCTCACAACAGAACTGCGTAATTTAACAAAGGAAATTACATTACTTAAACAACGTTTGGAAACTGCAACGGATTCGCTTACGCGCTGTCATGAGAGATTAGATGAATTAGGAGCTTCAGTGTCTCTTAATTACTCCCGCTTGACAGTTTTGGAAGAAGGCACGAAGGAAGTACAAGAGTTAAGAGACACCGTGAAAAAACTCCATTGCGACTTAAATAACCAGGCTCAATCTCATCTTCGCAATGAAATAGAAATCATAGGAGTCCCGGCAAGCACTAACGAAAATTTACATCATCTTCTACTACTCGCCACTCGCAAGATAGGAGTGGACTTGCGAGATGATGATATTGATTGGGTTTCTAGAGCAGGACCACGAAAGGGGCCTGCAATTACAAAAGCTGATGATTTCAAGGCGCCAAGACCTATAGTCGCGAAACTACTGCGCAGATCAAAACGCGACCATATATTGAAGATGTCGAAAACGAGGAAAAATCTTACCAGTGTAGACATTGAAGTTCAGCAAACCGATTTTTTTTCAACGAGCGTCTTACAAAAGAAAATAGAGTGTTGTTTCGAGACGCTCGTGCGCGCTCGATATCCAACGGCTATGCGTTTTGCTGGTGCTCCCCGGGTACAGTCTACGTGCGGCAACGTGAGGGTAACGCAGCACTCCAAATATCATCTCAAGAAGAACTTGACCGCATCTTCGGACAACAGCCGCCATTTCGTAGCCCCCAATCGTAATATTAATTGTAATGTAGATAAATTCGTCTTAAATTTTAACAAAACTTCTCAACTACACATTATTATTATTATAATTATTTATATATGTATTATTGTATATTTATATTACCTACCAGAGTTCAAACACTTGTATTTCTATGCTTATATGTTTATATTTTACAAAAACAATTTCAGACAGCGGAAACCATCAACCGTTAAATTCATAACAATCATTGATACTAAGATTAAGTGTAAAAAGATGAGGCATTCTTCCCAATTGATATTTATACACTACTAGCTGTGCCCGCGACTTCGTTCGCGTGGACTACAGGATTTTACATATAAAAGTTTTTTCCTGCTAACTCCCGTTCCCGTAAGAATTTTTCAATATCCTGTTCCAACTAAGCTTTAAGTTTACTATGGTACCTGCATGCCAAATTTATAGCATCTGACTTAAGTGGTTCAGATTTTTCATACGAAAAGATTTTCCCGCTAATTCCCGTTCCCGTAAGAATTTCGGGAATTCCTTTCTTAGTGCACCTCTACGGTACCTCAGCTACGTTTTTTCCCAATTTCATTACATACATAAGTTTTTTCCAAGTTACTCCTGTTCCCGTGGGAATGTTTCAATTTCGCGTTGCAAGTAAGCTTAACGTTAATTAGGGTACCTGCATGCCAAATTTCAAACGTCTAACTTAAGCGGTTTATATTTTTCATACAAAAGAATTTTCTCGTAAATTCGCGTTCCCGATGGAATTTTAGGAATTTCTTTCATAGTGCACCTTAACGGTACCTAAGCTACGTCCCTTCCAAATTTCAATTCATACAAAAGTTTTTTTGCAGTTACTCCTGTTCCCGCGGGAATTTCGCAATCTCGCGTTGCATGTAAGCTTAACGTTCATTAGGGTACCTGCATGCCAAATTTCAAGTGTAACTTAAGCGACTTATATTTTTCATACAAAAGAATTTTCTCGTTAATTCGCGTTCCCGTAGGAATTTTAGGAATTTCTTTCATAGTGCACCTTTAAGGTACCTAAGCTACGTCCCTTTCAAATTTCATTACATACAAAAGTTTTATTGCAGTTACTCCTGTTCCCGCGGGAATTTCGCAATATCGCGTTTCAAGTAAGCTTTACGTTTACTAAGGTACCAGCATGCCAAATTTCAAACATCTATCTTACGCGGCTTAGATTTATTCATACAAAAGTTTTTCCCCGCTCACTCCTGTTCTCGTGGGAATTTTACAATATCCTGTTACAACTAAGCTTAAAGTTTACTAATTTACCTGCTTGCCAAATTTCAAGCGTCTTGCTCAAGCGGTTTAGATTTTTCATACAAAGGGATTTTCCCGATTATTCCCGTTCCCGTAAGAATTTCGGGAATTCCTTTCTTAGTGCACCTCTACGATACCTAAGCTACGTCCCTTCCAAATTTCAAGTGCCTACGTTTAGCCGTTTAGGCTGTGCGTCGATATGTCAGTCAGTCAGTCAGTCAGTTTCCCCTTTTATATATTTAGATACTCATGTTAAATTTAAGTTTAAATATTAACTTTAACAATATAATAGACAATGAGTTAAATGTCTTAGATATAGAATGCCTCGCTTTTCAAAATATAGAACAATGTGAAATTGAACTCACTAATAAAAAAATTAAAATTTTATCTTTCAATATTAGGAGCCTCAATAAAAATTATGATGATTTTTTAGTTATGCTATCTAGAATAAAAATTAATTTTGATGTTATAGTTCTTACGGAATGCTGGCTGAGTTCTTTCTCTTTAATACCTAAAATACCGAATTATACAGAACTAGCTGTGCCCGCGACTTCGTCCGCGTGGACTACAGGATTTTACATATAAAAGTTTTTTTTCCCAGTTACTCCTGTTCCCGTGAGAATTTTTCAATATCGCGTTGCAAGTAAGCTTAACGTTCATTAAGGTACTTGCATGCCTAATTTCAATCATCTACATATCTAACGCGGTTTAGATTCTTTCCTTAAAAAGTTTTTTTTTCCTTCTAACTCCTGTTCCCGTAAGAATTTTTGATATCCTGTTCCAACTAAGCTTTAAGTTTACTATGGTACCTGCATGCCAAATTTAAAGCATCTAACTTATGCGGTTTAGAGTTTTCATACAAAAATATTTTCACGCTTATTCCCGTTCCCGTAGGAATTTCGGGAATTCCTTTCTTAGTGCACCTTTAAGATACCTAAGCTACGTCCCTTCCAAGTTTCAATACATACATATGTTTATTCCCGGTTACTCCTGTTCCCGTGGGAATTTTGCAATATCGCGTTGCAAGAAATCTTTACGTTTATTAAGATACCAGCATGCCAAATTTCAATCACCTATCTTACGCGGCTTAGATTTATTCATACGAAAGTTTTTTCCCACTCGCTCCTGTTCCCGTGGGAAATTTACAATATCCTGTTACAACTAAGCTTAAAGTTTACTAATGTACCTGCATGCTAAATTTCAAGCGTCTAGCTCAAGCAGTTTAGATATTTCATACAAAAGAATTTTCCCGATTATTCCCGTTCCCGTGAGAATTTATTTATAACGATATATGCCTAAAATTGTAGTAATGTTAGAAATATCTATCTGTAAACAGTTAGCGTCTTCTACATATGGTTCCATAACCACTGCAGTCCAGTTATCACTTACATAGACGACGACACCCCCGCTTTGATTAATGATCTTATTTGTGGCATATCTATTAAAATTATATATAAAAGGAGAAACTGACTCACTGACTGACTGAGCCCGTAAGAGGCTCCTAATATTGAAAGATAAAATTTTAATTTTTTTATTAGTGAGTTCAATTTCACATTGTTCTATATTTTGAAAAGCGAGGCATTCTATATCTAAGACATTTAACTCATTGTCTATTATATTGTTAAAGTTAATATTTAAACTTAAATTTAACATGAGTATCTAAATATATAAAAGGGGAAACTGACTGACTGACTGACTGACTGACTGACTGACATATCGACGCACAGCCTAAACGGCTAAACGTAGGCACTTGAAATTTGGAAGGGACGTAGCTTAGGTATCGTAGAGGTGCACTAAGAAAGGAATTCCCGAAATTCTTACGGGAACGGGAATAATCGGGAAAATCCCTTTGTATGAAAAATCTAAACCGCTTGAGCAAGACGCTTGAAATTTGGCAAGCAGGTAAATTAGTAAACTTTAAGCTTAGTTGTAACAGGATATTGTAAAATTCCCACGAGAACAGGAGTGAGCGGGGAAAAACTTTTGTATGAATAAATCTAAGCCGCGTAAGATAGATGTTTGAAATTTGGCATGCTGGTACCTTAGTAAACGTAAAGCTTACTTGAAACGCGATATTGCGAAATTCCCGCGGGAACAGGAGTAACTGCAATAAAACTTTTGTATGTAATGAAATTTGGAAGGGACGTAGCTTAGGTACCTTAAAGGTGCACTATGAAAGAAATTCCTAAAATTCCTACGGGAACGCGAATTAACGAGAAAATTCTTTTGTATGAAAAATATAAATCGCTTAAGTTAGACGCTTGAAATTTGGCATGCAGGTACCCTAATGAACGTTAAGCTTACATGCAACGCGAAATTGCGAAATTCCCGCGGGAACAGGAGTAACTGCAAAAAAACTTTTGTATGTAATGAAATTTGGAAGGGACGTAGCTTAGGTACCGTTAAGGTGCACTATGAAAGAAATTCCTAAAATTCCTTCGGGAACGCGAATTTACGAGAAAATTCTTTTGTATGAAAAATATAAACCGCTTAAGTTAGACGTTTGAAATTTGGCATGCAGGTACCCTAATTAACGTTAAGCTTACTTGCAACGCGAAATTGAAATATTCCCGCGGGAACAGGAGTAACTTGGAAAAAACTTATGTATGTAATGAAATTGGGAAAAAACGTAGCTGAGGTACCGTAGAGGTGCACTAAGAAAGGAATTCCCGAAATTCTTACGGGAACGGGAATTAGCGGGAAAATCTTTTCGTATGAAAAATCTGAACCACTTAAGTCAGATGCTATAAATTTGGCATGCAGGTACCATAGTAAACTTAAAGCTTAGTTGGAACAGGATATTGAAAAATTCTTACGGGAACGGGAGTTAGCAGGAAAAAACTTTTATATGTAAAATCCTGTAGTCCACGCGAACGAAGTCGCGGGCACAGCTAGTATCTATTAAATTTCTTCTTAATGGAACCTTCGGACGAATATGAAGTTAATGCGCTAATAACTTACAAAATGACAAATCTCCTGGAATTGATGGTATTGACAATTATTTTCTGAAGCAGATCAAAGATTTTGTCATCGAACCTTTGACTTTTATTTATAACAAAAGCTTGCACCGGTGTTTTTCCCGACGCATGGAAAATGGCATGTGTCATACCCATTCATAAGTCTGGCTCTCGCAATGTACCTGATAATTATCGTCCGATTTCTCTCCTTAGTACCTTCGCCAAACTATTAGAAAAAATTGTAAATCGTAGATTGATCTCTTATCTAGAATCACAAAATATTTTGTCCGAAAAACAATTTGGCTTCCGCCAATGCAAGTCAACGGATGATGCAGTGTCACTATTGATCTCTAAATTGGCTACTTATTTGGACAATAGTTATAAATGCGTTGGCGTATTTTTAGACCTTGCGAAAGCATTTGATACTGTCTCGACCCAAATTCTACTCAAAAAACTAGAACATATGGGTATACGCGGCATTCCGCTCAAATGGTTTAAGAGCTATTTGCAAGAACGCACACAATTTGTTAAAGTTAACGGTACCAATAGCTCAACTCATTCAGTCAGGTTTGGAGTCCCACAAGGAAGCGTCCTGGGACCTACGCTTATCATTGCTTATATAAACTCTATTCATGATCTCAAACTTAAAGATGCAGATATTACATGCTATGCGGATGATACCTCTATAATATTTCATGGTTCTACTTGGGACGAGGCAGTTGAAAATTCAACGTATGGGATGAGTCTGGTCCATGAATGGTTAAAGAACAATTTGCTGACATTAAATGCACAGAGAACAAAATTTATTTGTTTCCAAAAGACACTCGCCTCCGCTCCCACTACGCATCTTAGTAATTTTAGAATCCATTCTTGCAATAATTCAGTTTCATGTAACTGTCAGACTATCGACAGGTGTAAACAAATTAAGTACCTCGGTGTCTTGATCTTAACCTAAATTTCATTGCCCATATTAATAATTTGTCTGTTAAAGTTAGAAAAACTATTTATTTATATAATGAAACAACTCCGAAACGTTGCTGATATCAAATTGCTTAGGTCCATTTACAAATGTCTGTGTCAGTCCTTACTATTATATTGCTTGACCAATTGGGGTGGTATCGCAAAGACAAATATGATAGAAATAGAAAGAGCCCAAAGATCTGTACTAAAAACAATGTTAGGTAAGCCCTACAGATATCCAACCATTGATGTCTACAAAGACAGTAATGTACTAAGTGTACGGCAGCTATTCATACTAAATCGCTCGCAAACTACCACGCAACCCGGTCCCACTCTTTAGCAAACCATTCGCACGCTCTAACGTCCAGACCCACTCTGCTGCGTACCGCCTGACTGATGCTTATAACAAGCTGAGCGACAGTGTAGATATTTTCAAAGACTCACTCCAGCAGTTCAAATCGAAAGTCAATGAGTTGTTAAGAGAAGAGTAGTATATCTCAAGTAGTATGTGTTTGTGTTTGTGTAATCTAATACTTGTATTTTTTTTTGTTTTCTCTTTTTTTTCCAAATTAATTATTTAAAGTATTTATCTTTATTGAAATATATTATACATATATACATATCTGTTATAGGAGTTAGCGAATTTAATTTGTTTTCTTTTTTAAAATTTAGTTATATTTTGTGAATGTTTACTTAATCCGTCCGTACTAATTTTCTGAGCATGATGTGGCTGCCTTAAATAGATTTTTACGTTCTTATATGTGTCACTATTGTATGTTAATTTTATGTTTTCTCTAATGTAAATGTCTCTGGCTGTCCAATTAAATAAATAAATAAATAAATAAATGCTTGTTTAAAAACACAAATCTGTCCCCAACCATCATATGTACAACTCGATTATGGCTAGCAGAGTTTATAAAATACCAAATATTCATTTAAGAACTACATTTGCCAAAAGACTTCCCCCACATGTGCACATCTTAGTCTATAATAAAATAGTTAAATATTGTAATGTTAAATCATCATCAACTCATGAAGCTAAAAATTTGATAACAAAATGGCTCAAAACTTTAACGTACGAATACACAGAAGAATTACTTACAACGCTGTCTTAAATTAAATAATGTTCATAATATTATATTACTATATTATATAATTTGTGTTTATCTAGACACGCGGTAGCGTGTCAAGCCAAGTTTAAGAAACAGAACTGGCGAGCCGCACCGTGTGTAATATTACACGAACCATTTGGAACCACTTTTGAACCCCTCATAAATCAAAAACTATTTCACATAAACGTATCAAATTTGGCTCATATATTGTGACTTGCGAGATAAATATGTGTTCTAAATTTCATAAGCTTATCTCAAACAGTTATTTAGATATTAATGTCCAAAAATCCTCATTTTTATCATTGACTGACTGACAGATCAAAATTCTAACCCAGTTCCAAATGACCTAGAGAGTTAAAATTTGGTATGCAGATAAATAATTACATGAATACAAAGGAATAAATAAAAAACTGGCAATTTTTTAATAATTAGGTTAGGTTCTATTATGAACGCTTAACATAAATACCTAATTAGTGCCTAATCACGCCTATATACGGGGAAGGCAGAGCACTAAGTATATATTTAGGTATACTTACTTATTTACAATTAAGAGTAGGTACTTATAGTCGGTTTTCATATTTATTACTCAGGGTAGGTACCTACATAAAGTCTAGTTTTAGTTTTAAATTTGTCCTTTTCAAAGGACCCACGGCGTTACGATGATATACACTTTTGACTTTTCTACAAAAAGTAATGATATCCAATCAAAAACATAAATGTGAAATGAGAGCCAAGTTCAATATTATGATAATTGCTTTGGTTGTTGACTTCAACGACAAAAGAAGTGAGATCTAAATGGGTGCCAAGTTCAATGGTCAACCCATAAATTTATTTATAAGTTACACTATAACATATCTATCATATCTTCTTATAACATAAGATAATGTATGGTGGTAGCCTATGAAGGTCTGTCTTGGCTAGTTTTCATATATGAATTATAGCCGTCGCAAGTTCCAAGCCTACAAGTATTGGTCGGTTTTTATTTTATAATACCGAAAATTTGGATTGTTGGTAGAAACTAGCGAGCGAACATAATAATACGTTGGTAGGTTTATAGAAACTAGCCAAGACAGACCTTCATAGGCTACCACCATACATTATCTTATGTTATAAGAAGATATGATAGGTATGTTATAGTGTTACTTATAAATAAATTTCTGGGTTGACCATTGAACTTGGCACCCATTTAGATCTCACTTCTTTTGTCGTTGAAGTCAACAACCAAAGCAATTATCATAATATTGAACTTGGCTCTCATTTCACATTTATGTTTTTGATTGGTGTATTTATTTATATCTAGTTAATGATTATTATCATTTGCACGATTTATTTTATTTTTAAGCATTGTCATATTGTAAATAATTCCATGTAATGATGTCACATGAGGCCGCTAACTTTAAGTAAATCCTATGGATACCCACGATACAGATTGATTCTAGTGTGGGTATCATAGAATGTTCTAATGAATAACCAAAGAGAATATAATCACTACGTTTTAAGAGTCGGGACTCACGTACTAGCCAATAAAATCAGTTTAGATGGCATTTCAATACCAACATAAAACATTTAAATGTCAAATGGCAGTAGTGCCAATATGACGGACCAAATAGTGCTACAGTATAGAAAAGAGAATATCAGTACGTTTACATTTAAAAAAAAAGCTTTAGACTCTTTAAAAAAAAAAGGATGTAGTGTAATATTAATGTATTAATAATACAAGGTTGAAAATAATGTGGTCACAAAATAAAACACTATGCACACTTTTTTTTTATAATCCGGATTTATTAAACGGTTTATTTAGCTCGCCCCGTACGATCTGATCTGAAATTTGGTACACACTAAACTTGATTCTGGTCTGGTGATTGATTTTCTATGGGCACATTATATTAAGTCTTCCTTTCCCACTAACTCACCCACGGTCGGCATCTGAAAATAAGTTAAAAGATTTATTAATGTACTTACTAAACATTTTTTCCCCTTGGTTTTCACACATTTTTCATTATTTCTTATTAATATAGTTTTTATTTTTCTATGCCCCCAGGCCAGTGTGGTCGGGCCTCATGCAACAAAGTGCTCCCTTAGATTTAATGTGATCTTTACTTATTCTTACAAGTTATCAACAGTACAACACTAGTACACAATACGAATGAAAATCTATTTTAGCATAATAGTATAAGATCCCATTAGAAAACTGAAACTGTCCGGGATATTTACCATGTTGTTGTGTTTTAATGAGCTCCCGATATTTCGGCACTGTTGCAAGCGCCATGATCACGGATGAACTGTAGGACTGCGAGAATGACGGTAGGACTAAGGGCAGACATATCGGTCTACCCTCTTTCTCAGTCTTTTATTACGCACGACACCACTACCCTCGTTCACATTATTGTCACTCAGAATTCGATCCAGACACACTACACTCACGGTATCACTTCTTTTTTCCTCGAAAACGGACACATTTTTATTTTTACATAAACGTATCACTGGATGCCATACTTTCGCTAGTTGAAACCCGTCTTCACGATTGAAGTTTTTGAATTTTTTAATTTCAATTGCTTCCCTGACCAGTCGTGGTATGTAATGGCGTTCTGTCGAAAGTATTTTTGGGTTATGTAACTCAATCCAGTGGTTCGTTCCCGATTCTAAAAGATGTTGAGCGATGGCCGATTTTTGTGCTTCGTTGTTTTTGACTGCCCTGATATGCTGCTGAGTTTTCTAATGTGTGTGACCATGACAGTTTAAAATCATATAGTATAAGATCCCGCTGCAAAATCACTACGTTCATACTGTGGTTAATGAAACTACATTTTTTCCATATTTACATGAATAGGAGAATATACTTTCAAGAAGCTGCCAATCGAAAAGTGCCCGCAAGTAATTTTATTTAATATAAAGTTAATTAATTTTTGGAAAAAAATTTCGTTCACTTATTTGCTTGATGAAATATCATCCATTTCAAAGCAGTGAACGTAAAAAGTAGGGTAAACTATGGTTGCCGCTGCCCTTTTGGCCGCAACCTCATCGCAGCCAGGTATGAACAGGTATAACTTTGTAATACTTTTTCGTTCATGACGTATATTTGATAATTTTAATATGAAATGAAAGCTTATTTTTTTCTAAGTATGATATTATGAGGTTGCCTTTGGAAAAGTGACCGCAAATAGGAGTTGCCAGCTTTTAAAAATGCTAAAATAAAAATAAAAAAAGCGAATGACAGTGAGCGCACAACGTTGCTTGCTAAACAAGGATGGCGAATGCCAGCTGTATTCGTGTTCAAAGCTATTACGCAGGCGTCAACGAGAGATATGAACTGCAGTAGGAACTGGTCGTTTAATGATCCATATTTATATCACAGTTACGTGTCCAACTTAACCTCCCATCGGTCGGAGCAAGCTCCAGCGAGTTCTAGAGATTTCGATCTCCGCGAGAATATTCTCGACGCCACGCGAAGAGCTGCGTCCTCACTGGGTATAAAAGCGGGATGTACGACGCGACGGGACAGTTCCGATTTGGAAAGCGAAGCGAATCAGTCTCCTGCGAACTAGAAGTGATCGAGTGCGTTACCTGCGAATAGTCAGTGAAATTCAGTGTTTTAGTGTGATTCAGTGCTTTAGTGTAATTTAGTGTTCCGTGTTTAGTGTTGTAATTAAGTGTTTTTAATTGTGTTTTTAAGTGTTTAATTGTGTAATTGTTAGTCGATAAATAAATTAATTGTCTTTTGGTGACTTTTGGCGTATCTTGAATTTAACGTACCCCGTTCCCGCAACAATTGGTGTCAGAAGTGGGATTCAAGATGCCTCTTACACCACGAGAAGACAGTGAAGGTCGAGTAACAAGGAGTCAAACCGCGGCCCTGCAAGAGGGTGAAGGCACTTCAACGGAGGGATCAATTCAAACATCAATTGGGCCTGTGGAGCTTGCAGACTTATTTAAAATGCTGCAGACACAAGCCAGCCGTCAGGAGGAGCAAGCCCGTCGCCAGGAGGAGCAAGCCCGTGAGCAAGCCCGCCGCCAGGAGGAGCTAGCCCGTCGCCAGGAGGAGCAAGCCCGTGAGCAAGCCCGCCGCCAGGAGGAGCTAGCCCGTCGCCAGGAGGAGCAAGCCAGCCGCCAGGAGGAGCAAGCCCGCGAGCAAGCACGCCGCCAGGAAGAGCTAGCCCGACTTCAGGAAGCACAATTCGCTAAGCTGAGGGAAGAACAAGCCCTTCGCCGGGAAAAGCAAGACCTTCGCCAGGAAGAGCTAAGCAAGAGTTTGTTGGGGGCTATTGAGAAGAAGCACGAAGTATTAGAAAAGCAGATTGATGCTCTCAAGGATGATGTGCTAAGCGTCAAGACCCAACACGAAGATCGACTCACCCAACACGAAGATCGACTCATCCAACATGAAGATCGATTCACCCAACACGAGGATCGACTGAGCCAGGTGGATGCTGAGATGCGACAGCTGCATACCAAAATGGCAAGAGTGGGGACCCGGGGTGCTACGGTAGTGTCGGATTCTTCGAAAATCGAAGTACCCCACTTCGATGGAACGACATCTTGGGCAGCATTTTGGTACCAGTTCGAGACGGTGGCGAAAGGAAAGGGGTGGAACGAGGAAGAGTCCATGATAGCTCTGACTCTGGCTCTTCGTGGAGATGCCCTGCTCACGTTGGAAAACCTGCCTTCGGATAACAGAACTTTAGGTGCTCTCCAAAGAGCATTAGAGGGCAGGTACAGCGACAAACACCTGGAACACGCATATAGAGCACAACTCCGCGACCGACAGCAGAAGCCTGGTGAGAGTCTGCAGCAATGGGCAGCGGAAATCGAAAGGCTAGTCAGACGTGCCTACGTGTTATGCCCTACAATGGTGGAATCAATGATCCCGCAAGCTTTCTGTGATGGAATTAGAGATGCAGACGTCAGACATACCGTGAAACTGAGCCATCATCAGACCTTACAGGAAGCTCTAGCCCATGCTTTGGAGGTGGAAGCCGTGCGTCAAGACGCTAGAACTCAACGACTTCGAGAGGTTGTGGTGAAGGAAAAACCTTCTTTGGGTCCGATGTGCTATGGCTGCGGCGAGAGGGGCCATATTCGGAGTAGTTGCCCCAAGCGAAGATGGCCACGTAGAACGACAGTAGCGTCCTCTACACAGGTGGATGCAGAAGAGCTGTCGTTAAACTAGAAGGAGCCAGGGCCGTGGGGCGGGCGCTGGCTGGTCAACATCGAGCCCCTACCGTCACTGTTTCACAGATTGGTAATGGGAACAACCTTACAGTGGTTGGACAGCTGAACAGCGTAACGTGTCATTTTACTATTGACACCGGTGCTTCAAGAACAATAGTGCGTCCGGAGCTATTGAAAAGGACTATTGTGTGGAATCAGAGACCATCCGTTCAGCTTCAAACAGCAACAGGCCAGCCAGTTACCGTCTTCGGTGAGACGATGGCGAAGCTAACCATTGGAGAACAGACCTTTGAATACGGTGTACTCGTAGCAGACATCACGGACGATTGCATCATCGGATTGGACTTTTTAAGAGACAAGAAGTGTGTGATAGACGTCGCTAAAGGAGTACTTAGTTTTCCCGAACAAGAAGTATTCCTAGAGGGAGCGAGATCATGCGCAGTTTACTGCCTGAAAAATACGACCCTACCGCCGAGATCTGAAACTCTGGTCAAAGTTAGATTCCCTTACACTGCGTGTCAAGGGCGAAGCGTCGTCATAGAAAACTGCGGCGACCATCCGAGTTGGATCACAGCAAGAACTCTGGCAATGACCGGAAAAGGAGCGCTAGTGCGAGTCATCAATCTTAGAGGAGATGAAGTGCAGCTACGAAGAAACTGTGTCATCGGACGGTGCGTTGCAGGTCAATCCATCAGAAGGCTGAAAAGGGCCCGGGAACCGGAATCCTGTCAACGAGATGACGTCACTCCGCTTCTAGCAAATTGTAAGGACAAGCTCTCTGAGCGGGAACTTCACCAAGCCAAAAGGTTGTTACTCGATTTCAAGGACATATTTTCGAAGGGTGACCATGATTTGGGAAGGACAGGTCTCGTTAAACACAGAATAGACACGGGAAACGCGCCACCAATAAAGCAGCGGCCTAGACGCCTTCCATTTGCCAAAGAGAAGGAGGTAGCAGACATGGTTGCTGAGATGCAGAAGAACCGCATCATAGAACCTTCAACAAGCCCGTGGTCTTCGCCAGTAGTCCTGGTAAAGAAGAAGGACGGCAGCACCAGGTTTTGTGTGGACTACCGGTTGTTGAATAATGCAACGAAAAAGGACAGCTACCCTCTGCCCCGTATAGACGACACACTGGACATGTTGAGCGGCATGAAGTGGTTCTCAACAGTGGACCTTAAGAGTGGGTACTGGCAAGTTGACATCCAACCAGAAAACAAAGAGAAGACGGCATTTACGACCGGAACTAGGAATGGATTGTGGCAGTTCAACGTCATGCCCTTTGGTCTTTGCAACGCTCCGGCGACATTCGAGCGGTTGATGGAAAGGGTACTGGTTGGACTTCTGGGTGATGCATGCCTGGTCTATCTGGATGACATCATTGTCATGGGTCGAAATTTCACAGAGCATGTCAGTAACCTGAGGAAGGTTTTCACTAGAATACGAGAAGCAAACTTGAAACTCAGCCCAAAGAAATGCACGTTTTTAAGGAAGAAGTCGCCTACTTAGGCCACATTATTTCATCGAAAGGTGTAAAGACTGACCCAGAGAAGATCAAAGCTGTCCAAGAATGGCCTATTCCAGCTAACAAGACCGACGTGAGATCATTTTGGGTTTATGCGCATACTACCGGCGCTTTGTAAAGAACTTCTCTGATATAGCGAAACCTCTTTATCGGCTCACGGAAGATAAACGAGTATTCGCCTGGGACTTGGAATGTGATCAAGCCTTCGTCAGATTAAAAGAACACCTCTGCACCAGTCCTATACTTGGCTACCCGAACAGAGAAGGAAGGTTTATCGTGGACACCGATGCAAGAGCAAGGTGAACGGGAAGTGGTGATCGCCTATTTCAGTAAGTCACTTTCAAAACCTGAAAGGAACTACTGTGTGACTCGTAAGGAACTGTTGGCGGTAGTGAAGACTCTACAGCATTTCAACAAGTATCTCAGTGGAAGACAGTTTTCCCTGCGGACAGATCATGCTGCGTTAAAATGGCTCTTGCAGTTTAAGAACCCTGAAGGACAGGTGGCGCGGTGGCTAGAGCAGCTACAGGAGTACAACTTCACAACAGAACATCGGAGTGGTAGAACGCATTTGAATGCCGATGCCCTATCAAGGAGACCTTGTCCTGTGGCCTGCAGTCATTGTTCTAAGACGGAGACTAAAGAAGAAGTCCGGATGATTACCACCCAGGGACTTGATAATGAATGGAGCGAAGACGCTATCAAAAAGGCTCAAAAAGAAGATAGTGACCTGAGGAAAATATTTGAATGGAAAGAAGTAGGTCAAAAACCTTCTTGGAGCCATGTAGCATCATCAAAGCCCCATCACGAAAAGTTACTGGGCACAATGGGACAGTTTGGAGATTAAGGATGGAGTACTCTTCAGGAAATGGGAAACACCAAAAGGGGATCAAACGACACTACAGCTGATTGTACCCCGTAAACAGGTTGCTTCTCTACTGAGGTACATACACGATGGGGTATCCGGGGGACATTTAGGCGTGAAGAAGACCCTAGAGAAGCTGAGACAGAGGTTCTACTGGATACACTGTCGGGAGGACGTCGAAGACTGGTGCAAAAAATGCAAGAAATGTACGACTTGCGCATCAGTAAAGGGCCCACAAACCAGAAGTAAGGGCAAACTCAAGCTGTACAACGTCGGCGCTCCATGGGAAAGAATCGCAGTAGATGTAGCTGGCCCCTTTCCAGAATCCGATGAGGGAAACAAGTACATCATTGTGGTCCAAGATTACTTCACTAAGTGGCCTGAAGTCTTCGCTACGCCTAATCAAGAAGCAAAGACGGTCGCCAAGAAGTTAGTCCACGAGGTAATTTGCCGATTTGGTGTGCCTCTTGAGATACATTCTGACCAAGGAAGAAACTTTGAGTCAGCACTGTTCCAGGAGGTCTGTCAACTGTTGGGTATGCATAAGACCCGTACTACACCAGCACACCCACAATCCGATGGCATGGTCGAGATATTCAACCAAACGTTGGAAAACCACTTGGCCAAAGTTGTGGACGAGCATCAACGAGACTGGGACCAGTACATACCGCTTTTCTTGCTGTCCTACCGATCTGCGATCCACGATAGCACCAGCGCAACCCCAGCAATGGTAAACTTCGGTAGAGAAATGCGGCTTCCGGTAGACGCGTTGACTGGGACACCGCCAGAAGCTCCGAAACCAGTAACCGAATATGCGGCTGACCTACAGAAGCGCCTGGATGAAGTACATGCTCTCGTCAGAGACTGCAGTCTAAAATCCAGCGAAAGAATGAAAACCCGTTACGACCGCAAAGCCAACACCGACGGTTTCGATGAAGGGAGTCTGGTTTGGTTACACAACCCACTCAGGAAGAAGGGCAAATCACCGAAGTTCCAGCCAAGGTGGGAAGAACCATACATGATCATCACTAGGCTGAACGACTTAACCTATCGGATCAAACAAGGGACAAGAGGCAAGCCGAAAATTGTTCACATTGATCGATTGGCTCGTTACCATGGGTCAAATGATGCTCGGGACGAGCATGACTAAGAGGGGGATAATGTTACGACCACGAGAGACCGTGCAAGCGGAATTAGTCTTATCGTCGTATGGATAAGGTCTATATTCGCTTGCACGATACTACGCTACACACTCTGGTAGGTTGTAGCGAGCTCTAGCGTGTTCTAGAGTAATAATAATATTACGACCTTGAGAGACCGTGCAAGCGAAATAAGTCTTATCGTCGTATGGATAAGGTCTATATTCGCTTGCACGATACTACGTCACACACTCTGGTCGGTCGGAGCAAGCTCCAGCGAGTTCTATAGATTTCGATCTCTGCGAGAATATTCTCGACGCCACGCGAAGAGCTGCGTCCTCACTGGGTATAAAAGCGGGATGTACGACGCGACGGGACAGTTCCGATTTGGAAAGCGAAGCGAATCAGTCTCCTGCGAACTAGAAGTGATCGAGTGCGTTACCTGCGAATAGTCAGTGAAATTCAGTGTTTTAGTGTGATTCAGTGCTTTAGTGTAATTTAGTGTTCCGTGTTTAGTGTTGTAATTAAGTGTTTTTAATTGTGTTTTTAAGTGTTTAATTGTGTAATTGTTAGTCGATAAATAAATTAATTGTCTTTTGGTGACTTTTGGCGTATCTTGAATTTAACGTACCCCGTTCCCGCAACAATATGTTTGTATTTGGCTTGCTTATCGAGTAATTAATTATCAGAAGGTAAAATGTATTTGATTCTATGCTTACCGGGACTCATCCAAAGGAAATTTTGCCATGAACTTCCTTTTTTCGCAGTCTATACGTTGAGCACGATCTCCACAAATTTCAAAAGTTAGAGACCGCTTCTTTGGTGCCATTTTATGCAATTAATGCAATAATACCGGAATCTGCTTATAAAAACACGATTTACTGTAAAAAAAATTATATTGAAATCTAAGCAAACAAAATGTCGTTCAACATTCATAATGAAATGACTGATCCGACCCAAAGAGAAAATAATCACTTTCCGACCAAAGAGAATATAATCACTATGGATCTGAAAATGAATGAAAGAGAAATCGTACTGAGTGAGCAGGACAGATATATCCGCCATTATTTGCCGCTCAAACTCCATGGTAAACTTTTTTTGTTCGAGCTTTCGCTAGACTGTGAATAACCTCGACCAACACTGTAAGAATACACTGATTTCTTCTTTTGTCGTTTTTAAAGTGCTTTGTACTTACGTGTTGTCTAATAAATTATTTTGAATTTTGAATTTGAACTTCAATGGCGACAGCAATCATATTTTTCTCCAATATGTTAAAAACGATTACAGTTTTTATAATCTTTAAATTTATCTTTACATGCTAATTAAAGATTAATTATTAAAAGAAATAATAATATGTATTCATACAACACTACAACTTACAACTATTTATTACCCTTTGGAGACCATCGTGAATCTCGCACCCATTGTAATGTCTTCTCTTCACCTCTCGCGAAATTTTTCGGCAAAGTACTTTAGAAAAGTCAGAGGTGCGATGTGACATTGTGCCCTTTGACTCGGGCGCAAAAACCGTCAACAAACGGAAGTCGCCCGAGGCGAAGTAAAGTCAGGCGAGGTAAGACGAAGTGCCGTCCCCACTATCGTATGCCTCCAACTTCGTCTAACTTCGCGAGTAGTGTAGAGGGGGCATAACATCACAGATGCTCCCCAGGTGTGTTGTCGGGCCCCACGGGCGCGAAGGTTTCGCCGGGGCCGGCGCCCGCGCAGGCTGCGCCCGCGCAGGCCGCGCCCCGCGTCTCGCGCGACGCTGGCGACTGGTTCCACAAACTGTTTCCAGGTACAAGATACTTTTTTCTGAACATTACTTTTTTCTAAATAAAGATTGCTCATTGAAGTAAATTTTATGCTATTTCATTTTTATATTATTCTTTAGTGGCTGTAAGCAATATTCTGAAATTGTTTGTTATCCTAAACAAATAAATAGAACGTTTATCTGTTTCGTTTGTTTGTTGAGTACCCGCAGGCAGCGGTGGCGCGCCGGGCGTGAAGAGTGCGGCACCAATAGCCCTTGTGGTGCCTTTAACTACCTCTGACGGTAACTATACATAATAATGTACTATACGTAGTCGTACTTTGTTACTTCATGATCACTTACTATGCCTGTTGTATGGAGTAATAATTTATATCAATATAGAGTAATTGGTATGGTTTCGTTTGATAGGAGACCAGCGTGACAATGTGAGAGTGTCGAGCGTGGAGCCGAAGCGCTGGCGCGCGCCGCGCCCCGCCGCGCCCGCCCCCGCCGCCCGCGCCGCAGACCCCGACATTCCTTCTCTGATCACCCAGGGTAAACAATATTTACTAAATTCACTAAGTAGGCATGTTGCGTTCGACAGTGAATATAATTATACTTCTTATCTCCAACCCTCATAAGGTTGGAAGATCGACTTTGAGTCGATGAAAATTATACTTATTAATAGAGACCTGGTAATAATGTGTGGTGCACGGTCTCTGCGCAGTGCCGTCCTCGGAGCTGGTGGCCATGTTCCAGGCGGAGACGTCGCAGGACGCCGACCTGCCGCCCGTGGTGCTCCCGCCGCAGCCCGGCGCGCCGCCGCCGCCGCCGCCGCCGCCGCCGCCGAGCGTCTGCGTGCTCAGCCCCGCTGCCGACGCCCCCCACACGTGCGATATGTTTACAAATATTTAGACAAATACTATTATTATCTTGTATCTAATGTAGAATCTAGAAAAATAAAATATTTCTTATAATATTTCTCAATCTGACTTCAATTATTCCATTCCACGAAGTTTTCCCAAACATAGTTTCCATTAAAAGAGCTCGCAATAAATAGTGAATGAAATTAAATAAAAAGCATGTTTAACTTGACCATGCTGCAGAAAGAGGGCTCTGCGGCAGACGAGCGCGGGCAGCCCCAGCACGCCGCGCTTCTCTGTGTCGCTGGCGCTGCGCGGGCGCCTGACGCTGCCGCGCCCCGGCTTCACCGAGGCGTTCAACGCGAGCTGGCACGCGCCCTCCGGCGCCATGCGCGTCGACTTCCACGACGGCGCCACCTCCGTGCTCCGGAGAGTCGACGGCGACAAGCTGACGCGCCTCAGCCGCGTCGGCGCCGCGCCGCGCACGCTCTGCGCGCAGCTGACGCAGGACGCCGCCGCCGCCGCGCCCGCCGACCTCGCGCCGCCCGCGCTGCCCGACCTGCAGCCCTTCGCCTTCGCCGGTGCGTGTCCGCTGTCACGCCACCCGAAGCCACCCGAAGCCGCCCAAAGCCGCAGACCCTGACTCTCGCGCTTGTTGCAGAGTACGTGGAGCAGGACGGCCGGCGGGCGGAGCTGTGGCGGCACTCGGTGGCCGGCGCCCAGGGCGAGCTGGGCGGCGCCCGCGGCGAGGCTCTCACCTACCTTCATGAGATGCTGCTCACACGCGGTCCCGACGATTTCATCACTCCAATCAGGTGGGTAATATGTGATTTAATTTTTCGACGTGACCAGTAACTGTGACGACTTACAGCTGACTCCTTCCAGGTACTCGGTAGAGGTGAATAGCTCCGTGCTGGGCGCGAACAGCAGCGGGCACATGTTCTACTACGACGAGGTGGTCGCGCAGGAGCCGGCGCCGGAGCAGCTGCGCGTGGAGGCGCTCGGCTGCGGCCAGCTGGAGCCCACGAGCGAGCTGGCGCGCGTCGACCCGCTGCGCGAGTTCACGCTCGCCACGTTCGACCCCCGGCACGAAGATATCTACAACAGGTAAATTTACTGGTACATTTAAGAATAGGCTTCTCAGATTTGATTAGATGTCATGTTATCCTTCTCTTCTTTGATAATTTATAAAAACTGGAATCCTACGGTCGCTGCATTACGCACGGGCGTGGGATGAAAAAGTATAAAGTCAATCTGGGGGCACGGCAGTGCCCCCGCCAAGTCGAGCGCGAAGCAAACACTGCCGTACCATCCTTTACTGGAACCATTTCGCCGCATTTTCAGGCCCCTATTTGAGAACCTCTGGGTAAGACCAGAACGCTGAAATTTTTATCATCCAGTAACCTATGATAACATACTTAAAATCCAAAATTTCAAGTCTGTGGGACTTATAGTTCCGAAGTTAAGCGAAAGCAAAGTTTCGCATTTATGACCCACACTCACCTACACAATATGATCATCAAAATAGAACTAGTACTTCCCATAAACTCAGAGCGCTGAAATTTGGTACAGAGGGTTAGGGTTTAATAGTCACATAAAGGGAAAACTATAAAAACTACGATAATCGAAGATCTGGAGTACCCGGTGATCCTGATTAGAAAACAACAGCCCAATATTATAAAGTCATCTAAATATATTAAAAAACGACATACCGCCTTTACAAAAAATATTTAATTTGGTGGTTAGCTGCTTCTACAAGAAGAAGTGAAATCCCATCAAAAACATCCTGTAAAAAAACTAGCCAAGTCTCGATGGAGCAGATTGCTCTTCTCTAAAAAGTAATGAAATCTAGACAAAATCGTGCCAAGCCTAAGGTTCCTTACTGCGATTTCTTCATTATTATAGTTAGTGTTGTGTGACTTGGCCGTTGAAGGGTACTCAAGGGTACAAAACCAGTATCAAGCCTTAATTTTCACTTGTTATTCATTCAACGTTGTCCAATTGGCAATTTTTCATCGTCAATAGGTAGCGGTTCTGGCGACAGATTGGTATAATATTGTTACGGAGAAGCTGGTTATGTACCCTTGTGTTCCCTTCAACGACCAAGTCACACAACACTAACTACAATAATGAAGAAATCGCAGTAAGGAACCTTAGGCTTGGCACGATTTTGTCTAGATTTCATTATTTTTTAGAGATGAGCAATCTGCTCCATCGAGACTTGGCTAGTTTTTTTACAGGATGTTTTTGATGGGATTTGGTTTACGAAAACACTTTAATTCCACGGGGATGAGCGGTATTAAGTATCATAAGGTGTACAGTACGCGCATAAACGCATGATTCCAGCTACGTGAAAAGCAACAAGCGCCAATACAACGACGCGACTGAGGAGGCAGTGCGCAAGGCCGTGATCAGGGACGCTACGTTCTTCTCGGAGGCCTCCAAACGCATGGGCGCGCCGTTCAAGCTGGGCCTCACGGGGCTGTCGGACCGGCTGCAGGGCGAGCTGGAGCGCATGGCCGGGCTGGACGAGCGCATGCGCATGCGCAGGCCGGCCATGACATTCCCGCTCTCGCGCGTCGAGCTTGCCGACCTGAAAGACGCTGGAATGATGCCCAAGAAATTCGACTGGCGCGATGAGGGCGGCGTCACGCCGGTCCGGAGTGAGCCATTCTAATGTTACATTTATGCTCCTTAACTTTTTTTATTCTTTAGATGTATAGGTGGGTCAGTGTAAGGCTAAAACCAAGTTTATGAGTTGCTACTTATGTCCCACGGCCGCCATCTTAGATAAAAGTTTTTTAGGAGTGATCCTAAAAGGGAAGATCTTCCGCCGAGCTAGGTGATCGTGCTAGGGGACCATGGTCCAATCTTGGTTTATCGTATATATGCTTAGTGTTAAAGCACAACCCTTAGCTCGTAGTACGTAGTTGACATAGTTGTCAAGAGATGTCGTTATCCTTTTTTAAATCGCGGTATTAATATTTTTCTCCGGCTCCATAAGTACAGGAGCCTTTCTTTGAATAAATGTGTCCACTAACCAACCGGTGTTTCAGTTCAATTTGGGTCATACATTGGTCCTTCGAGCCGGATTCTTTCAAGTCCAGAATCCAAGTTGGATAGTGGTTCATCTAGTTCGGATCCTTGTCAGTTCAGGATCCAGGTCTACCGAGACCTCTTTTTTGTCAGTTCAGAGTCCACGGTTGGACTCCAGCGTGCTTGCAGTGGATCGCTGCAGCAAAGTGGTACGCTGCATCAAGCGAGCTATCTCGAAGATCAACAGGAGTGCATGTTGAAAAAATATTTTATGTACAGGAAGATGTGTATGATAAGTGCGAGGACACCTACATTATTTATAAATCTAGCATGAAAGCCGAACTTAACAAATTGTTGTCGGAAAGTAAGGGCTCTAAGGTTAATGATAGTGCTGAGAGTAATGCAGTCAGTACTTTTGTAAAATTGCCAAAAATATCAATTCCCTTGTTCTCTGGTAAGTATTTTGAGTGGCCTACGTTCAGAGAATTGTTTGTTTCTCTTGTGGATGGTAACAAGTCTTTAGATAACGTACAAAAACTTCATTACCTTAAAAGCCATCTCACAGGAGAAGCGGAACAGTTGATCAGGCACACTCCAATTACAGGAGCCAATTATCAACAGTGTTGGGAATTGTTGGATAAGAGGTACAACAATAAAAGGTACCTGTCCAACTGCATTCTCAAAAGGTTGTTTGCCCAAAAGAGTCTACAGTTTGAATCGGCTTTAGGATTAAAGGAAATTTTAGATAATACCTCCGATTGTATGAACGCATTGCGAAATTTAAATGTAGACGTGACTACATGGGATTTAATAATAATTCACATTGTCACATCTAAACTTGACCCTGAAACACGCAAACATTGGGAATTAAATGTGACTAGTAACGATTCTTGCGAGTTGCCAACTCTCAAACAGTTCTACGAGTTTATGGAAACTCGATTTAGAGCACTGGAGTGTTTGGATTCTAGAAGAACGCATCCTCCTCCAGATAATACAAAATCTTTTCTGGCAACTAATAAGCCGTATAATTTACGTTGCGAATTTTGTAAGGCAGATCATAAACTTTGCTTTTGTAAAGAATTTGTAGAACTGAGTTATGATCAAAGGAAAGATTTTGTGATAAAAAATAGAATGTGTTTTAATTGTTTAGGCGGCAATCATTCTGTAAACGATTGCAATAAGGTCACGACTTGTAGAATCTGCAGGCAACGTCACCACACATTACTCCACTCAATTTCCACAAACCAGAACAACATCAACTCATCTTCTAAATCTCATTCACCTAGAACAAGTACATCGAACACTAATGACACTCACGTCGTTACATGTCTATCAACAGATAGAGTAGAGAGGTCAAAACAAGTTCTGCTAGCCACAGTGCTGGTATTTGCTGAGTTTAGAACGGGAGACCGTAAAACAATACGAGCTTTATTAGATCAAGGCTCCCAAGGATGCTTTATTACAGAAGCTACAGTACAATTCTTAAGATTGAAAAAAGAACCAGTACAAGGCGTGGTATCTGGTCTATGTGGTACTAAACATTTGATTGCAAAGGGCCAAGTAAATCTTGTCATACAGTCGCGGACTGATCCCCAGTGCAAAATACCTGTCAAGGCGATTGTGTTGCAAAATATAACTTCGTTACTACCAGCGAAATCAGTACAACCAGTCAACTGGGTAGAACTGAATTACTTACCATTGGCGGATCCACAGTTCAACACTTCTAATAAAATAGATATTTTGTTAGGAGCGGATGTGTTTAGCTACATCCTGAAAGAAGGTGTAAAACGCAGCCCACCTGAAACATTAGTTGCTCAGAACACATCACTAGGATGGATTCTTTCAGGTGTAGTGGGATCTGAAGGAGGTAATAATAATAGGGAGGTGATAGCAATGCATAACAAGGTTAATGAGGACGATTCACTAAAAAAAATCTGGGAGATCGAAGAACAACCACAATCGGAAAGAATATTACCGGTAGAAGAGCAACGTTGTGAAACATTTTTTGATGCCACTACGAAACCAACATCAAATGGTCGATATGTAGTCAAGTTACCTTTCTGTAAAGTTAATCCGCAGTGCGTGAATTTCGGCTCAAGAAAAATAGCTGAAAACAGAATCCGTTCCCCAGATAAAAGATTGTCAAAAAACCAAGATCGGAAACGAAGATATACAGAAGTTATCAAAGAGTATTTAGAGTTAGGAGATATGAGCACAGAAAAAGACATAAACACTAAAGAAGCGGTATACTTACCCCACCACGCCAAGCCTAAGACGTGGAACAGAAATAACAAAGATCTTGTTGAAGCCATTAAAAGCCCTAGAACAGAAGGTAGAATAATCAGTAGATCACGAAGTACACGACGAACCTGAAACTAAAATGGACAATAAATTATATCATACCACAAAAATATTAGGACTTACCTCGAACCACGACGAAGATGTCTTCCAGAACTCCGTGACTCTGCGACCGGCGACAGCACCTGCAAAAGTAAGAGCAATTATATCTGACATAGCAAAATTTGATCCCTTAGGATGGATAGCGCCTACCAATTTAACAGCAAAGCAATGCAATCAGCGGTTATGGCTAGCTACAGTAAGCTGGGATAAAGCTATCTCAAGAATTAATAAATGATTGGCAGACTTACCGGCAGTCATTACCTGATTTCTCGGAGATTCAAATTCCTCATTGGTTTCAAATCAAAATTTGGTATTCAATACCAAGCATTAGTACTGTAGAACTTCATAGACTTTTTGATGAGTCGAAAGCTGCTTATACGATTAACGCTGAAGGTCAAATTAACTCCAGGCATTTTTTTGATACGGGAACCGTTTTTAAGTGTTCCTGATGCTAGTTCTGTTAAACTTCGACATTGAGCTGTCTGACGAGATTGGCAACTCGTTCAAAGAACTTTACAGGCTTTCTGGAAACGATGGTCTTAGGAATAGATAACATAACTCGTGTAGTCATGTAGCACACAAAAAGTTCTTTATGTTTCAAAGTTATGTATATTACCTATAGCAGATCTAATGAGATCTTATATTATTATTGTTATTGTTTAGTACAAGTTGTAACTGTTTAATTTAAGTCAGAAGCTGTTTTTTAATTCGTTTTTTTTGTATTTCTCTATAATATTTAAGTGCCTATTGTTTGTTTATTGTATTGAATCTTGTCAGTTAGATTCAACGGGGGCGGCATGTTAAAGCACAACTCTTAGTTCGGAGCACGTAGTTGACATAGTTGTCAAGAGATGTCGTTATCCTTTTTTAAATCGCGGTATCAATATTTTTCTCCGGCTCCATAAGTACAGGAGCCTTTCTTTGAATAAATGTGTCCACTAACCAACCGGTGTTTCAGTTCAATTTGGGTCATACCCCAAATACTTAGTGGCCAGAATAACTTTAATACCGAGTAGTAGGATTCCATACTAATATCGGTTGTTAGTGATATTAGTATGGAGATGTTGTGTAAGCGCCATCTGTCGGTTGCCGTGCGATGTTCATTGTCGGATGTCGCCACAGTTTTTACGATTTGCCTCGTAAACTATTAATCTCATTAAAAAAAGATGTTTTCATTTTGTGTTGTAAATTAAATTACCTATGTACAACTTTACCCCACGTTTGTTTTCGTAGTGCCATAGATAAAAAGGTTATATGCATTCAAGGATTTAATTATGGTCTACAACTTTTATTCTAATCATTTTACGTAAAAAAAACAAGGCATTTTTAGATGATGTTCTAAGAGTGATCCTAAAATGGAAGATCTTCCGCCGAGCTAGGTGTTGCGCACGGGGAGCGTGGTCTAATTACCATCTTGGTTTTTGCTCTATATACACCGTGAAATTTGAGAGGTTGTTTTCCCGTGGCAGAACGATTTGCCTTTAGTAATACTATCGAATCATGCAAATTATTCCGCGAAAAATTTTTTTTTTCAAATTTTCGAATTATTAATTTTCCAACTCGAAAACGAGAGAAGCTATCGTTCATTTATAAGCTGTGACGTAATCAGGTACTGCTTGCCGCATGAAATCGATGCTTAAAACTTAAGAAGCCCTACGCCTTAAGTAATAAAGCGGTTCGAAAGTGCTTTCGAGTATCGGTTGTACCTTTCGTAAAACCGGCATTTACCTATTGATTTTAATAAAAAAAAACTGCACAAATCTATTGTGCTACTAAGATAGAATCATTTTACTGCAAGAAAACAACCACTAAAATTTGACGGTGTCTACTTAGTGGCCCGAATAAATAATAATAATATATAAATATAAAAATAAATACAAATATTTCACAACATCACATACTTTGATTTGGTAAGTAGCTTAAGCACTTGTGTTACGGATATCACAATCAACAGTGGATACACAAATAAATGTATCCACTGTTGGATATGGAGATAACATTTTATGATTTAGTTAATGAATTAGAGCGCTCAAAGCAGTATTTACGTACAATCATTTAAAAAAAGTTATACATAAAAATCCTTGATTTTTTACGAAAAAGGTTCCACGAAAACGGTTACGGAGCAAAGTTGTAAAACATTTCACAATCATCACAACCATTTTCAATGGTTACAATCTTGAAATCTTTTATAGATGAAAAATAAAATTGTGTCGTCTTAAAAACGCAACCCTAATGTTTGACATTGAGACATTAAACGAGGGCAAATTGTTTTTAAATTCATGTCATAATGTGCTGAAAAAGACATTAGACGCTAAAAAAACAAAAAAAAAAACCGCCTTCAAAAACCCGACTCACTAAAAATTACAAAATAATATAATACGAACATTAATCTGGGTATGAATTTGATATGTTGTTGAAGGCGGTGCCGTTTATATTTCATGCAGTTTTCCTCAAAAATTTAATTGGCACCGCCTTCAACAACATATCAAATTCATACCCAGATTAATGTTCGTATTATATTATTTTGTAATTTTTAGTGAGTCGGGTTTTTGAAGGCGGTTTTTTTTTTTGTTTACAATTTTTTTTCATCCTTTTTAGTGTTACATTTTTAACCGACTTCAAAAAAGGAGGAGGTTCTCAATTCGTCTGTATGTATAATATTTATTTTTTTTTTTTTTTTTTTTTTTTTTTTTTATGTATGTTCACCGATATTTTCGTCAATTATGGACGGATTTCAAAAATTTTTTTTTGGTTGGATACAGTTCACTTTCGAGGTGGTCCCATTTTCACCAGTCCCGGATCTGATGATGGGATCCAGGAGAAATCGAGGGCAACCCTCAAATTTTATATGGACATGTACCGCGTTTTGCATATTATCTGAAGTTATATTGGCATTTGCTTCTGGAAATCATAATCTTATGGTGCTGAGCTGATGATGGAAGGTCAACTCCTTAATACTTAGGAGTAAAAGGATAATTCTTTCAATACTGTATACATATTAAGACTACTAGTTATAATATCAGAAGCATTATAGGTGAGCTGAACTAATAGGGTGACCAGTCTAGGATCTGATGATGGGATCCAGGAGAAATCGAGGGCAACCCTCAAATTTTATAGGGACATGTACCGCGTTTTGCATATTATCTGAAGTTATATTGGCATTTGCTTCTGGAAATCATAATCTTATGATGCTGAGCTGATGATGGAAGGTCAACTTCTTAATACTTAGGAGTAAAAGGATAATTCTTTCAATACTGTATACATATTAAGACTACTAGTTATAATATCAGTAGTATTACAGGTGAGCTGAACTAATAGGGTAACAAAAAATTTAACACTAAAAAGTATGAAAAAATTGTAAACAAAAAAAACCGCCTTCAAAAACCCGACTCACTAAAAATTACAAAATAATATAATACGAACATTTATAATCATCTGGGTATGAATTTTATATGTTTTTGAAGGCGGTGCCAATCAAAATTTTGAGGAAAAAGAAGCACTCTGTGCTTGTCTGTTTGAAATATAAACGGCACCGCCTTCAACAACATATAAAATTCATACCCAGATGATTATAAATGTTCGTATTATATTATTTTGTAATTTTTAGTGAGTCGGGTTTTTGAAGGCGGTTTTTTTTTTGTTTACAATTTTTTTAGCACCCTATTAGTTCAGCTCACCTATAATTCTACTGATATTATAACTAGTAGTCTTAATATGTATACAGTATTGAAAGAATTATCCTTTTACTCCAAACAATTAAGGAGTTGACCTTCCATCATCAGCTCAACATTATAACATTATGATTACAAGAAGCAATGCCAATATAACTTCAGAAAATATGTGAAACGTGGTACATGTGCCTATAAAATTTAAGGGTTGCCCTCGATTTCTCCTGGATCCCATAATCAGATCCTAGATTCGACCCTATTAGTTCAGCTCACCTATAATTCTAGTGGTATTATAACTAGTAGTATTAATATGTACACAGATTTGAAAGAATTATCCCTTTACTCCCAACTATTAAGAAGTTGACCTTCCATCATCAGCTCAGCATCATAACATTATGATTGCCAGAAGCAAATGCCAATATAACTTCAGAAAATATGTAAAACGCGGTACATGTGCCTATAAAATTTGAGGGTTGCCCTCGATTTTTCCTGGATCCCATCATCAGATCCTAGACTGGTCAACCTAATAGTTTAGCTCACCTGAAATGCTACTGATATTATAACTACTAGTCTTAATATGTATTCAGTATTGAAATAATTATTCTTTTACTCATAACTATTAAGGAGTTGACCTTCCATCATCAGCTCAGCATCATAAGATTATGATAGCCAGAAGCAAATGTCAATATGACTTAAGATAATATGCAAAACGCGGTACATGTCCCTATAAAATTTGAAGGTTGCCCTCGATTTCTCCTGGATCCCATCATCAGATCCGAGACTGGTGAAAATGGGACCACCTCGGAAGTGAACTCTATCCAACCAAAAAAAAATTTTTGAAATCCGTCTATAATTGACGAAAATATCGGTGAACATACATAAAAAAAAAAAAAAAAAAAAAATTATACATACAGACGAATTGAGAACCTCCTCCTTTTTTTGAAGTCGGTTAATAAGGCAAGGTGGCAGTTATAAGCTGATCAAAAAAGTGCCTCAGTACTTTATAAGTACCTCAGTACTTTATAAGTACCTCAGCACTTTTTTGATCAGCTTATAATTGTCTACCTCGTTGATCTACTGGTAGCAAGCGCAGCATAACGATCGAGAGGTCCCCGGTTCAGGGCCGGGTGCGGGCAAATTTGGTTTGTGAGTTGTCTAAAGAAATTAATCAGCCCGAAATTGAGACATCGAGATAGATCGCCATGGTGGAAATCGTTCGGCCAACTTATAATTATAAACAGCAGTTACTATGAGCTTTAAAAAGGGTAATATAAAAAGTAACGTTTGTATGATTGTGGTCGTGCAGATCAGATGACATGCAACGCGTGCTGGGCGTTCGCGGTGACGGGCGCCGTGGAGGGCGCGCTGCGCCGCCGGACGGGCCACCTCGTGGCGCTCAGCGATCAGGCCATCATCGACTGCGCCAACCCGTACGTACTCCGGCTTTACGATCACATGCTCGCCTATGTCGGAGTCAGGACTGCAATGCTCAAGCGAGCAGGCCATCGTCGACTGCGCGCAGCCGTACGTGCTAAGTCGGTGTCTACACTGCAAAGCTAAAGTGGCAATCGCCTACCCATTCCCACATTAGCTTCACCCTGCAAACATAGGAACGAGATAGATGGGACAAAATCGGTACATAATAAATACCTAAAGACGGTTTTCACCGAAAATTGTGCGACAATCTGGTTCGGTTTTTTAAGAACTAAAAATTCCTATACTTGGATAGAGAGCAGTGGGAAAATTTGGACGAGTCCAGTTGTTCCATATTGTAAAAAAAAATGGAAAAACAAAGCACAATTAATGTGCTTACTTGCGAAATACCGAATCAAAAATTTATCAAATCCCTGCCCTAAACTAACGCGGGACCCCTGTCCCATCTCCCTAGATGTTAAATAAAATATGTAACTTGGGTGACGTCTGCATAATCTTATATACTAACTAACACTATGGTGAGGTGCTAAATACACTACAGCCCAAATAATTATTAACAGATGGACGGATAGAAAAGTCTTAGAAACCTAGTCTTAGAAAGGTAAGTTTATCGTTTGGTAACTGTAGTGTTTGTGGTAGCGTATCTATACATAAATAGATATACGCCGTCTCGGATGTACGCAACACTAGTCAAACAGAGAGTCAGTGCTCTATGATTATAGAGCTACTTATCTGTGGTAATGGAGTTTGACAGGTGGTAACCCGAGGAGGGAAAACTTGAAAAGTTTTACTGTGTTGCGTGTGTGATCGAGCCAGCGTCTAAATTAACTGTATTAACTTGAATCCTACATTTGGCGACGAGCTAAAAGGTAACCAATGCACAGTTATCATAATTTATTGTATCAGATGACAAAAGTCACGTTAGAAACAAAGTTAGGTCAACCATTGAAAGTACATCTTCTAAGTACTTGAACTATAAAATATTGCATTATTAATTTCAGTGTTCAGATTAAGTTAAGCTAAGTTTATTAGCTAAGGAATAAAACCAAGGCTTTTGAAGTAAATATCCGAGATATAAAATCTAACGCTTCGTAAGTAGGTACTAACATTGACAGCATAAAATCAAGTATTTAATTGCGAACTGACTATGTGCGTAAATAAATAATGTGAACACTTAAAACTAACCACTAAACTTACTAGTAAGACAATAAGTTACTCAAAGATACTCTGCAATATCAAATTAAATTAAAACTATTGTTAGGTTCATATTGAATGGGGAATATGCACACATTTTTTCTTATTATAGAAATCAATCATTAATATCGATGAAATATGAATGTAATTCTATTTTTCAATTTACTTTAACGACAACAGAGATATAGCTGTTTAAAGTTCCCGGGTGGACAGAGAGATCCGATATGGCAGATGACGTCACAATTACACTACGGCCATACGCGATCCATAAAAAAACTCCGTTTTGTAGGAAAGAGATAGAAAATTAACTTTAATCCTTACTAATATTATAAAAACTCTGTCTGTCTGTTTGTCTGTCTGTTACGCTTTCACGCATAAAGTACTGAACCGATTTAAACGAAATTTGGTACAGATATAGTCCAGAGCCTAGAAAAGGTTATAGGCTACTTTTTAACCGACTGCGCTATAAAGAAGTAATGTTTTAGCCGTTAAACATCTCTACGCGGACGAAGTCGTCACAGCCACTGGACCGATCGAGATGAAATTTAGCATGCAGGTAGATGTTATGACGTAGGCATCCGTTAGGACAGGATTTCCCGAAATTCCCACGGGAACGGGAAAATCCATTTGTATGAAAAATACTAACCGCATAAGTTAGCCGCTTGAAATTTGACATGCAGGTACCTTAATAAATTAAAAGCTTAGTTGCAACAGGATATTGTAAAATTCCCACGGGAACGGGAGTAATAGGGAAAAAACTTTTGTATGAAAAAATCTAAACCGCGATATAGATAGACGATTGAGATTTGGCATGCAGGTACCCTAATGAACGTAAAGCTTACTTCCAACACGATATTACAAAATTCCCATGGGAACGGGAGTTATTGGGAAATAACTTCTGTATATAAAATCCCTTACGGGGTTGAAAAATATTACACACCGTGAAATTTTAGTGGTTGTTTTACCGCAGTAAAATGATTCTATCTTAGTAGTTCAATAGATTTGTGCAGTTTTTTTTTGTTAAAATCAATAAATGCCGGTTTTACGAAAGGTTTAACCGAAACTCGAAAGCACGTTCGAGCCGCTTTATGACTTAGGGCGTCGAGCTTCTGTAGCTTTAAGCATCGATTTCATGCGGCAAGCAGTACCTGATTACGTCACATCTTATAAAAGAACGATAGCTTCTCTCGTTTTCGAGTTGGAAAAATATTATTTTGAAAATTGGAAAAAGAAATTTTTTTTTTCGCGGAATAATTTGCATGATTCGATAGTACTACTAAAGGCAAAACGTTCTGCCACGGGAAAACAACCACTAAAATTTTACGGTGTACATAGAGATAGAGATATACCCGAAACGAAGCGAGGGCGGGTCGCTAGTTCCTTATAAATCCTTCGTTTGTGAACCGATTTTCATTTTTATTTCACATTTTAGTATATGTTTAAGCCTTTTTTCATAAGTTGTTGAAAAATTCAAGATTGCAGATTTATGCATATTCCCCATTGTAGTTATAAAATTCAGTGTTAAGAATATCAACCAGCTTTTTAACTAAACTGATCTCCATTAAGAAAAAAAAATATGATACTGTAATGAACTAACCACTAAACTTACTAGTTTGACAATAAGTAACTCAAAGATACTCTGCAATATCAAATTATGTTGAATTATAGTTAGGTTCATATTGAATTGTAGTTATAAAATTTTGTGTTAAGAATATCAACCAGCTTTTTATCTAAACTGATCTTCATCAAAGAAAAAATATGTTATTTTAATGAGATTAGACATGACTAGGTTTCATTTATTCAATTAATCAAATTAAATATCCTCAGTTTAAAGTTGGGTTGTTTATAACATATCCCCAGAAGTAAAAATTACATAAGCCATTATGTGAAAAAAAAATAAAAGAAAAGAAATAGTAATGTTTGTGTAAGAAAAGTTACATAAATTGTAATTGAAATAGCTAAAATAAAAAATATTGAATTAAAGTAAGTAGGTGGTTTTAAGATCTCCATTAAATTGGAAACATTGTGATCTTAAGACATCCATTCAATTGGAAATTAATAGTAGTTTTATGGTCTCCATTAAATTGGAAATATTGTGATCTAAGCCATCCAATTAATTGGAAAAATAATTTGTGGTTTTAAGATCTCCATTAAATTGGAAATATTGTGAGCTGAAGATGTCCATTCAATTGGAAAGTAAAAGTGGTTTTATGGTCTCCATTAAATTGGAAATATTGTGATCTAAGCCATCCATTAAATTGGAAAATAATCTGTGGTTTTAAGAATTCCATTAAATTGGAAATTTTGTGATCTTAAGATGTCCATTAAATTGGAAAATAATAGTGGTTTTAAGATCTCCATTAAATTGGAAAACTTGTGATATTAAAATGTCCATTAATTAAAAGACCTAGTTGGATATTAAAACATCCATTGAATTCATGACTTTTGTTACCATTACAGTGGTAGTATGTAAACCTACATCCCTAATGTAAAGGAAAATACAATTTTTGTTATTTTGTGGTTACAAACTGACATATTTTCAGGTGACTTTATATAAACAACATGGCTTTACCAGCTCCAGAATAATGGATTTGGAGGGTGATGATGCGTCAACAGGTCAAAGATGGGAAAAATGGAGGAGGTCATTAAACATATATCTAGAAGCATCGGAAATAAAAACTCCAGCAAAGAAGCGTGCTACATTGCTACTTTTAGGGGGTGCTGCATTGCAAGAGCTTTATTACAATCTACCTGGAGCCTGTGTGGAGCCAACAGAAGATAACGACGTGTTTAAAATTGCAATCCAGAAATTTGATGAATATTTCTTGCCTAAACAAAGTAGAGTCTATGAACGGCATGTATTCAGACTATTAAAACAAGAAGAATCCGAGAAGTTTGAAAAATTCCTTGTTCGATTAAGACAGCAAGCCACCAAGTGCAAGTTTGAAAAAGTTTACGATCATTTAATTGATCAAATAGCTGAGAAATGTGCATCTGTCGAGTTGCGGAAAAAAATATTAACCATCGGAGATGAAATTACTCTGGAGAGAATAGTCACTGAGGCAAATACTTTAGAAGTTGTTAGGCAACAACTTGAAGACTACGACGATAAAGCAAAGAGAGTTGAAGTAAATCTAATTAATAATAAGTTTGAAGACAGTCGGAACAAAAAACGAGACACATACAGTTCTATGAACTGTGGAAGGTGCGGAAGTAAAAAACATCATTCTCAGGATAATACGTGTGTAGCTAGAACTCAGAAATGTCATTCATGTGGAAAGATCGGGCATTTCGCACGATTTTGCTAAAACAAAAAAGGACAAAAGAGGAAGTTTGTAGATAAAGGAACTGACTTTAATGGAAGCAAAATGAGAAAAGATTTTAAGATCAATTGTGTGGAAGAGGATATAGAGTATGTATTCAATTTTAATAATAATAATGATACTTCGGTGAAATGTTTGGTTGGAGGAGTAGGTGTTGAAATGCTGATAGATTCAGGATGTAAAGTTAATTTGATTACAGATAAAACATGGGATTATTTAAAAGGAAAAAATGCTAAAATGTTTAATCAAATAAGGCGGCCAGAAAAGAGGTTAATTCCCTATGGAACTTATACACCTCTAAATATTCAAGAATCATTTCAAGCAGTAATTTAAACTAGTTTGGGAGAAACCAACGGTATATTTTATGTTATTACAGGAGGAACAAAAGATTTGCTAGGAAAGGATACAGCAATAGAATTACAAGTTTTAAGAATAGGTGTTGGCATAAATCAAGTGGAAACTAAAGAATTCCCTAAATTCAAAAATATCTTAGTCGATATTCCAATCGATGAAACTATTAAACCTGTAGCTCAACCATACCGGCGAATACCTATTCCTCTTGAGGAAAAAGTCAATAACAAAATCAAGAAACTACTTAATAGTGACATAATTGAGCCAGCAAAGCAACCACCTAAATGGGTTTCACCTATGGTTCCCATCCTCAAAGAGAATGGTGAAATACGCTTATGCATTGATATGAGACGAGCAAATACTGCAATCCAGAGAGAAAATCACCCTTTACCAACAATGGACAAGCTACTACCCAAAATTGGCAAATCTAACTTTTTCAGTAAATTTGATCTAAAAAATAGTTTTCACCAATTAGAGCTGCATCCTAATTGTCGGCACATAACAACATTTATAGCGTCCTTAGGACTATTCCAGTTGAAACGAATGTTAGAGGGAATTACTTGCGCTCCAGAAATATTTCAAAAAAACAATAGAAAGAATGATTATTCACTGTGAAGGGGCAGTTAATTTTATAGATGTATATTGGTACATGGTAAAACTGAAGAAGAGCATGATAAACGCGTAGAGGGAGTACTAAAAGTATTAAAGGAAAACAATGTGTTACTTAACGAAAATAAATGCATAAGGAAAGCTGGAGTGGTAAATTTTCTAGGACATGAGTTATCATCAAAAGGTGTGAAACCATTGAGAAAATATATTGATAGCATTGAAAAGTTCAGTCCACCAAAAAGCATTGAGGAACTGCAGAGCTTCTTAGGACTAGTAAATTACATAAACAAATGGATACCAAACCTTGCAACCATGACCGAACCGTTAAAACAATTATTGAGAAAGAAGTTAGGAAAGAATACTGTTATTGAAGAACACTGGGGAAGCGAACAATCAGAAGCATTTAAATTGATGAGTTAACATCTTTAAGATCATTAGGATATTATGATGTACAAGACAAAACACGTGTAATAGACGCAAGTCGCGAGATATCCGGTTTCTATTACAGCTGACAATGGCCGGCAATTTATTAGTCTTGAATTTAGATCATTTTGCCAAGAATGCAATATCACGCTTTACAATACGGTTCCTTACTGGCCCCAGCAAAATGGAGAAGTGGAACGGCAGAATCGAGATATTTTAAAACGGCTAAAAATAGGTCATATGGAAAAGAAAGATTTGAAGGAGAGTTTATATGAATATCTATTAATGTATAATGCAACGCCTCACTTCACTACGGGGAAATCTCCATCTGAATTATTGTTAAACGACAATGCCGAGATAAAATTCCCTCATTGAAAGAAACAGCAAATGATGATGATTTAGAGGTAAGAGATAAAGATAAAGAGCAAAAGGAGAAAGGAAGAGAATATGGAGACAGGAAGCGTCAAGCAAAAGAAAGTGATATAATAAAAGGAGATAAAGTATATGTAAAGGAAATGGAGATGAGATGAACAACAAACTGAGTCTGAACTATAACCTTACACCAAATGTAGTTCAAAACAAAGCTGGATGGGACATCACAGTAGAAAGTGGAAGGACAATGGAAATCACATCATGTCAGTGGTGAGAGTGAGGACCAACAAGAAGTTAATATTGAATGAAATTAACAGTATATTCTTAAAAATGTTATTTTGTTCAAAGTATTGTATTGATAAAAAGTTAGTTTGTTTTGTTAATCTTTGGAGTCATTTAAGTAATTTTGAAATTAAACTGATTAAAATAAAATAATTTTATTTTAATAAGAAAGGGATGTAGTGTTTGTGGTAGCGTATCTATACATAAATAGATATACGCCGTCTCGGATGTACGCAACACTAGTCAAACAGAGAGTCAGTGCTCTATGATTATAGAGCTACTTATCTGTGGTAATGGAGTTTGACAGGTGGTAACCCGAGGAGGGAAATCTTGAAAAGTTTTACAGTGTTGCGTGTGTGATCGAGCCAGCGTCTAAATTAATTGTATTAACTTGAATCCTACAGGAACGAAAGTCTAATAATAGTTATTAATAAATCCATCCTGGTTGCAGGTACGGCGGCGGCGGCTGCCAGCCCAGCTGGACCTCGAGCGCCTACGACTACGTGTCGGAGCGCGGGCTGCCCGCGCAGCACCACTACCGCGCCTACCAGGCCCAGGTGCGAGCAGCACATCATCATCATCATCAGCCCAAATATGTCCCCACTGCTGGGGCACGGGCCCACCCTAAACTAGGGCGATAAGGCCTTAGTCGACCACGCTGGCCAAGTGCGGGTTGGTCGACTACACAACCTTAGAATTTCTTCTTTGGTGTGCAGGTTTCCTCACGATGTTTTCCTTCACCGTTTAAGCAGATGAACAGCACGGCCGTCGCCATCACGGTACCATCATCTGTGCTGAACCGACACTCCTCAGCACTTAGTGTGAACTCAGCAGAACTGACCAAACTGGATGAACAGTCAATTTATGAATGCTGAATATCTGTAATGTGTGAACCAGAACCATGATCTTCACATTCTCTCCGCCTTAATAGGCGTTATGCCTTGACGATTGTTTCTTTCGTTTTTGGCATACTATTAATCTAATTAGTGAGTTGGAGAAACGGATCATGACTGAGGTAATTTCCCTTGCAGGCGCAGGAATGCGCGGACATGAATGCGCCGCCCGTCACGTACATCAGCGCGCAAGTCAACGTCACCACGAATAACCTTTTTGCGCTCAAGGTACACATATTATGTATCATAAACGGTTATCTGGATTTCTTTTTTTTTATAATATGCACAATAGATCATATTGAGCCTGTCGCACTCACCCTGAAGGCCTGCTTAAATGCCGTTTCACGCCCCACCTGAAGAGACCGGGATCATAGGAGGGAGGGAAAACATGAGCTGGAAGGGCGTTCCATGCCTTAATGGCACGGGGCAGAAATGAGGAGCTAAACCTCTTGGTCCTAACCGCCAGCGCCGGCATTGTGGGTGGCAGCGCTGTCCTGCACGTGTCGTTCGGGAGTGGAATGGGGGAGGGAGGGACTATCTGAAATAGCTCTTCAGAGCATTTCCCATTATAGAGACGGTAGAGAACACTAAGACTGTCTCTACGTAGTTGGCCTAACCCTAGAGCCTCTATCTAGGGTTTCGGTCACCTCTACATCACCGACAACATAGATAGCACGTCGCTGCAACCTATCGAGGGCGTCGAGCAAGTATTTTGCGGAGCCATCCCAGAGGTGAGAACAATATTTCACACATGGGAGAACTTGTGCCTTATAAATAATACTAGCTTTCCGCCCGCGACTTCGTCCGCGTAGAGACGTTTAACGTTTACGTCATTACTTCCTTATAGCGCAGTCGGTTAAAAAGTAGCCTATGACCTTTTCTGGGCTGTGGACTATATCTGTACCAAATTTCATTTAAATCGGTCCACTACTCTATGCGTGAAAGCGTAACAGACAGACAGACAGACAGAGTTACTTTCGGATTTATAATATTATATAGTAAGGATGGCCAGAATACCAGCAATGCAGCGGCTCTTGGGCTGATGTGGCATTTGCTGAGGTCCGTACCTCGTTGACCACTTTATAGTCCTTGCCTTTGTGTGTTATTTCTTTGTTTGAGTTTTTGTGTCTTACGTAGAAATTACAATGAAGCATCAATACACAATTTATGCTTCATTGTAATTTCTACATCGTGGTCAATAAGTGTTTTTCTTTCTTTCTATAAAGAAACCGGTGTGAAAAATCGCCGCACTCTGTTCAGGATCCCCAGTTTGCGGGAGGCTGTTCTAATGACGCTCTCGATGTAATCCCGCTGGTTTAGGTCGCGGCGAACATCTATGCCAAGGATGCTAAGGCTATCCTGTATTGGTAAGGGGGTGCTCTGGGGAGTAGGATGGGAAAGGAAAGGAGACACTACTAGAAAAAACACACACCTGTGTCTTCTAGGCATTGAACTCGACAAGATTGCATGAGCCCCATTCTGAAATGCGGTCCTAGACCCCGTCAAGCTCGGCGACAAGAAGGTTCCTCTTTTCCTCGGTTTCGGTCTGCTTTACCCCAGGTCTTCCAAAATAATGTGCGTGGACAGTGCTGTCATCTGCATAGCAATGAATGTCGCCTAGTGACAACATGTCATTGATATGCAGCAGAAACAATGTCGGCGACAGAACGGAACCTTGAAGTACACCGGAATTTATTGGGTGGAAACAGGAAGTGCGCCCGTCACAGAGACACGAATCCTGCGCCCCTCCAAAAATCCCTCAATCCATTCGCTTAAGCGAGGTGGCAGACCGTATGCCGGGAGCTTGAAGAGAAGCGAACGATGCGATATCAAGGCTAACTGCCATAGATTCGCCATGCTTCTCCATAGCCTCCCCCCAGAGGTGCGAAACGTACGCTAGAAGATCACCCGTGGACCGTTTTGGTCTAAAACCGTATTGACGGTCATGCAGCAGCGAGTGATCCTCTAGGTAGCGGATGAGCTGGGCGTTAATAATCCGCTCAAACACCTTACCCAGTACTGAGGTTATAGCTATGGGCCCGTAGTTGGCAGGATCGGACCTGTCCCCTTTTTTGGGGACAGGCTGAACATTCGCCTCCTTCCAAGCCCGGGGCACGATGCCCGAGGTATATGAGAGGCGGTACAGGCGTGTGAGTACTGGAGATAACTCCGCTGCGCAAATTTGGAGTACTAACGCTGGATTACCGTCTGGGCCACTAGCTTTCCTTACATCAAGTGACTGCAACTCAGCACGTACATCACATTGCCTGATTCGAATCTCAGGCATATGAGCACCGCAATCTGGAATTTCAGGCGGCTGTGCTCCACCGTCATCAATGGAGGAATTGGCCGCAAAAAGATTAGCAAGCAGATCTGCCTTCTCCTGCGATTGATGAGCTAGTGAACCGTCAGGATATTTCAGCGGGGGCAACGAAGGCAGACAGAAGTTGGATTGCACATGTTTAGCCAGGCGCCAAAAGGAGCGGCTACCCGCGGGACGCCTAATAAGGTCCTGGCCAACACGTGCAACTCGCTGGGCATCTGCTCTAATGTAGGCCCTTTTGGTGGCCTTGGTGGCTTTGTTATAGGCTGCTTTGATCGAATTAATATTAGGATCCCGGTGCGCATGAGCCCTGGCCCAGTTGCGGTACGCCGTCCGTTTCAGTTCAACGGCTGCGGCGCACTCATGACTGAACCAGAGATCATCTTTGCGACCGCTGGTGACATCAGTAAATGGAATGTAATACTCCATTCCAAGACTGATCTCACCCGCAATAGCCGCTGCACACTCCGTGGGATCACTTCCTCCAAAGCAGCTCTGCCCCCAAGGGAAGGATGCGAAGTATTCACGCATACCATCCCAATCTGCCGACGAGTAGCGCCACAGTCTCCGCGTCACCTCCACGGTTTGTGGGGGAGCGGTGCATGGCACTGTTGCACCCACCAGGCAGTAGTCCAAGGTCCAACAAGGAGGGCGCTTGACCGACAATGACAGGCATCCGGGTGGGCTGGAGTACCAGTTATGTCAGGTCATGCGTGAGAGCAAATGCGTGGGCGATCCGGCCAGCATGGTCTGTTTTAGGGGAGCCCAACCAGGTGTCATGGTAGGCATTAAAGTCCCCTAAAAACACCAGCTCGCTATTGGGGAACCGCGCCTGAGCGATGTCTGCCGCCTGACTCAGATGGTCAAAGAGTCAACGTGTGTCTGACGAACATCGGTGTTTGTTCCGTGTCTGGGTGTGGATATGTATTTAAGTATGAACATATTTATAAATATTTATCTATGTATGTATATCAGTCTCTGACGTCCATAGTACAAGCCCTGCTTAGTTTGGGGTCAGAAGACCGTGTGAGGAAATGTCTCAGATATTTTATTTTATTATACATAGCTGTTGGTTTGGTGTGAGGCAAATGCAGGACTGGGCGCGATTTTTGAAAGGGCTTGTGTTTGATTCCCCGAGCCACAGAGGAGTATTATTTTTTTCGTTTTTCAAAATATTCTAATGTGATTGTCGCACAGGTGGCCATAAAAGATTACGCGCCGACCATCGTGATCATCGACATGGCACAGCCCAGCTTCAAGAACTACGAGAGCGGTGTTTACATAGATGATAGATGGTTTGTGTTACGTTACATACCTATAATAAAATTAATAAATAATAACCTGTCGTGGCGTCGATCTTAATCCACTAAGATCGACGCCACGGCCAAAATAAGTGAAATAATAATAATAATAAGCGAACTTCGCAGGACATTTTATGTACAAGTGCACAAGTGCACTTTCTATTTCCTCAGTCTCATTGTTCGGAGAGATAGCTAATCCGAGATGACCGACGAGAGATCAGGCGCAGAACATTTAAAGCTCAACGTGCTTTCTGAGGCGCGAGCGTGCATCCGCCAACTTCCTGACTCCGGGCTAAGTAGTTTCATAATAGAAAAACTCACACAAATATTGCCCGACCTTGGACTCGAACTGAGGATATTTCAGGTCAAATGTCGGTCGCTACCAACGATCGATAATATTTAATCAAATACAAACAGTACGCATGCGCTCAATCATCAGAACTATAACTAACACTTGTTATTACAGCAACAAAAAAGGAAAAGGCGTGAAAAAGGTAAATCACGCGGTGCTTGCTGTGGGCTGGGGCGGCGCCGGCGCCGACGAGTACCTGGTGCTGAAGAACTCGTACGGGGAGACGTGGGGCGAGAAGGGCTTCATGCGCATGGGCGTGAGAAAGCCGTGCGGCGCGCTGGATCAGCCCACCTACCCGCACCTGGAGGTCGGCGACGTAGTAGAGGCAGCGCTGGCGGTCGCAAAACAAACCGCAGACCAGGCTAAGCACCAGGGCTAAACCAAACCCCCAATTTTTTTATTTAAGAATATATTTTATAATACAAAAAAATATAATTTGTCAGTTCACCTGACAGGTGGAAGTTCCATCGAAATAATTTGTCTTAGTGAGTCTTATTTTTTAGTTATAAATAAAATGAGGAAAAATATTTTTGGGGGTTTGCTTTAGCCCCGCTTCTCACCAGCCAGGTCTGCAGTTTCGTGCTGGGATATAAAAGGAGAGGTACAGGATAAGTTTTCAGCTTGCCTCAAATACCTACCAAAAAATTCTTGCTAGCTCTCCTACTATTGGAACGTATTCGTAAACAAAGGGTCGAAGTGCTCTTCTATTGGCGGAAATAACTAGTGGGCGGGGCTAATGGCGTTTAAAGAAATCTGTTTGAAAAGTGTACTACCGCCAAAATTCCCGACTGTACAATTATAATATGCCGAATACAAATATATTAACAGTTTACGTGTTATTCCATTCAATCATCGAAATGCTGCTGTTGACCGCATATTTGTATGCCTTATGTAAATAAATTAATTAATTTAGATGCTTGTTAGTTTTTCTTGCCATCCTACAATTAAGGGATGTGTGATTTCCATACCAGAACTGAAAAAAAAATACCTCCAAGAAGTATTTGCATTAAATAAATTTAATTTTACTTTTGCAAATAAATCACGCCTGTGATAATGTGAGATTTGAGAAGGTAAAAACCCTATACAAGAAAATTGTCATACCCGATTGCACTTTTAGCTTTAAAAAATATTAAAGTTATAAGGCAAATTAATAACTATTTTGTACTCACCTGTAACTGATTGGTGTGTCAAATTTTAATAAATAAATAAATAAGGCGTAGTGACAACAATTGGAGCTAATAAATAACCTTATATTTACTTAACTGCCTCGTTGGTCTTTTGGTAGCAAGCGCTGCGTTAGGACCGAGAGGTCCCCGGTTCGAATCCGGGGTCGGGCAAAATTTGTGTGAGTTTTTCTGTTATGAAATTACTCAGCTCGGAGTTCGGAAGTTGGCGGTTGAACGCCCGTGCCATGGAAAGCATGTTAAGCCGGTGGTCCTGCGCCCGATCTCTCATCGGTCATGTCGTGGTTCCGTCTCACCGAATTATGAGAGTAAGGGAATAGGGAGTGCACTAATATTTTATTATAGCTCATTAAAAAATATAGTCTTTAAAAAAATTGACATTTTTTTCAGGCTGTAGATGAATACAATGTATACCACATACATACATAATTAAAAGACCTTTGCTATATTTCTATTGCAAACACCGAAAAAAAAAGGTTTTTAAGCTGTTTATACAAAGCTCCTGGCTGTACACTGACTTAGGTGGCTGTATGTCGTCGTCGTCTTTTAGTCCAGTCAAAATAGACAAAAATAAGTGCTAACTTAGACAAAATTCGCATAGAGCTGATAATTGCCAGAGACGTTAAAGACATCATAATAAACGAAATATCAAAAATCCCCATCAATCCTACTTCTGCAAAAATTTTATTCAAGGTCAAAAGTATAAAATTAAGGATTTTTCCATTTTTCTCGAAAACAGTAAGTATTATCGTAAAAATAAGTCAAACAAAAGTAGTAGATCATACAATTTTCTACAAAAATGGTCCAGTAACTTTTTCTTTTCCGACTCACCATTCGCGAGATATCGTGGTTTTAATCATTAGAAAATTCATATTTTACATAATATGCATTCATCTGTTGATATCGTTTTTGATCGATATAATATATGAAAGTTCCAACAAACCAACAATTATTTCTTGCAAATACATACAATAAGTCTCGCTTCATTTTAATGCTATGTGAAGAATTTACAGCTGCTGGTATTTCAATTAATTAACTAGGCTCTCATGTGAACAACGTGTTCTTCATATTATAAAAGGTGTCACCTGGAATAGGTTCACTAGGGTAACCACGTTAAAAACCGCCCAAGTGTGAGAAAAAAAAACATAGGTTTTGTATGAGAACCCACTTTACACGTTGGTTTCATGTTGTTTCTAGTATTAGATGTTATAGAGGCAACTGAGACACATCATTCTTTAAAATTTTAACTGTCTAGCACAATCGCATGGGGGCCTGGAAGCGTTTGAAAATACAACTTTTTCAACTTTGTGCATCGCTGTATCTCTGAAATGGTGAATCTTAGGAACAAAGTGTTTTAACATTTTTTATAGATAATTACGTGATAAGTAATTTTGTCATACATACTTTTATGATTAAACTTACCGTTTCGCTCAAAAGTGCATAAAACTGATATTTGTGACATTTGACCTTGATTATTTTTTTTTGCAGACGTGGGATCGATGGGGACTTTTGACAGATTATTTGTAATAGTGTTCCCAACATTCATGCCAATTTTCAGCTCTATGCGAATTTTTCCTAGGTTAAATGTCTATTTTGACTGGACTATTTGTCATTAAAAAAATTTCTAATACCGCGGTCGCGCGGAAAATAATTACCTTTATAACGGCTTAACGTTTAATATTGGTTTGCCTCTACCTACAATAAAGCAAAACATATTTTATAGTTAGTGTGTGCATGATCAGGGCCGTCTTTAAACTATTTGAGGCCCTGGGCACATTAGGATTATGGGGCCCCTATGAACTTGACAAAACACTATATAGTTACCTATCTAATCTATCTAAATATATAAAAGGAGAAACTGACTGACTTGACTCACTGCCTGACATATCGACGCACAGCCTAAACGGCTAAACGTAGGCACTTGAAATTTGGAAGGGACGTAGCTTAGTGTAGAGACTTAGCTTTTTAACCGACTGCGCTATAAAGAAGTAATGTTTTTGGGAAGTTAAGAAAGGATTTCCCGAAATTCCCACGAGAACGGGAATTAACGGGAAATCCTTTTGTATGAAAAATATTGACCGCATAAGTTAGACGCTTGAAGTTTGGCATACAGGTACAGGTACCTTCATAAAATTAAAGGTTAGGATATTGTAAAATTCCCACGGGAACGAGAGTAATAGGGAAAAAAAACACATGTGAGCGCATGCTGACTTTTAAACACAAACTCAAGCAACATTTTATAGAAAAAAAAGTGCCGGTCGATGATCAACACACAGCCTAAACGGCTAAACGTGGGCACTTGAAATTTGGAAGTAGCTTAGGTACTTTAGAGGTGCACTAAGAAAGAAATTCCCGAAATTCCCACTGAAACAGGAGCTAGCGGGAAAAAATTGTATTACAATTAAATGTATGAAATACTTAACCACGTAAGATTGATAATTTAAATTAGGCATGCGGATACCCTGATAAACGTAAAGCTTAGTTGCAATAGGATATTGCAAAATTTCCACTGGAACGGGAGTTATTGGGAAAAAACTTTTTTATGTAATCCTGTAGCTCACGCGAACGAAGTCGCCTATCTACATATAGGTATTTAAATTAACCTAAACATACTAATATCGGAAAACCTTATTATTGAGCGAGAGTGGAGTACTTACCCTGTTTAAAGTTGAATATATAGTTCGATCTTTTTGACGGATATCAAACCTGAAATCGATGTTACCGTGCAACGGCGACCAATATTTACTTATACTTTTTTTTTTTTTTTAATAACCCGTTTCATCCCACTGCTGGGCAAAGGTCTCCTCCAAACTCGTCCACAGCTCCCTATTCAAGGCTTGGGCTTGCCAATTCTTTGATAGCTGGACCAAATCGTCGCACCATCTCTTTTTGGGCCTACCTCTTCGGCGAAAACCGTCTTCCGGTACCCATTGTGTAACGATTTTGGCCCATCTGTCGTCTTTCATCCTGCACACATGCCCTGCCCACTGCCACTTCAACTTCGCAGTCTTGACCCCTACATCAGCGATACCAGTCTGGGAGCGAATGGTGGTATTTCTTATTTTGTCCACCAACTTAATACCTAAAATACTCCGCTCCATAGCCCTTTGGCAAACCTTGAGTTTGGACTTCTGACTTTCAGTGAGAGACCAAGATTGGGCACCGTATGTTAGGACAGGCAATATGCAAATGTCGACGAGTTTGCGTTTTAGTGACAACGGAAGGTCTCCCTTCATGTACGCCTTCATGGACCAGAAGCTCTTCCAGGCGTTATCTACTCGTCGGAGTATCTCTTTGTCTTGCCTGTTCTCGAAGGAAGCTATCTGGCCCAAGTATACGTACTCGTCGACATATTGCATTACCTGCCCATTTACTGTGATCCTTGTTTTGGTGCTGTTGGTCATTACCTTAGTTTTGGACCTACTCATCGTCAGTCCAACCTCAAGGCTTGCTGCGCTCAGTTGTTCGAGCATCAATTCTAGCTCCGCCGACGTATTAGCGAAGAGAACAATATCATCAGCAAAGCGGAGGTTAGTCAGATATTTATTTCCTATCCCAATTCCTTTCATTGCCCAAGAATCTGCTAGTTGCCTGAAAACTTCTTCGAGCGTACTACTAAAAAGTTTTGGTGATAGGGGGTCACCCTGTTTTACTCCTTTCTGTATGTTAAATGATGGACCCTTGGTGTGCAGTTTGATGTCGGCTGTGCTTTGAAAATAAATAATCTGGAGAAGTTTAATGTAAGTAGGCTGAATGTCTTGTCTATGGAGAGCGTTAAATATGGAACTATGGGTGATACTATCGAAAGCCTTGGAGTAATCAACGAAGGCTAGGTACAGAGGTTTATTGAATTCGTTATATTTTTCAATTATCTGATTGACGGTATGAAGGTGGTCTGTTGTCGAGTAACTTGATCTGAATCCGGCTTGTTCAGGTGGTTGATTTTGATCTAACTGATGAGCTATTCGGTTTTGAATTATTCTTGTCAATAATTTATAGATGTGTGAGGTTAAGCTAATCGGTCTATAATTATTGATATCTGTTTTGTCACCTTTTTTGTGGAGGAGTACTATGTTTGAGTGACAAAATTTATTAGGAAACTTACCAGTTGTTAATATTTTATTAAAAAGTTTTATCAGATATGGGCGCAATGCTGGTTTGCCGAGTTTTAGGACTTCCGGGGTGACTCCGTCTTCTCCTGGGCTTTTACTAAATTTTAGACTTTTAATTGCAATATTAACCTCGTCAGCTGTTATCTGTGGTATAGTGTCTACGTAATGGTATTCTTCTGGTCCAGTATTGTTCAAACTGTTGGAGTACAAGGATTTGTAAAAATCGGTCGCTATATTCATAATTTGGTCTCGATCACTATGTTTAATGCCTTGGTGGTCCTGTAAGCTGGTGATCCAAGGTTTTGTTCTTGTATGACCTTGTTTTGCAATTCTTAGTGAAGTGTTTTGTCGGAGTGCTACTTTAATTAAATGTGTATTATAATTTCTCAGATCCTTCCTAATCCTTCGTTTTGTTTCTCTATTTATAGACCTGTATTCTGGGGTACCAAAATCTATCTTTGACCTTCTTTCAATTAAATTTATTGTTTGTAAAGTAAGTTTATTGGCTTTATATTTATTCTGTCTGATTTTACTGGTTGCTGCTTTAATTCCGGATAATATTGAATTGTATTGAGTGTCTGTACTTATACAAATAATTCCTAGAAAAACAAATTTTTTTTTTTTCGAGGAATTATTTGTATGGTTTGAAAGTAATCATCATCATCTTGGCGTTTTCCCGGTTGCATCCTTGCGGAGCCCGGGGTCCGCTTTCCTACTCCTAACTCTCCACTTCGCACGGTCTTCGGCATCCTTTACGGAGAGTTTGTTGGCACGCATGTCATCCACTACAACGTCAAGCCAGGCCTTCTTGGGCCTTCCCCTTCTGCCGGGACCCGGCGGTAGCGACATGGCTAGACACTTGTTCCCTACGTAGTTTGCCGGTTTCCGTAAAACATGACCGTACCAACGTAGGCGGCACTCTTGCAGTTTATCAGCGATGTCTCGGACATGAAGGCTGCCGCGAATTCGGGAGTTCTTTACGCGATCAGCTCGCGTAACTCCCGACATCCAGCGCAGCATCTTCATCTCCGTGACCCGCAGTTCCTGCTTGTGCCGCTCAAGTAATGGCCATGCTTCACTACCATATAAGAGGACAGGCCTAATGATGGATTTATAGACCTGTCCCTTCAGCTTAACCGGCATTTTAGGGTCGCAAGTGACGCCGCTCACCTCCCGCCATTTATCCCAAGCAGCAGCAATGCGTGCCTTGACGTCGGAGTCGATGTCGCCGTTCGCGTGGAGTACAGATCCCAGATACTTGAACCGGTCCGTGCGCTCGACCGTGTCTTCGCCTATGCGGACGGACATGGGATCTGTAGTGTTGCAGGCCAAGTACTCTGTCTTCGCCACGTTGAGTTTCAGACCCCCGTTCTCAAGCGATTCCTTCCATGTGTTAACACGTCTCACCAGCCGTCCCCTGTCCGAGTCCACCAGCGCGATATCATCAGCATACATAAGTAGCCATGGTGGCTGCTCATGGTGGTCTCTGATGCTGTCTGACAATACGTCTAATATCAGGCTGAAGAGAAACGGACTCAGGACGGAGCCTTGGTGTACTCCGACGGTTATACGAAAGGGCAGAGTGTCGCCAACAGCGGTCCTAACTACAGAATCGGAATCACAGTACATGTCTCTAATGATATCAACATACGTTTCTGGCACTCCCTTGGACCTCAGGGCCCACCAAATCATCTCACGCGGAACACAGTCGAAGGCCTTCTCCATGTCCAGAAATAGGAAGTGGAGAGGCGTGTTCTTCGTCCTGTATTTCTCCATGATGATTCTTAGGGCAAAAACGGGGTCCATAGTCCCGTGACCGGGGCGGAAACCATATTGACATCCAGAGACAGTGCACTCCTGACGGATTCGAGAGTCTACTATCCGCTCGAATAGTTTCATGGTGTGGGACATGACCTTTATACCGCGATAACTACCGCACTTTTGCACTGATCCCTTGCCCTTGAAGACCGGGGTGATAACACTCAATCTCCATTGGCGAGGAATCCCGCCGGTGCTGAGTATGCGGTTATAAAGGTTAGTAAGGATGCCCACACCACGACCACCCATTGCCTTCCAGGCTTCGATGGGGACTCCATCGGCTCCGACAGCTTTCCGATTCTTCATGCGGCGAAGAGCATTCTCTACTTCTTCAGGCGTTACCGGTGGCACAAGTCCAAGATTCGGAGAGAGGTCCGGTGGCTGCACTTCTCTATGCTGTTTATTTAACAGCTCGTGGAAGTAGGAGCGCCATCTCTCCTTCACCGCGAGGTCCTCGCATAGTAGGTCACCCTGAGGGTCTTTAACACAGCGGCACTTGGAGATATCCTGTGCCGCTTTGACCCTAGAACGTGCCAATCTATAGATAAGCTTCTGCCCCTCAGACGATTCCAGCCTATCGTAGAGCGGCTGTAGGTGGGCTCGCCTGGCTCTGGCAACAGCTTTCTTTGTTGCACGTTTTGCGGACCTGTATGCGTCGCGATCTTCAGGAGAGTTGGACGCTTGCCACTTTTTAAAGAGGGCTTTCTTCACCCTAGTCTCCCTCTGGACTGCGTCGTTCCACCACCAAGTCTCCTTGTCAAATTTGCGTCCACCCTTAGACGTGCCAAGCACTGACTTCGCCGCTTCGGTTATGGCTGCCTGAATCCTGTCCCAGTGGTTCTGAACTGGTTCGCTCTCAGCCTCAGCGCACTTGTCGCCGATTGCTGAGACGAACACCTGGGATTTGTCTTCGTCAAGCCGCCACCACCTTATTTGACGCCGACAGCGCTCAAAGCTTTTGGCTTTGGGCTTCACGCAGAGATCCATGACAAGTAGACGGTGTTGTGCAGTGAGACTCTCTCCGGGTATGACCTTGTAGTTGACTACTTTGCCGATGTGGTGCCTCCTAGTGAGTAGGAAATCGATCTGGGTAGCGTGCCGCCCACTCCTGTAGGTGATTAAATGTTCAGGCCTCTTCTGGAAAAACGTGTTCACAATAGCCAGGTCGGCAGCCGAACACAACTGGAGGATGTTCTCCCCTTCAGCGTTGCGTCTGCCGAACCCATAGCCACCATGAACACGTTCGAACTCCTCAGGCTCCTCACCCACATGACCGTTCAGATCGCCCCCCAGAACGACTCCCTGAGATGGTGGGATTCCTCGCAGCACCTCTCCAAGTCTATTCCAGAATGAAGTCTTTTCGGTGTCGCTGCAACCAGCCTGTGGAGCGTATGCGCTTATCAAGTGGGTCGTAACCCCTTCGATAAGCACCGATACGTCCATCAAGCGGTCGCTGTAGCGTTTCACCTCCAACACGTCATCCTGCAACTCCCCGGACAGCACTACCGCAACCCCGTTCTCTCCACTAGACACACTATGGTTTGAAAGTAATACTAAAGGGAAATCGTTCTGCCACGGGAAAACAACCACTAAAATTTCACGGTGTATTAATAATTTAAAAATGTTGATGATAATCATAACAATAGACACACAACATAAAATTGTTTGTTAAAGACTCAAGCATTTTCTGAAAGTTATAAGTGGTTTAATGCTTTAAAGAAAAATTTAAATAGAAAAACTGTAAAACAATGATTTCTTAACAATGTTTTTATGTCTTGTGCAATACAATTGATTGATGAATGATTAATTTATTTTGAATAGTTTAAAAAATACATACAGGCACATACTTAGCTAACATATTTTAAAACCAATAAATATTTTCTGTTTCCCTTCACTGACCCATCTGTCAAAAAGTATGGGCCATGTTTTACAAGGTATAGATATTCGCATGTGGCAAACTAAAGCTAATAAGCGTAGGTATTGTAGTAAGTCATTAACATCAGGTTTTTCAGAAGTAATGTTTTTCGTCATTTTGTAATCTGACAGGAACTAGGGGGCCCCATTCGATCGCGGGGCCCTGGGCAAGTGCCCATAGTGCCCAGTGGCTAAGAGGGGCCTGTGCATGATATAGATTAAAAGGATATGAATTTTGTGTGGGTTAACTCAACAATACCCCAGTAGGTAAACCTACTACCTAAAACCTACCTTTCACCTAACACTCTCTTTGGATTCTCAATCTGAACTGTAGTCTTCCGCCAGTCCATTTCATCGGTACTGTTGAAATGGACGCTGTGTGCTCAATTCCCACTATAATTAATCATGTTAAACAATTACTTTCATTTACAATTCGACAGAGAAAATATTTACGATGTTTCGACGGAAAACTCACAAACGACATGATTGGACGATTCATTCCCTACTCACTTCCTTCCGCCTTCCTGGACATAGACGCGCGCTGTGAGAGGAGGAAAGAGGAGTGACTTTTAAGATTTTATTTTATAAATTGAACAGCAAACTTGGGTATGGTCACATTCAGCTTTAGTCTAGGTAATGTTATCTAACAGTCGGCCGAGTACATATAACTCGGCCGTGTCATGAATACGTTTTCCCAATTTTTTCTGGTGTGCGCGGTACGCTAAATACATAAACGACAAAAGCAAAGTAAATGCCGACGATGGCATGCATTGATATGCATGATCATAATAATGAGTCGCCGAATACAGTCTGCCGGACGAGCGCCGGACGAGCGGGGGACGAGGGATAGACGAGCGGCGGGCGAGCGGGGGACGCAGGCCCCTCTTTCCCACTGAGCACTATGGGCACGTGCCCAGGGCCCCGCGATCGAATGGGGCCCCCTTGTTTCTGCCAGCGTACCATATGATAACCGATATTTAGCTTCCACTTTAACCAATTTTATTGGGTAGGTAGGTCATTGTTTTCATTAAATTTTACTTTGAAGCAATTAAAACCACTAAAGACTTTCGGAAAATGCTTGAGTCTTTAACAGGTACTTTTGTGTTGTTTGTCTATTCTTATGATTACTTACAATAGGCGAGACGACTAATAAAATATAATTAGTCCGTTATTTAGATAATTTAAAAATATTGTACTCGTATTTTTTATTTTGTTTCATAAACAAGAAATTATGAAGATATAGTACTTAGAAGTTTCGTATGACGTCACGTTTAGGTAAAATTTATGCGTAACTGTGACGTCACAAGCCCCCACTCCAAAAGTTTGATAAGCTATAATTTGTCATTTTTCAATCAATTGAAAAACAAAAAAATACGTGTCCCATATTTTTGTATAAACTAACTTACGGACTAAATAGAATAATAAGATTTTGACCCAGTCGTCACGCCTATTATTAATTATTAAAATAAGTAAACATTGTTCGTCGTAGCAAAGTTACATCGATTTCAAGTTTTAACATTCGCCAAAAAGATCAAACTATTAAATGCAACTATAAACAGGGTATAAGTACTCCACTCTCGCTCAAAAATGAGGTTTTCCGATATTATACGTTGCTATACGATGCCCTTGCGGTGAGTCATATGAATACCTACAAATACCTGTTCCATCTGTAATAACTGTGTGGCGGGCGAGCGGCGGGCGAGCAGCGGGCGAGCGGCGGGCGAGCATTGTGATTGGGCATTATGGTTTTCCCTTTGACCCGTGATCAAGGCGCTTGCAAAAGTGCCGAAATATAGGTAGATCGTTAATATAAAACAACTCGGTAAATATTCAGTACATAATTATTCAGTTGTCTAATGGTCATCTGTTCACCAATATGGAGTACGGGAAAGAGGCCTAAGGATTGGTCGCACTCCTTATTCATCCCACTTCACAAAAAAGGCTCAACCAAAAAGTGCATCAACTCCCGCCTAATATCTCTAACATCCCACGCTAGCGATCCGTCTTTAAATATGGATATTCTTAATACGAGGCTACAGGCATACATAGGCCGGGTGATCGCTCAAGAGCAAGCAGGCTTTGTTAAAAGGGGAAAAGAACCCATGAACAGATACTCAACCTAAGGCAAGTCGCGGAAAGAGCTCAATATCCTACTATTTATATGCTTTATGGACTTTCGGTGTCAAAAGCTTTAATTTTGACACCGTTAAGTGATGGAAGCTGGGGAAGTACTTCTCAAAATGGGTGTACCTCAACATCTGGTGTATCTCATTCAAATACTTTATGAGAATGGAACGGCTGCGGATTGTGTGGACGGAATTGACTCAACGAATTTCAAAACTCAGACCGGTGAAATGCTTAGTTTTCCTATTTTTCTTTACGGAAAGTCAAGACAATACGTCAAAGAGATCGTTAGAAGATTGACGCCCTTGAAATGTGGTGCTGGAGGAGGCTCAGTGAGAATAAAATAGACAGCTCGCCGCACAAAGTGCTTGTGAGCTCTGCATTTAAGACATAAATATTATTTTATTTATTACCAAAGTGTATTAGTGGGGAGTAAGGGGAGAACGGTCACTAATATCTTTCACCGGCTCAATTGTCAACCTCACCTGCACGCGCCGGATGGCGACGGCGATCAATATGGTTGCCGTGGTACTGCCTGCTAGATAACAGACGAGGCGATGGCGACCGAGCGATAGCGGTATAACCATACCTTAGCCAGGCAACTGACTGGAAGAGGCTTCAGCGACCTAGGGGACTAAATATCCCTTAAAATGTCTGGCACAGAAGGCAACGGGAAACCACTGTGTCAAAAATCCCAAGAGAGTTGCTATGATGATGAAAATGCTAGTTGTAAAGAGAGTAAGACCGCCTGGCAACCCGCGTAGCGACCGGCGCCCTGAGGTTCCCGGGACTCAAGGTGTGAAATGGGCTACCGGCTATGGAGGTACAGGCGACCAGGTGCCCCATAGAAAACATGCTACTGGAAGCAGCATTAACCGACGCAAACAACATTGCTTCGGAACATGGAAATGAGAGGTCTTCTGGATAATGGAAAACTATGCATCCTGGAAAACGAACTTGAGCGATGCGAGATGACCATAACTGGTCTAAGCGAGACACACTGGAGGAACAATAGCCACAAAGACACTGAGAAACATACCATCTACTTTTCCGGGAATGAAAGCAGAAGCTACCCTGGTGTGGCGATCGCAATCCCCAAGTATTGCCAACTGTGATGTTGTTCAAGACTATATATACCTCGGATACAACATATCCAACTTAGGCGGCTGCGAGCAAGAAATCAAGAGAAGATGCGCTATTACTCGAACTGCGGTTGAAAAACTCAAAAAGATCTGGAAAGATAGAAGGATAACCAAAAATACAAAGGTTCGACTTATGAAATGTCTTGTCTTTCCAATCTTTTTCTATGGAGCTGAAACTTGGTCCCTGCGTATACAAGACCGCCGGAAAATCGACGCTTTGGAGATGTGGTGCTGGAGGCGTATGCTGAAGATCCCTTGGACTGCTTTCCGCACAAACAACTCCATCCTCAAGGAGCTTAGGGTTAAGAAACGGCTCTCGTCAACAGGCCAACTACGAATACTGAAGTTCTTTGGCCACATAACTAGGAACGAGCGCTCGATCGAGAGGCTAGTGGTTCAGGGCCACGTGGAAGGCAAGAGATCCAGAGGTCGATCACCTACCCGATGGTCGGACATTATAAAATTGTAAACAAAAAAAAAACCGCCTTCAAAAACCCGACTCACTAAAAATTACAAAATAATATAATACGAACATTAATCTGGGTATGAATTTGATATGTTGTTGAAGGCGGTGCCAATTAAATTTTTGAGGAAAACTGCATGAAATATAAACGGTTTTTGAAGGCGGTTTTTTTTTTGTTTACAATTTTTTTTCATCCTTTTTAGTGTTACATTTTTTAGCACCCTATTAGTTCAGCTCACCTATAATTCTACTGATATTATAACTAGTAGTCTTAATATGTATACAGTATTGAAAGAATTATTCTTTTACTCCAAACAATTAAGGAGTTGACCTTCCATCATCAGCTCAACATTATAACATTATGATTGCAAGAAGCAATGCCAATATAACTTCAGAAAATATGTGAAACGTGATACATGTGCCTATAAAATTTAAGGGTTGCCCTCGATTTCTCCTGGATCCCATAATCAGATCCTAGATTGGACCCTATTAGTTCAGCTCACCTATAATTCTAGTGGTATTATAACTAGTAGTATTAATATGTACACAGATTTGAAAGAATTATCCCTTTACTCCCAACTATTAAGGAGTAGACCTTCCATCATCAGCTCAGCATCATAAAATTATGATTGCCAGAAGCAAATGCCAATATAACTTCAGAAAATATGTAAAACGCGGTACATGTGCCTATAAAATTTGAGGTTGTCCTCGATTTCTCCTGGATCCCATCATCAGATCCTAGACTGGTCAACCTAATAGTTTAGCTCACCTGTAATGCTACTGATATTATAACTAGTAGTCTTAATATGTATAATATGTTATATGGTCTTGGAGTAATAACACACAATTTTGATTTATCTAAAATAGAAATTTTAATATTATTTTAAAATTAGTTTACATAGGTGGGTATGAACTTACTCATATTACAATGTTAAATTATTATCTACTCACCTAAAATAGAAAAATCGACAATTAAAGGTTTTTTACTTCCAATCCTTTGGTAGATCGACACTATATCAAATCAATTTAACGTTAGTTTTATAACATTTAATTATTACATTTATGAAATGCTAAATTATTCACAATTGACAAGCCGGCCATAGATTATTCTTATCCCGGCTGTTATTTTACCGTCTCTGTTATTTTAACGTCACGATTGCAACGCCATCCTTTAAAAAGGCTAAATAAATAAACAACAAACAAAGCTTACATGTCCCCCCCAAGGAAAAATTAACTGGAGTTAATTTTAGCAAACAGGAACAAGCTTTGTTATATGGTAAAGCCCCAATGACTTTTTATTCTTTCCAGTGTTGATTCTGCACAGCGAATCTGATATCATGTTTTCAATCTCAAAAGGGCCGATTCTAATTTCATCCATTTTAGATCTGTTCAACTTATTACAGTCCATTACATAAACCATATCGCCTTTTTGAAACTTGTAATCTACCCTGTTTTTGTCAAAATTGGCTTTGTTCAATTCATGAGATTTTCTTGATCGGAGAAATGCAATATGTCGGTCTTTTTCCAGATCTTTAAATTCCATTTTTTCTTTTCTCAAGTTTTCTGGTAGTAAATCAGTGGATTCTCCACTTAACAGATATTGAGGTGAATAACCCGTCACTGTGTGATTTGTTGCGTTGGAGGCTTTCACACAATCCATTGCCACAGTCGTCCAAGCTATCTTATGATCCTTACTATTCAAAGCACATCTAATCCTGTTCACTAGAGTCTGATTCAACCTTTCATTATGACCATTTGAAAAAGGAGAATCAACTGCTGTGTAAATTAAATCAACTGAGTGTTCTTTTAAATAGTTTTTGAATTCTCTAGAGTTCAGTGCTGGATATTGATCTGAAAGTAGTACCTCTATTTTGTTCTCCTTTACCACTTTATCTATTAGGTTTATGAAGTCCTTGGCCAGCTGTGTCTTTGAACATGAAATATAAGCATAGCGTGTGAAGTGATCTATCAACAAGTGAAGATATTTTTTTGAAGACCTGTTTCCACCAAATCCTCCTATGGTGTCTATAGACATTATTTGGAAAGGTTTCATTGCTGGTCCCAATTGTGACAAAAATCCATATTTCCTGTTTAATCTTGTTTTATTTTTTATACAAACTTCACATTGACGACAGATTAATTTTATGTTATCCAATAGGTTTGGTGCTGTATAAAAAGGTCTTATTTTTGACTCAATCTGATTTATTCCTATATGGCAGAAGTGTTCATGTACCTTTTTAATAAGTATCTTACTGTAATCTTCAGACAAAATAATTTTTCTTTTCTTTTTGTTCTGCTTGTAATATATACCATTTTCTACGATAAAATTATTCCTATCCTTAATATTTGGGTTCTTGTTCTGGTCATCTAATATTTCATCTATCTGTATTATATTAACTGTTTTCAAATTATCTTCTTGGTTTTCATGGCTCTCATACACAGGATTTCTGCTTAAACAGTCTGCTTCTGTATTATTTCGACCTGGGTTGTACTTTATAACAAAATCATATTGCGATAAGTAATGAGTCATGTCTCCTAGTTCATCGTCCGTTCTGTTCTTTATGTTCAAATTTTCCAGAGGTTTGTGGTCCGTATAAATTGTGAATGAGTTTCCTATAAGCCAGTGTTGCCAAAATTTTAAACTTTCTTTTACAGCTAAACATTCTAAAAATATGGCTTTCTTCTTTTTTTGGTATTCATTCAATTTTTTAGAAAAGTATGCTACTGGTTTGATTTCTCCACACTTCTGTGTTTGTTTCAATATTGCACCAATTCCTTTTATACTTGCATCTGTATAAATAAAGGTCGGCGCTTCTCTATCAAAAATAGCCAGGATAGGTGCCGAGCATAAATGTTTTTTATTGTTTGGAAAGCTCTTTCGCATTCTTCTGACCAATCATAATTAATATTTTTTCTTAGTAAATTGTGTATCGGATCAAGCGTTATTGCGGCATTAGGGATATATTTATTATAAAAATTAATTTTTCCTAGAAATTGTCTTACTTGCTTTTTGTTTTGTGGTGCTGAAAATTCTGATATAGATCTGAGGTTATCTTTCAGGGGAGTAACTGTATTACCTTTGATTACATGGCCCAAGAACTTAACTGATTGTGCTGCAAATTTGCATTTTGTTAATTTCAAACGGAATCCTTCTTCAGCAATTGCATCTAGAAGTTTCGATAGATGGTCTATATGTTCATCAAAACTTCTCGAAAAAACCATGATATCATCTATGTAGTTCATTACAAATTTTGACAGGTTATGTTTTCTTATTATATTTGTGAGGATTCTTTGGAAAATTGCTGGAGATGTTTTCAGTCCAAATGGAAGGCAATTCCAATGATAATGACCTTCTTGTGTAACAAAACCTGTCTTTTTCCTGTCGCTGATCCTCAATGGTATTGACCAAAAAGCAGAGTTTATGTCAAGGGTAGTGAAAAACTTACAGTTAACAGTTTTAACCATTAGATCCTCTATAAGAGGAAAAGGTTGAGGTTGTGGAATAATAATCTTGTTAAGATCCCTGAAGTCAATGCATAATCTTGATTTTTTTCCTTCATCCCGTTTAAACGCTAATGTCACTGGTGCTGCAAATGGGCTAAAAGATTCTTCAATCATTTCATTCTTAAGTGATTGACTAATTTGTCTCTCTATTTCTTCTTTATCATCCAAGGAGCATCTGTATGGTCTTTTTGCACAATATTTATCCACTTGTAAGTCTATGAATGCTTCATAATTTTTTACTCGGCCAACATCATATTTATCCTTGGCAAATATGTGTTTATAATCATTTAATAATTCTCTTATTATTAACCTTTGATCATCCTCTAAATGAGTACAGTCTATATCGAAATTATTAACATAAATGCCTTCATTGAAATTTATTTCATAATCCGACATTTTTGTTTCACATTCTTCGCTTCGAATTTTATGGATTTCATTTTTTACTTTTATTTCTTTAGTGGACCTGTAAATATTTTGAGTACATGAGCAGTCATTTTTCTGAAGTTGAATGTTTAAATTACTATCATGGGTTAACCCGAATTTCTTAATTGTGTCTAGACCTAGCAGCAATTCATGAGTGAAATTTTTATCATTGCAAATAAATGCATTTATTTCCTCTTCAACGTCGAGTATCTTTCCATTCAATTTTATCAAACCTGTTGTTATTCCCCCACCACCAATTGTGTTGAATTTATTTTCAAAGTAATTTAGCTTTGAATTTTTTACTTTTATTAATTCTGAATTTATTAAGGTTATATTAGAACCAGGATCATAAATACCTGTGCATTCCAGTGTATTATTCAGTATAACCTTAACTTCTATCAGTGGGGGAATGTTCAGTTTTTTGTATTCTGAAGTTGATCAATCTCCAACGTCAGGTTCTTGCAGTGTTTCACACTTTCATTCTTGTCTTCTTTGAACCAGCATAAATCTTCAGAGTGAAATCTATTCTTCTTTCCGATCTTGTAACATACTTGACATGGTGTTTTCTTTTTTATGTCTATTTCTGATCTCGTGATGTTTTTCTTTTCAATGATCTTCTTTTGTACAGTTTTATTTTGATCTTCATGCATCCGTAACATGCTATATAGAAAAGTTGGGTTAGTCACTTCTTGTCTATCTAGTTTACTTCTTATAAAAATTGGCAATCCTGCGACAATCAAGTCAGTGAGTGTTCTGTTATCAATATCCTTGTTATACTCTAGTAATAATCTCTCTTTTTTCAGTGCATATTCCAATAACGAGCCATTAATATGTTTATAAGTCAATGCATAGATCACAGAGGCCCAACTTTTATCTGCAAATGTATCTAGAAAACTTGCTTTCCATATTTTCCACTGTGAGTCCAAACTATGTTTAATTAACATAGACTCATACCAGTCATTTTCTGGGTCATTCAAAAATAATTTCAAGGCATTAATTTTTTCTGTATCACCATCCAAATTGAATCTAGCACATTCACTTTCAAAATTTTGCAACCATTGATTGGCGTTAGTGAGCTTGTTATCGAACTTCTTCAAAACAAATTTTTCAGTTAATTTACTTACATTGTTATGTTTTTCCTTGTTATGATTGGCTGCCTCACTTAACTTTTCTAAAATTTCTAACAATTTTCCATCTGTAGATATGCTTGTGACTTGAGTAATTTCTTGTAATAAATAATCATTAAACACCATATTTCCAGTGTCATCACTGTACAGTGTTATAATATCATCTGGCACAGACACCCACACATTTCTATTATTTCCTCTTCGCTGTAATGTTTTTTTGATTTTAATAAATTCTGGTAGCTTTGACAGTTGAAAGTGGTGTTTTGCTGCTTGGAAACATGGCGGTATGAGATATCTTTTTCCATCCTCTTTTGTTATCGATTTTATTATAATAATATTATTCTTTGGATCTTCATCAGCTGCCAACTCAACCTCAAATTGCAATCTCGCCATGGTCTACAAATTGGTAGTGATTGTCTAATCAAACTCTGACAATTGTCGATTTATAATATGTTATATGGTCTTGGAGTAATAACACACAATTTTGATTTATCTAAAATAGAAATTTTAATATTATTTTAAAATTAGTTTACATAGGTGGGTATGAACTTACTCATATTACAATGTTAAATTATTATCTACTCACCTAAAATAGAAAAATCGACAATTAAAGGTTTTTTACTTCCAATCCTTTGGTAGATCGACACTATATCAAATCAATTTAACGTTAGTTTTATAACATTTAATTATTACATTTATGAAATGCTAAATTATTCACAATTGACAAGCCGGCCATAGATTATTCTTATCCCGGCTGTTATTTTACCGTCTCTGTTATTTTAACGTCACGATTGCAACGCCATCCTTTAAAAAGGCTAAATAAATAAACAACAAACAAAGCTTACATATGTATACAGTATTGAAATAATTATTCTTTTACTCATAACTATTAAGGAGTTGACCTTCCATCATCAGCTCAGCATCATAAGATTATGATAGCCAGAAGCAAATGCCAATATGACTTCAGATAATATGCAAAACGCGGCATATGTTCCTATAAAATTTGAAGGTTGCCCTCGATTTCTCCTGGATCCCATCATCAGATCCGAGACTGGTGAAAATGGGACCACCTCGGAAGTGAACTCTATCCAACCAAAAAAAAATTTTTGAAATCCGTCTATAATTGACGAAAATATCGGTGAACATACATAAAAAAAAAAAAAAAAAAAAAAATATTATACATACAGACGAATTGAGAACCTCCTCCTTTTTTTGAAGTCGGTTAAAAAGCAGTCGGTTCGCTGCCAGTTTTGAACAAGGTCTTTAATCTGTGTCTTTCAAGTGGTATCTTTCCAACTGACTTTAAGAGAGCCTTAGTTCACCCAATTTACAAGGGTGGGGACAGATGCAGTGCAAACAACTACCGACCAATATACAAAACCAGTATCAACCCTTAATTTTCAATTGTTTTTTATTTTTTATCGTCAATAGGTAGCGGTTCTGGCGACAGATTGGTGTAATATTTTTACGGAGAACCTGGTTATGTACCCTTGTGTTCCCTTCAACGGCCAAGTCACACAACACTAACTATAATAATGAAGAAATCGCAGTAAGGAACCTTAGGCTTGGCACGATTTTGTCTAGATTTCATTACTTTTTAGAGATGAGCAATCTGCTCCATCGAGACTTGGCTAGTTTTTTTACAGGATGTTTTTGATGGGATTTAATATTCTTGTTTCACCTAATGGTTGGGTTATAAAATGTTGATTCTGATGTTCATAATTAACTTAAGAAGAGAGTTAAATATTCTGATTCTGTGACTGCAATAATTAAGCCTAATGCAATTCATCATTCATTTGTAAATAAAATGTCCAGTGACCCAAAAAATATGCTTTCCCTCGTGTGTTAGGTGGGTCAAAAATAAATCAACGAGTTCCAGCCAAGAAAGAGCAATTTATTAATTTGTATGAAATCTATAAGTACTATTGAGAAATCAAAACACTACCGCGATTCAGCGTGAAAGTAAGTTTATACAACAGAGCGCCATCTGTTATCAACTTAAGGAACTAACTTGGATAATACAATATGACAACAAGCAGTTATCTAATCCTTTGATAGTTGATTATGCCAATAAATTTAGCGCGTTCAAAATAAACATTTTTAACTAAAATTATAATTAAACATACCGCCCACCATGGACGGCTCGTCCATCAATAGACAAAGAAAGATAACATTATTTAGGTAAATCAATACAATTCAACAATTTGAACGCAAAGAAGTAACAAAAAAAATATATTTACTAATAGCAAAAAAATCTTACAGTACCTCGGTACATTAGGTTAAAGACTAAAGTAAGATACAACATAACGATCAATCACGAAAACAAACAGACTGCAAACAATAGCGACTTTAGGTAGCCACAGGTAAAACGCAAAATTTTGAAGTTACTCGTTTAATTATCGATCCCTTGCATTTTAAACGGACTACGCGCGCAATTTTGTCCAAACCTGGATGCTTTTCCGTAATTATTCCATACAACCATCGAGCTGGAGGAAGATCATCCTCTTTTACTAGAACAACATCACCTACATTGGGCTCAGGTACCTGAGCAGACCACTTGTGTCGTTGCATAAACTGTGCTAAGTATTCTTGTGACCATTTTCTCCAAAATTCTTGTAACATTTTTTGTGAATAATGCCATCGCCTGAGACTACTTATGTGTGATGACTCATAATTTGCGTCTGGAGGAAGAACTATCGGTTCGCCGATAAGGAAATGCCCTGGTGTGAGAGGAAACGCATCATTAAGCTTGTCGCTAACCTGCGAAATTGGTCTTGAATTAAGACAATCCTCAATTTGAGCTTAAAGTGTGCTAAGTTCTTCAAAGGTTAAAGTATAATTTCCCACAACTCTCCTTAAATGGTGTTTAGTGGATCTAATTCCAGCCTCCCATAATCCACCGAAATTAGGAGCTCGAGGAGGGATAAAATGCCATTCTGTACCGTTTGTGGAAAGACATTCTGCAATATCTTTGCCAACCGAAGACCTTTCAACACTCAATAAAGAAGCTAATAATTCCCGCGATGCTCCGACAAAGTTCGTTCTATTATCGCTCCACAAATCAGAACAGTGACCTCGCCTGGCTACGAACCTCTTGAAAGCTGTAATGAATCCTTCAGACGTCAAATCACTTACAGCCTCCAAATGAATAGCTCTGGTACACATGCATACAAATAAACAAATGTAGCCTTTGCTAGATCGATGTCCTCTCCCTTTACTCATCCTAATTGATATTGGACCGGCATAATCAACTCCACTTTGTCGAAATGGACGACTCGGAGTTACTCGAACTGATGGTAGCCGACCCATCAGCTGGCTGGTAGGTCGTGACGAATACCGCGTACACGTGATACACTTGTGAACCATTGAATTAACAGCTCTTCTTGCATTAATGATCCAATATTTAGACCTTAAATAGTTCAACATCAGTTGAGGACCACCATGTAAGGTGCGCTCATGAGCATCAGCTATTAGCAAGTCGGTTACGTGAGATTTGTAAGGCATTAAAACAGGAGCCTTTTGAATTGATGATAGTTGAGATCTTTGTAATCTGCCACCCACCTTGAGAACTCCATTATCATCAATATAAGGACATAGACTGCGTATTGGACTTTTCTTATTGACCGGATCATTATTCAGGCAGCACTGCAACTCGGAGTTAAAATAATCCTTTTGGGTTTTCTTTACTACAATAAAAGTTGTTTGCTGCAATTCCTTACTAGTAAGCCACCTTGGGAACACAATAGGAGCTTGATTCTTTAATTAGATGTAACAGCGATTAAAAACCTCCTGCAATAAGTCAAAACACGAATTAATCGCCGAAACGAAGAAAATCTAGTGAATATGCCATCTTCAGTGGGGTTTATTACAGAGAGTACATCCTTTTTTGAGATTCTTTCTTCTATTATTGTGTCTTGATTGTAGCTGCCTAGTGGACTGTATTTTATGCACTTATCTGCCAACCAAGACAGACCATACTTCCACAGTTGTATCTCTGTAATTTTATTGGGTTGAATCCCACGTGAAGCGCAATCAGCTGGGTTTTCGTTAGAGCCAACATGACTCCACTGTGTTCTATCTGAATAAGAGAGAATATCTGAGACTCGGTTTGCTATAAAAGTTTTCCATCGACTGGGATGACTGCTTAGCCAAGCTATCACAACCTGTGAGTCAGTCCAAGCGTGCCCCTTTTCATTTGGGATTTCCAAAATGCTAGCTACTTCCCGTAACAATTTGACCAGTAATACGGCACCACACAGTTCTAAACGCGGTATGGAGACCACTTTTATGGGAGAAACCTTGGTTTTAGACGATACGAGATTGACATGTACCCCGCCCTGGCTATCTACTACGTGGAGGTAAACTACTGCAGCATAAGCATCCTTATATGCGTCGCAAAACCCATGCAGCTCCAAACAATCATCGTCAATATTTGTGTGCATCCATCTTGGAACTGAGAACTTGGAAAGTAATGCAAGTTTCTCACGATAAGAAATCCAATCCTGTAGCAAATGGTCGGGCAACGACTCGTCCCAACCTAGTGCCAGTTTCTGTATAAATATTTTACCTCCAATAATCGAAGGCGCTATCCAACCCAGAGGATCGAACAATCTTGCAATATCAGACAGAACTTTCCTCTTTGTCACAGGTAAACTGAGTTGCGGAAGTTGAACAGCGTACTCAAATTCATCCGTCGTTTTATTCCAAACTAACCCTAATATTTTCTGTACTTCCTTTCCTTCTTTATCTATTCCTATTTCTTTAGATTTTATATTCTCGAAATAAAACTAATTTTACGGATTAAACTCGCGTGTATTGGTATTCTAAACATCATTTTAGGGATCCGACGTTTCGAGCTCTTTACAGGGCTCGTGGTCACGGTTAAGACTAAAGATGACAGGTGTCTTCATAAGTGAGTTTAATTACTACCGTCATTTGGTGTGATATTTTGTGTGTTCCGATTCACGCATACAGAACTCACAACATTGTTAGGTCTTGCAATATGTTGTTGTTTTTGACGGGCTTGGGATATTATGGTCTTCATGATAGGATCCCAAGCAAATGGTACACTCCAACCATCTTCTCTATTGAAATTAGGATGTTTTTTAATCTCAATAGCTTCTCTCAGCATCCTAGGGACAAAACGTTGCTCTTTCACGAGGATTTGAGGTTTGTCAAACCGGATGTAATGGTTGGGTCCGTCTAGTGCATGTTCACATACTGCAGACTTAGTTTCTCGCCTATGTTTGACGTCAGCCATATGTTCCTTGACCCGGGTACTAACACTTCTCTTTGTTTGACCGATGTATGAGAGGCCACATTCACAGTCTAGCTTGTATATGCCTGCATCTTGAAGAGGAATATTACACTTGACAGGTGGTAAAAATTGGTTAATCTTCTTTGGCGGCTTGAAGGTAGGTATTTATGGAAGCACGCTTCAACGTCAACGTGATTATTACATACAGAAAAATCAAATATGTAACAAAAGTACAAAAATAAATAAACAAAAATATCCTCTACGTAATACGTAATTAATTATAAGTAGGCATGTACATAATTACTAATAAAAATTAAATATTAATATTATTAGCCACTGCCTTCAAAAATTCACGATTATTCATATTTTCTTTGTTTCTTAAAATTTCCAAAAGGAACTCTTCTAAGCTCCTTCCCTTTTTTCTTGGCCTTTCGTCACCGACAAACGCTTTTGCTTTTATAATCACGTATTCATTAGATATTTGTTCTTTTATCAGTTCTCGTATAGTCGCATATAATCCAAGTTTGGGATGTATGGGATCTTAATCAACATCTTTAAGATCCAAACCAACCTCACCTGCACGTGGTACATCCTGCTGAATAACGAACGAGGCTCTGGTAACACTCACCCTGCAACCCGCACTGGACCAGCGTGGTGGGTTACGGTCTAAAACACTCCGAACAATAATGCCTACACGCTCTAACCAAAGGCCCCAAGTGCTCGGCGGTGCTGGAGGCTGCTCGCGCGATGACGAAGAGGCAGTAGCCGGGACGCTTCTGGTGCCATCATCATCATCATCATCATGAGGGACGCTTCTGGTGCCAGGGGTGCTAATAATCTCCGAGCGGGATCGATGACCCGTCAGACGACTCAAGCAACTACTATTTAACGGATACTGACACTCTTTACATTTTGCCTACAATGTTCAGACCTTACTAAAGGATTACCGCCTTGTTGAATTGGAAAATGCTCTACAAGATATTAATTGGGACATAATTGGACTATCAGAAGTAAGAAGAAATGGTGAACATACCCAAGAAAGGGACGGTAATGTGTTTTACTTCGGTGAAACTGACGGACTATACGGAGTGGGTTTACTGGTGTCAAAGAAGTGGAAAAACAACATTATGCAATTCATGGGCTATTCAGAAAGAGTCGCAACTCCTAAACTACATCTCGCACCCAACAAAACGCTGGCGATTATTCAAGCTTATGCTCCAACTACTAGTCACAGCGACCAAGATGTAGAAGATTTCTATGACGTTCTAAATAGAGCCTGCGATGAACAGCGAGGCACTTGGAGATTTTAATGCAAAAATTGGTCACAAGCAAGCTACCGATAGTTCTGACATTATTGGTCCGTATGGTTTAGGTGATCGAAACGATCGAGGTAGGCGACTACTCTCATTTTCGTTTGGGCAAAACTTTAAGATTGCAAATACCTATTTCTACAAGAAGCCTCAGCGTCGCTGGACCTGGTCATCACCCGGAAATAGGTATAGGAATGAAATCGATTACATTCTCTCATCCGATCACTCTATCTTAAAAGGCGTGAATATAATAAACACGATCAAATTTAGTTCTGGCGCATTAAACTGAATGAATCAAAATCAGTCCACATAGATTTTATGAATAAAAAAACGAATTATCAACCGGTTTACATCAATAATCATATTGTACCTAACGAAAATACAGCCAAATATCTTGGCATGAAACTAGACGCAAAGCTTCGCTGGAAGGCTCATGTCAAGAAAAAACGGGACGAATTAGAATTTCGGTATAAAAAGATGTATTGGCTGCTTGGGAGACATTCCTCGTTGTCAGTTGAGAACAAAATTATTTTATATAAACAAGTCCTCATGCCTGTGTCGACCTATGGTATTCAGCTATGGGGCTGTACCAAAAATAGTAATATGCAGATCCAACGTTTCCAGAATAAAGTACTCAGAGGTGTCGTTGATGCACCCTGGTACGTCAGAAATGAAGACCTACATCGGGACCTTAAAGGAGACTTTGTCAAGATATTATTAAGAAATACGCCGAAGCTAATGAACATCGACTTCATCATCACGTGAATGTCCAGGCTATCCAGCTCCTCGACAACACGGAGACAGTGAGGAGACTCAAAAGGACAAAACCTTTTGAGTTAGTGTAAATTAGTGACAAAAAGTGAAGTGTGTGCCACTCATTATGAACACAAAAACAAAGTGTCTTCCCCTTAATAGAGACAATAAGAAAAGTGCTAATGGACACATTCTCAGACATACATTTATTTTAGCAGCTTAAGTTAAACATACATTACTTATTAGTCTTTTAAGACTAGATTGTAATTTTGAAGGCGTATTTATCCATAAGGAAATACATCTATAAAAAAAATTAGTCTGGTCATTGGTATGGACCTCTAGAATACGCTGCTTATGGCGGAAGACTACAGTTCAGATTGAGAATCCAAAGAGTGTTAGGTGAACTAAATATTATGTTCACATTATTAAAATTTTGATATTAATAATGTGAACATAATATAACTGAACGGACGTGTTCGTCGCTCCTCCCTAGTTATTTATATTGTGGTTGGAGCTTTGCCCTGGTGCTTCGCCCCGATGCTTCGCCCCTGTCTGACCCTCACCTCGAGTCGCTGAAGCACCCTGACTTCGCGATCAGCGTAAGTGAAAAATTTCTTCCGAAAAAATTATTTGTACGCGCGTGGGATTCGAACTGGGGGAAGCCTGCATCTCGACCGGTGTTGGTTGCACTGAGCCGCGACGAAATTAAGTGGTACAATTTGCTACTAACTAGACATATATCACATCTGAGTCAGCCAAACCATACAAAGTTATTGTAACTACAAGGTGAAACATGAGTAAATTGATACCGGATTTAGGCTGTTGCGCTCAGGAATTGGAAGGAAGTGAAAATTTATTGTGCTGCATCAAGTGTAAAAAATCATTTCATCTCGACTGTTTGGGAATTGAATTGACATGCAAATTGACTTCATGGACCTGCCCTTTATGTTCAACAAAGTCGTCAAAATCGAACAATGATAACACGCCTGTACGCTTTAACCCTAATATCACGGCGCGCTCAAGTAAAAGGCAGGCTTTACAATCTCCACCGCAGGATAGCCCGGAACCCACGGACAGTCCGGTGACTGGGGAAGTAATGCGTACCATCGTCCAGGAGGTAATTCAACAGCAATTAGAAAGTTTTACTTTGTCACTTAACGCTTCGTTCGATAGAAAACTGCAGACTATACGTGATGAGATGAAAGATGTAATGAGTTCAGTGAGCTATATGAATGCACAATTTGAAGAAGTTCTTAAGGAGAATAAACAAACAAAGGACAAAGTAAAATTGCTTCAAGACCAGAATATTGAACTGTCGGCATCTCTAAAAGAAATGTCCGTACGTGTACATGGAGCCACAGGCACGCGCAAACAATGTTGAGATCCAATGCGTCCCCCAGAAAAACAACGAGAACCTAATTTCACTGGTCACACAAATTGGCAAAGTCATCAACTGTGAGGTCAAGCAGGAAAACATTGCCAGCTGTACTCGTGTAATGAAAATGAACAACAACAGTGGCCGCCCTAAGTCGATTGTTGTTCAGTTCGACTCACCACGGCTACGTGACACCTTTTTAGCTGCAAGCATAATCTTCAACAGAAATAAACAAACAATAGACAAACTTAACACGACCCACCTCGGTTTTGGGGGCAATAAAGGCTCTATCTTTATAAATGAACACTTAAGTCCTGCTAATAGAGCTCTCCATGCAGCAACACGACTAAAAGCCAAAGAAAAAGGCTACAAACATGTCTGGGTCCGCGGTGGTCGTATTTATGCAAGAAAAACTGATGATTCTCAATATTTATTCGTAAAAGACGTTGATACACTGCATAAAATGAATTAAAACCGATTACTCTAGGATTAAGTAGCTCAGATTTTATTTTTAATTTTTATGTATTAATTTTATAAAATTTATTATTTATTATCAGAATGTACGTGGTTTGCGTACTAAAACCCTAGAATTTAGTCGTAACTTAGCATGCTGTGATTATGATGCTATAGTTTAAACAGAGACTTGGCTTAATATAAATATTTTGAGTAGCGAGCTTTTTGACCACAGATACTTAATTTTCAGAAGAGATAGAGAAATCTCAGAATATAATAGCAGAAAGGATGGTGGCGGTGTATTGGTTGCTGTGTCCAAGAGGTTCGCTGCTCAGAGAGTGCAAGACTGGGAGAGTGGGTGTGAGGACTTGTGGGTGACTATAGATACCAGACTTGGCTTCAAAATTGCACTCTGTGCAATATATTTGCCTCCACCTGTAGCGAATTTCATTAAAAACTGCAACTCTATTACTGAAGTTAATAACAATCACATGGTAATAATTGGTGATTTTAATATGAGTATTATAAACTGGGAGCAGGTAGATGGTACCCGGGGTCCTCACTCTTACCCTAAGCAATGCAGTGATTTGATAGATTTTATTAACATGAATAATCTGAAACAATGTAATAATGTATTGAACAGTCAAAACAAAATACTGGACTTAGCACTTGTAGATATACCTGGTTGTATGGTATCTGCAGCTACCAATATTCTGACTAGAGCTGATCCCTATCATCCTCCTATCGAACTCTCCTTACAAAATTATTCCAAACCTAACCTACATCCAAACAACACCCTAAGACATAATTTTAACAAGGCGGATTTCGATGCTATTAAAGAGGAGCTTAGTGAAATTGACTGGTGTAACCTGTTCCATGGTACAAAGGACCCAGATCAGATGCTAGAAATATTTTATAACGCTATCAATTTAATAATTAATAATTTTGTTCCGACAACAAACTTTAAATATAACTGCAGGTCCGCGCCATGGATGAGTAGAGACTTAAAAAGAATGATCCGTGAAAGAAATAACTATAGCAAGCGCTATAATCTTTATAAAAATCCCTTGGACAAAATATCCCTCAGACTTATCAGTAAACGTTGCGAGAAGCTTTCTAAAACTTGTTTTCGTTCGTACATAGATCATATTGAACAAAAAATTGCGACTAATCCTAAATATATTTGGTCATACATTAAAAATAAACGCAAAGGTAACAGTAATTTCCCATCTACTTTGTCTAATGGACATACTGTGGCAAGTACTGGAATTGACATATGCAACATGTTTGGCTCATACTTCTCGTCTGTTTATGACTCAGTTGGTGGAACATACGACCCAATTAGTAAATCTCCCTTTTTGAGTAGTCTCAATAATAATCCAGACAGTTTGCCAGAGTTATATATAGAAGAACATGAAGTCAAAAGAAAATTGATATCCTTAAATATAACTAAAGGGCCTGGGTTTGACGGAATTCCCCCAAAGTTTATAGTCAACTGTGCAAACGAATTGGTGTCGCAACTGACTTACATCTTCAATAGCTCTCTTCTGACTGGAAACTTTCCCAAGCAGTGGAAACTGGCCAAGGTTGTTCCAGTATACAAAAGTGGTGACATCGGTATTGTAGACAATTATAGACCAATATCAATTTTGGCAGCACTGGCTAAAGTCTTGGAGTCACTAATCTGTCCAAAAATCCAAAGTTATTTTAAAAAGTACTTATCAATTCATCAGCATGGGTTTACATCGCATAGGTCCACGTGTACTAACTTGGTGTCTTTTGTTGAGAATATTATTGGGAGCATGGATTTAAACAAACAAACTGATGCTATATATACTGACTTCAGTAAGGCGTTTGACAAAGTTTCTCATAGTATACTGATCAGAAAATTGTCTGCTTACGGATTCGCTGGTTCATTTCTGGCATGGATTAACTCATACCTAACCAATCGATCTTTTTATGTGGTCGTCGACGGTTTTAGATCAAACACATACCAAATATGCTCAGGAGTACCGCAGGGTTCGCACCTGGGACCAATTCTTTTTAACATCTTCATTAACGATCTTCCTGAATGCTTTATCTATTCGACACCGTATATGTTCGCTGATGACCTTAAAATATCTCGAGTTATCAACTCTCAATCGGACACCTTGCTATTGCAGAGCGATATCAATAGACTGGTTACTTGGTGCAAACATAACAATATGTATTTGAACACAAAAAAATGTTCACAGATCACTTTCACACGTAAATGTATCCCAGTTGAGAACAAATACAGTATTCAGGATAGCGATTTAAGTAGTGTAGATATCATAAGTGATCTTGGTGTTCTTTTGGACCGAAAATTAACTTTTATACCGCATTTAGATCATGTTATTAAAAAATCATCTCAGGCTCTTGGTTTTGTATTGAGAAACGCACGACCCTTTCATAAACAGAATACTAAAATAATATTATACAATTGTCTCGTACGTAGTCACCTTGAATATTGTGGGGTGGTCTGGCGTCCTCATTATGCTACCCATAGTTTAAGAATGGAACGTATCCAAAAGAGATTCTTGAATCACTTGGCATTCGCTTCAGGCATATCCAAAACACTGACTAGCTATAGTAAACGCCTTAAAAAATTTAAACTTGACTCACTTGAATCACGCAGAACTGTGCAGGATTTAATATTCCTTTATAAAATTCTAAATAGCATGGTAGACTGCTCTGTTTTATTATCATTGATCTCCTTTAGAATACCACATAGGCTCCCAAGATATCCAGTAAAATTATTATCCCCTCCTTTCCGAAAGACTGTCCTAGGTAGCAATTCCCCAGTATCCAGGTTCTGTAAGCTCTATAACAACTTTGGCTCAGACTTAGATATATTTGGAACTTCAATCCGTAAATTTAGAAATCAAGTAATCACAATAGTTAGATCATAATTTTCTTCTTAGATATAGTCAATTAGTCTATTTTTATTTTGTACCTTTCATAAACATTTATTAGTAGTGCACATGTAAACACTTTAGCATGCAGTGTTTGCCTTTATTATATTGTACATTTAGTTAATGTTAATTGTTCTTTATTTTAAAAACATGTATTAGTGTATGATTGTTGGTAAACCAATAAATAAATAAATAGATATTGAAATTGTATTACTATCAATAAAGTACTTAGGTAGGTACCTACTGGGGTATTGTTGAGTGAACCCACACAAAATTCATATCCTTTTAATCTGTATCATGCACACACTAACTATAAAATAAGTTTCGCTTTTATTGTAGGTAGCAGTCTAGCGAAAGCTCGAACAAAAAAAGTTTACTATGGAGTTTGAGCGGCAAATAATGGCGGATATATCTGTCCTGCTCACTCAGTACGATTTCTTTTTCATTCATTGTCAGATCCATAGTGATTATATTCTTTTTGGTCGGAGAGTGATTATTTTCTCTTTGGGTCAGATCAGTCATTTTATTATGAATGTTGAACGACATTTTGTTTGCTTAGATTTCAATATAATTTTTTATTAGTAAATCTAGTTTTTATAAGCAGATTCCGGTATTATTGCATTAATTGCATAAAATGGCACCAAAGAAGCGGTATCTAACTTGTGAAATTTGTGGAGATCGTGCTCAACGTATAGACTGCGAAAAAAGGAAGTTCATGGCAAAATTTCCTTTGGATGAGTCCCGGTAAGCATAGAATCAAATACATTTTACCTTCTGATAATTCATTACTAGGTAAGTATGCCAAATACAAACATATTATGCTAAAATAGATTTTCATTCGTATTGTGTACTAGTGTTGTACTGTTACTGATAACTTGTAAGAATAAGTAAAGATCACATTCAATCTAAGGGAGCACTTTGTTGCATGAGGCCAGACCACACTGGCCTGGGGGCATAGAAAAATAAAAACTATATTAATAAGAAATAATGAAAAATGTGTGAAAAACAAGGGGGAAAAAGAAGTTTAGTAAGTAAATTAATAAATCTTTTTACTTATTTTCAGATGCCGACCGTGGGTTAGGTTAGTGGGAAAGGAAGGCTTAATATAATGTGCCCATAGAAAATCAATCACCAGACCAGAATCCAAACCAAATTTCAGATCAGATCGTACGGGGCGAGCTAAAACCGTTTAATAAATCCGGATTATAAAAAAAAAGTGTGCATAGTGTTTTATTTTGTGTTCACATTATTTCAACCTTGTATTATTAATATATTAATATTACATTACATCCTTTTTTTTTTAAAGCGTCTAAAACTTTTTTTTTAAATGAAAACTTACTGATATTCTCTTTGGTATACTGTAGCACTATTTGGTCCGTCATATTGGCACTATGCCATCTGACATTTAAATGTTTTATGTTGGTATTGAAATGCCATGCAAACTGATTCTATTGGCTAGTACGTGAGTCCCGAATCTTAAAACATAGTGATTATATTCTCTTTGGTAGGTAGAGGCAAACCAATATTAAACGTTAAACCGTTATAAAGGTTGTCATTTTCCGCGCGACCGCGGTATTAGATTTTTTTTTAATGACAAAGACGACGACGACATACAGCCACCTAAGTTAGTGTACAGCCAGGAGCATTGTATAAACAGCTTAAAAACCTTTTTCTTTCGGTGTTTGCAATGGAAATATAGCAAAGGTCTTTTAATTATGTATGTACGTGGTATACATTGTATTCATCTACAGCCTGAAAAAAAAGGCAATTTTTTTAAAGACTATATATTTTATGGAGCTATAATAAAATATTAATTATAATTATCTATAATAAAACATAAGTAAATAAGGTGTCCGACCGATTTCAGCAATGGCGGCCGATCTCAATTGAGATCAGCCAAGTGCGCAGGACATATTATAGTGCACAAGTGTGCGCGCAAACACAAGTGCACTCTATTCCCTTATTCTCATAACTCGGTGAGACGGCAATCAGACACGACAGACGAGAGAGCGGGCGCAGGACCACCGGCTTAACGTGCTTTCCGAGGCAAGGGCGTTCGCCGTTCAACCGCCAACTTCCTAACTTCGGGCTGAGTAATTTCATTACAGAAAACCTCACACAAATTTTGCCCGACCCGGATTCGAACCGGGGACCTCTCGGTCCTAACGCAGCGCTTGCTACCAATAAACTAACGCGGCGCTTTTTTTATTTTTTGAAATTTGACACACTAACCAGTTACAGGTGAGTACAACATAGTTATTAATTTGCCTAAGTAATTTTAATATTTTTTAAAGCTAAAAGTGCACGTATGACAATTTTCTTGTATAGGGTTTTTAACTTCTCAAATCTCACATTGTTACGCAACCCTAAAGTATGGATATTGCCGAGACAGCGCCGGCCCTGTTATCGTGCACAACATCAATGAACAATTGAACTGCTGACGCCGCGCAACCTGACGCCGGTTCTCGCCGACCACCTCATCGCCTCAATTTGGACATTCATTCTTGTACCTAACATCGGTCGAGTCTCATGTCTTTAGAATTTAATAACTTTGTAATATTTTATAATTAAATTGTATTCAACAAATCATTTTTTTTACAACCTACGCTGTGACCGTACATTTCTGGCGCAGTCGGTAGGATAGTCAAAGAGTAGGCATCTAAAATCGATCCTCCGTGACTATTTCGAACTTACTACTTGGTCCCAGCGAAGGTGAATCCAGCAATCGATTCCGTAGAAGAAGTGATACCAGCATGTTGTAAGTACTTTGAATCTTTCAAGTCCTTGCCAATCCTTATATCCTAGTTTACCCCTAATTTATCCTTAATTTTTTTTTATATTTTATCTGTCCTTGATTAATCCAAGGTCCTGATACTATCCTAGTTTAATATTCCAATTATCCTTATAACGCCCTTAACTTTATATTTTATATAATTGTATTTCTTTTGTTGTGTGCTATTTTTATTTGTCAAAATTTTTCACCCGCTATCGTCGCGTAAACCTAGTGCTAGGCAGTCGAAAAGGTCGAAGGCTATTGACGAAGGTAAACATTTAAAATTGTAAACAAAAAAAAAACCGCCTTCAAAAACCCGACTCACTAAAAATTACAAAATAATATAATACGAACATTAATCTGGGTATGAATTTGATATGTTGTTGAAGGCGGTGCCAATTAAATTTTTGAGGAAAACAAAAAAAAAACCGCCTTCAAAAACCCGACTCACTAAAAATTACAAAATAATATAATACGAACATTTATAATCATCTGGGTATGAATTTTATGTTGTTGAAGGCGGTGCCGTTTATATTTCAAACAGACAAGCACAGAGTGCTTCTTTTTCCTCAAATTTTTGTTTGGCACCGCCTTCAAAAACATATAAAATTCATACCCAGATGATTATAAATGTTCGTATTATATTATTTTGTAATTTTTAGTGAGTCGGGTTTTTGAAGGCGGTTTTTTTTTTGTTTACAATTTTTTTTCATACTTTTTAGTGTTAAATTTTTTGTTACCCTATTAGTTCAGCTCACCTGTAATACTACTGATATTATAACTAGTAGTCTTAATATGTATACAGTATTGAAAGAATTATCCTTTTACTCCAAACAATTAAGGAGTTGACCTTCCATCATCAGCTCAGCATCATAACATTATGATTGCAAGAAGCAATGCCAATATCACTTCAGAAAATATATAAAACGCGGTACATGTGCCTATAAAATTTGAGGGTTGCCCTCGATTTCTCCTGGATCTCATCATCAGATCCTAGACTGGTCACCCTATTAGTTCAGCTCACCTATAATGCTACTGATATTATAACTAGTAGTCTTAATATGTATACAGTATTGAAATAATTATCCTTTTACTCCTAAGTATTAAGGAGTTGACCTTCCATCATCAGCTCAGCATCATAAGATTATGATTTCCAGAAGCAAATGCCAATACAACTTCAGATAATATGCAAAACGCGGTACATGTCCCTATAAAATTTGAGGGTTGCCCTCGATTTCTCCTGGATCCCAACATGAGAGCCTAGACTGGTCACCCTATTAGTTCAGCTCACCTATAATGCTACTGATATTATAACTAGTAGTCTTAATATGTATACAGTATTGAAAGAATTATCCTTTTACTCCTAAGTATTAAGGAGTTGACCTTCCATCATCAGCTCAGCATCATAAGATTATGATTTCCAGAAGCAAATGCCAATATAACTTCAGATAATATGCAAAACGCGGTACATGTCCCTATAAAATTTGAGGGTTGCTCTCGATTTCTCCTAGATCCCATCATCAGATCCGGGACTGGTGAAAATGGGACCACCTCGGAAGTGAACTGTATCCAACCAAAAAAAAATTTTTGAAATCCGTCTATAATTGACGAAAATATCGGTGAACATACATAAAAAAAAAAAAAAAAAAAAAAAAAAAAAAATATTATACATACAGACGAATTGAGAACCTCCTCCTTTTTTTGAAGTCGGTTAAAAACTGCATGAAATATAAACGGCACCGCCTTCAACAACATATCAAATTCATACCCAGATTAATGTTCGTATTATATTATTTTGTAATTTTTAGTGAGTCGGGTTTTTGAAGGCGGTTTTTTTTTTGTTTACAATTTTTTTTGAAATTTTTAGTGAGTCGGGTTTTTGAAGGCGGTTTTTTTTTTGTTTACAATTTTTTTTCATACTTTTTAGTGTTACATATTTTTTTTCACCCTATTAGTTCAGCTCACCTGTAATACTACTGATATTATAACTTCGTCTTAATATGTATACAGTATTGAAAGAATTATCCTTTTACTCCAAACAATTAAGGAGTTGACCTTCCATCATCAGCTCAGCATCATAACATTATGATTGCAAGAAGCAATGCCAATATAACTTCAGAAAATATGTAAAACGCGGTACATGTGCCTATAAAATTTGAAGGTTGCCCTCGATTTCTCCTGGATCCCATCATCAGATCCTAGACTGGTCAACCTGATAGTTTAGCTCACCTGTAATGCTACTGATATTATAACTAGTGGTCTTAATATGTATACAGTATTGAAATAATTATTCTTTTACTCATAACTATTAAGGAGTTGACCTTCCATCATCAGCTCAGCATCATAAGATTATGATAGCCAGAAGCAAATGCTAATAATGCCTTTTTTCGACGGTGGATTACAAAAAAGTTAGACGTGTTTTTTGGTGCTCCTCGAAATTAATTCTAATAAGTGGTAAAAAGTGACTGTTTTGATTTGAAATCTATACTGGGATGTACACAAAACTACGTCCTCAAAGTGGTGCGAATTAATTTAGTGGAAGTGTCGATAAAAACTGCAAAATCACAAGAAATATTGCAACCTTCGCAGTGATATTGCAAGTAGTTACGCTTCAAAACAAAAGAGCTGGACTTTGAACTCCTAACAGCTAACACTACTGCTTACAACAGTTAAGACCAAAAGCATAATTTCGCTCACAAAATTGTATGCCGTATAGCCGAGAGGCGACATCGGTGGTCCGTGAAATCAGGGATCCTTGGTTCAAACCCCACGAAGAAAAAGTTTTTTTGTTTTTTTTTTTATTGTTTTCGGCTGTTGTACATTTTAACATAACAATTTTTTTTTTCTTTAAAAAAAAAATAAAAAATAAATAAAAGACAAAAACAATGAATTGTAATGCATGTAGAGGAATTTTGGAACCGAACAGCTTCCTACATTGCCGACTTTGTAAACACGATTACCATTACAAGTGTCTAAACATAAAGAGCAGTCAATTCGCCGCGCTTACAGAGGACTTCTTACTGTCTTGGGTCTGCCCTGCGTGTACAAATGTCACCCGACGTAACAAAAGTAATTGTAACACTCCTGTTCGTCACCATCAGCTCGCCATTACGGAACAAAGTATGAACATGTCTTATGACATGGATGTGAACACTTCTGCAACCACTGCTACCAACGAATCCTTCATAGATCTGCAACAACCGTCTACGTCTTGCTCGTCTGAACAGCCGTTGGTAACAATGGAAAAAATCAGTAAACTGATGGACGAAAAACTCAATTCAGCGCTGTCTCACTACATGACTTCACTACGTACTGCCCTGAGAGCGGATATTCAGGATATGGTCCGTAGTGAAATAAATGAGGCTCTGAAGGAGATAAAGAACGATTTCACTGAAACCACAGATTTTCTCAGCTCCGGGCAAAAAGATCTGCAATCAATGATAGATAAACAGAATTCATTAATACATGACCTAGAGAAAGAAAACAACGACATTAGGAGGCAACTAACAGCAGTCCAAAATAAGGTCAGCAACATGGACAACTTATCTCGCAGCCTCAACATTGAGATCCAAGCCGTCCCTGAATGCCAAAACGAAAATTTGCTAGATCTATTTCAAAAGCTCTGTGCACTGCTTCGGGTTAACATTGATGACACATCAATCAGAGCGTGTAGAAGAGTTGCAAAAATGAATACTGGGTCCAGCCGCCCCCGAAACATTTTGGTGACGCTGGCTTCACCCCGCCAACGCGATCTGGTATTGTCAGCCGTGCATCGCTATAACAAAAATCACCCGAGTGCAATGCTTAATTCCACGCAATTAGGTATGCCACTTACTAGTGCTTGCAGAATATATGTCGCTGAACACTTATCACCTGAACTAAAAATGTTACATGCAGAGACTCGCAAAGCGGCATCAAGCAGCAATTACAAGTACGTTTGGGTCCGTTTCGGAAAGATCTACGTGCGTAAAGACGATGCATCAGGAGCTGTACACATCAAGAACGTAGACTCTCTGAACAAAATATTTAAAAAGTAGCTTTAGCTTTATTTATTATAATTAAATTAATTTTTTTATCATATTTTTTATGGAAGTTTTATACCAAAATGTTAATAGAATAAGATCTAAGATTTACGATATGAATATAAATATCCTTAATAGCAACTACGATGTAATATGTATAACAGAAACTAACCTCAATGAATCTATATCTGATAGAGAGATTTTTGACTCAAGGTATCATGTATTTCGAAGAGATAGATGTTCTTCCTCTAACATCAAAAAGGACGGTGGCGGAGTCGCTATAGCAATAAATAAGTCTTTCAATGTAGTTCGACAATCTTCCTGGGAATCTGATCTTGAGGATATTTGGGTAACGTTTTATCCTAGCTCACCTGGTGACCACAAATTAAATGTACTTCTGTGTTACATTCCTCCATATATATCGTTAGATGATTTGACCAAATATTACCAGCATTGCCAAAATTTAATACTCGCGGCTGACGTTGACGAGCGGTTTCTCTGTGTTGGCGACTTCAATACACCACATCTTCAGTGGACTAAATCTCCAGACTTTAACCACCTTATACCTTCTCCAACAGCGGACAAGAAGTCTGTTCTACTACTTGACACTATAGCATTGTGCGGTTTTCATCAGTACAATGGCACAAGTAATATAAATAATAGGCAACTTGATCTAGTACTCAGTACTTTCGACACCTTAGAAGTTCGTGAATGTCATCCTTTAAGCCGTTTGGACCGGCACCATCCAGCAATCACTATCTCTGTTAGTCCACACACAAGTTTTAAAATAACTAAACCCAAGTATTGTAAACGTTACAACTATAAACACTCTGACTTAGAGAAAATTAAGTCCGAACTGAAAGACACGAATTGGCAAAACATTTTGGCATCTTCAGACATTAATATTAACACCGACGCTTTTACAAACACGCTTATAACTATAATACAAAACCACACGCCCATCATCACTAAAAAATCTTACAAATATCCCAAATGGTTCAGCGCTCCGGTTATACGATGCCTGGCGGAAAAACACAAATACCATAAGCTGTACAAAAATATAAAAACCCTCGGGATTATGACGTCTTTTCTCTGCTTCGTGCTCGTTGTAAGCGCCTCATAGATCACTGCCACAAACAATACATCAACTCTATTGAAGACGGACTAACCACAAATGTCAAACACTTCTGGTCTTTCGTGAATAGTAAGCGAGGAAAGAGTAATGCAATCCCCAAAGTATTGAAGTACAATAACAAAGATGCATCCGACCTTAAAGGAGTGTGTGAACTATTCTCACAATACTTCTGCTCGGTATTCGAGGACCCAGTAGGTTGTAACAGGGCTTCCATACGTTTACAATGTAAGACTTCTAACTCTTGCCTTTCTTCAATCATATTAAGAGAGAATGATGTCAAAAGAAAATTGAAGAGCTTGGACGCTAACAAGAGCGCTGGGCCTGATCAAATTCCACCTCTAATTCTCAAACTTTGCGCGGATGAGTTGTCTCTGCCGTTATCCTTATTATTTAATCAATCGCTAAGCTCAGGCATCTTTCCGGAATCTTGGAAATGTGCGCACGTAGTTCCCATATACAAAAGCGGCGACAAATCACTCTGCCTAAACTATAGACCTATAAGCATTTTGTCTTGTTGCCCTAAGTTGTTCGAGTCACTAGTCTACGATGATATCTACTTTCATATCAGTTCCTCCCTCTCTCCTAGCCAACACGGATTCGTCAAAAACAAATCTACTCTCAGCAACTTACTAGAATATAAGAATTATTTGTGTGAAGCATTCGCCAAAAAATGTCCAAGTGGATTCTATATACACAGACTTCTCCAAAGCTTTCGATAAGGTTAACCACGTCAAACTTTGTCAAAAACTACAAGCATTGGGTATGCATGGTTCACTACTCCGTTGGGTGGAATCTTATTTGTCTCGCCGAAGTCAGCTGGTTGCCCTGAAGGGAGAATTCTCGGCTCCTGTAGCTGTCACATCTGGCGTACCCCAAGGCTCGCATTTGGGACCCCTTCTTTTTAACGTTTACATCAACGATTTGATAGATAGCCTGAGTAGCCCATGTCTTTTATACGCTGACGATCTCAAGATCTTTTCCACAGTTGTTGATTACAGTAACGCAGAAACTCTACAGAGAGATCTCAATAAACTTTCCCAGTGGTGCGCTGACAACTACATGCATCTAAATGCCGACAAGTGTTTTGTCCTGACCTTCACCAGAAAAATTAATCAACTACATTACGACTATAAGTTGAATAATAATAACTTGAATCGTCAGTGTAAAGCAAGGGACCTTGGAATAATCTTCGACAAAAAGCTTAGTTTCAGAGATCATTACACATATATATATAATAAAAGTGCCAAACTCTTGGGGTTTGTGCTGCGTAACACGAAACATTTCAAGAGGCCTCGCTCAATCATATATCTTTATAACACACTCGTACGTAGCAATCTTGAATATGGTTCCATAATTTGGTCACCCTTTTACGCTGTGCATAACAATCGCATTGAATCTGTTCAGAAAAAAATGCTGAGAACTCTCTCTTTCAGGCAAGGCAACCACCGAGAGCTGAACACCTACAGTAATCGGCTAAAAAAATTCAATTTACCTACTTTAGAGGCAAGACGTATGCAGACCGACTTAATATATCTCCATAAAATTGTAAATTCATTAATAGATTCCCCAACACTCCTATCTGCTTTAAATTTCAACACTATTTTTAGAACTCGTAATCCCAAAGTATTTTCCCTTCGTGTATACCGCAACAACACATCCTTCTTCAACCCGATAGTCCGTATGTGTCGCCAATACAACGAACTCGCTCGGAACAATCACGATATCGATATATTTTCCGTTAGTCCTAAAATCTTCAAGAGGGCCGTCAGAACCCTCCTATGAAGTTCAAAAATAAGAATTGAACACTATTTTTTTTTTCTTTTTACCTACAGCCCTTTAGGCACCTTTCTCGTCTAGTTATACCGACTTTTTTTTTTTTTTATATCTTGTCATGTCATGGACACATGTTTTAGGTAATAGTTTAGCTCTTAAGTTATCACATAAGTGTGCATTGTACAACATTTTTCGACTGTTATCTGTTTTGTGTCCTAAATAAAATAAATAAATAAATATGACTTCAGATAATATGCAAAACGCGGTACATGTCCCTATAAAATTTGAGGGTTGCCCTCGATTTCTCCTGGATCCCATCATCAGATCCGAGACTGGTGAAAATGGGACCACCTCGGAAGTGAACTCTACCCAACCAAAAAAAAATTTCTGAAATCCGTCTATAATTGACGAAAATATCGGTGAACATACATAAAAAAAAAAAAAAAAAAAAAAAAAAAATATTATACATACAGACGAATTGAGAACCTCCTCCTTTTTTTGAAGTCGGTTAAAAAGAGAACATGTCTCACGACGACGTTGACGTAATTTTCAAGTCCCTCCGACTATTACCGGAATTTGATGGTAACCCTAATGTCTTAACACGTTTTATTAACTTATGCGATAGATTAGTATTAGCACATTTTAAGGTAGGACCCGGGAATGAGTTAAATAATTTAGCCCTTATTAATGGAATCTTAAATAAGGTGACTGGCCCCGCGGCTAGAACTATTAATTCCGGTGGTATCCCAGATAACTGGAACGGGATACGTAGTGCTTTGATAAATAACTTTGCCGACCACCGGGACGAGACCGCTTTATATAGCGACTTGTCAATGCAGAGTCAAGGGTCTAGCTCTCCTCAAGAGTTTTACGAACGGTGCCAAAACTTATATAGCACGATCATGACATATATATCTCTTCATGAAACTGTGCCTACCACAGTGGAGGCTAAACGCACTCTCTATAGTAAACTCACCCTTCAGGCTTATTTGAGAGGTCTAAAAGATCCCTTGGGGTCCAGAATTCGTTGTATGAGACCCGCAACCATGGAAAAGGCCCTGGAATTTGTCCAAGAGGAACTCAACACCCTTTACTTGCAACAACGAAACGATGGTCCTAGTAGGAAGGAATGGGCCCAGCCCTCTAATATTAATTATAACCTTCCCCTTAATAATTTCGCTCAGAAATTACCCTCTTTTAATATGCCTGGTCCATCTAGACCACACGTTTTAAATATTCCTGGTCCACCCAGACATCAAACCATGCCAGTTCAGCACATCCAGGGTTGGAAGCCAAATGTTATGCATCAAATGCAACCCATGCAACCCCCACGAGGTCCCACTAGGACACAGCAAATGTTCCGTGCTGCCCCGCCGAACTATAATCCTCATAGCAACGTGTTTAGGATGACAAATAGGCCCCGGCATCAGTCATCTCAGAACTTCGGCATTCCACGCCCTATGAGTGGTGTAAGCCACTTTGTTTCCAAGCCGTTGCCTCCTAGCGGTCATGATTGGCGTAAGTTTGGCAACCCGCCACCTAACAATTACTTTAAAACTCGTGAGGTAAATTTTAACAATTTTGACTACGGCTATGATACTAACTATGATTACGATTATGGCCAGTACGATTGTTACCCGGAGTACGTAGCATACGAACAGTATCCTGATTGTTACTATAGCTATGAAGAGCCTGATACTCCTGAGGCTTTTTCTGTTGAAGAGATTGTCCCGAATCCCGAAACGTCTGGGGATGAAAATTTTCAGAAGGTCCCGGAATCAGACAAACGAAAATAGAACTAAATTTTCATAATATACAACGGCAACTGGGATACATACAAATAGGTAATCCTCCGTTGAAATTCTTACTTGACACAGGGGCGAATCAATCTTTTATTAGCCCTAGAGCTGTAGAAACATATTTTAGTCATGTCCCCTTAAATTACGAACCCTTCCAGGTAACGAACGTACATGCCACCAGTAAGAGTGATCACTCTATAACACTACCGTGTTTCGATGAATTTAATGAGTCTGGCGATATAACGCTATTCGTCTATAACTTCCATAATTACTTTGATGGGCTCATAGGATTTGATCTACTCGACACATGGGATTCTAACATCGACTTAAAGAATAAGTTACTGGTAACTCGTAATGCTAAGGTTCCTATAGAGATGTACGACTCTCGTATTGCGAATTTATATGAAGAGATCGTTCCGGCTAATACCTCTAAATTAGTACGTGTGCCCATTAATAGTCAAGACGGAGATGTGTTCATAGAAAGCCAAGTAATATGCAATTGTTTAATATCCGAATGTATAACTACGGTGAAAGATAATCGCGGATATGTGGAGATTTGTAACACGAAATCTAATGACATCATCTTTTCAATGGACCGGTAACCGCGGAACTATTTAACGTTGAGTGCGAACGTACTGAGATCTCATCTGATCGAACTAAAGAAGTTTTATCTCGACTTAGAACGGACCATCTGAACGCCGAAGAATACGCCAACTTAATTAATTTATGCAGTAACTACGCGGATGTGTTTTACCTTGAGGGCGAACCATTAACTTTCACTAACAAGATAAAACACAAGATAAATACCAGAGATGAAGTCCCGGTATATACGAAGAGTTATAGGTATCCTTACGTCCATCGACAAGAGGTCCAAGATCAAATTAAGAAAATGCTAGATCAGAATATTATCAGACCTTCGGATTCTGCATGGAGCTCCCCTATTTGGGTAGTACCGAAGAAGGCAGACGCTTCAGGCCAGGTTAAATGGAGACTTGTCGTTGACTTTAGGAAGGTAAACGAGAAAACGGTTGACGATAAATATCCGATTCCTAACATCACGGATGTCCTTGATAAACTTGGCAAATGTCAATATTTCACTACCCTTGATTCAGCCAGTGGGTTCTATCAAGTTGAAATGGACCCCGTAGATATTCCCAAAACTGCATTCAATGTCGAAAACGGGCATTATGAATTTTTGAGAATGCCGATGGGACTTAAGAATTCTCCATCAACCTTCCAAAGAGTGATGGATAATGTCTTAAGAAGCCTCCAAAACGAGATTTGCTTAGTTTATTTGGATGATATTATCGTATTTAGTACGTCCTTGCAAGAACATATCCTTTACCTTGAAAAAGTATTCCATAAACTACGAGAATCTAACTTTAAAATACAGATGGATAAGTCTGAATTTTTAAAGTTAGAGACTGAGTTTCTTGGTCATGTTATCTGCAGAGACGGTGTTAAACCTAACCCAAATAAAATCACGGCTATTCAAAATTATCCTTTACCAAAGACAACTACCGAAATCAAACGTTTTCTTGGCTTACTAGGCTACTACAGAAAGTTTATCCCAAATTTTGCTAAGCTTACAAAACCTCTTACACAGTGTCTGAAGAAAGGGTCTAAAATTACTCTTGACCAAAATTATATTAATTGTTTTGAACATTGTAAAACATTATTATTAAATGACCCGATACTACAATACCCAGATTTTTCTCGCGAATTTCTTTTAACCACAGATGCTTCTAACGTTGCTTTAGGCGCGGTATTATCACAAGGTCCGATTGGTTCTGATAAGCCTATAGCTTACGCATCTCGCACATTAAATTCTAGCGAACTCAATTATAGCACCATAGAAAAAGAATTATTAGCGATCGTATGGGCAACCAAATATTTCAGGCCCTACCTTTTTGGCTGCAAGTTTAAGATACTCACCGATCATAAGCCGCTTCAGTGGGTAATGAATTTAAAAGAACCTAACTCTAGACTCACAAGGTGGCGCCTTAAACTTAGCGAATACGATTATGAGGTTAAGCATAAGCAGGGTAAATTTAACACGAACGCGGACGCCTTATCTCGTATTGAGTTAAATAACGATGAAATAAGTTCTATATTAGTCAATCCATCTGAGAAAGACCTAGACGAATCTAGAACTCTCACAGCTGTAGAAGATGCAGATGATTCTAGAACCGATACTGCACACACAGACCAAGAAAACCCAATTTTAGAGATTCCTATTACAGATGAACCATTAAATAAATTTACACGACAAATTGTTTTAAACGTAGTTGGCGATATAAAAGGTCGCCCAGTGGTTACAAAACCCTTTGATACTTATACTAGAGTCACTATTCAATTATCAGAATCCAACCTAGAGGAAGATGTCATTAACACTATTAAAGAGTATGTTCATCCTAAAATCAAAACGGGTATTCTTATTAACCCACCTATTGACATGTATAAAATAGTACCAATCATACAAAGGTCATTTAAAAATTCATCAATGAATCTCATGATAACTAAAAAGGAATTAGAAAACGTACGTGAATACTTGAGACAACAAGAGATCATTAATAAATATCACGACGGTAAAACCAACCATCGTGGTATCAACGAATGTTATCTTGCACTGTCACACAGATTCTTTTGGCCTAAGATGCGGGAACACATAACTAAATTTATTAACGAATGCACCATCTGCGGTCAGGCCAAGTACGACCGAAACCCTATAAAACAGATGTTTAAAGTAGTCCCACCTGCTAGCAAGCCATTCGAATTACTTCACCTAGATTTGTTAACGATACAAGGCGAAAAGTTTTTATCTCTGGTTGATTCATTCTCTAAGTATGCTCAGGCTTACTATCTTAGAGATGGTACGGCTCTAAGTGTGGTTCAAGCATTATTAAAATATTTCACGCATCATAGTATTCCATTAAATATAATATCAGATAATGGTCCAGAATTTAACAATCAATTATTTAGTGAGTTTACAAGGATACATAGGATACAGCATCATAAGACAGCTCCTCATACTCCTAACGAGAATGGAATCGTCGAGAGATTTCACTCGACTATTCTCGAACATCTTCGAATTTTAAGGTTAGAAAGGAAAAACGAATCGGTAATTAATTTGATGCCTTATGCCCTTCTGGCCTACAACAACTCTATACATAGCTTTACTAAGTGCAAGCCTATAGAGGTTATAACTGGTCATTATGATCCACGTGACCCCTTCGATATAGATCTGTCGGCTCACTTGCTACAGCAATATATAGTTGAACATAAAAATAAGATGACCGAGGCATATAAGTTGATTCACGAATCTTGTTCCAACTTACGCAAAGATCTTACAGATAATATAAACCGTAACCGAGAGACGGAGGCTGAATACTCCCCTGAACAACAGATCTTTGTTAAGAACCCTATCGCTTCTCGACAGAAGCTAGCACCGCGCTACACTCAGGACGTAGTTATGGCGGACCTACCTATCCACATTTACACTCGTAGGAAACGCGGCCTCATAGCAAAATCCCGTTTAAAACGAGTACCTAAAAGTGCCCAATTGTTGCAGGACTCTCCTGGTTGTTCATCTTTGCCTCCACCTGGGTTAAACGCAGGAGATAAAACTTGAAAATCTCGACAACGGACCCGGTGTTTTACCATTTCGATTAGGCCCCGCTAACATAATAACTAGTTATCATTCATTTTTACAAACTATTGATCTACAAGACTTACAAAGTAAAATTAATTCTATTTAGTTATAGTTAAAGAATATAAGCCCGGATCTTAACAATAAAACTTCATCGTTGTTTGAACCTCATGTCAACTATCTTAGAGAAAAACTTACACTTTTACTCGACCAATTAAGTACCTTTGAGACCCATCGCGTAAAAAGAGGGTTAATGAGGTCTTGGATCTGTAGTAAAGAGCATTACCGGTAACCTTGACTACACAGACGCGTTGCATTATAACGACGCAATCAAATCATTACAAAATAAAGAAAACGAACTGATAACCGAATTCAACAATCACGTTAGTCTTACAAAAGAATGGTCAACTCATTACAGCAAAATTATAGATAGTATCGTTAGCAACCAAAATATGATAGAAACTCTGTTGGATAAAATTAGGCAAAGCACAGCCACCATCGATCATGATCAAGTACGCCCATCTTGCCCAAGTTTTCCTAATACTTAGCGATAGTATAGACTCCGTTTCATTTCAAATAAGGAAGATACAAAATATCTTAGCGTTCATAAGAACATCGACCGTTCATCATTCCATGTTAAGCTCTAATACGATAGGAGATATGATAACTAAGTTACATAGTATATACGGCAAAGAAAATATTTTAGACTTAGATATTAGAGAGTATTACGATATAATACGACTAGGTTCGTACTACGTAGGTAATACTATAGTTATAGTTTATAAATTCCCAATTATCTTATCTCAAGTATATAATTTATATAAAATATCTATCATACCTAACAAAATCCATGAGATCATCATCCCGCCATCTCCTTTCGTCGCCCTTCACTTGAAAGACTTCAGGTACATAGAGGCAGAATGCCCGAAGACCACTAGAGGGTATTTATGTGAAGAGATGAGGAATCCGCAGAGCAAGATAGCTGGAGACTGCATCCACCAGTTGATCACCACGCAGCAGAGATCACCGACATGCAGTCCCATCTCAGTAGCGCTAGATAACCCAGCCTACGAGATGTTCGACGACAAGCACTACACGATGCTACATCGAAACGCCTGAGTTCCGGATCTCCAACACCAACGATCGCCTGCGAGGCCAAGCTGTGAAGATCATGGACCTACCCGAGGAAGATACATCTCAGAGGTGGTCGCTACCAGCACTTAAGTTAACTCCATCAGCTTAAGTCATCTACACGCAGCTAACTCTAAAATCTCACTACAATCGCAGATCGCTCTGCTTCGAGATGACAGTATCTATCATACTACAATTCCCATGTACGTAGCACTGTTAGGTGCATGTGCACTCGTAGCCATCGTAGCGTACCGCAAGTACTACGTTCAACCAATCAAGATCAAGACACACGACTCTCTAGAGATGCTGCAAGGCGTTTACGCCAACCCCGATACATCAAAATCCGAGATGAGACATCTGCCAGCGCAATTTACGACAAACGTCCTCAATAGTCGCTGTTCTACGGGGGGAGATGTTACGCAACCCTAAAGTATGGATATTGCCGAGACAGCGCCGGCCCTGTTATCGTGCACAACATCAATGAACAATTGAACTGCTGACGCCGCGCAACCTGACGCCGGTTCTCGCCGACCACCTCATCGCCTCAATTTGGACATTCATTCTTGTACCTAACATCGGTCGAGTCTCATGTCTTTAGAATTTAATAACTTTGTAATATTTTATAATTAAATTGTATTCAACAAATCATTTTTTTTACAACCTACGCTGTGACCGTACATTTCTACATTAACACAGGCGTGATTTATTTGCAAAAGTAAAATTAAATTTATTTAATGCAAATACTTCTTGGAGATTTTTTTTTTTTCAGTTCTGGTATGGAAATCACACATCCCTTAATTGTAGGATGGCAAGAAAAACTAACGAGCATCTAAATTAATTAATTTATTTACATAAGGCATACAAATATGCGGTCAACAGCAGCATTTCGATGATTGAATGGATAACACGTAAACTGTTAATATATTTGTATTCAGTTAGTCCCCTGGGGCAGCTTGGGCTGCGGCACGTCGTCGCTCTGCAGGCGCGGGTAGGTGGGCCGCTCGAGCACGCCGCAGGTGTTGTGCCCGGCGATGCGCATGAAGCCCTTCTCGCCCCAGGACTCCCCATGCGAGTTCTTCAGCACCAGGTACTCGCCGGCGGCGGCGGCACCCCAGCCCACCGCCAGCATCGCGTGCTTTATCTTCTTCACGCCTCTGCGGTTGCTGTAATAAAGGATGTTAGCTAACAGTTATGATGATTTAGTGAATGCGACTTTAAATGTTACTTTCAAGCCACACTGTTTGTATTTAATTAAATATTATCTCAAATGTAACGTGCTTTTTGACTTCTCGCAGCGTTTTGAGATCGCCCAAATGATGTGCTGTTGAAACTGTAATATCTCCGGGAGTTTTCCAAATATCAAACCATTCTTTTAACAGCACCTTTGCAATTGCGTGGTCCATCCATCAATATCAAAATAAAACAATAGGAAACTACCCTATTGTAGCGTGACGAAAAGTATACTTTAACCTGCCTACGAGTATGAAGAATAATTATACTAAGTTTCATTAAAATCCGTCGAGTAATTTTTGTTTCACATAAAGACCATACAGACCGACAGACGGACAAACATTTTACTGATTGCATTTTTTGGCATTAGTATCGATCACTCATAGTTATTTTGAAAATATATTTCATGTACAGAGTTCACCTCTGTACAGATTTGTTATAGATATGTAACGTAACGTATATTTTTTAATAGATATGTAACGTAACACAAACCATCGGTCATCATTGTAAACATCGCCAATGTAGTTCTTGAAGCTGGGCTGCCCCATGTCGATGATCACGACGGACGGCGCGTGCTTGTGGATGGCCACCTGCGCGACAATCACATCCAGTATTTTGAAAAACGAAGAAAATGTTCAACTACTCCTCTGTGGCTCGGGGAATTTGAACACAAGGCCTTCTGCGCGCCCAGACCTGCATTGCCTTACACCAAGCCTGCAGCTACGTAGAGAAAAGAAAGATACTACCTACATAATATGTATTATATCAATAAATTATTAAATATATTATTTGATGTAATAGGTAGGTGGTAGAATCTAAGAAAACTCAATCCCAAAGCTGAGAGAGGATAGGTGTGTCCGTGGTGAGTGACCAGGTTCACTACCATCCAATAGTCCAATAGTATTGGGGGCGATTCCCATCCGGAACAAATATTTTTGTATGTTATTAAATATGACGGATGGGCGAGCGGGATAGGCGTCGGAGAGTGCCGATCGTCTTCATCCGCCATTTTGGACAGTCGACAGTAGTTTTCCGAAATAAAATCGTAGTTCAATCACTGAGCTTATTCTTTCATTTGTTGATTTAATTGGTTTTAAAAAGTTTTTTATTTGAACAGGATTCAGAGGGATTGCTTTGCGAAACGCGGAGAGTTCTGTGCCAACGTCCGTACGCTATGGCCGCTCACAATCGAATGCCATTTTTAATCGAGCATAGACCACTCCCAAGGGATGACAGTGACAGTTGTCATAGCTTGACGTTTCACAACACAATGTCACACTGACAGATGACAGCTGTCAGTTGATGTTGACGTCTCGTAGGAGGGAAAGAGACGCCACCTCGCCGACAAATATATTTAGGTTTATTTGTGTACCCACAGTTGATTTTGTTACCCGTAACACAAGTGCTTAAGCTACTTACCACGGGATCAGTTCGGCGAATGTGATATTGTGTCTTATTTTATAAAAAAAAATATATCAATGTTTTATCGGACCCAGACCCAGACAACCGTTATCATAACTTATACGAGTACCTTGAGCGCAGACAAGCTGTTCCTGGTGACGTTAACGTGCGCGCTGATGTACGTGACGGGTTGCGCCTGCTTGTCCTCGCACTGCTGCACCTGCAAGGGAAACTGCCTCAGTCATCATCGATCTTCGTCACTAATCAGATAGATAGTATGCCAAAAGCGAAAGGCAAACTAGGCAGAGTATGCATCCCGTATTAACGCGGGGAGAAATGTGAAGAGCATGGTTCTGGTTGACACATTACACACGATCAACACTGTTTGGTCAGTTTGCTGAGTTCCTCCTCAGTAAAAATAGAAAGAGGGTAGACCGATATGTCTGCCCTTAGACCTACCGTCATTCTCGCAGTCCTACAGTTCACCCGTAATCATGGCGCTTGCAACAGTGCCGAAATATCGGGAGCTCATTAATACAAAACAACGTGGTAAATATCCCGGACAGTTTCAGTCAAAGAGAATATAATCACTACGTTTTGTTTCAGTTTTCTAATGTGTGTAACCATGACAGTTTAAAATGATATATTCCCCGTCAGTGCTGAGCGAGTGTCTGCAGCAGCGCACCTGGGCCTGGTAGGCGCGGTAGTGGTCCCGCGCGGGCAGCCCGCGCTCCGACACGTAGTCGTAGGCGCTTGAAGGCCAGCTGGGCTGGCAGCCGCCGCCGCCGTACCTGCAACCAGGATGGATTTATTTATAACCATTCTTCAAATTCCGTTCCCAAACGATAAACTTACCGTTCCTTAGGTCACTAAGACTTGGCTGTCCGTCCGTCCGTTAATAATTATTTGGGCTGTAGTGTATGTAGCACCTCACCATAGTGTAAGTTAGTATGATGATGATGATGGTCGAATGTTAGTACTAGGCAGGATTTCGATAACTTACAGTTTTGGTACGGAACAGCTGGTCTCGTCCAAAACTGCCTACTGCTCTCTATCCAAGGATAGGAATTACTATTTCTTGAAAAGCTGGACCGTCTTTTGTTATCATAATGTTCCGATGTTGTCTCATCTATCTCGTTTCTATGTTTGCAGGGTAAAGGACGATAGCCGGCGGAAGCTAAAGTGGCAACGGGCAGGCGATTGCATCTGGCTCCGCAGTGTCGACGCTGCCACCGGCCGGCCTGGGGGTGTGCAGGGTACGTACGTGCTCGCGCAGTCCACGACGGCCTGCTCGCTGAGCGGCACGAGGCGGCGCGTCTCGCGGAACAGGGCGCCCTCCACGGCGCCCGTCACCGCGAACGCCCAGCACGACGAGCATACGCCCTGGTCTGCACGACCAAAATCATACAATTGTTACTTTTAATATCACAATTTTTCAAAGGTCATAAAACCTGCTGTTTTATAAGGTGGCCGATCTATCTCAATGACTCGATAAAATTTCGGGCTGAGTAATTTCTTTACACGACTCACCTAAATTCGCCCGCCCCCGGACTTGAACCGGGGACCTCTCGATCGTTGTGCTGCGCTTGCTGACAATCAGCCAACGAGGTAGACAATTGTAAGCTGATCAAAAAGGTACCCCAAAGCCACCGTGCCTTATTTTAGTGTCTAATGTCATTATGACCCTTAGTCCAGTCATTTAAGGTTTAATCTGCGGAAGAAATCCTAGTGAGCTGAATTTTTGTATACTTACTTACACCTTCATTACAGCGTTATAATGAAAATGCAAAAAATCAACATTGATATCGTGCCGGCTAAAAAAAGTTATAAGGTCCTATTCCTCTGAGGTCAATAGAGGTCGTTCCAAAATTCTCTACAAAAAAAATATCTCTCGAATTTTTCTGTAAAATTAACTGTTTTTCATGGGACATGAGTAGCCACCCCACGAACTGGATTTGACACACTTACATTGATGGATTTGTCAATGCATTTAAAAAATAAGAATGCGTCCCGCAACGACCCTAGGTTCGGACCCTAAATGTATTTGAATGGCTCACGTCGGGCCGGCGTGACGCCGCCCATTTCGCGCCAGTCGAAGGCGGCGGGCAGCGCGTCGTGCAGGGCGCGCGTCTGGCTGCGCGAGTACGGGAACACCTCGGCCGGCAAGCGGCTGCGCGCGCGCTCGTCCACGCCCGCCATGCGCTCCAGCTCGCCCTGCAGCCGGTCCGACAGCTCCGTGTGGCCCATCAGGAACGACGCGCCCACGCGGTTGCCGGCCTCCGAGAAGAGCGTAGACTGCCTGATCAGGTTCTTGCGCACTGCCTCCTCAGTCTCGTCGTTGTATTGGCGCTTGTTGCTTTTCACGTAGCTGGAATCATGCGTTTATGCGTGTATTGTACTCCTTATGATACTTAATATCGCTGATCCCCGTGGAATTAAAGAGTGTTTTCGTAACAAGTAACCAAATTGACTTTATTCAAAATCAAAAAAATCAAAAATGTCTTTATTCATATAGGCAATTACATGCACTTATAAATCGTCACATTACTAATAATAAGATTCTACCACCGGTTCGGAACGCCGATTCTACCGAGAAGACTCCGGCAAGAAACTCGATAGTTGCTCTTTTTAACGACAATCATGTTACAAAATGTAAATGAGCCAAGTCATACAGTATGGGTGTGCCATAGCAAAAATGTATCAGTTCAATATTTACTACCTTTAAAAATAACGATAATTAAAATAAAAAGCAACAGAGCAAAGATAACAATGTTCAGAATACCATAACAAATCCAGTCTGCATGACAAAGCTTACATAGGTAGAATTTTATTAATTACAGCCATTGCGTTATTAAAGACTATTAAATAAGACTAATATAATAATAGGAACAAAAAGTTCATGAAAAATGTCAAAATTAATAACAATAGAATGTCATCATATTTAATGTCAAAAACTAAATTCATAAGAAAAAAAAACAAATCATAATTAATATCAAAAATTTAATTTAAACTATTAGTCCATGCATATTTATCATTGAGATAATCTTCTACTTTATAGTAGCCTTTCTTAAGAAGACCATTCTTAATACATGATTTGAATTGCTGTATAGGTAGTTTAGTAACACAATCAGGTAATTTATTGAACATTTTTACACCTAGTCCAACAAAGGAGCTATTAACTTTACTTAGTCTAAAATGTGAAATAGCAAGTTTATGTTTATTTCTTGTATTGAATTGGTGATTATCAGATTTTTTAGGAATGTATTGTATATTTTTATACACATACATTAAGCAGTCAAGAATGTATTGGGAGGCCACTGTAAGAATATTATACTCTTTGAACCGATCTCTGAGAGAATCACGTCGTTTGAGGTTATATATGGCTCTTACTGCTCTTTTTTGCAATACAAATATACTATAGATATCAGCAGCTGATCCCCATAAAAGCAAACCATAGGACAAAACGCTGTGAAAGTAACTGAAATAAACTAATCTTGCCGTTTCAACATCAGTTAATTGTCGAATTTTTCTAACAGCATATGCCGCAGAGCTAAGTCTTCCTGCCAGGGTACCAATATGGGGTCCCCATTGCAATTTAGAATCTAGAGTGATTCCAAGGAACACCGTTGAGTTTAGGACTTCAATGGGTTCATTGTTCATTTTGATTATGGTGCTGACTTGTCTTACATTGGGCATTGAAAACTTGACACATTTGGTTTTTTTGGCATTCAACATTAGATTGTTAGTAGATAACCAGTGCAGAACTCGTGAGAGAGCCTTGTTTACTTCGTCAACATTTTCTTGCTGTTTGTCCATCTTAAATAGAAGTGATGTATCAACTGCAAACAAAACTATCTCACATGTGTCTTTGGTAAAGAAAGGGAGATCGTTAATATAAATGATAAATAATAGAGGCCCCAATATCGAGCCCTGTGGCACTCCCATAAGAACTAGTCCCATTTACATTAACTTTTTGGGTTCTGCCTGTCAGGTATGATTGAATTAGACTAAGTGCTTTACCCGAGATGCCATAATGGCGTAATTTAAGTAGCAGGGTTTGATGGTTAACACAATCAAACGCCTTGGATAGGTCGCAGAAAATGCCTATGGCATCCTGCTTATTTTACCATGTATCAAAAATATGTTTAATAAGAGCTACTCCAGCATCTGTTGTGGATTTCCCTTTAGAGAATCCATATTGATTGCTATGTAATAAATTGTTTAAATTAAAATGGCTTAGCAATTGACTAAATACAACTCAAAAATTTTACTAAATGCTGGTAGTAAGGATATAGGTCTGAAATTAGATGGGTCACTATCATCACCTGATTTAAACAAAGGAATGATTTTGCTTAACTTCATCAAATCAGGAAAACAGCCTTCATTAACACATTTGTTGAATGTTTTTGCTAAAAGTGGAGCAACTGTATATATTATATTTTTTAGTATGTCCACTGAGAGTCCCCATAAGTCCTCTGACTTTTTTAAGTTAAGTTCTTTAAAGGTTTTCACAACTACTTGCGCATTGATGTAGTCAAACTTGAAGGAAGACGCGCATTCACTTACATGAGCCTTTAAAAGCGATTGAGCAAGAATCGAACTAGAAGACAAACTACTTGTCGTTGTAACAGCTATATTTGAGAAATATGATTGAAATGCATTAGCTATATTAGCATCAGAATCTAATATTACATCATCTACTTTAAGAGAAATCTTGTGATTTTGAGTATTGTTTTTACAAGTCTCTTTATTAATGATATTATGATTAATGATTTTACAGGTGGGAGACATTTTGTCGACCGGTTGCTGTTACCACCATACAGTTGTGTAAAACCCGCCAAGTGACTCTGACCTCTCTTGGTCAGGTCGCGTTCCGGGATCAGCACTGTACGAACCGGAGCCAGGGGGGACCATTGTTGCGGCAAGCGCCGGACCAGTGGAGTCTTAGCGGCGGTATTGTGCGGGCGGAGCGGGTCAGCCCGCTGGCCAGGGAGACCCGTAGAACGGGGGCCCTTCCGTCCGGCGGACTGGCCAACTCCGACCCGCACAGCTCAATACCAATGCGAGACTCCACGCCTTGTCTCGTTGTTGCCGCAGCAGTGGTCTCCTTTTTCACGGCTTTCAGGGTGAGTGCGACAGGCTCAATATGGTCTATTGTGCCTGTCGACCTCATATTTGGATCTCACTACCGCTTTCCATCAGGTGGAGTGAGGTCATCTTGTTAGCCGCTTTATAAAAAAAAAAAAAGATGGCCTTGCTTTTGTTAGTAGCATTGTGTATTTTATTCTTTTTCATCCCACGCCCGTGCGTAATGCAGCGACCGTAGGATTCCAGTTTTTATAAATTATCAAGAGAAGAGAAAGATAACAAGACATCTAATCTAATCTGAGAAGCCTATTCTTAAATGTACTAGTAAAGTTACCTGTTGTAGATATCTTCGTGCCGGGGGTCGAACGTGGCTAGCGTGAACTCGCGCAGCGGGTCGACGCGCGCCAGCTCGCTCGTGGGCTCCAGCTGGCCGCAGCCGAGCGCCTCCACGCGCAGCTGCTCCGGCGCCGGCTCCTGCGCGACCACCTCGTCGTAGTGGAACACGTGCCCGCTGCTGTTCGCGCCCAGCACGGAGCTATTCACCTCTACCGAGTACCTGGAAGGAGTCAGCTGTAAGTCGTCACAGTTACTGGTCACGTCGAAAAATTTAATCGCATATTACCCACCTGATTGGAGTGATGAAATCGTCGGGACCGCGTGTGAGCAGCATCTCATGACGGAAGGTGAGAGCCTCGCCGCGGGCGCCGCCCAGCTCGCCCGGGGCGCCGGCCACCGAGTGCCGCCACAGCTCCGCCCGCCGGCCCTCCAGCTGCACGTACTCTGCAACAAGCGTGAGAGTCAGGGTCTGCGGCTGCGGGCGGCTTCGGGCGGCTTCGGGCGGCGTGACAGCGGACACGCACCGGCGAAGGCGAAGGGCTGCAGGTCGGGCAGCGCGGGCGGCGCTCGGTCGGCGGGCGCGGCGGCGGCGGCGTCCTGCGTCAGCTGCGCGCAGAGCGTGCGCGGCGCGGCGCCGACGCGGCTGAGGCGCCGCTCCACGCGCGTCAGCTTGCCGCCGTCGACTCTCCGGAGCACGGAGGTGGCGCCGTCGTGGAAGTCGACGCGCATGGCGCCGGAGGGCGCGTGCCAGCTCGCGTTGAACGCCTCGGTGTAGCCGGGGCGCGGCAGCGTCAGGCGCCCGCGCAGCGCTAACGACGACGAGAAGCGCGGCGTGCTGGGGCTGCCCGCGCTCGTCTGCCGCAGAGCCCTCTTTCTGCAGCATGGTCAAGTTAAACATGCTTTTTATTTAATTTCATTCACTATTTATTGCGAGGTCTTTTAATGGAAACTATGTTTGGGAAAACTTCGTGGAATGGAATAATTGAAGTCAGATTGAGAAATATTATAAGAAATATTTTATTTTTCTAGATTCTACATTAGATACAAGATAATAATAGTATTTGTCTAAATATTTGTAAACATATCGCACGTGTGGGGGGCGTCGGCAGCGGGGCTGAGCACGCAGACGCTCGGCGGCGGCGGCGGCGGCGGCGGCGGCGGCGGCGCGCCGGGCTGCGGCGGGAGCACCACGGGCGGCAGGTCGGCGTCCTGCGACGTCTCCGCCTGGAACATGGCTACCAGCTCCGAGGACGGCACTGCGCAGAGACCGTGCACCACACATTATTACCAGGTCTCTATTAATAAGTATAATTTTTATCGACTTAAAGTCGTCCAACCTTTTGAGGGTTGGAGATAAGAAATATAATTATATTCACTGTCGAACGCAACATGCCTACTTAGTGAATTTAGTAAATATTGTTTACCCTGGGTGATCAGAGAAGGAATGTCGGGGTCTGCGGCGCGGGCGGCGGGGGCGGGCGCGGCGGGGCGCGGCGCGCGCCAGCGCTTCGGCTCCACGCTCGACACTCTCACATTGTCACGCTGGTCTACTATCAAACGAAACCATACCAATTACTCTATATTGATATAAATTATTACTCCATACAACAGGCATAGTAAGTGATCATGAAGTAAGAAAGTACGACTACGAATAGTACATTATTATGTATAGTTACCGTCAGAGGTAGTTAAAGGCACCACAAGGGCTATTGGTGCCGCAATCCTCACGCCCGGCGCGCCACCGCTGCCTGCGGGTACTTAACAAACAAACGAAACAGATAAACGTTTAATTTTATTTGTTTAGAATAAATAACAATTTCATAATATTGCTTACAGCCACTAAAGAATAATATAAAAATAAAAAAGCATAAAATTTACTTAAATGAGCAATCTTTATTTAGAAAAAAGTAATGTTCAGAATAAAGTATCTTGTACCTGTCAACTGTTTGTAGAACCAGTCGCCAGCGTGGCGCGAGACGCGGGGCGCGGCCTGCGCGGGCGCAGCCTGCGCGGGCGCCGGCCCCGGCGAAACCTTCGCGCCCGTGGGGCCCGACAACACACCTGGGGAGCATCTGTGATGTTATGCCCCCTCTACACTACTCGCGAAGTTAGACGAAGTTGGAGGCATACGATAGTGGGGACGGCACTTCGTCTTACCTCGCCTGACTTTACTTCGCCTCGGGCGACTTCCGTTTGATGTCGGTTTTTGCGCCCGAGTCAAAGGGCACAATGTCACATAGCACTTGGGACTTTTCTAAAGTACTATGCCAAAGAATTTCGCGAGAGGTGAAGAGAAGGCATTGCAATGGGTGCGACATTCACGATGGTCTCCAAAGGGTAATAAATAGCTGTAGGTAAGTTGTAGTTTTGTATGAATACATAATTTTTTTACTTAATCTTTAATTGGCTGTAGAATTTAAAGATTATAAAAACAATAATCGTTTTTATCATATTGGAGAAAAATATGATTGTTGTCGCCATTGAAGTGTATATTTAGTTTATTTATAACACGTTGCGGCTACCTCAACTTTAAATGTGTTTCATCTCAAACAGTTCTTAAATATAATAAATAAATATTTGGAACATTTCCAAAATGTTATTTAACAACGATTTGACTCGTATACGTTTAGAGGACTATAAAAAAATATAATGGTATCGATGATAATCGATTATAATTATCTATTCATTCAAATGATTATGTCCGCGTGTGATATTTGTATATAACACCTATAAAATATTAATATGCTATGTAAATTGGATGTGGTCGGCCAGATATTCTGATATGTCTCTAATCTGGACTCGGCGTGACGTATTGTCGTTCCGCGGGCCGCGCCGGTAAAGTTCAAGGACGGCTAATAATAATATCACCAATCCACCAAATAATAAAATAATATTTGTATGGTTCACTGCATTTTAAATAACAATATATAAAATTGAAAAGTCCGGGTCGGGGCACCGGGAAACATGGCCTTAATATGTTTTTCTAAGGATCGTGTTATTGTCCTTTTTCTTAAAGCAATTTCAAGATTTTTTTTTCAATACGGTGTTAACGAAACCTACTACATGTATAGGAAGGTGTATCACTACTATAAGGTACTGATTGCAATCATGGCGACCGATCAAATGGTCATTGTGGTGTAGTATAGTGTGTTAACAATCACAAGTGCACTCTCACTCTAATAGTTGAATGAGGCGGCGATCCCACATGAACGATGTTTATATTTCATAACTGATTTACGATTCTGGCTAGTTGGATGAATTACCCTCATCACGATCACCGGGCTTGCGGGGGAGCGACGGCTCTCACCCCTACACGTGAAGAAGACCACCGCCTTAGAGTGATTAAATTGATTTGATAACGTGATCAAAGTTATTTCTTCACCGAATAACGCACACAATTGGGCCTAACCCCAGACTCGAACCCATGATCTCTCGATTTTTACGCAGAGCTTGCTTCTAACAAACCTACAAGGCAGTTTAAAATCAACCCAAGACGTAGTGCTAGCTACGTTTACGTCATTAATTACTAGACAATTGGACAATATAAATATTTGCATGAAAATATACTTAAAGGCTTTTGATTATATTCTTGTGCAAAATCTTTATTTCTTTGAACGTTATTTGAATATAACATAAGTAACATAAGGCAGAGTATAAAATTGGAGCAATATACCAGCGATGAAACTCACGGGGTGCCCCAGGGATCCATGCTTGGTCCTACACTGTTTATCATGTACATCGGTGATATTTGTAGGATGCGGATCGATGACGCAAGGGTATTCTCCTAAGCAGACAATTACAGCATTGGGTAATATATTAGCAATAGGTAAATATTCGGGTATGCCAGCGCTCAAATTGGCCAAGTGGTTCGAAAACTTATATGTATTTTTAAACCACTTAGAAATTCTGCAAATATACAACTACTCAGTTGATTTTATTTTCTCTTGTTGAGACAACTCAAGCATTAAAGACAATTTTTTGGAGGTCAAGTGCGTCCGAAAAAATATAGTTTTTTAAGATACTACGATTTCCAGCAGAAGCTTTTTATTCTCTAACAGACTTATTTACTATCAGAAAATAGTATATGCTACATTTCACTCTCAATATGCATAAATCATTCCCTGTAGACACACCTGGACTAAATAAAACAAGGAATGACATTGTAGCAAGAGTCCGGAAATGTAAAACAACTTTTGCAAGACACCAATACACAACTTCCTGTAAACTTGTTGTTAGTATATAGTTTGTATAAATTTGCAATACGAAACTAACTGCTACTCCTATCCTAGGCCCACATGTATGACGCTATTGGAAGGCGTGACGGGCGCGGCGCGAGGGTACTTGCCTGCGACGCACGCCAGCGCCAGGAGCGCCACTCGCGCTGCGGCCATCCTCGGGAACGAGCTCTGAGCCGCGTGAACAACTACCGACTCGCGACCACACACTAACAAAGCACAAAAGTGAATGTCTACATCAACATGCATCCATTTAATATATAGGTACCAATATGTGCCGGCGAATATTAAAATAACTAACAACCTAGTTAAGTGTTCATCTGTTCATGAATTATTGAACGACAAAATGTTACTGTGCAGGAAAAAGGATTTATGTAGATTAATATAGTATGAAAAAATCTAAACCGCGTAAGATAGATGATTGAAAATAAGCTTGCTAGTAGTGCCTTAATAAACGTAAAGCTTACTTGCTAGAGGAACTGCACAAAGAAAGGAATTCCCACGGGAACGGAAATAAGCGGAATAATCCATTTGCATGAAAAATCTAAACCGCCTATAGATGCTTGAACTTTGGCCTGCAAGTACCTTCGTAAACTTAGAACTTAGTTGCAACAGTAAACTGCAATATTCCTACGGGAACGGGAGATAGCAGGAAAAAACTTTTGTATGAAAACATCTAAACATACATACATAAAATCACGCCTTTTTCCCAGAGGGGTAGGCAGAGATCACTTCCAGCGATCCACTTTTCACCTCTGTGGGAAACTTGACGTGACGGGTTGTGGACCACGTCGCCGCCATTCTGCCTTGTGCATTGTTTTAACAAGGTCATTGCGTTCCCACGAGTAGCAAGGATATAATATGACGGGGGAAGGAGAAGGGGAGGAAGGATACTATCGCCTCGGATGATTTGGACTGAGTCGATAGTAGCTCGAGGAGCCGGGGTCGCTTACCCGTATACCGTTCACCAACCACCGGACAGATAGTTGTGACTGGTATCCCCTGACTAAAATATCTAAACCGCGTAAATAACTATTCCACGCGGTCGAAGTCGCGGGCGGAATGACTGACATATCAACGCACAGTCTAAACGGCTAAACGTGGGCACTTGATAAAATCGAAACCGTTTATGTGAGACGCTTGAAATTTGGCATGCTGGTACCTTAGTAGCAACAGGATATTACAAAATTCGTTCGGGAACGAGAGTTATTGGTAAAAAACTTTTGAATGTAAAATCCTGTAGTCTACGCGAACGAAGTCGCGGGCACAGCTAGTAGAGTATACACCGTGAAATTTTAGTGGTCGTTTTCCGGCAGTGAAATCATTCTATCTTAGTAGTACAATAGATATGTGCAGTTCTTCTTTGTTAAAATCAATAAATGCCGTTTTTACGAAAGGTTTAACCGAAACTCGAAAGTACGTTCGTACCGCTTTATGACTTAGGGTGTCGAGCTTCTTCAGCTTTAAGCATCGATTTCATGCGGCAAACAGTACCTGATAACGTAACATCTTATAAAAGAACGATAGCTTCTCTCGCTTTCGAGTTAGAAAATTATTACATATTTTGAAAATTTGAAAAATAAACATTTTTTTTTCGAAGAATTATTTGCATGTTTCGATAGTATTACTAAAGGCAAATCGTTCTGCCACGGGAAAACAACCACTAAAATTTCAAGGTGTATAATGAATAACAAATTGAAAAATAAAATAGAAGTTGATATTTTGTTTTTAAATCTGTCATTAGGATTGTAAACATTTAATGTGAATTGATTATTGTAAACAGTTTTGATGACGCGGACGGGCCACGCTTCAAATAGGATGCGCTCGCGCGGGCGGCTCCAAAGCCGGCGCACGCGCCGAGCGAGCTGTCCGTCGGAGCCATGGCGACCCTGGCGCGCGCGGCGCTTCTGCTGGCGCTGGCCCTCTGCCTCCCAGGTGAGCCAAATTCCACCTTTCCCAGAGCTTCGTTCCCCGTACTGCATAAATGCTTAACTCAGTAAAGAATCATTAAGCTCAAAATCTTAATACCTAATAGATGATTTCGGTAGCCCAATAGAATTTCAGAATTCTGTAAAGGTAATTAAATGTATGGGTATAAATCTAAACAGACTGGCTCGGTGGAACAATGGTTAGTGAGTTTATTGACCCTGGCTGCCGGTTCGAAGAGTCGTAAGTTCGATTCCCACTCGAGACAAATATTTGTGTGATGGATGAACATCGGTGTTTGTTCCATGTCTAGTTGTGATTACGTATTAAGGAATGTATTTATAAATATATTTGTATGTATATCAGTCTCTCCCTCCGACGCCCATAGTACAAGATGTGCTTAGTTTGGGGCCAGGTGACCGTGTGTGGAAATGTCCCAGATATTTTTAAAAAATGTAGCCATTTAAATGCAGTTTGTAAGTGAAGCAAACATTACACTCTGGGTTGAATAAGGACCCAACAGGTACATGACAGTGTTTGATTCTGCATGTGATTTCAAGTTGACTGGTGGGAATTTTTGCAATTAAAACTATTTATGAAGTCAAAATATTTCTTATTTTAATTGAGACAACGATTAATATTAAAAGTTGCGTGAGAGACTCCGTTTCAAAATAGCAAAATTAATTCATAAAGACAATCTCAAGTCTTAAAGTACACGTACTTAATTACAAGGTCACATCTATCACACTTATGCCTAACTTATAATACCAAAATTAAAAGGAAAAAAGATTATATTATGTTAATATGGACCTATCGGAAGAAAAATATTAGTGTAACAAGGACACAAATGAACACCCAGTTTAAAAAAAAAAACAAATAAAGGATTTTTATATTCTTTTCATTATCAATATCCAATCAAAAACATAAATGTGAAATGTGAGCCAAGTTCAATATTGCCTTGGTTGTTGACTTCAGCGACAAAAGAAGTGAGATCTAAATGGGTGCCAAGTTCAATGGTCAACCCAGAAATTTATTTATAAGTAACACTATAACATACCTATCATATCTTCTTGTAACATAAGATAATGTATGGTGGTAGCCTATGAAGGTCTGTCTTGGCTAGTTTTCATATATGAATTATAGCCGTCGCAAGTTCTAAGCCTACAAGTATTTGTCGGTTTTTAGGGTTCCGTAGCCAAAATGGCAAAAACGGAACCCTTATAGTTTCGTCATGTCCGTCTGTCCGTCTGTCCGTCTGTCCGTCTGTCCGTCTGTCACAGCCGATTTACTCGGAAACTATAAGTACTACAGTGATAAAATTTGATGGGAATATGTGTTGTATGAACCGCTACAAAAATATGACACTAAATAGTAAAAGAATTGGGGTGGGGCCCCCATACATGTAACTGAGGGATGAAATTTTTTTTTTCGATGTACATACCCGTGTGGGGTATCAATGGAAAGGTCTTTTAAAATGATATAAAGTTTTCTAAAAAACATTTTTCTTAAAGTGAACGGTTTTTGAGATATCAGCTCTCAAAGTCGTAAAAAGTATGTCCCCCCCCCTCTATTTTTATAACTACGGGGTATAAAATTCTAAAAAAAATAGAGGTGATGCATGCTAATTAACTCTTTCAACGATTTTTGGTTTGATCAAAGTATCTCTTATAGTTTTTGAGATAGGTTGATTTTTATTATATTTGCTGCTACGGAACCCTTTGTGCGCGAGCCCGACTCGCACTTGGCCGGTTTTATTTTATGATTCCGAAAATTTGGATTGTTGGTAGAAACTAGCAAGCGAACATAATAATACGTTGGTAGGTTTATAGAAACTAGCCAAGACAGACCTTCATAGGCTACCACCATACATTATCTTATGTTACAAGAAGATATTGTTGCGGGAACGGGGTACGTTTAATTCAAGATACGCCAAAAGTCACCAAAAGACAATTAATTTATTTATCGACTAACAATTACACAATTAAACACTTAAAAACACAATTAAAAACACTTAATAAAAACACTAAACACGGAACACTAAATTACAATAAAGCACTGAATCACACTAAAACACTGAATTACACTGAAACTATTCGCAGTTAACGCACTCGATCACTTCTAGTTCGCAGGAGACTGATTCGCTTCGCTTTCCAAATCGGAACTGTCACGTCGCGTCGTACATCCCGCTTTTATACCCAGTGAGGACGCAGCTCTTCGCGTGGCGTCGAGAATCTTCTCGCGGGGATCGAAATTTCTAGAACTCGCTGGAGCTCGTTCCGACCGACCAGAGTGTGTGACGTAGTATCGTGCAAGCGAATATAGACCTTATCCATACGACGATAAGACTAATTTCGCTTGCACGGTCTCTCAAGGTCGTACTATTATTATTACTTTAGAACACTCTAGAGCTCGCTACAACCTACCAGAGTGTGTAGCGTAGTATCGTGCAAGCGAATATAGACCTTATCCATACGACGATAAGACTAATTCCGCTTGCACGGTCTCTCGTGGTCGTAACATTATCCCCCTCTTAGTCATGCTCGTCCCGAGCATCATTTGACCCATGGTAACGAGCCAATCGATCAATGTGAACAATTTTCGGCTTGCCTCTTGTCCCTTGTTTGATCCGATAGGTTAAGTCGTTCAGCCTAGTGATGATCTTGTATGGTCCTTCCCACCTTGGCTGGAACTTCGGTGATTTGCCCTTCTTCCTGAGTGGGTTGTGTAACCAAACCAGACTCCCTTCATCGAAACCGTCGGTGTTGGCTTTGCGGTCGTAACGGGTTTTCATTCTTTCGCTGGATTTTAGACTGCAGTCTCTAACGAGAGCATGTACTTCATCCAGGCGCTTCTGTAGGTCAGCCGCATATTCGGTTACTGGTTTCGGAGCTTCTGGCGGTGTCCCAGTCAACGCGTCTACCGGAAGCCGCATTTCTCGACCGAAGTTTACCATTGCTGGGGTTGCGCTGGTGCTATCGTGGATCGCAGATCGGTAGGACAGCAAGAAAAGCGGTATGTACTGATCCCAGTCTCGTTGATGCTCGTCCACAACTTTGGCCAAGTGGTTTTCCAACGTTTGGTTGAATCTCTCGACCATGCCATCGGATTGCGGGTGTGCTGGTGTAGTACGGGTCTTATGCATACCCAATAGTTGACAGACCTCCTGGAACAGTGCTGACTCAAAGTTTCTTCCTTGGTCAGAATGTATCTCAAGAGGCACACCAAATCGGCAAATCACCTCGTGGACTAACTTCTTGGCGACCGTCTTTGCTTCTTGATTAGGCGTAGCGAAGACTTCAGGCCACTTAGTGAAGTAATCTTGGACCACAATGATGTACTTGTTTCCCTCATCGGATTCTGGAAAGGGGCCAGCTACATCTACTGCGATTCTTTCCCATGGAGCGCCGACGTTGTACAGCTTGAGTTTGCCCTTACTTCTGGTTTGTGGGCCCTTTACTGATGCGCAAGTCGTACATTTCTTGCACCAGTCTTCAACGTCCTCCCGACAGTGAATCCAGTAGAACCTCTGTCTCAGCTTCTCTAGAGTCTTCTTCACGCCTAAATGTCCCCGGATACCCCATCGTGTATGTACCTCAGTAGAGAAGCAACCTGTTTACGGGGTACAATCAGCTGTAGTGTCGTTTGATCCCCTTTTGGTGTTTCCCATTTCCTGAAGAGTACTCCATCCTTAATCTCCAAACTGTCCCATTGTGCCCAGTAACTTTTCGTGATGGGGCTTGATGATGCTACATGGCTCCAAGAAGGTTTTTGACCTACTTCTTTCCATTCAAATATTTTCCTCAGGTCACTATCCTCTTTTTGAGCCTTTTGATAGCGTCTTCGCTCCATTCATTATCAAGTCCCTGGGTGGTAATCATCCGGACTTCTTCTTTAGTCTCCGTCTTAGAACAATGACTGCAGGCCACAGGACAAGGTCTCCTTGATAGGGCATCGGCATTCAAATGTGTTCTACCACTCCGATGTTCCGTTGTGAAGTTGTACTCCTGTAGCTGCTCTAACCACCGCGCCACTTGTCCTTCAGGGTTCTTAAACTGCAAGAGCCATTTTAACGCACCATGATCTGTCCGCAGGGTAAACTGTCTTCCAACGAGGTACTTGTTGAAATGCTGTAGAGTCTTCACTACCGCCAACAGTTCCTTACGAGTCACACAGTAGTTCCTTTCAGGTTTTGAAAGTGACTTACTGAAATAGGCGATCACGACTTCCCGTTCACCTTGCTCTTGCGACAGAACTCCGCCTATGCCAGTATTGCTGGCATCAGTGTCCACAATAAACCTTCCTTCTCTGTTCGGGTAGCCAAGTATAGGACTGGTGCAGAGGTGTTCTTTTAATCTGACGAAGGCTTGATCACATTCCGAGTCCCAGGCGAATACTCGTTTATCTTCCGTGAGCCGATGAAGAGGTTTCGCTATATCAGAGAAGTTCTTTACAAAGCGCCGGTAGTATGCGCATAAACCCAAAAATGATCTCACGTCGGTCTTGTTAGCTGGAATAGGCCATTCTTGGACAGCTTTAATCTTCTCTGGGTCGGTTCTTACACCTTTCGATGAAATAATGTGGCCTAAATAGGCGACTTCTTCCTTGAAAAATGTGCATTTCTTTGGGCTGAGTTTTAAGTTTGCTTCTCGTATTCTAGTAGAAAACCTTCCTCAGGTTACTGACATGCTCTATGAAATTTCGACCCATGATAATGATGTCATCCAGATAGACCAGGCATGCATCACCCAGAAGTCCAACCAGTACCCTTTCCATCAACCGCTCGAATGTCGCCGGAGCGTTGCAAAGACCAAAGGGCATGACGTTGAACTGCCACAATCCATTCCTAGTTCCGGTCGTAAATGCCGTCTTCTCCTTGTCTGCTGGATGGATGTCTACTTGCCAGTACCCACTCTTAAGGTCCACTGTTGAGAACCACTTCATGCCGCTCAACATGTCCAGTGTGTCGTCTATACGGGGCAGAGGGTAGCTGTCCTTCTTCGTTGCATTATTCAACAACCGGTAGTCCACACAAAACCTGGTGCTGCCGTCCTTCTTCTTTACCAGGACTACTGGCGAAGACCACGGGCTTGTTGAAGGTTCTATGATGCGGTTCTTCTGCATCTCGGCAACCATGTCTGCTACCTCCTTCTCTTTGGCAAATGGAAGGCGTCTAGGCCGCTGCTTTATTGGTGACGCGTCTCCCGTGTCTATTCTGTGTTTAACGAGACCTGTCCTTCCCAAATCATGGTCACCCTTCGAAAATATGTCGTTGAAATCTAGCAACAACCTTTTAGCTTGCTGAAGTTCCCGCTCAGATAGCTTGTCCTTAAAATTTGCTAGGAGCGGCGTGACGTCATCTCCTTGACAGGATTCCGGTTCCCGGGTCCTTTTCAGCCTTCTGATGGATTGACCTGCATCGCACCGTCCGATGACACAGTTTCTTCGTAGCTGCACTTCATCTTCGCTAAGATTGATGACTCGCACCAGCGCTCCTTTTCCGGTCATTGCCAGAGTTCTTGCTGTGATCCAACTCGGGTGGTCGCCGCAGTTTTCTATGACGACGCTTCGCCCTTGACACGCAGTGTAAGGGAATCTAACTTTGACCAGAGTTTCAGATCTCGGCGGTAGGGTCGTATTTTGCAGGCAGTAAACTGCGCATGATCTCGCTCCCTCTAGGAATACTTCTTGTTCGGGGAAACTAAGTACTCCTTTAGCGACGTCTACCACACTTCTGGTCTCTTAAAAAGTCTAATCCGATGATGCAGTCGTCCGTGATGTCTGCTATGAGAACGCCGTATTCAAAGGTTTGTTCTCCAATGGTTATGTTCGCCATCGTCTCACCGAAGACGGTAACTGGCTGGCCTGTTGCTGTTTGAAGCTGAACGGATGGTCTCTGATTCCACACAATAGTCCTTTTCAATAGCTCCGGACGCACTATTGTTCTTGAAGCACCGGTGTCAATAGTAAAATGACACGTTACGCTGTTCAGCTGTCCAACCACAGTAAGATTGTTCCCATTACCAATCTGTGAAACAGTGACGGTAGGGGCTCGATGTTGGCCAGCCAGCGCCCGCCCCACGGCCCTGGCTCCTGACAGCTCTTCTGCGTCCACCTGTGTAGAGGACGCTACTGTCGTTCTATGCGGCCATCTTTGCCTGGGGCAACTACTCCGAATATGACCCCTCTCGCCGCAGCCATAGCACATCGGACCCAAAGAAGGTTTTTCCTTAACCACAACCTCCCGAAGTCGTTGAGTTCTAGCGTCTTGACGCACGGCTTCCACCTCCAAAGCATGGGCCAGAGCTTCCTGTAAGGTCTGGATGATGGCTCAATTTCACGGTGTGTCTGACGTCTGCGTCTCTAATTCCATCACAGAAAGCTTGCGGGATCATTGATTCCACCATTGTCGGGCATGACACGTACGCACGTCTGACTAGCCTTTCGATTTCCGTTGCCCATTGCTGCAGACTCTCACCAGGCTTCTGCTGTCGATCGCGGAGTTGTGCTCTATACGCGTGTTCCAGGTGTTTGTCGCTGTACCTGCCTTCTAGTGCTCTTTGGAGAGCACCTAAAGTTCTGTTATCCGAAGGCAGGTTTTCCAACGTGAGCAGGGCATCTCCACGAAGAGCCAGAGTCAGAGCTATCAAGGACTCTTCCTCGTTCCACCCCTTTCCTTTAGCCACCGTCTCGAACTGGTACCAAAATGCTGCCCAAGACGTCGTTCCATCGAAGTGGGGTACTTCGATTTTCGGAGAATCCGACACTACCGTAGCACCCCGGGTCCCCACTCTTGCCATTTTGGTATGCAGCTGTCGCATCTCAGCATCCACCTGGCTCAGTCGATCCTCGTGTTGGGTGAATCGGTCTTCATGTTGGATGAATCGATCTTCATGTTGGGTGAATCGATCTTCATGTTGGATGAGTCGGTCTTCGTGTTGGGTGAGTCGATCTTCGTGTTGGGTCTTGACGCTTAGCACATCATCCTTGAGAGCATCAATCTGCTTTTCTAATACTTCGTGCTTCTTCTCAATAGCCCCCAACAAACTCTTGCTTAGCTCTTCCTGGCGAAGGTCTTGCTTTTCCTGGCGAAGGGCTTGTTCTTCCCTCAGCTTAGCAAATTGTGCTTCCTGAAGTCGGGCTAGCTCCTCCTGGCGGCGTGCTTGCTCACGGGCTTGCTCCTCCTGGCGGCGGGCTTGTTCACGGGCTTGCTCCTCCTGGCGACGGGCTTGTGTCTGCAGCATTTTAAATAAGTCTGCAAGCTCCACAGGCCCAATTGATGTTTGAATTGATCCCTCCGTTGAAGAGCCTTCACCCTCTTGCAGGGCCGCGGTTTGACTCCTTGTTACTCGACCCTCACTGTCTTCTCGTGGTGTAAGAGGCATCTTGAATCCCACTTCTGACACCAATTGTTGCGGGAACGGGGTACGTTTAATTCAAGATACGCCAAAAGTCACCAAAAGACAATTAATTTATTTATCGACTAACAATTACACAATTAAACACTTAAAAACACAATTAAAAACACTTAATAAAAACACTAAACACGGAACACTAAATTACAATAAAGCACTGAATCACACTAAAACACTGAATTACACTGAAACTATTCGCAGTTAACGCACTCGATCACTTCTAGTTCGCAGGAGACTGATTCGCTTCGCTTTCCAAATCGGAACTGTCACGTCGCGTCGTACATCCCGCTTTTATACCCAGTGAGGACGCAGCTCTTCGCGTGGCGTCGAGAATCTTCTCGCGGGGATCGAAATTTCTAGAACTCGCTGGAGCTCGTTCCGACCGACCAGAGTGTGTGACGTAGTATCGTGCAAGCGAATATAGACCTTATCCATACGACGATAAGACTAATTTCGCTTGCACGGTCTCTCAAGGTCGTACTATTATTATTACTTTAGAACACTCTAGAGCTCGCTACAACCTACCAGAGTGTGTAGCGTAGTATCGTGCAAGCGAATATAGACCTTATCCATACGACGATAAGACTAATTCCGCTTGCACGGTCTCTCGTGGTCGTAACAATATGATAGGTATGTTATAGTGTTACTTATAAATAAATTTCTGGGTTGACCATTGAACTTGGCACCCATTTAGATCTCACTTCTTTTGTCGCTGAAGTCAACAACCAAGGCAATATTGAACTTGGCTCACATTTCACATTTATGTTTTTGATTGGATATCATTACATTTTGTAGAAAAGTATATATCATCGTAACGCCGTGGGTCCTTTGAAAGGACAAATTCAAAACTAAAACTAGACTTTATGTAGGTACCTACCCTAAGTAATAAATATGAAAACCGACTATAAGTACCTACTCTTAATTGTAAATAAGTAAGTATACCTAAATATATACTTAGTGCTCTGCCTTCCCCGGTATATAGGCGTTATTAGGCACTAATTAGGTATTTAATAGAACCTAACCTAATTATTAAAAAATTGCCAGTTTTTTTTTTTCCTTTGTATTCATGTAATTACCTATCTGCATACCAAATTTTAACTCTCTAGGTCATTTGGAACTGGGTTAGAATTTTGATCTGTCAGTCAGTCAATGATAAAAATGAGGATTTTTGGACATTAATATCTAAATAACTGTTTGAGATAAGCTTATGAAATTTAGAACACATATTTATCTCGCAAGTCACAATATATGAGCCAAATTTGATACATTTATGTGAAATAGTTTTTGATTTATGAGGGGTTCAAAAGTGGTTCCAAATGGTTCGTGTAATATTACACACGGTGCGGCTCGCCAGTTCTGTTTCTTGAACCTTGGCTTGACACGCTACCGCGTGTCTAGATGTCTATAATACCTACACAGGTATAAACAACATAGTTTAAATCATACAAAAGAGACTTTGGAGAAATCATATTATCGTAGCTAGATCATATTTAATCTAAATATAATTAAAAGGAGAAACTGACTGACTGACTGACTGACATTATCAACGCACAGCTTAAACGGCTAAACGTAGGCACTTGAAATTTGGAAGGGACGTATCTTAGGCACGGTAGAGGTGCATAAGAAAGGGATTTCCAAAATTCAATTTAAAGCTTAGTTGCAACAGGATATTGCAAAATTCCCACGAAAACGGGAGTTAGCGGAAAAAAATAAAATGAAAATATAGATGATTGAAATTTGGCATGCAGGTAACCCTAATGAACTTAAAGCTTACTTGCAACGCGATATTGAAAAAAATCCTCGGGAATTGTATTTAAAATCCTGTAGTCCACGCGAACGAAGTCGCGGGCACTGCTAGAGTACCTAATATAATTCTTTAAATATCTCTCCTTTAAAATTGCAAAAACTGCAATTGTGACCTTGTTTTACCGAATGTAGTATAAAAGCTCTCAAAGTGACAAAGTGCAATTTGAATTTGCACTACTCTCAAACATACAAAAAATGCAGAACTACATGAAGGTTTGCGAATTTAGCCTCTTTTTTTTCGAATCCTACTTCTACCGATCTAAGAAGGATTATTCGTGACTAAATAATATGAATTCGCATCGTCGTCAATAGAAAAATATTATGGTAGGTATGGAAGTCTAAAACAATTTGGTTTCCAAATAATACAATAAAAAATAAATGTTAGACTGCAACCTGTAAGTATTTAGCTAGTCGCTAACTTCTGTTATGTCAAATTTAGGCAACAACAAAAACACCAGAAAAGTGCCCGAGGACCTTGACCTATGCGTGACTCGTCTTCATAGTGCACGGACTCCGATCGTCTGCTCGTGATTATACCTACCACTTTTTATCTATTATTATTTATTGTGACGAAGCTCATGATTATTCATTTGATGGTCCAATCCTAGTCACTGTATTTTTTCATGCACTAGCTGTGCGAGCGACTTCTTCCGCGCAGAAAATGGCAGAATTTTTAAATATCTTTAACCTAAATTTAAAATTTGTAAAAAATCGCATTCATGACCCCTTCTGGACCCCTTTCCCGTTCAGGCGAGGTCATGAATGCGAATACTTTAATATATATTTACTTAATTTTTAATTTACGTTCAGCTCTAATAGCATTAAAAACAACAAATAAAAATATCTGAAACCTTTTTCGCAGCGCACGTAACGGAAGCCCTCGAAGACGGATAATTTTCACATATTTTTCCAATATTGGTCGCAGCGTGTGTTATATTAACCTAAAACCTTCCTCGATAAATGTTTAATCCAACACTTTCGAACTAAATGTTACAGAGATTAGCGCGTTCAAACTAACAAACAATCTCTCAGGTTTGTAATATTAGTAAGATTTATGCAAATTAACACCCAATTACATGATGTTTAAGACGATTTATAATCCTACTCGTTGGAAATAAATATTTTTGTATTTACTTTTTATGACAGACTACAGAGGTAATATGACGACACACATTTGTCTACTATGTATTTTCGTTTAAAAGAAATTGTAACGTGCACTATGTAACGGTACTCAGGTGCACAGCCGAAGGAGCGCGCGGCGGAGCCGGCCTTCCTCACTCTCGTCGGTGATTGGCTTCAAAGGTGGTTTTCGGGTAAGAACACATCATCGAATCGATATCGGAAGTCCCCGTTCAGGCGGGGTCAAGAAAGCGATTTTTTTAAATTTTAAAATTTACTTTGTGCTTATTTAATAGTGCAACCATTCTGTCTAACATTTCTGTAAAGACATGTTTGCGGACCGATAGTGTTTGATCACTACCGGTGGTGGCGCCACCCGTGGCTAACGGGAAGGTGATGCATTGGTGGCGTAACGCCTGGATAGCTCAGAGGAAAGAGCACACATCAATTATAAACAAACTTTTGGTGTTTTTAACAAAATCATTCTGGGTATTTATTATAGCAATGCACTGTTTTTCTGTAGAGTTGGGAGCAGGCGGCCACGAGCGCCGGGCCCCGGGGACGCCGATGTCCCTTGCTATCGTGATGCCTTTCTACGCCCGTGATGGTGACTATAAAACTGACATTGTTCTAATAATATCATCTGGGTCTAACCGCGATAACAAATACTGAAACATTTTTATCCAGATTAGATACATTTAATAAAATTAATGCAAATGTAACGCGAAAATCTTCTTACCGACTTATTAATATGGTTCTTGTGTTTTAAGAGGGTAGGTTGGGAGCGGGTGCGCCCGCGCAGCCGCCGCGAGCGCGCACTGGCAGCCTTCCACCAACGATAGACACTCTTCAAACGAATGGTAAATGTTTAAGTTCTTTTTCAAATTTTAATTTCTACTTAAATATAAAAATTCCATTTAACTTAAAATAAATATTATAATATAATTGTTTATTTTTGAAGTGTCACCAACTGAGTTAGTGGCGATGTTCCGGGCCTACCTACCCGATCACCCTGAACTCCCGCCGGTACTGCTGCCCGGGGTGGCCGTCCCCGCCCCGGCACCCCCACCTTCCTGTGCCGCCTCTACGCCCCCTCCCGGTCCCTCGCCTCTCCCCATCGCCCCGCCTGCACCGACGCGCTCGCGGCCTTCTCGCGGTCCACTGAAGTATTTGCCACCAGGAACAACGACTCTGCACAGCAGGTAACAAGTAAATACATTTGGGGTACATTGAAATATTACCATAATTTAATACAAGTACTTTTAAAAAAAACTTACGTGAAATGTCACGCTTCCTCGGTTTATCGGTATTGCAGAAGACGAGCAACTCAGCAGAGCAGCCCCAGCACGCCGCGCTTCTCTGTGTCGCTGGCGCTGCGCGGGCGCCTGACGCTGCCACGCCCCGGCTACACCGAGGCGTTCAACGCGAGCTGGCACGCGCCCTCCGGCGCCATGCGCGTCGACTTCCACGACGGCGCCACCTCCGTGCTCCGGAGAGTCGACGGCGGCAAGCTGACGCGCGTGGAGCGGCGCCTCAGCCGCGTCGGCGCCGCGCCGCGCACGCTCTGCGCGCAGCTGACGCAGGACGCCGCCGCCGCCGCGCCCGCCGACCGAGCGCCGCCCGCGCTGCCCGACCTGCAGCCCTTCGCCTTCGCCGGTGCGTGTCCGCTGTCACGCCGCCCGAAGCCGCCCGAAGCCGCCCGCAGCCGCAGACCCTGACTCTCGCGCTTGTTGCAGAGTACGTGGAGCAGGACGGCCGGCGGGCGGAGCTGTGGCGGCACTCGGTGGCCGGCGCCCCGGGCGAGCTGGGCGGCGCCCGCGGCGAGGCCCTCACCTTCCGTCATGAGATGCTGCTCACACGCGGTCCCGACGATTTTATCACTCCAATCAAGTAAGTAGTCTCGGTCGTCGTGACACGCTATAAGTATCTAAGTTTGGTACATATTATAATAATAATTGAAATGTTGACAGGTATACGGTAGAAGTGGATAGTTCTGTTTTGGGTGCGGGGTGTGACGGCCACGTGGTGAGTTACGACGAGGTGGTCGCGCGGGAGCCGTCGATGGAGTCGCTGCGCGCGGAGCTGGGCGCGTGCGACGTCATCGAGTCCACCGCAGACCTGGCGCGCGTGGACCCGCTGCGGGAGTTCACCCTGAGCGCGCGCGATCCCCGGCACGATGACATACTGATCAGGTATAAGTACATCCTTACAACCCTGAAACTAGTCAATAGTTTATTTAGAACAATTGTGTATTTGGTACAGATATCTTTAAGATATGTATTTTCTAAATATTTTAAGCTACACGAAGAAGTTTGCGCGGAAATACACCGAGGTAGAAGAAGCAGTTCGCAAGAATGTTTTGACGCAGTCAACTCGATACTCCGAGGCCGGCAACCGCGTGGGCGCGAGCTTCTCGCTGGGGCTGACGAGCATCAGCGACCGGCTCCCGCCGGAGCTGGCGCCGCGCCCCGGGGCCCCGCCGCGGGCCCCGCCGCCCCCGGAGCCCTTCCCCTACACGCCGGCCCAGGTGCGGCGCCTGCACGACGCGCTGCCGGAGGAGTTCGACTGGCAGGTGCTGGGCGGCGTTACGCCCGTCAGGTGTAAGTTACTTATTTCATTTGGATGCAGTGTATAGCTCTCTAATGCACCATCCTCATGTCTGTAACGTATAGTCTTTATGAATGATTGATCACATAGATATTGTGGGTAGTCCAGGGCGGCTGTTCGTCTGCGTTTGCGGCGGCGAGCGCGGTGGAGGGCGCGCTGTTCGGGCTGACGGGCCGCCTGGTGCCGCTCAGTGAGCAAGCCTTCATCGACTGTTCGGAAAAGTCAGTTACATTTCAGTTTCCCTTTGTCTCATTTATTCTATTCTTATAGATTAAATTTCATCATGGATGTTTTAGGTATGGCGGCCGCGCCTGCGACGCCTCCGAGATTGCTGCTGCGTATGGGTATGCGATGGAACGCGGCTTTGTAGCGCTAAACAAATACCCTTATACCGGCCATGTAAGTATCGCAGAAGGAGTGACTATAAAGATTTGAATTTATGATAAATCAATTGAAGAAACCTAGAAGGCAAACTAGATTTTAATATTCCCAACAGAATTCCTAGATACCCCTGTGGATTACTCAGAAAGAAGTTCTGTAGGACTAGGATGGGCCGCGACTCACCAGTAATACGCTTGTCTCGCCTCTATAATGAGCTGACTAAAAAGATACCCGAGATTGATGTTTACCTTCAAAGCCTACCAAAATTCTTAAATATAATTGTAAATAGTGACATACTATGAGTCGATTTGTTCATGCTTTTAGTTAGTTTTTTAGTGTATATTTATATATTTTTTTATTTTGTTTAGATTTTAAGTATTAATTCTTGATTTTTGTTTTTTTTTAACCACTGTTTAGGATTTAAGTTTCTTTTTTATTGTATGGTGTGATTACCTATAATTTTAAGAACAGTTAGCCATAAGTTAGTCATAGTTATTTAATCTTAAGTTAAAACTGCTGTATCTTATGTTGGTAGTCCAATAAATAAATAAATAAATAAATAAATAAATAAATAGAAGGAATTGCACGTTTTATTGCAGCAGGAGCAGACGTGCCGGGATGGACAGATGCCGTCGGTGGTGCACGTGGACGGCTACGTGCAAGTGCCCAGCCAGAACATCTCGGCGCTTAAGGTATCGCCAGTGAAGCAGGACCAGTAATGGGCAAGATATCCTCTACACAATTCGCGAAGTTGTACGAAGTAGGACGAATACGATGATGTACTTTCACCTTACCTCGACTGACTTTACGTCGCCTCGGTGACATCCATTTGCTGTCAGTTTTTGCGCTCGTTCCAAAGGGCACAAAGGTACATCGCGAAGTTGGACGAGTGTGTAGTGGCGCACTTCGGACTTCTCACCTCATCGAGGAACTTCACGAGTAGTGTAGAGGAGGCTATACGTTATAAAATGCTTCAGAAATTTCTACGTTTAGTTCAGTACAAAATAAACGCCATGATTTGCTTCGTAGGTGGCGATAAAGGAACATTCGCCGAGTGTCGTAATTATAGACCTAGCGGAGCAGAGCTTCAAGAACTACGTCGGGGGGATCTACGAGGACAGAAGATGGTAATGATTAGTATTTAATACTTTACAAGTATTTTACGCACAAATCTTCTGCCAACGTTATTTTTCTAAAACCAATTACTAAATAGTTGTAGTATTCAATTGTAAAATAATTTTTGAATGAGTACCACACACAATGACATCACAGTCCATGACGGACCCTTCTGTTTATTCGACAACCTTAAAGCTTCTTATTTTTGTTCACAATGAAGATATTAAAAATTTTATCAAACGTTATTGCATCTACTTAGTTAAAATTTAATCAATTAAAAATTCTATCAATATTCATATTGTACTAATCGATTAAAATCTGTATTTAGCTCAGTAGGCGCTGGCGAGTCGAGGCAGCACGCGCTGGTGGCGCTGGGCTGGGGCGCGCACCCCGACGGGGAGTTCCTGGTGCTGAAGAACTCGCACTCCGCGGGCTGGGGCGAGGCGGGCTTCATGCGCCTGCGCAGCGGCGCGTGCGGCGCGCTCGCCCGCGCCTCCTACCCGCGGCTGCAGCGCCGGGACGTGCGGCTCCACGCCGCGTAACCTGACCAGGGCCGCAGCCAGGGCAGTACAGGGCGCGGACCCTGTAGGAGCGCAACTATGACTAGAGCAGTATCTAGTGTTATTGCTCAAGCGCGCAGTTTTGAAAGCTTGTAGCGCATTAAAGACTAGTTATCGATGGTGGAGACCAGCTCTACTATCGATTGCGACTCCGTATCTCTTACATTGCATAGTGCATTAGCAAATATGCCGAGGCTTTATTTTATGTTTGATGCTATTTTATTAAGTTACAGAGTTAAATTTATTGTGATTTAGTTGTGCCATTTTTTGTTTGTAATTTTTTTGTAAACTGTAGTTCTATTTAAGAACTAAGTTCCTTATATTTTTAGCATTTAATACATTTTCAACATGAGTGAAGTTTTTTTCTTAACCCGTTTAACAATTTATTTCTCATATTGAGATATTTGAAATTTTAGTAGTGGACCTAAAAGATTTTCTCTGGGGGTCGATTGGTCTCTGGGGGGGGGAATATACGATCTTGATTACTCTTATATGTATTTGTATATATAGGCTATGTGTACAATGCAGGCATTCTATTCTAAAATAAAAATAACATCGTGGAAAATGGCGGGGTCTCAAAGACCCCGACTCTTCTAACCTAAATTATCCAGACAATGCGAGTGAAATTTTTATGGAGACGGTGTGTAAGAACTATCTGTTGGTGCACATAGATTTTTTTTGTGGGATGGTGCCCCAAAATATTATTTATTACAATCATCATCAGCCTATAACTCGGACGGACGGACTGTCGGACGTACGCCTCAAATACTCGCCAATCCCGCCTACCTTCGATCCAATTCCTACAAGCATTATTCATTACGATACTTCTTTCAGAAGTTATTCTTCACCACTTCTCTATCATGCGATGTCTGTCATGAAACATACTATAGCAAAGTATTATAGTAGGGGAGCCCAAGCGGGGATTAAGGATTTACTCGAGCGCGTCAGATTATCATACTGACTTAGTATCCTGTGAACTAACTCCACCATATATTAGCCCTTTATATAGGGCCGGGACCTACCAGCCCGTCAGAATAGTAAAAAAACAATTATACTTCGGCTTCGTCCTCGGGATTAGCAAATAACACTTGTAGTACCGCCCAGTGGTACGCTTTTGTCACACTATATTTGAGAAAAAAAAAATATCTCTGACGTTTGGTCTGTCACTCACCCGCTTCATTCGCTTTCTAGTGTCGCCAACGATCACACGTAGTGTCTTCATTAAAAGTGATTTTTTACAATGCCTTAGCTAAAAAAGTGAGGATAAATACGAAATTAGAATAGAAAGTTCTGCGAGAATGTTATTGTCGGAGTACCTAGATCTAAATCATCGGATAACCGGTCCGGCTCGGAGTCTCAAGGTCAGTCGTATTAACTTAAATATTAATTTTATCGTTATATTTTAACCTTATTTTCAATTATATGCTGGGTTTACTAATAAACCAATTTTACAAGAGTATTATTGGAAGATTTTCTCTAATTAGTAAGCAAATCGTATTTTAATATCAAGAATATTAAGCACGCATTCATAATGTTACCCATCAATCCCCAAGCGACACCCGGGTGTCGCGCCATTTGTATTGAATTGCTCTGCAAATTCCAAGCGGATTTATCTGAGGGATAAGTAAATGTGATAACGTCGTGTTAGATATGGTTTTTACCTGTTATGTGGGTTTGCGTATTTCTCTTTGGAGCTATACTAACCAACGAGTTAGTTTTGCGTACAAAACTTTGGACTGTCTCTTAGCTAATTATGTACTCGGTTTAAATGATTATAGTACACAACGAGAGTGTTAACGACGTGAAAATATTACCTAATACATTTATTTATTATATTATGATTCGAGACTATTTGAGTATCGAATCATAATCGAGTGAAACGAAACGTAACTTTCCGTCCGCCAATTTTTAAAACTAAGGTCAGAGAGTGGTAAATGAATAATACCAACGGGTAACTTTTATAAATATGTATTCACTTGCACATGTAATTACAATTAGCTTTTGCATCCACTTCGTTCTCACTATATTTCGAACCAACTAGCCGCCCAACGTAATGTCATCTCCCAAAAAAAACATCCACTATATTCCCGGCTTTCGTCTTAACCGCTAATCTAACGACCGTCCAACTGACAGCTACCGTGCTGTCAGTTAGACGGTCAGATAGTAACAAATTTAGGCTTAAAATATATTAATAATTATTAGACATTTATTTTATGCTAACAGTCGGCCTTCCTGATATTGGCACGTCTCGTGACAACTTTATTACTCAATTATTTTTAAATTTGGAATCATTTACACTCAGTTCATAAAATTTTGCATAATGAGACCCTGCCGGCATGTTCTCATCACACAAAAAGATGTTGAAGTACACATAAATATAAACCTGGTGTAATTGAGACCCCTTCATGTTCTCAACACACAAATCAATTACTAAACTTAATGTAATAAGACCCCTCCCTTCATGTTCTTATTACAGAAATTAAAAAAAAGAAACTTTAACTTTTAATTATAATGAGACCTCTTCCTATTCTCATTACATGTTCTATCTAATCTAATGATATCACACTATTATTTCACTTTTAAATCTAATCTTCTTTGGACACTAAATTGCAAATTTTAACAATCAATATTATTTATGGCTGCATCCATATTTCTATACCCAATCGTATACTCTAAATACTATATTATACATTAATAACTTATTCATTTATTCAGTCTTGCACCATACAAAATAATATTAAAGTTGTAAAAACATCATAACTAATACACATTTTATACATAAGTAAGCTCTGTAAGAATATGGCCATAGTATCTAGAGAATTATATAATTAAAATCTCTTTTATTACATACTTATGAACTGCAAACACATTTTAATATCATATATTTGTAATCTGTATTAACTTTGTGTAACTTAGTCAACATTCATAAAGATTATGTAACTCTTATTTATTAATTAAGGACAATCAATCATTTAAGTAACAATAGTATACCTACTATACTAATATTACTAATACCGTGGCAGCTGCAATAGCCCTGCGACTATATACATAATCTTGGGATCGAGCTATTGTCACTACTGCAACTGCCTCATTGGTTATATTTGCTGCACTATTTATTATTTATTCATTTTTATAACAACTTATCCAATCACATTTATCTTTTTCTTTTTTTTTTTTTTTTTTTTTATACTAATAACCTTAGCCTTTATGAAAGTATATAGGTTTAATAACAAAAATACCATATACATAGCCGTCTAGGTGACCCCAAACAAAATACACGAAGTAGCTATTCTTCGCCTTCATCTGAACTAAATTCGGAACCGGAATTATTAGACCTATTAAAGACCAACCAAGGATATATTTTGTCTACTGGAAAAACACCACTAAAAGTCCTATTACCTCTTCGCGTTAATGAAGTATCCTCAACTACGTACCTGTCATAATCCAGCACCTTAACTATGCGGTAGGGTCCACGAAGTTTAGGGATTAGTTTACGACTTTGACCTGTAGAAGGAATTTCCCTTTCTACCCTGACTAAATCTCCTTCATTAAAATGTTTTTCTTTTCTATTTCTATCAAACCGTTCTTTTTGTAATATTTGATTTTGTACGATATGATCCGTTATTTCGTTTCTTATAGTTTCATGATCACTAGAACTTGTTTGTGAATCTTCATGTACAGATAAGCGCAATAGTGCATCTTGAGTTCCCACCGGTCTAACTCCAAATAATGCTTCGGCTGGTGTTTTTCCTGTTCCCTTATTAAGGGTGTTATTAAGACCCCATTGTACCTCAGATACACTTTCATCCCATCGATGCTCCGGTTTTAAATGATTTTTAGTTGTAAGGGCAGCTAATATCGTGCGGTTGTAACGCTCCACTTGCCCATTGGCACGAGGAGTCGCTACTGCATTTAAAATGTGCTTTACACCCAGGGAATGTATGTATTCTCGAAAGAGTTTGGAAGTAAAAGAACTACCTCTATCTGAAATCAGACGAGTGGGGACTCCGAATGTGTGGAAGTAATTTTTCATGACCTTAATAGAATGAGAAGACTTAGTACTTCTAACTGGTGCCAAAATAATGAATTTCGTAAAGCCGTCAATAACCACCAATAAATGAGTATTCTTCTTTTTACTGCGAACGAAAGGGCCTAAATGGTCAATATGAATCGTGTGAAAAGGAATGCTAGTTTTTTCAATAGGGTGTAATTTTCCTGATTTTATTCCAGATGGGGCTTTAGAATGGGCACACTCTAAACACGACTCCACATATTTTTTAATGAATTTATTCATTTTAGCAAACCAATACTGGCTTTTAATTTTATCATAAGTTTTATCAAAAGCAAAATGACCTATGTCATCGTGGTTTGCTTTTAGAATCTGCCATCTAACACCCTTGGGCACTACCCAACGCTCTCCATCAGCAGTTTTTCTATATAAAAGTCCCCTTTTGACACAATAGTTATTTTTCAATTCAACAATTTTATCAGACTCTTCATTTTTTAACGTGTTAATTATATTTTGTAACTCAGTATCATTTTGCTGTACCGTCGAAATCCAATTAGAGTCTATGCACCGAACTTCTAGAGCACTATGATCTGTAATTGGATTTCGGCTTAGAGCGTCAACGTGTGTCATGGCTGTGCCAGGCTTATATATTATATTAAAATCGTATTCCTGCATAATACCCCACCACCGTGCTACTCTAGGGAGCATATCTCGTTTTTCGAATGTAGCACGAAGAGAATTACAGTCGGTTACAATAGTAAAGGGATACCTAACAAATAAACTCTGAACTGTTGCAATGACATAACTACGGCTAATGTTTCCAAATCGTATGACGTATAACGGGATTCTTCCGGCGACGTCTGTCTACTATAGTACGCGACAGCAGCGAAAGGAGAGTCTTTATTTGGCCTCTGGAGTAAAATACCCGCGATACCAAGTTTGGAAGCATCCGTGTGAACTTGTGTTTCATATTTCGGATTGTAAAAAGCAAGAATAGGTCGCTTGACTAGTTCTGCTTTAAGTTTCTTAAATGCTTCTTCCGCTGAACTACCCCATTGCCACTTTATGTCCTTTTTAAGCAAGTTGGTGAGAGGTCTTGCTATTACAGAAAATCCTCTGACAAATCGTCTAAAGAAACTGGCTAGACCTATAAACTGCCTAACAGTATGCTGATCTACTGGACGTGGAAACTTTTCGACAGCCTCAATTTTGTTTTTACCCGGTCGAATTCCATCTTCATTAACTTCGAATCCCAAGTAGTCGATAGTTTGCATAAAAAACCTACATTTAGCTAGTTTTAGGGTAAGTCCGGCATTTTGAAATAAAATAAAGACTTCGCGCAGTTTTGCCAAGCCATCTTCTATTGATTTAGAAGGAATTATGACATCGTCCATGTACGCATAAGCTTCCTTAAATCTTGCATTTCCTAAGATGTTATTTATTGTTTTCTGAAAATTTGATGGAGCATTCACCAAACCAAAAGGCATCCTATCAAACTCGTAATGGCCGTCAGGTGTTACGAACGCCGTAAGGTGTTTTGAAGCATGAGACATTTTAATCTGGTAATAACCTGACGCTAAATCTAAAGACGTATAATATTTGTATCCGGATAAACTATCAAGCTGGTCATCTATCCTAGGGAGAGGATAGTGTTCTTTAACTGTCTTTTTGTTAAGTGCCCTATAATCAATACATAACCTATAATCTCCGGTCTTTTTTAACTAAAATTATTGGCGATGCATAATTAGATGAAGATGGTCTGATAATTTTTGCCTCCTCCAATTCCTTAACCATATTCCTCACAACCTCGCGCTCCGAGTATGATAACCTATAGGGCCTATATACTACAGGGGTTGTGTCGTTTAATTTTATCTCCATTTCAGTGTCTTTAGCACATCCAAGTTCATTTACTGAAAATGCAAAACAATCCCTGAACTCATTAAGCAGTTTTATTAAAGAATCGGATTCGTTTTGAGTCATATTTTCATTACTATGAATATTTTTTTTATCAATTAAAGAAACAGCAGACTCAATTTGTGAACTACTTTGGATTTTATTTACATTAAACAATGAAGCTTCTTTCAAAAGAGTAGCCCGTGAAATAATTGTTCCAGACTTAATAACAAACTGAGACATTAATCCCCTAATTATCAAATGACCTTCTCCGTTTTCTAATGTTATAACACTTTGCATGACCTCAAACTCTTGGTGTGGTGACTGACAAATACTAAGTCCTACAAACACATCACCGCTTATATTAGGAGTAGAAAATACTTTTATTTTTGTGTACCCATCCACTTTAACCGACTCGGAAACAAATAAAGTAATGCCGTCAGAATCTACATTTAAAGAAGTCAGTATTTTGAGTTCACTTTTTGTTTTGTGGACGACAACATGATCTTGTTCTGTATATGTTTGACCTAACAACAGCGGCACCTGTAACAGATGATCTGGCACCACGAGAACTGGCACAGTTGCTTTAACCGAATCGACTTCTATTTCACATTCGAATTTACCTAAACAATTTACGATTGAGTCACCAAATCCTCTCAAAACGGGTAAATCTGTTAAGCTCCAGGTATCCGTAATACTTCTGGCTACAGATTCCCCAACGTAGTGCATTGACTTCCAAAGTCAATAAAACAGTCAACCATTTTCTCGTTAACTAAAGCCGACTTAAAATACTTTGCATCTTTATCCATACTCTCCGAAATACGTAACACTTTATTTACTGATTCCGTTACAACTGTGCATTCGGTGTTCAGGTGACCTACTTTACGACATTTGTCACACCGTTTAATTGGCTTACTACATTTAAAGTATGGATGTCCTTCTTCCCCACAGTTATAGCAAGTTGCACGAGGCCTCACTAAGCCTTGATTTGAAATATGTTTAAACGGTCTAATTTTCTTATTGTCAGAAGTGCCCGTTGGCAGGGGCGTATTACTTTTATCAGTTCTTCTAGTGATCTTAATATTTCGTAGGTAAACTAGTAACTTGTCTGGCTCAGTGAATTGTGCGGCTTCTGCACTCATGCGCACTGATCTGTCTTCAATTCCTAATAATATACAGTCAACAGCATTTTTACCATATATATTACACCTGTTTAGTAAAACCATTTTTTCATAAAAATATTCTTCTAATTGATCACCAAATCGCGCCCTACAACCAAGCATTTCTGTCAACAAAACACCGTAGTTTTCATCACTGGGAAAAGCTAAACGTAATTTGGATTGCCATTCCGTCCAAGAAAATAACAAACTAGGTAGGCCCTGATACCATTTTTGGGCCAACCCTACTAACTTTGGAAGAGAATAGTGAATGACCTGTTTCTCTGACCAGCCATAAATTTGGGCGCATTCATTAACTTTACCTAACCACATATCTATAGTTTGGGTTCGCCTAGACGGATCGAATTCAGGTAGCACATTTATGTTAGGGAAATTTTCATTCACCCTTTCGGGTCTCATAGCGTGGACAAGTTCTTTGAAAGTATTAAGTATAATATTAGAGTCTGTATGTTTATGTTCACTAGCACTAGTATTGGGTTGACAATACCTTGTCTGGGGTTCACCTAGCGACCGGTTCCTGCTCGATTCCCGGCTGCTTCCATGACTAGCCGGCTGTACAATCGGGGGCGTGTATCGTTCCGACCGAGGCGGAGAGTAAACACGCCTCCGAGACGCCCTGCTCCGACCACTCGAAGTCTCGTCACTCGGCGATCTCTCGCTCCTCCGCGAATGGTGACTTCGACCACCGCGCTGCTTGTCACTCCGATCCCTTACACACTTAGTTATGTCTTTCTCACTCGTAGACCGCCGATTACCTCGAGAATGCTTCCTTTTGCGTGTAATTCGACTCAGACTGCGCTCATCATTCGATCTTTCCCGTTTTCGTGATTCTCGGGGCTGACGTCTTAATCTTCCATTTTTCTTCGAAGGAGATTCCGTTCGACTTCGTGAACGATTCTGATCACGCTTTTTATTGCGCGATTTCCTATCTCTTGGCATTTTGCAGTTTGCCCTTACTAAGTGGCGTGGCGATCCCACTTCTGACCTTTTAAAACTAAGGTCAGAGAGTGGTAAATGAATAATACCAACGGGTAACTTTTATAAATATGTATTCACTTGCACATGTAATTACAATTAGCTTTTGCATCCACTTCGTTCTCACTATATTTCGAACCAACTTGCCGCCCAACGTAATGTCATCTCCCAAAAAAAACATCCACTATATTCCCGGCTTTCGTCTTAACCGCTAATCTAACGACCGTCCAACTGACAGCTACCGTGCTGTCAGTTAGACGGTCAGATAGTAACAAATTTAGGCTTAAAATATATTAATAATTATTAGACATTTATTTTATGCTAACACAATTTGACATTCGATTGACAGCCAATGGCGGTTAAGGGTCTTGAAAAAATGTGCATATGTTTCTATCTGAGTGAAGCAATAAACGGTCTCTTGTAAGTATTTGGTGTTTTACTTCTGAACTTTTATAGTTCAGAAGTGGGATAGCAACAAACGCTTTGCCTACGCCGAGCCTCCGAAGTATCAGGTGAGTGTGAGCTGTTTTTTAAAATAGGTTATCCTTATTTTGCCAGTGTGAATTCTAAAGATGCTTATTACATTAAAAGTTGCAGCTAATATTGATTTACCTCCGCGAAACTGATAACCTATCTGTTGGCAACTAATTTATTGTTAAAGTAAACGAATTCCGACTACAACGGACGACTACCACATTAAGTGCGTTAATTTTCTATAATATTCGAATTTACGAGAGAAACATTTGTGTGTGTTAAATAAGATAAGCTACAGTAACTTTTTATACAATTATTGATCGAGATATCGAAATATTTTTGATTACGACACGACTTCAACCATGGTAAATATTGTAAAAGTATACTTTAACATAACTTAAATAAAATGACTACCTAGTTAATTTGGTTGCATTTGAACTACCCGGTAGTAAAAATGTTGTCTTTTAAGTTTTGAAATAAATAACTACCTACGTCGTAATTTACAATAAGGTTATTGATAACATAACTTCTGCTGTTTACATTATATTATTATTATTGTGGATTGACTTGCGAAATTTGTTTATTTTTTTTAGATAGGCATAATCTTAGAGGTTTTGTTTATTGATGCAGTTTGTTTTATGCCATGGGTGAGACTAGTATTCCTATCTACCTACATATTGTGTTAACATGTGTGTTTGTTACAGCTAACAGTACATACCTTTTACATTCCCTTGTTATAAAATCTATTGTTTGAATACAGTATGAATCCGGTTAATAGAAAGAATAAAAGAAGGTCGAGTCGTACTCCGTCAGGGCGACCACCACCGTGATCACCAAAATCGCATAAACCTAATCATTCACGTTCAAGAATACGTAGTAGATCGCGAGCGCGCGCGGCTCGATCACGAACACCACCGCGGACTCCGTCGCGTTCTAGGAGCTCGGTTAGGAGTCGGGTGAGGAATCGAACCTTGTCGACACCAAAACGTGCGTCTCGATCACCGGAACATCGGAGCAGGTTGACGTCAAAAAAAGCTAGAATTTCAAGATCAAAGGAACGTAGTGATTATAGTAAAAATCGTCGAAATAGGTCTGGCTCTGATAAATCGAACGCAAGTGGTGTAGTAGTTGCGGGTCCTTGCATAGAAAGTTCCCTTTTAGAAAAATTAGTCAATGTTTTGAGTGACCGTGGGAGCACTACAACGCAAACTTCTGGGTTGCATGCCGCCCAAAACATAATTCCGGAGTTCGATCCGCAAGGAAAATCCCAAACTATGAAAGAATGGTTGGCTAAAATAGACGAGTCAGCGCATGTGTATGGTTGGTCGGAACGTCAAACGATATTTTATGCTTTACCTAAGCTTCGTGGTTTAGCCAAAAAGTGGTACGACGGTCTTACCAGCGTAAAATACACATGGGCTGAATGGCGTGTGAAACTTGTAGAGGCATTTCCGTGCGAATCAAATTATGCGGATATTCTTTCCGAAATGTTGGCAAGAAAAACGCGTCGTAATGAAACTTTAGAGGAGTATTATTACGATAAAATCATGCTTATAAATAGGTGCGAGTTCAGTGGTAAAAAGGCAGTCGACTGCCTTACACAGGGAATCTTTGATTCCAATATAAAAATGAACGTTCAAGGTGCCAATATACAGAACCCGGAAGGTGTATTACAATATTTTAGAAATATTACTAGCAAAGTAGTATTTGCACCTCGAACGTTCAATCAGAATCAATCCGTACCTGAACAATCAATGCGAAGGAGCAACGACTCTTCTTTGAAAAGACCTACTACAGCAGGACCCATTACTTGTTATAATTGTGGTGAGGTAGGTCATATTGTAAGTAGGTGTTCAAAGAATGTTTTAAAATGTAATAGGTGTAGACGTTTCGGTCACGATGAAAAAAAACTGTACCACCCGGCGGTTTGACTCGAAAATAAAAGACACCAAACTTGTCAAATCCCAAAAACATTTTAAGCATCACCTCCGCAGAAAGAGGTAGTGATAAATATTATAAGCCGATCACAGTTAATGGGAGATCAATGACGTCGTTTGTAGACCTGGGTAGTCAGTGTACTCTACTTAGGGAAGATGCGGAATTAGTTCAGGAATTGATCGTAGACAAAAATAATTTACCTACGTTGAAATGTTTTGCTAGCGGGGTTCTTGTCTCCAGCGGCCGTGTAAATGTCAGGATTATATTGGATGGCCTAGATGAGAAGATAGACGCGTTTTTAGTTAATCCGTAAAACACCATTCCAGCAGCCGAACTAATAGGACAGTCGTTGACTGAACTCCCTGACGTGAGAGCTCTAAAAACCGATGATCGACTAATATTCTACAAAGACATCAATACAGGCTCTAGTAAACAACCAATTACGAATGCTAAAGATGTCGTAGTGAATGGCTCTGGTTGCTTAGAAGTAACGGTGCCACACGAAGTCACTGGTTTATTATATGTAGACACCGAGCCCTGTATGCGCGAAGGCACAGAATACATGATACTACCAGGATTGTATTCAATTAATGAGGGTAAGGGACTAGTAGTGGTTATGAGTTTGGGTCGAACTCCATTTAAGCTACGGCATGGTGTCTTACTGGCACGTGGTATCATGATGACTAGTATGGTACCGTTACTCAAATCCGTTCAGGCTATTGATGTGCAGAATATTAATTCCATTCCAATTGAACACGAAAAATACATGCACTCCATTGATTTATCGCAAATACGAGTGGATGATAACTTAGATCAAGGTGTTAGGATTGAACTAGGTCGCTTATTGAATGAGTACCGTAAATGCTTCGCTTTTAGCCTTGACGAATTAGGTAGGACGGAATGTACAGAAATGCATATTGAGCTAAAGGATCATGTACCGGTCACTTACCGACCGTACAGACTTTCATTATCAGAACGCGGAAAAGTTAATAGCATCATAAGTGATTTGTTAGAAAATGGGATTATTCAGGATTCAACCTCAGAATATGCGAGTCCTATAATTTTGGTCACAAAAAATTGTAAACAAAAAAAAAACCGCCTTCAAAAACCCGACTCACTAAAAATTACAAAATAATATTTCTGGGTATGAATTTCTTATGTTTTTGAAGGCGGTGCCGTTTATATCTCATGCGGCAAGCGCAGAGTGCTTCATTTTCCTCAAAATTTTCACTGGCACCGCCTTCAAAAACATAAGAAATTCATACCCAGAAATATTATTTTGTAATTTTTAGTGAGTCGGGTTTTTGAAGGCGGTTTTTTTTTTGTTTACAATTTTTTTTTTTCATACTTTTTAGTGATACAATATTTTTCACCCTATTAGTTCAGCTCACCTGTAATACTTCTGATATTATAATTAGTAGTCTTAATATGTATACAGTATTGAAAGAATTATCCTTTTACTCCCAACTATTAAGGAGTTGACCTTCTATCATCAGCTCAGCAGCATAACATTATGATCGCAAGAAGCAAATGCCAATATAACTTAAGAAAATATGTAAAACGCGGTACATGTGCCTATAAGATTTGAAGGTGGCCCTCGATTTCTCCTGGACCCCATCATCAGATCCTAGACTGGTCACCCTATTAGTTCAGCTCACCTGTAATACTACTGATATTATTACTAGTAGTCTTAATATGTATACGGAATTGAAAGAATTATCCTTTTACTCTCAACTATTAAGGAGTTGACCTTCCATCATCAGCTCAGCATCATAAAATTATGATTGCCAGAAGCAAATGCCAATATAACTATAGAAAATATGTAAAACGCGGTACATGTGCCTATAAAAATTGAGGGTTGCCCTCGATTTCTCCTGGATCCCATCATCAGATCCTAGACTGGTCCCTATTAGTTCAGCTCACCTATAATTCTACTGAAATTAAAACTAGTAGTCTTAATATGTACACAGACTTGAAAGAATTATCCCTTTACTCCCAACTATTAAGGAGTTGACCTTCCATCATCAGCTCAGAATCATAACATTATGATTGCCAGACGCAAATGCCAATATTACTTCTGAAAATATGTAAAACGCGGTACATGTGCCTATACAATTTGAGGGTTGGCCTCGATTTCTCCTGGATCCTATCATCAGATCCTAGACTGGACCCTATTCGTGCAGCTCACCTATAATTCTATTGATATTATAACTAGTAGTCTTAATATGTACACAGATTTGAAAGAATTATCCCTTTACTCCCAACTATTAAGGAGTTGACCTTCGATCATCAGCTCAGCATCATAACATTATGATTGCAAGAAGCAATGCCAATATAACTTCAGAAAATATGTAAACGCGGTACATGTGCCTATAAAATTTGAGGGTTGCACACGATTTCTCCTGGATCCCATCATCAGATCCTAGACTGGTCAACCTAATAGTTAAGCTCACCTGTAATGCTACTGATTTATAACTAGTAGTCTTAATATGTATACAGTATTGAAAGAATTATCCTTTTACTCATAACTATTAAGGAGTTGACCTTCCATCATCAGCTCAGCATCATAAGATTATGATAGCCAGAAGCAAATGCCAATATTACTTCAGATAATATGCAAAACGCGGTACATGTCCCTATAAAATTTGAGGGTTGCCCTCGATTTCTCCTGGATCCCATCATCAGATCCGGGACTGGTTAAAATGGGACCACCTCGGAAGTAAACTCTATCCAACCAAAAAAAAATTTTTGAAATCCGTTTATAATTGACGAAACGATCGGTGAACATACATAAAAAAAAAAAAAAAAAAATATTATACATACAGACGAATTGAGAACCTCCTCCTTTTTTGAAGTCGGTTAAAAAGAACGGCGAGTTGAGGTTATGCGTGGATTACCGTGCATTGAATCGGAAGACTGTCAAGGAAAGTTTTCCAATGCCACTCATTGATGATCAACTGGACAGTCTTTCCGGACAGGTTTATTTCACGTCACTTGACTTAACTTCTGGGTATCATCAAGTAGCTGCAGATTCTAAGCACCTTACAGCTTTTGTGACCCCAGATGGGCATTACGAATATAATCGTATGCCGTTTGGTCTCACAAACGCGCCAGCGCTATTTCAGAGGCTTATACTAAAGCTGTTGAAACAAAGTAGGATACCTGGCGTGCTGGCTTACATGGATGATATCATTATTGCCTCTCAAACAATACCAGAGGGAATGTCAAGATTACGCGAAGTCCTCGACTTGTTAAAAGAAGCTAATCTGACTTTGAATATTAATAAATGTAACTTCTTTCGAACTACTATCCAATATCTAGGATTTGAAATCTCCTCAGAAGGAGTAAGGCCAGGACAAGATAAGATAAATGCAGTGGTTGGTTTTAGGACCCCAACAAACGTTCACGAAGTACGTCAGTTTATCGGTTTAACGAGTTTCTTTCGGCGTTTTGTTCAAGGATTTGCGACCATCGCTAAACCGCTCACCAAGTTAACTAAAGCATCTGTACCTTGGGAATGGGGCGAGGACCAAGTTAGAGCTTTTGAAAAGCTGAACGAAACTCTTACCACGCGGCCGGTTGTATTTTCAATCCAAGGTTTGATACAGAATTGCACACTGATGCTAGCTCGGTTGGCCTTGGGGGTATATTAGTACAACGCCCAAATAGGGAATCACCTCTCCGACCAGTAGCTTATTTCAGTAGACAGACGACGGCCGAAGAACAACGATTTCATTCCTATGAGTTGGAGACTTTGGCTGTCGTCGCGTCACTGAACCGTTTCAGAGTATATCTTTTAGGTATACAATTTAAAATCGTAACGGACTGCAATGCACTCCGTACTACTCTCACAAAAAGAGATCTCATCCCCAGAATAGCGCGATGGTGGCTCCTCGTCCAGGAATTTACTTTTACGGTAGAGTACAAGCCAGGTACTCAAATGCTGCACGCGGACGCACTGAGCCGAAATCCAATAGCTGGATTAGATGAATTTCCCATTTCCGTGATGCAAATTGGTGAAGTAAACTGGTTACAAGCGGTACAGATGAGTGATCCCCGATTGTGTCATATAAAGGCTGTACTAGACTCTAAGGGGCAGGAGGCTATTGATATCCGTAACAATTATGAATTGAAGGATGGCAAAATATATAGAAGGGTAAACGGAGAATTACGTTGGGCTGTACCGAAGGACGCGAGGTGGAAGATTATGCAGCAATGTCATGACGAGGCCGGACACTTTGCATTTGAAAAGACACTGGAAAAAGTTAGGAGAGACTATTGGTTTCCTAAATTGGCACTTTTTACGAAAAAGTATGTTCGTGCATGCATACCGTGCGCTCATGCAAAAACGCCAGGAGGCAAAAAGCAAGGTCTTTTAAACCCAATACCTAAATTAAGTGAACCATTCCAATGTCTTCACATCGACCACCTTGGTCCTTTTGTTAAGAGTAAACGCGGCAACGTATATATTTTAGGTATTATTGACGGATTTAGCAAATTTATTATATTACATGCCGTTAGAAACACAAAAACTAAGACGTCTGTAGCAGTACTAGGGGACGTTTTTGCTCTGTTTGGGGTCCCGGCTCAGTTAATTTCAGATCGTGGTACGAGTTTCACATCGCATGAATTTAGCAAATTTGTTGAATTCATGGGGGTAAAGCACACGTTAAACGCAGTGGCCACACCGCGAGCTAATGGCCAAATTGAACGGTATAATCGGTCGATTCTGGCATCGCTTACTGCTTTATGTCATGACGAGGATGATCGGGATTGGGACTCAAAACTTAGCAAAGTTCAGTGGAGCTTGAATAACACCGTCAATCAAGGTACCGGGAAGTGTCCAACAGAGATAATATTTGGGAAGCCCTCGGTGAATTCCGCCGAAGGCCAGTTACATTATATTAACGAATCAGAGGGTAGTTCGTTGGATGCAGTCGAAAGCATTAGGGCAGAAGTGCGGGTAAATATACAGGATCAACAGGAAAAGATGAGGGCTCATTACAATAAAACAAGAGTTAAAGCAAAGGAATATAAGAAAGGCGATTTAGTAATGGCTCAGAAAGCCACTAAAACTGTAGGAGAAAGTACCAAATTAATTCCAGCGTTTAGTGGACCGTATAGGGTCACTGCCGTGTTAGGTCATGATCGATACGAAATCAGTAGTGTGGAGGGTTATGCCAAAAAGAAATACACCAATGTTTTTTCAGCGGATAAATTAAAACCGTGGGTAAGATTCGGAGATGTAGATTCCGAAAGCGATTATGGTGATAGCGAGTGATACAATTATTGACCATTATTTATATGAAAATAATTCTGAATATGAATTAGAAGCTTTTAGTTGCGTAGTGTCATAACTGTATTTATATATTACTTCAAGTATATTTTATCCCCAATCAATTCCACCTATCCTATCCCATCCTATATGGTACTGCAAGCAACACTATGTACTGCGGCGCTCACAACAGAAAACGCGTCACGCATGTCATTGGGAGGAGCCAAGCAACTACGAGGCCGTAGCTCCGTGTGCGGGCAAGCGGCGAAGATTGAGGCCGTAGCTCCAAGTGCGGGCAAGCGGTGACGTCGGTGCCGTAGCTCCTCCTGTGGGCAGTGGCGACGCCGGTGCCGTAGCTCCTCGTGTGGGCATGTGGCACTGCCTGTTCAGCAAAGCGGAGTCCCGGCTCCGCTTTGCCTTCTGCAAGCTTCTAGAGTTCGCTTCGACACCCGTAGTCCTTGGGGTCCAAGGATAATCAACCAAGCGGGAAGAGCGAGTGATGCTCACTTCCATCAGGAAGTCGGCAGTTGCGCAAAAGCGTGAGATGTGAGCGTGAGTGAAGTGATAAGTGTAATAGGTCATAGTGTAAGTGTACAAAATCAACACGAATGAGGTCATTCGGATCATAGGATGGCCGAAAACATTTTAATAACCTATTAAATGTTATTTAATTTTCTTTTTTTTGTTGATTATATAAAATTGTGTGAGGTCATAGCACGTACTTTGTTTAATCGAAAAATTAGTACTGAAATTAATAGGAATGTAAGAATTCAGAGAATGGTTCGAATATTATAATGTTTATCATTATTATCATTTTTGTGATTAGTTTAATGCACATGTGTGCGCAAAATAGTTATATGTATTTAAGCAGTCAAATGTTTTTTTTTTTGGTTGATTATATAAAATTATGTGAGGTCATAGCAAGTACTTTGTTTAATCGATAATTTAAAACTGAAGTTAATAGGAATGTAAGAATTTAGAGAATGGCTCGAGTTGATTTGATTGTATAAATATTATAATGTTTATCATTATAATCATTTTTGTGATTAGTTTAATGCACATGTGTGCGCAAAATAGATAATATATGTATGTAAGCAGTCAAATATGAGTGCGTCTGGGACAGACACAGGATCAGGATGGCCGACTGTTAACGACGTGAAAATATTACCTTATACATTTATTTATTATATTATGATTCGAGACTATTTGAGTATCGAATCATAATCGAGTGAAACGAAACGTAACTTTCCGTCCGCCAATTTGACATTCGATTGACAGCCAATGGCGGTTAAGGGTCTTGAAAAAATGTGCATATGTTTCTATCTGAGTGAAGCAATAAACGGTCTCTTGTAAGTATTTGGTGTTTTACTTCTGAACTTTTATAAGAGGATGTTGTTTACGAAATTGACAACATTTTTATGAAAAGTTTGACGACGTTTTGTAAGGGAAATGTGTTTTATAGGATATTTCCGGGTAAGTAAGTAGTGTTAGATTATACACTTACCTGTTATATGGGTTTGCGTACTTTTCTTTGGAGCTGTACTGCCCAACAAGTTAGTTTTTTGCAAACAGTAGGTACTTTGAGCTATTTCTTAGCAAATTATGTACACTGTCTTTATTCATTACATTACACAATGCATTATTAGTCCGAGAGGTCTTTGTTTACAAGACTGACTACACACTTATGAAAAGTTTGACGACGTTTTGTGAGGGAAATGTGTTTTTAAGGATATTTCCGGGAAAGTAAGTCGTTTTATATATACTTGCCTGTTTTATGGGTTTACGTACTTCTCTTTGGAGCTGTACTACCCAACAAGTTAGATTTTGCGAACAATATAATTTACTTTGAGCTATTTCTTAGCAAATTATGTTCACTGTATTTATTCATTACATTACATAATGCATTATTAATCCGAGAAGTCGTTTTTTACAAAAGTAACATCACACTTAAGAAAAGTTTGACGACGTTTTGTCCGGGATATGTGTTTTTGTGGGTTATTCCGGGTAAGGAAGTCATGTTATACATATATACTTACCTGTTATGTGGGATTGCGTACTTCTTTTTGGAGCTGTACTACCTAACGAGTTATTATTGCGAACAATACTTTAGGTTATTTCTTAGCTAATATGTACACTGTATTTAATCATTACAATGTGATGTATTTGTAAAATAAGGGTTTGCGTACTTTTCTTTGGAGCTGTACTACCCATCAAGTTAGTTTTGCGAACAGTACTTTGGGCTGTTTCTTAGCTAATTATGTACACTGTATTCAATCATAACAGTGTTATGTGTGTTATAAAGTACGGGTTTGCGTACTTCTCTTTGGAGCTGTACTACCCAGCAAGTTAGTTTTTTGCGGACAGTACTTTGGTCTGTTTCTTAACTAATTATGTACACTGTATTTAATAATTACAGTGTGATGTGTGTTATAAAATACGGGTTTGCGTACTTCTCTTTGGAGCTGTACTACCCAGCAAGTTAGTTTTTTGCGGACAGTACTTTGGGCTGTTTCTTAACTAATTATGTACACTGTACTTATTCATAACAGTGTGATGTGTTTTATAAAATACGGGTTTGCGTACTTCTCTTTGGAGCTGTACTACCCAGCAACTTAGTTTTGCGAACAGTACTTTGGTCTGTTTCTTAACTAACAATCATATTCAGAGCAAGAACATAATAACGCTTGATGGGGTCGCTGCGCCCGAGCCCGAGGCGCACGTCAGCCGCGACGCTGCGTCCTCAGCAGAATGCGAGGCCATGCGCGGCGCGAGCGCGGGTCCAAGGCGCTGCCTTTGACTGACGGCGGCCCTGGCGCTTCCTCCGCCGCCACATCCCACTCCGCCAATGCGTTACCTACTGAGGAGGATTGAGAGTCCAACAATGCAATGCTGGACCAAACCAACCTCGAAATATTAGTAGACGACCCAGATGTGTCCATTACCTTGGGCGCGGAAATTCATAAAGACCTAGCGGTCAGATTGGAGCATGGAATTTCTAAAGTACTCCAAAAGGAGTTTAATGAGAAAAATTTACTGCTTTGTAACTGCAGGCTTATCAATGCCTGTATAAAACGCAGAAATAAAGGCGGTTACCTCCGAAGTTAATACTGAACGCGATAAAAGTATCGAAATTAGGTAGAATCAAACCGCTACTGCCACGTTATCATGTCTAAGTCGTGCAATAAATTCTCTCATTACTAAAGCTGATGCAGAACCAGATTTGGTGAAGCTATTGATGGACCCCCTCCAAATAGGACCAGGCCATCGAACTCATCGAGGCCCTCGCAGCATCAGCCGTCGCGCGGCCTGCGCTAGACGAGGTAAAATACAGGCAGATTGCCTTATTTTATGACCAATGGACTCTAATTGCCAACGTCCAACAGTCAATCAGTCCTTTAATCCCGTTTACTTGTCCAGTTACACAAACATCTGTCCCAACAAGTAAAAATCTTTCTTATACAGAAAGCTCAACTTTAGAGAGGCAATAGATAACGTAATATCTACTGGAGCCATATCCAGGTAACAGCCAATAAAAATACAGTTTTTTGGCAAGTATATTTTTAGTGCCCAAGCCAAATGGTAAACACTGTTTCATTTTGGAATAAAAACATTTAATAAATTTATAAAAGCAGATCAATTCAAGATTGAAGATCTACGTACAGCTAAAATTAATTACAAGAATATGCTACACTAGCGACCCGCCCTCGCTTCGCTTCGGTATACCTCTATCTCTATATAAAATATTACATTAAAATATAATATTTATTATCAGGTACTTATTTACCTACGAAACGAATTTAAAGCGAATTCAAAATTCCTTCAAGTTAAAATCAAAGTGGCAACCACGCGACTTTTTTCTAATACTTGCATTTTTAAATTCGTGATATCTTCCGAAAGAAATGTCCGAATTGAATAATTCAAAAAGTTATTTAAAGGTACTGAAGCCGTCTTGAATATAAAGAAATTTATTTTGATAAGGATTAATACCAAGGTACAAATAAAGAGCCTTTTCAAGCGGCGACATATAAATTAAATTTTTAGAATAAAAAATCGCTTACTGTGACATAACTATAATATTTAGACATATGCTGTCGCGACACTTTTTGTAGATAATAAAGAGTTCTACAAAGTCGTAGTAGATGATTTTATTCTATCATCAATAGTTTTCGCAGCGCACGCGACGTAAGTAATTTTTCAGGTCATTTTTTTACACCTTGGGTTACATTATTGGAGTTTTAGTAAGGATCCCTAATTTTTAAAAAAATATAATATAACCTATGTTACTTCTGAATAATGCAGCTTTCTAATGGTGAAAAAATTATTGCAATCGGTCCAGTAGTTTTTGAGTTTATTCATTACAAACATACAAAAATACAAAAATACAAAAATACAAAAATACAAATCTTTCCTCTTTATAATATTAGTATAGATGACTAAAGTCGACTTAAAAGACGCTTACTAATTAATAAAAAGTCATCCTGATTCCAGAAAGTATTTATGATTCCAATTTGACCTAAATATATATTAATTTAATGTATAACTATTTGGTTTGGGTACAGCGCCATATATTTTCACTAAGGTAATGAAACCGTGTGAAATTAATGAAGTCCGTTTGTTGCGCTCTGCCGGACTAATATCAACAATTTATTAATTACTTAAATATTTTTTGGCTAACGGCAAACAATGTTTGTTTAATACAACACTAACCACTTCTATTGGTTTTATAATAAACAAAGGGAAAAGTCTTAGAACATTAACCAATTCATGTACCTTTTTAGGTTATTTTTCTAGATTCGGAAAATTTCCATGTCACATTACCTATAGATAATCAATTTCCGATTTATTAATTTATTTTTTCTTTCACAAATTTCATTGAAATTGAATTGCACTTAAGATTGAATTATTAGTTTCTGTTTGTCCTGCTGTGGAATACAGCTGGCTATTTACAATATTTTTTTTTTTGAGCGGATTAAATATATAGGTTTAAAATTATATAACAACTACGATAAATATATTATGAACTTACCTGCTGGAGCTTGGAGGAAAAGTGCAATACAAAAACCATTTTGTAGGATTAAAGAGAATAAACATGACTTGGAAATTTTCTCGGATGTCTCAAATACGGGGTGGGGGGCTGCCCATGGGAGAGAAACGGCTGGCGGGTTGTGGAGAACTCAAGAGAAAACGCAACATATCAGCTATCTAGAGATTCAAGCTGCTTTTTTCGGGTTAAAAAAGTTTGCCAAAAATTTGACTAACCGCAAAATTTTACTATGCATTGACAACACGACAGCCATGTCTTACGTAAACCGAATCGGAGGTATTCAGGTTCCGCACCTTACAGATATTCCAAAACTGTTATGGCAATGGTGTGAATATCGCGGACTTTAAGTTATGGCATGTTACATAAGTTAGTCAGATAACATTACGGCCAACGCAGAATCTAGGCGTGTCGGATATAGAATGGAATTGGCGGATGGGGTATACCAGGAAATAATCTTGAAGTTCGGGGAACCCCAAGTCGGCTTAGTACCTCTGTGGTCGGCTTAGTACCTACACAGCCCTGGTACCCACTTTTTAACAGTCTCTTGTTATCTGAAAAAATAATTTTAATGCTAGTAAACATTCAATTTTATCCTCTAATTCTAGCGATCACGACATACACACCAAGCTTACCCTGGTGGCAGGGCTCTTATGCGGACGGCGTGGTTAAGGAGGAGTGTTCCCCCGTCAGCAATTGATGTTATTTTGGCATCAATATCCAAAAATTCCTATAAACAATAAGTAGTTTATTTACGGCGCTGGATTAATTTTTTGTGTTGTAAATAATTTAGGAGGTGACAGAGTCAAATGGGTTTTTCAAAAGGATGTTTCGGTTTCGACCTCCATTACCTAAGTATCCCATGTTATGGGATACTTCCATAGTACTTAATTATGCTAGCCAATTTTACACAAATGAAACATTAGATATTAAAAAACTTTCGAAACAACTCATAACACTCCCAGCTTTTTTGATACTATTAGTACAAAGAATATTGAGATTTTCTCTACCAAAATAAATATAAAGATTCCTGAATTTCTTAAAACAACACGTAAAGGTTCAATACAACCTATTTTAGTATTGCCATTTTTCGAGAGGCCCGAAATATGCCCGGCAAAAGCTTTACTTGCTTATTTAGAAAGAACAAACCTTATAAGGAAGGATATTGACTCTCTCTTATAATTATAATAATAATAATAATTTGTTTATTAGCAAGAAACACGGTTACATAATAAGGTGTTAAACATTAATTCATCGCTTTAAGAAAGCTATTTAAAGCAGTAGGCTCCCAGACCTTAAGTCGGCGGATTAACGAGATGTTGCACGATAGTAGTATCGATGTAGACGTATTCACCGCGCACAGCTCGAGCCACGCTGCCACACCCGCGGCTCATCGCTTAGGCTCAGTCTAGAACAAATTAGACGAACCGCTGGATGGAGCGGCTCCTAGAATACATTCTATCGGTTCTATAATAGAACCACAAGTTATTTAAATGCTGATGAAGACACTTCTTTTACAAGAACAATTGTTAATGGAACCCAATGAATCAAACCAGATGCTTGAATTGTTCCAATAGATTATGCTGATTTATATAATTAGATATAAACACAATATTTCATTATTTTTCTCTCAAAGTCTACAAGTGTTATTTGCTAATCCCGAGGACGAAGCCGAAGTATAATTTATGATTAAACGAACTTACCTGTACGTGAAGTTCTATCATAATTATACGAAGGCTTCGTCCGAAGGGATTAGCAACCCTCCCTCCCTGCGAAAGCTTTCCCCCTTTTTATGAAATATTTTCAGCTATATGTACTCGTACTCTAAACTTAATGAAGCGGGTGAGTGACAGACCAAACGTCAGAGATATTTTTTTTTCTCAAATATAGTGTGACAAAGGCGAACCACTGGGCGGTACTACAAGTGTTATTTGTAGACATCGGATTATATGCACTATCAAAATGCCAAAATATGCATGCAAATATGCACTAAAAAAGGGCGAAATATGCACAAAATATGCACAATCAAAAAACCATTATTGTTTGAGCCCAGCAAGGTGACAAATGAAACGAAGCAAATGTTCTAAATTCAAATGTATTGAGGCATCATCAGTGGTACAAAATGAGCCTAATGTGAGCGGCCTAGCCCGGGGGTATATAAGGTACTCGAGAAAAATGTTGATACCGCGATGCAGGATTCATATAATCGAACACTACATGTAAATAAATTTGAAACAAAACTTACCTCTAAGGTGTATCATTCTTGGCGGGCTGGACGTCTGACACTTGATTGTCACTTTGACCGTAAACATACCGCCCACCAAGAACAATTTACTGAATTACATTGTTCTTATCAACCTAGTACCAAATCACTGCACCGCGTACCAAAATCTGAACAATGATACCTTATACACCCCAAACGAAAAGTACATTGCAACAAACCCAAAATCTTAAACCTGATGCCGCCCACCGTGATATACTATAAACATATATTACAGCTTTCTATTGCCGCCCACCATAACACAACAAAAAAAAGATAAACAAAACAAATAACAACTTAGTATAAAACAAAAGCTACAACAATTATTAAACCTTAAACCTAGAAGTGACTATCATCGTGATCGTCAACTTCAGACAATGTGCACAATTCATCAACCAAACACGAAAAAGTAAGTACAGATTTTGTTAAACCGCTATGAAAATGTTAAAGTACCCGTATATTACAACCCGCTTTTTATACCCGTTTGATAAAACCTACCTAATACCTATACTATGTACATATCTTGTTCTCGGTGTGCATCCAATTCCACCGAGCCCCGAATATATCCCGTCGCCTGTTCCCTGGTAAGTACGATAATATAATTGTTGACAATCTCTACTACCATCAAAATTTACTGACTTAAATTCCCTATTATTTTCTAATTTTGTACCCATCTTGACTTTACTAGTTCTATCTCTGTTCTCTAAACCATCATATCTGACTTGATGTTCAGCTACTCTTTTTCCCAATAACGAATGAGTTACCACTACATTATTTGAATGATTTGGTGAAACAGATGTTACATTTTCTCTAACTTGACCCTGACATGACCTATCTAATTTATTACTAATTTTATTCTTTGTTACAGATGTATGCAGCAGCGTGTGATGAAGTCTACCACAGATCTTGCAACGAGTGCTTAAGCTGCAACCTCTGGCAGCGTGATCTGACCCCAAGCAGTTAAAGCACAATCTCTTACGTTGGACGAAATCACGACGTTCATCTACACTCTTATTATTAAACTGTTTACAATAAAATAATTTATGATCCTGACCACAATAAACACAACTATACCTAGATACATAAAAACTATTTACATTATTATTTCCAATACTATCGCTCAAATTTGCCTTTATACAATTTCTTTGAATACTATGTGATCCTACATTTACACTATGAACCTCAGTGGGTTCTAAGAACTCTAAAGCCCGATAACTCTGTGTTATAAAAGTCTTAAATTGATCGTATGTTGGCAAGCTTTCACTGTCCACGTTACTACTAACATACCACTCCCATTTCTTTTTTGTCTCAGTGTCCAGTTTAAGCGACAAGATATGTATAATTAGTATATCCCAAGTTGACACATCGATCCCTAAATTACCTAAAGATCCCAGACAATCGTTGCTAGTGTTGATTAAATCCCTTAAACCTGAAGCGCTTTCCTCACTTAAAGTTCTATGACTTATCAATCGATCTAAGACAGAACGCGTCATATACTTTTTGTTATTGAACCGCTCATTCAACAGACTCCACGCTCTATCGTAATTATCACCTGTTATCGGGATTTGTCGAATGAGTTGTTCTGCCTCCCCTGATACATAACACTTTAAGTAATGAAGTTTATGAACATTATCCAGACTATGATTGACATGAATTAATGAAGTAAACATCTCCCTAAATGACGGCCACTCAGAATATTTTCCTGTGAATGTGGGAATACAAATCTTAGGCAACTTAACTGCATTATTTACATTTTTACTATTACATTCACCGAAAGAACCAGAAAACCTATTTATAATTGCTCTTAATTCACTTTTATACATAACGTAAGTCTCCTCTGTGTTTTCATATACTTCTTCCTCAAAATAACTCGAACAATTGAGTTCTGAATCCGCGCCCATTATTATTTTCGAATGATTTTCCAAAAACGACTTCCATTGCTCATCTAACATTTCTACCCTAATTTGACAATATGCCTCAGTTAACTTTTCCGTAGCTAGATTCCTAAAATTACAAAATCCCCTATCAATTTGATTTCTGAGGTCAAACTGCAATCTTATTAATTTATCCATATTATACAAATGCCAAAAATCCTTAAGTTCTAAAAGCCTACAAATTTCACAAAATTATTCTAAGTACCTAACCTACCTACCAATTTTACAAAAATATCTCAAGTCCAAATAACTATACAAATAAATCTCGAAAAATTTCTAAGTTTTCAGAATGTTAACAATTCTAACTGAAATTGGGCGTGGATTCCCCGTCTCGTCGTTTTTTCTTAAAATTAGACTAAGTCCCAAATTCCTACTAACTAAATATATCTAAGTCCCCAGACTAACTCAAAAGTTCCAAAATTATTCCTTAAGTAAATTACAATATCTTGCCCTAACACCATACACACTTAAAAGTACTCACGATCCCCGCACTTGTCACCTCACTCTCTTCGCGCCCGTCCCGTTGCCGCGCGCCGCTCGTGCCGCGCCGCTGCCGTCACCCGAGGCTGCTCCGCCGCGCCGCTGAAGCCGCTGCGCCGTCTCGTGCACCGCCCGCTCGGTGTCACCGGAGCCGCTGCGTCGACTGCGCCACCTTGCAGTCTTCTACTGTGCGCCTCCCGTAGGCGCCTTCCGGTGTGGCAGGAACCCGAAGCCTGGTGGACTGCCTCCTCGCAGTCAGCGATGCCCGTTGTGGTAGGGCCCGAAGAGTCGACTGCGCCGCCTGCAGTCGCGTAGTCACCCGGTGAGACCGTCAGTGGCTGCGGTCCTGGATTCCTCCTTGCGGAACCCTGAAAATGTAGGAGTACTGAATTAGTACATCCCGACTCGAAGGACCAATGTTTGAGCCCAGCAAGGTGACAAATGAAACGAAGCAAATGTTCTAAATTCAAATGTATTGAGGCATCATCAGTGGTACAAAATGAGCCTAATGTGAGCGGCCTAGCCCGGGGGTATATAAGGTACTCGAGAAAAATGTTGATACCGCGATGCAGGATTCATATAATCGAACACTACATGTAAATAAATTTGAAACAAAACTTACCTCTAAGGTGTATCATTCTTGGCGGGCTGGACGTCTGACACTTGATTGTCACTTTGACCGTAAACAATTATTTTAGAATTAACAAGTTTGTCACATAAAACTAATTTATTGAAAATGACCTATCAACGTCAACTGACGTTACCGGACAGAACTTAAAATTTGGCGCCATTTCTGCCGAGACCTCTTGAGTCAGAATTTGTCCGGTGCCGTTGATAAATGCATTAACTTTTTTTATTCTTTCGAGACACGGATAATTATACAAAACAGCATTTAATTTGCCACGAACATTTTCTGAAAGTGAATTCGGAAGGGCGTTACTCTGTTCAATATTTTTTTCCAATATTTCCAAGGACTTGCACAGAGGAAGGTTTTTAGTTTCTAGTATCTCAATGGCATCGGGTATATCGCTGAAATGTGTTGCAATAAGAGCAATAAGTAGGTATATTGTTTAATTGAAGGATTCTCAAATTCCCGCTGGCTTGAATTGATTGCAATGGCTTCTGAACTGCCATATTGTTGTAGTACAATAACACGTCTAACACGTATAAATACTAAAATAAGCACTATCAATGAAAAAGTAGAAGCCTTCGTATAATTATGATAGAACTTCACGTACAGGTAAGTTCGTTTAATCATAAATTATCTGAAATACTCGAGCGCGTCAAATTAAGACATGTTGGGTTAATTGAGCTATATGATAAGGGAAAAGAAAGTTAGAGGATAATATTATATGCTTGTTATAGTGCCTTCTGTAACGAGTAATTCATCCTCTTGCCATTTTGATGTTCGCCTTATCAACCTATAAATCCCCTCCCACAGTCCCTCCCTGTCTTGCCTTCCACAGAAGTTTTTCCAGCTATCTGTCTGTGCTGTTTTCGGGAGGATTATGGGAGTCTAAATGAAAACAAAAAACGGTAAATAAAATTATAATTTATTATCTAACTAGCTGTGCCCGCGACTTCGTTCGCGTGGACCACAGGATTTAACATATAAAAGTTTATCCTGCTAACTCTCGTT